>CM076582.1:148281004-149030548 GCA_034641835.2 Pinus albicaulis
AATGATCACTCGAAGAGCTGCGTAACACCCCAAGCAAGCTCAAGTTTAGCGAAGGCTTGGGGTGTACTTGGATCCTTCAATCCATTTTCCTCTGTCAGCGAAGGCTTGGGGTGTGCCTGAATCCTTCAATCCTTTTTCCTTTGTCTTTGGGTCAAAGATAATGTCTCAGTTAAGAAATAGCCTCAAGTTTACAGGGATGTTTTCATTTTTATTTTATTTCTAATTTTTACCATTTTTTTCTTCGAAATTTGTCTTAATTTGGTTGCAAAGGGTCTCGATTTTTTATTTTTATGTTTCCGTAATGGACTACTTGTGCTATCATTGTGAAGTGACAATTGTTCCCTTGTCGTAATGGATTCTGAATTCTGGTGCTATCGCTGTGAAGTGACGATAATTCCCCTCTTCTGTGGAAACGAGATCGAGTGCCCCCACTGTAATGTCGAATTTGTGGAACAGGTCGAGGGTACGCCACAGCCACAGAGGCCTGCCTCATTGTTTGAATCTTTTTTCTTGTCTTTGGGTCAAATACAATTTCCATGTTCATTCATAAGCACAATGTGGAAAATGACGATGTGGAGAACTGGGGAGAAGTGGAAAATCAATAATTGTTGATGTCTTTAGTTTAATTATAATTTGAGATAGGATATTTTTCTACATTGATGCTAGAGCGACCAGTAAAACCTATATTTGATGGGGGGAATTACTAGTGTTTTTGTCAACTTCTTACTCAATTGAAGAAGGTATATGCTAAATCTTTATCATATTCTCAAACTTGTTAAAGTGGGATTTTGTCCTCGTTTCCATATGCTACTGGAGATTGCTGGAGAGTGGTGATTTGTTGTTCTCATCAAATCCAGGGTTTTGATTTATATCGTTGGTTTCTTGTTCTGATTTTTGGGTGGTTTTCATTTATTTATTTTTTAATCCGTTGGGCATTTTCTTTGATATTTTAATCTTAATTCTTAATAATTAGTGCCCATATTTTAATAACAAATTGTGAACGTTGTATGTAATCCACATCCAATCATTGTCAATATATTTCACTTGCGGCGTTCCTTTGCATTTCTCGGTGCAATTGCGAGTTACTTTGTTATTAAAAAGTTTGATATATGCTAGGCTTTCTTTCCATGTCTTTTGGATGCTTTTGATTGTAGTATCTCAATAATTGAGTTGGTTTTTGGTTTACAACTTTTGTTTTTCCTTTTAAATGTAATAATTGAAGGCATTGTCATGTTTGGATTTGGTGTTTATAACATTCTATAAGGTGGTTTCATAGATGGGGTGTCTACAAAGAGACAAATGGGAAGGCGTGTTGTTGTCATCCCACCAACTAACATAGTAATGAGACATGGTAGCACACCTCTATCAAAACATCAATTCCCCTTCGTGTCACGGGATCGAATCTACACACAATTTTACCACTCAATAAAGGTGTAGTTAATTCTTACAATTTTAATTCAATTATGATTTTTGCAGATGGTACAAGAATATCTTGGAGATTAATGAGAAATTGTACCAAGTTGCAGGTTTATCTTGTCAATTTGGGTTCTCCCACCAGTTCAAATTTTAATTGGAACCGAGTGGTGGGCACTACATTAGGGATTAATATCTTGTACATAGTGAATATTTCACTCTGCAAGTGGCTCAAATCTAGTGAATCAACTTGGGAATGAGAGAATTTCAACATCCTGGAGTTAGGTGTATGTTCATTCTCTCTCGATGTATACATTATAAAGTTAATATTCACCATAAAATGGCCAAGGCTTGACATGGAACATCTTATTATGAGAAGTGTGACCATTCACGGGCTCAAATGCAAGCAAAGAGATTGGCATCCAGGTATTATGAGATCACCCCCTAACTAGTCTAAGAGAAAATAACCCAAGTATAATAGGATTTGGTTGATGAAAGATTTTGACTTACTAATTCAGATGTTTTGGAAGAGGTGGTCGGTTAGTCCCACAGGCAAGGCACACCAGGGGCTGATATAGCCAATATATGTATATTATGGATATTTATTGGCAATTGAAATTTATCCTTGGAAAAGTTTTAGTTTATATAAATGAAACCAGGGAGGTCATTATCCTGACCCTTAATGAGATGTGGAAAAATATTGTCTCTATGGATCAAAGGCTCAGATTTCTAGAGAGGCATCTGGGTATCCCTCTTAATCTTGTTTTCTCCCCAAGCAGCAACACATAGCTCACTCCAATTAAAGCCATCAATTCTAATAAGTCTAAATGATTACCTAGAAAATACTCTTTTTCATACTTCTATATTTAATTTTTTGTGCTTTCTAGTTAACAATTGCCCTCGAGGTTGAGTAGACATGTATTGTATTTTTCTTTTTGGACTCTGATTAGAAAAATCTCCTCTGACTTGATGAAAAAATTGAAGTTTTGTGTCTAGTCTAGTTTTTCTAGTGGCAAACCAAAACAATATGTAGATGAAAAAACTTTACTTTATAGAAAAACAACACTATATAAGGCATTTCAACACTACGATTTTTATTTGAGATAATGGATTTTAGTAATGCAAAATTCACCGACACATAGCTGAAAAATAGTTTCATTGATTCAACATTAATAATTGTTTCCTTAAAATGTATAAGTACTTCCATTTTTCTAATTCTATCAATTGTGACAAAATATACAATCATAGCGATGTTGGGTTTTGACTATCTTCCTAGAAAATATGTGCATTTGCTTTCCCATAAACAATATGGCACTGACATAGTTGCGTAAAAACCCAACTTTCTATTTCTTGACACATGAAACACTTTTACCACATTTTACTTCTCACATTGAATATAAATTGCTCACTCATATTCAATGAAAGGATTTCGATTAAAAAATCTATAAATACAAAGAATGAGACCCATAAATATATGTAAACTATATCAATGATGCCTTTGGAAATCAACAATAATCTATATATTTCATATGTTATGTCTTTGTCAAAAATGAATATTCATTTGTAAATATTATCGTACATATCCCCCACAATAATCCCAACCACTAAAATTTGACTAGTATAGATTGTAGCCACAAGAAAAAGGAGTAGGTTAATGAACAAATGATATGAACTTTTAATGTCCAACGAGTTTATGTAGTGGTTGAAATTTGAGACTTTCCATAGGAATTTGGCAACATTTTTTTATAGAATTACAAATCGCAAAGGTTGAGATTGCATAATTTAAGTGTTGTAAGTGTTTTTGAGGATCCTCGTTCAATATATGCAACCAAGTTTTGTAATTTCTATAATGCGCCTAGGGAGGATAATATCAACTGCTTATGGAAGTACTCAAGGGGAGATAATGAATGTATCTTTCCACAATTATTGAATGGACCCACTATGTAGTTAGAGGAAATAATGTAATAATAAGATGTAGTTGGTTCATACCATTAAGTATATTGACAAGAAAGTTTAAATGCACACAAGTATAAGGATGTTGAGATATGTTGAATGTTGATTTTTGTATTGTTGCAAGCATACCTTGTGGAGTGATTTTTTCCATAATGAGTATTTGATGGTATAGCCCTACCTCAAGGTTGATATATACATTTTTATGTTATGTATGGTGATCATACATTTTGGTATTTTTCAAGTTAAGGGTTGTCTTTTATATTTTATCTAGCCATGTTCAATATAAGTAGTATCAAAGTACTTTCATCAATCTATGCAACCAAGTTTTGTAATTTCTATAATGCGCCTAGGGAGGATAATATCAAATTCTTATGGAGGTGCTCAAGGGGAGATAATGAATGTAATCTAGCCATAATTATGGAATGGACCCACTATGTAGTTAGAGTAAATAATGTAATAATAAGATGTAGTTGGTATAGACCACTAAGTATATTGACAAGAAAGTTTAAATGAAAACAAGTATAATTATATTGAGATATGTTGAATTTTGATTATTGTGTTGTTGCAAGCATGACTTGTGGAGTGGTTTTTCCACATTGAGTATTTGATGGCATAACCCTACCTTAAGGTTTATCTATACATTTTTATGTTATGTATGGTAATAATACATTTTGGTATTTTTCAAGTTAAGGGTTATCTTTTATAGTTTATTTAGCCATGTTCAACAAAAGTAGTATCGATATCTGACGGTTTTTAACCAGAGGGGAAGAATCAGAAGATATGAAGGCACCTGCTAGCTGAGGGGGCTCGAACCCATGACCACTGGACGCATGGGACTGTTCTATGAGCATCATCCCTAGTTCTCTGCTACTCTGGCAGTTTTCTCCTACCTACCTGTTGAACGGTGTATCGTTTTTCACCTGGGTTTGCGAGGGATATTCGTGGAAGTTCTTATACCTCCTACTATCGGTTACCGGTAGCGATTGTCGGTTAGCTTTGACCATGGTAATAGATATGGATGAGGATCTCCTCGAATTCATCAACAATCCATATACCTCCGCTGACATTTAGTTAGACCCTCCTCGGACTACTACAAGTATGCCATGCACCCTGTCGGCTGTTACATTCTTTTCCTTTGACGGGGTTTCTAGGGTTCCTCTGATGTACCCTACCTAATCCTACCCTCTTCCGGATTTCAAATCTTTCGTTGTGGCTGAACTCAATGCTGGTAGCCCCTCCGTGTTCTATACCTCTACTGACAATAATAATATACTTTCTCCGGATCTTCGTCCTCTGACCCCATCTTCACTCACGTTTTTGGCTCATACATTCCCTCTACCACTCTCGGAACCCTCGGTCCCTCTACTCTCGCATTGTGGCATCCAGGGTCACCCCTCCCTTACTATTACTAGACCTGGGATCACAGGGGATGTACATCCGACTATTCCTATTTCGGTCTGCACACCCACCCCTCCCCCTCATTCTAGCCTTGCTTCGTCTCGCCCACCTTTTGGTAGATTCAACGTTTTCCTTCTTGACCCCCACATCCCCACAACCTCGGCTTCGGTCACTACTCCTCCCTCTTCGGATGCCTTTGAACCCCTCTCATCTGGTACACACCCTCGTGTGCCCAGGAAGACCAAGTGTGTCCAGGTGTGCAACAAAGGCAGTCAGCTCATCCTTCATGAAGGTTTACAAATGGAGGACGTTATGGGAATGGTGGACCATGTGTTGGTGGGTCGGGTCTGCGGCCGAAGCTATAATGCTAAAATACTCAGACATTGGGTATCTTAGATTTGGGGCAATACCTTGCAGGAACTCCCAACAATTTTCACGCTAACGAAGGGATGGTTCGTCATACAATTCAGAGCCAATTACCTCAGTAATTGGGTTCTATCTCAGTTTTGGCATATTGAACTTGCCCCTATGCATCTCAAGCGCTAGAGCCCCCTTTTTGATCCAGAGAGGGAAAATTTGGGTGTCAGTCCCATTTGGGTTTGCCTCCCTGGATTACCTCTGCACCTTTGGAAGGAGGAGATTTTCATAAGTATTTGAAACATCTTGGGTACCTACCTTGACCACAATAGATCTTTCATAGACACTCGCAAGATGGATTTTTCCTGTATATTGGTTCGCCTTGATACTCGGGAACGTTTCGAGGAGTCTCTTAAGATTCACTAGAGGAATACAACCCGGATACAGATCCTGGATTATGAAGGTGTTCCTTTCTGATGTAGACAGTGCCACAAGTTTGGGCATGTCTACAAGGATTTTATGCTGCTCACAAAAGCTGCCTTTGCACCCACTTTAGCGGGACCTCATGCTACACATGAACCGATCATTGTAACTTTGTACGGGTCGAATCAGTCGGTGAGTATACACTCTTCTTCATAGGGCATGCCACCCTTGGGAGCTGTCAATGCTACCGCTTCCCAATCCTCTACCAGGATTACCAGATCCATGACAACAACTACAGCATCAGGACATCCTTTGGGCATTGATACCTCTCCTCTCCCTCCTTTTAATTCATCATCTCTCATGTCTTCCCCTGTATCATTTCTGTGTTCTGATTCTTTACCATCTAGTATTCGTGTTTCATAAATTGTATGCTCCATTGTTTTCTCCACGGAGGTATACTCTTACCCCCCTCCATCCATTCCCCCTCCCACCTCCCTCCTCATCATCTCTTGTGGAGATCCCATCTAATTCACAATCCACCAACTCCTACAACCTCCACCCTCAAAAACACTTCTGCTCATGATGGATTGGGCATCAGACCTATACCTCCCCATATTTCGGTTAAACACTCTCGGGGTCGACACTCAAACATTTATAAGGCTATCCTACAGCCTGGTCTGGACAACAATCAGATATGGACAACAACAGAGATTCGTGGAGCGCGAATTAAGGGAGTGCAGCAAGCTTAATACATGAGTGTTAACACCTGAGCATTATACAGACACGAATTCATGAATAAAATTGCAGACCACGGGCACCTACATTACATGAATCATCAAAGCATAATAGCATGAAAGATGATAACAAATAAAGAGGATATTACTGATAACAAAAGAAAACAAATACATACTGCTCATTACTCCATCTAGAATCCAAATATCAGCTTTGTATTCAGATTAAGTTTAAATAGGTCTCCCAAATATGTGTCTCAGAGCACAGGGAGCATAATCATACAAAACTACAGCAAAATTCTTCAAAATTCCAGAACCGGAACCAGAACCCTTCTTTCATCTTAGAACTTACTATATATAGAGTTTCCCTGGAGGTTCTACGGTACTTAATCATTTATGATTGACCCATATATATGAAATCAAAACATGCTACCTAACTTGCAGAGCGTACATTGAGGAATTACTTCTGTACTGAGAGAACTAAAATAGGAATGGGGTGAAATTGAGATTTCACCTGCAAAATCATCAAAATTAAACCTAAAATAGAAAGGACACAGCCGCCCATTGAGGCTAATAATGGGAGCCTTCAAGACGGCATGGAAAGGAGCGGTTGTAGGTGTATAGGTTGACTATCATTTTATGATTCCATCTATTTCCTGCAGGCATCCACTCCCTTAGTCTGGTGATTTCAATTTAATTCATTATGGAGAGGTCGTTTGTACTTAGCACACATTTTTCTTTAGCTGAGATCTCTTGAGCAGACCACATAAGCCACAACTACATGTTCTGTTTCAAAGCCCATGCGGTGTCTTGAATTGCAAAAATGGGAACCGAATTCCGGAGGGGGTCTTGAGTGGTAAGCGGTATCAGAGAGGGGGGGTGCGAAATGATGAGAGGAAGGCACGTGGAGGAGTGGGTGGTAATGAAAACCTCCCTTTCCGAACCACCCCCCCCCCCCACCCCCCCTCCTCCAATGATAAAGTTCAAATGCTGCGAGGGGGCCGAAACTAGATAAGGGTCGTTGGATGCGTTGGGGTGGAGTGGAGCTGAAGGTCGAATGGCAGAAGCGGGAGTGGGTTTAAAGGAAGTTATTTACATTGAAATGGGCGGACGACCGGCCACGGGGGGCTATTGATGACGTGGCAGAGTGGTCGGACCCGCAGATCGCATGTTGCAAGATTTAACTTGGAGCAGCGGGTGGTAAATGTTAAAAGTTACAGTGAGCGATATGTAATGGACGGAGGTGACATGGTGGAGGTGGGACCGCCCGCAAAATTGCAATCGAGGAAGTTTTGGTATAAGGAGTGGGGGTAAGAGTTATGAATTACGATGGGCGATGCGCGATGAGGGGAGGATGACGTGGAAAGGAAGTGGGCCCGCCCGCAGACCATAATCCGCAAGATTTTCATGGAAGCAGCAAAGGGTAAGGTTGTATTCTGCAGAGTGTGAAATGCGATGAGTGGAGAGGTTGGCGGTGCGAAAAGGTAATTTAGTGCCGATAAAGGTTTTGAATGGAAAGGAGTGGACTGTTTACGATAAAGGCTCGTGCGAGAAGGTGGGTCCCTTTATATCGCATCGGCGGAGTTATAAGTGGCAAATAATGTTACAAATGAGTTTGAGGTCTTGCGATGCGGGAAGGTAAGGAAGGGGCGAGAAAGTAAATTATGCTATATATATATATATATATATATATATATATATATATATATATATATATATATATATATATATATATATATATATCAAGCGGCCTAAAGCATGGGGCAGAGATATGAATAAAGAAATGTAGCACGGGACTTTAGAAATGGAAATGAAGGGTAAAAGAGGGTAAATGAAGGTAAAGAGAATAAATGAGATGAATGAGGGTAGAAATGAAGTGTTCTCACCATTACACCTTATCAACAAAACTTTCCCCTTCCTACTGAACTGAAAGGTGCACTGATTCTTTTGAAGCTCTTTGACAGTTAGGATTTCCCTTCCTTTTTCTTTCTCCACTTTGTGTGCGGCCACAGACCAACATTGGCTCCATCTGGGGACAACGTGTTGTTCTCAGTGCGTTGAGAACCTGCAGACCAAAGTGCCTATGCTTTATTGGGCTCATGGAGTCGCAAATGCATAGTGTAAGCCTGAATCGAGACTACAATTGAGTTGTGCACTGCCAACTATCAAAAACGGAAATCATTGCCACACCCTGAAAATATTGAATGATGAAATATGAACTATGTTGAAACTGGAGACTAAAACACACTTGGACTAAAAATTACAAAGCAATCTTAAACTAAACTGGAAATATGCTCATAGTACTAAGCTTATTGGCACTCCTACCTACACCTAGTATGATAAAAAATTATCCCAACAAATACTAATCAGACTTCCAATGTAACCAGTCAAGCAAATGAGTGCTTAACTGAAATTGGCATCCCATTCCTGTAAGTAGATAAATTGGTTTAAAACATGGCAACTTATCTCTTCCATTGAATTCCATATCTCCATGGATGAACCTGGAAAATTCCTCCTTCACTGATGGCTGCAATATTTTTCTAGGCCAATGTCAATAGATGCAGAATGGACGTGAAATTTCATAATTGTTATCATAATAGAGATTTCAATTAATATTAATAATATTGTTTCCAATTCATATTGAGGGTGTTATGATCATTACAAATTAGCCACTTCAAATCTCTCGCTACATAAAGGAGCTCTATTGAAAAGTAAATTATTTCTTCAAAACCATAGTTCTCTTTTGAACTTTTTCCTAGAAATATTTATTTTAT
The DNA here is from genome assembly GCA_034641835.2 of Pinus albicaulis. Taxonomy (NCBI): domain Eukaryota; kingdom Viridiplantae; phylum Streptophyta; class Pinopsida; order Pinales; family Pinaceae; genus Pinus; species Pinus albicaulis. The sequence continues at coordinate 148,290,054 of CM076582.1, forward strand.
AGGAAAAGATGATGACCATCCTATTGAAGAATAAATAAAAGAAATAAATCTAGTATAATTAAAGTCTTAGAGGATTTAGCTATAAATTAATTCAATAGATGATTATGTGACATAGTGGCAATAGCTTAACCATCACAAGATGATGAGACTTTCAAATGAAGCATATGAACAAGTATTTCACGAGAAGTGATCTAATGGTGTGAAGAAGAATAAAGAGACCACCAAGGGTTTATTTTCATATAACCACCTCCTAGTATAGATTCATGGATTTATCCAAAAGGAGAAGATCATTATTTTTATGAACCGTAGCAATAAGCATAATTCATCAATGTTGGACTAGCTAAAAGATTGCAAGTACCAGCAAAGCATATCCACAACACACAAGTTGAGCTTAAGAACATTCAAATTTTAAATATGTGAAGGTTAATATGGATAATTATGTTTGTATTTTTATTTTCATGTTGTAGATAAGGATGATGTAGGTATTATACTTGGATATCCTCAAATGGACTCAATTGGCATAGTTAATATTAACGTGAAAATAATAATAATATTAATAATAACATAACTTTGGTACAATAAAAAGAAAATCACATTGCATGTTATTTCCATTACTAAATAAGAAGTACCTAAGGTGGCATAGGAATTGGTAACTAATGGAAACGTCATTGAAATATCTATAGACACGTCAAATGAAGAGTCCTAGGTTGAATCATAAGAAGAGTCTACAAAATAACTTGAGGGAAAGCTCCAATAAGGGCATAAAAATGAAGTGGAATCTACAAAAGTATGTTCCCCAAAGGAAGCATAAGGTGAAGAGCTAGAGAAAGAATCAATAACTAAGGTTGTTGCACATCACCACCCACCCCGCTCAAATAAATGAGTGTCAACAAGGTAAGGCTGTGAGTGTTAGAAAGCGTAATATGGACCAACATGGAAATAAACATACCAATACATAGGCATATGGAGGAATAAAAGCAATGCATGGAGATATTAAAGTAGTGCAACAATAATATGGAACCAAAGGCACAACTATAATCAAGATTGAGGAGGAAAGGTCGTAATTGGACCCCCATGTCTACATTTCACTTGGATGAATTGATGCTCGTATACAGTACAACTTGACTACAATGCTTATCTAATTATATTATATTGCTTCCACCAATGTTTCAAGGACAAATCATACAAATGGGGATGGAATGTAATGTACCTAAGAAGGGTATTATGGGGTACCTAGGTATGTACCTAAGGGGGACAATGATCATGAAATATGCCCACTAACTAGTTAGATGAAATAATATAATAATAAGGGTTAGTTGGTATATGTCCCTAGGAATACTCATTCAAGAAAGTATAAATACAATTATTGTATCAATATATGTTGTTGGATGCTGATTTTTATACTGTATGAAACAAGGTTTATGGAGTTATTCCTTCCATAAGAAGTACTTTATGGTGTTATCTTAACTTAACGGTTCTTTTCATTCTTATGTTATTTTGGCGTGGTTGTATTTTAATTTGTATGTTAACTTGGGTTTATTTTCAATTTAAGGTTTATCTTCCATATTTTATCTACCAAATTTCACTATGATTTCAATGAATTTTAAAGAGGTTTTCAACAATAAATGGATCATTGGATTTCAATGTCACCATATTGGGAAATAGCCAAACCATTGCCACATTATCCCTCTGCAAAGAAAAACACATGCATGCAAAATATTGTATATGAAAATTAAATGAATCTCATCTCTTCTTCACTTTTGGTTAAATCTCTAAGGTTAATTGGGGAACATTTCATTAGGATATTTAGTTATCTAAATGACTAACATCCGTATTTTTCAATTGTGTTATCCTAAGTTTATTTTATTAAATGGATTTCACTTCCCACTTGGTTATATTTGGGCGTTCATGCACCACATGAGGGTTGATATTAAATAATATATATTTTTCCAAAGTGAACCAAAATTGCAAACGTTGCTCTCAAAATAAGGTTCAAATTAAGAAATGTCTTCTATTAGCCTAGAGGGAATGTTCATTGTCTCCACAAGGATTCATACTAGTACTTACCAACATTCATTCAATGTTATGACCAATGGTGTATTCCTTATATGCAAGGGATCCTGTTATCTCATTTGACATTTGATTTTAGGTTCATCCGTCAAATGTATGTAGATTATCATATTTCTCCCTCTCATCTAGGACGTTGTTGGGAAGACGTGTTATGGAGACACCTAGTTTTACATCAAGAGGACTGTATGACTTTTCTTTGTAGCCCATAATGCTCAAACTCCTTGTCATATAAATTCAAGGGCTTCTAGGTGGATTATGGCCCAAGAGAGCCATCTATATTCCCAACAACACATTACTAGCTTCATCCCATTTACATATAATCATTTAACTTAGCTATTAGGAATGATCCTCTCTCTATTACTGTACACACGGATTACCTATTGTTTAGGATGCTTGTTATTTATAGTAGTTTCTATTTTTAGTATATTTATTTCTAGATTTTTTTTTCATGTAGGATGATATGTGCTAGTGATTGGGTAGCGATTAGGAAGTGACATGGCACCTAGAGTACACTTTCTTATCCTTTCCCTACTTCTACACAAGTGCACACTTCCCTTCCTATTTTGGGAGATAATCTAATCCAATTACCTTATCCTCTTATCCTTTTATTCTTGGAAACCTTATCTATTGACATTTGGTCCAAATTTTTGCATTTAGTTGCATTTTTGGATTTAGTTCTTGTGTGTGTGAGTTTTTTATTTATTTCATTTATTTATGACTTATTATATCCTTAGTCAAATTTGTTATCGATCTACCTCCATTTTTCACTTGATAACTCCATATTTGGTCTAGCTAACTAAAACTAAGGGGGAGTTGCTTTTTTGTTTTTTATACATACACAAATGAACCCTAACCCAATGCACAATGATCCTCCCTCCTAGAGAGTGTTATAAACATATGCTCATGAAAATGGATGTAATAACGTAAATTCGAGTTGATCTCTTCGGTCTCTCAACCTATATTCTCTCTCTTGTATCTATTCTCTTTAGTTGAATTAGTATCTTATTTTCTCCCTTCTTTCTAATTTGTCTCATGCTTGTAAGTAGTATTATTGTTTATTTTTCACAACTATATTATGGTGTACTTGTGATCAAAATCTAACATGGTATGAAAACCTTTATGTTATTAGAGATTCAAAATTATAACATTCTCTCTTTATGTCACATGGGTAACACATTAATGTTGGCCAAATACGTTATCCACTTGAGACACCCTATCTTATGCATTATCCAATAGTACTTAGTATTGACCTCCACATCCTTGATTGAAAGGAAGAATAAGTCTAGATCTATTTTTCCCTTAATCGGTGTTGTGCTTATATTATACTTTGATGAAGAGAGGTGTACGGTTCAAATCCTTTGTGTTAAAATGGATTTGTAACACAATAATATGGAATTGGGGTTCATAACTCTCCATATATCATTCAAAACTAAAAGTTACCATTAAACAAAAAGAGTTAGGTTCATTCATGTTGAAGATACACTTTTGCAAACGAAATTAATCATGAAAAATTGACTAAGTGAAACTATAAACATGGAGACATAGATCATTATAGGTACTGACAACAACAATTTTAAGACAATGGTACTTTATAAAGTATTATCGTATTAAAATTTTGTTTATATAAACTAACTTTGGGTTGCAAGTGCCCACATCAATTTGATAATATCTTCCCTCACTTTATTATTAATATCACTTAAAGGTATCTACATGATTTCTGGGTCCATAATATTGTTTTGTGGTTATCATTTTAAGAGATTCTTAAATGTAAGTATACCAAACCATTATTACTATTCTTAAATGAATATTTCATTTGTATTGATATCACAACTATATGTGCAACCACATAACCAACTTTGATAACTTTACATGGAGATCAATTTCCTCCATTATAGTCAACCATGGTAGGTAACATTTGAATTCTAATGAACCACACAAGTTTCTATTGGGATATATTTTTTTAACTTTTACTGTCATCTAATCATACATTGATTGGCAAAAAGCCAAAGCCACTAGGGTCCTAGCGTCTTTGTCCATCGCCACACTAAAAATGTTGACTTCCTCAATAAGGAGGTTGAATATGCACTTCATTTGGGGAAATTGAAGCCTAGAGGGGAGAATATCACCACTCTTAATTGACAAACTAAACAAACCCTCTATGGCGAACCACCCACATTAGAAAAGAGAAACACATGTAGGCATCTAATAGTTATTGTCCAACATCTTAGATCTTACACATCACTACCTTTAGTGAAACCCATTTGGTGGCTAAAAGTTGAGTTATTTGGATTTGTCACTCTAGGGATTATGAGGTAGAGTATTTTTAACAAAAAAAATCATATTATCAATGTGTTGCAAGTATGTAGTGCCTCCATAATTTGGGAATTTTACAATGACGTGTGTAAAATGTACTTTTTTCAAAGTAACAAGCCTACAAGGAAAAACTTCAAGATCAAGCATGCTTGATACATCGTAGTGTTCAAATAAGGAATCAATCTCTTACTAACATAATGGTTGATATAACAAATAAATAATATCAAAACAAAAAAAAAAAAACAAAAAACAAAACTAACTAACTAATTATATTGAAAGTGGTGTGACTTGGATCAAGAGTGATCTTCAAATAATTTTAACAATATAAAAACCCTTTAATCACAATTTCTTTCTTACTAAAAAAAATATTAACCATTATAAAATATTATCTTCAATAAATCTATAAAAATATATCATAATAAATAAATTAAATATTAAATTTTCCTAATAATAAATCCCACTTACTTACCAACTCCTGCAATAAAATATGTATGCACACACTACCAAAACTTCTACAATTAGTAACGATTTACTTACCACCAACTCCTATAATAAAACATGTATGCACACTCTATCAAAACACCTACAATTAATAACCATTCACCATTCAGATAACTCCAAAATGTAAAACTTATTTATGAACTTTGACAAAAGTTCCCAAACATCCTCACTTAACCTTCTAAGCCAAAACCATCCAACACAAATAAACTTAAATGTACACATTAAGGAAAACCCCTTTCTCCAAAAGCCACCTGAAATCAAGAAAAGATATCCCACAAGATATGATAAGCTCCCATTTTAAAAAAATCCCACAGCTACTAAAAGATATGCCACCAAGATATGATAAACAATTTATATTAATTTTTTCTTTATTAAATAATAAGAACATTATCTCTTTAGTAACCAAAAAAACATATGCCATATTTCCACTTGGCTACGAGAACATAAGTTCATTTTAGTAGAAGGTTAAGTAGGCCCTTCATTTTGGTTGTTATGCGATCCTAGATACAACTAACATTATTATTTTATTGTGGTAGGGCCTTGTACCTACATAGTGGAGTTAATCATATGTGACAAAGATTGTCTTATTATCTTTCTATCTAGTCATGTAATCATTGACATGGCTAACCTAATTATTTTATGATATTGGGACCTTATCACTACATATTCCAAAGGTTAAACCTCTTTTTGATAGAGGTTGTCCTTGTGCCTTATCTATTCAAAGATGTAACTTTTGTGCCTTATCTATTCAAAGATGTAACTTTTGATAGAGATTATCTTCTGCCCTGGTGAGAAAAAAGACACTATCACTAGAGTTTGGAATTTTGGTGCTTCCTAGCATAGATAGAAATATAAAATTCCCAAAGATACTTGTTTGGTTTGGGAAAAATTTAGGTCTTAGAGTTTTGATTTCTCTAATAAAATATTAAGTATATAATACTTAATATTTAATATTAGGTATATAATACTTATTTTTTGGGGTGAAATTTTATTTATAACTAAAATATTTTTTAAAAATAAAATAAAATATAATTATTTTAAAAAATATAAATAAATTATTATTTTAATTAATAAGATAAAATAAAAGTGATTAATAAAATTATTGAGAAACATTTGGTAATAATTAAATATGAGAAGATTTTTCGATGTGTATTATTGATGAAAGTTTCTCAATAATTCAAGTATGGATCACAAAAGTCTAAATTCGTGAATAATAAAATTTTAATATATCTAAAATATTATCATTTTTAAAAAGTAAATCTCTATGATTTCCCGTTACTTTATTATTTTAGTATGTATAAAAAATATCCATTTTATTTGTATGTTTTATTTAGTAGTAGTTTTATAAATCTGCTTAAATACAACTTTGTTAAATTTATTGTCTGCATTAATATTATGATAACTATGATAACTACCATTTCATTTTTCATAAATTTTGTAGAAATTAATTAATTTTAATTGTTGTATATGGGAAGGTAATATCAAAGTTGTTCATATCAAGAAAACATATTTGAATGTAAATGAACCATCTAAGTTTCTTTGAGAGATGTTTCTTGTTTAACATTGATTCTTGCCAAACGAATATCTCAATTAGTGGAAATCAAATGACATTAGGGTTTATAATATTGTTCATTTCCATCCCTACCATACTTACACTGATAACGATGACCTTCCCTTAATAAGGGGGCCTAGTAAGTGGAATATTAATGGTCCACCTTGAGAAACTAGTTAAGCCCCCAATGATAAACCATTTGAGTTTCATGCCAATACAAACATAAATACATAAAAGTATTTAATGTTTTTTCTTAACCTCTTGATTCTTGCATATTGGCAGGCACCCAAATTGTCATCCATTCACCACCTTTTTCATACCTTTTTTCCCATCCCCATACCATATTATAACATATTTTGCTAAAAACAATGCATTTTTTACCAAGGTATAGTATTTCTCTAATTATGTCACTTTTAGTGTTCATTCTGATGCATTAAAGAAAGAACCTTCTTTTTGTGCTTACTAATGAGAATTATTGCAGCATCCCAGATTGTAATGTTGCAACACTTCCGACACATTGTTGTTGTAACACCACCAACATGTTTTTGCAACACCTCACTGATGTTGCAACACGTGGAGTATTGATGTTGCAACACATGGAGTATCGATGTTGCAACATATTGGAGTATTGATGTTGCAACATGACTAACTACAAATGATGCAACACCACAACAAGACAATTGTAAATTGTTGCGACTCTTTACTTGACACAACCGGGGGGACAGTTGTAGCAACATAAGTGCAGTCAACTATTGGGTGCATAGCCTTTCATCACCAGTTACCCAACGGAGGAAATGAAAAATAGTAGTTGGTCGTTCAACGTGGAGAATCTCAACTACAATTATTAAACTCAACCTCCAAGCTTTCATGGTGGTTGAGTAAGTTAGTAGATGCCATAGTTTTCCATATTTTGGTTATATTGTTGTAACAAAGGAGAAATGCTTGAGAATAAAATATTATCATGGTAGTTCCTTGATTTTATGATCAATTTGAGAGTTTGAGTATTGTATAAATACCCTGCTCCACTCGAGCCGCGGGGGAGTAGAGAGAAAGGAATAAAGGATGTTGTAATATTGATTCATGTTAATTAAAAAGCTTAGTTCATGTTTCATTTCATGTGTCTCTAATGTGTTGATAATATAAGCATGTTATTGCAAGTATAATCAATGCCTCACCTAAGGACGTAGGGCCCCATCCTTAGTCAGGTGGTGCTTGTATTTTAGTTAGGATAGTTTATAATTTCAATTTTGATTTAGGTAATTTGGTTATTTACCATGTTCCCTAACTATTCATGCTACTACAACTCATTAAGTATCTACCTTTTTTTGTTGTGACTCGTTAGCATTTACCCTATTTTTCCAATTAACAGTTCTATTGCAACTCATTACGTTATTTACTCTATCTTGAAACATTATGTGCTTTAATTAATCAAGCATAGATTCATTTTTGTTTCCAAATTATTGATTCAGCTTATTAAGTATATCTCCTTTATTACAATATTTTATCAATTCATGAGCATTTCATTTCAATAGTTTATCAATGATCAGTTAGCTTGATCAAGTCACTTTTTTGTTTTCTGCCTCTGTGTTTACCTTCCAGCAAAGTGATTTATTTCCTCTGTGTGTGTTTACTTTCCAATAGAGTGATTTACTCCATGTTTATGCATTTACTTTTCAATAAATAGTGATTTACCTTTCTACAATATTATTGTAGTTAGTATTTCAATCCATGCCAATGTAAGCCTTTCAATCCTTGCAAATTATGGTTTGGTAAGCTGTGAGAGAACATTAACATCCAACGAGTCTCATATTTAATTAGTACTACAACCTCATTGAAAATTAACAAATTGTATTAGTATATATGGTGCACGACAGTTTGCAAGCTCCATACAAACGTCAAATTGACAATCAAATGTTTAGCTTCTCAATTATCTAATAAGTAATTAGGAGGTAGTTAAGAGGCATGTCACATGCCACTACTTTTATTGAACTCCTTTTGTTGGCTAGAGAGAGAAAAATTCTTACGAAGTGTCAATTTGAGGATTATCAAGCATATTATTTTTTCACTTTAAGATTCTTATTATGAATCAACCACAAACATGCCCTCCCTCATTTTGGTAATAATACAATGCAATGTAGTCCACGGGGTCTTGGATAGATGGTGATCGGGTGCTATGTTAAGGCACTCCTTGATGTGAAGTCACTGGATCAATTCGTTGCCCCAATCAGGGTAGTATATCAGACATGATGAAGATGTAGTCCTACCAAACTTACAAAAAAATATAATACAATGTAATGTGTTGGGCCACTAATTTGTATTATTATTATCACTTCTTAACATCCATTTCTAATGCTCTTTTATCACATTATTTATCATAATTTATTATATAATTTCATTTCATAATTATTTATGCTCTTTTGGATAAATAATACTTGTTCTCCTTTATTTTAATAAATTAATGATTATTATGCATGATTTTTCCAATGATGGTTTATTAATGAATTCGTTATAACATCACTCACTATTTTAGCACTCAAGATCCCTTCCAGATTGCACATTTGATCTTCAGTTGATAATTAAATATTCCAACTCAGAAATTCACTGCGATAACAAGAGACAATTTTTTGTTGAATGTTTTTGGAAAATGTAGAAGAATCCTAAAAATACGAAACATGGGTTTTGTGCAGAATGAACCAAATTAGTGTTTTCATGAGCAGTTTTCCAAAATTCGGTCTTGATTGAGAGAAACGCAAGGTTCTTCGAAGGACATATTTCCAGATTTTCTGTTGTGGTCGTTTTCCAAAATTGCCCCAATTGTAATTGCCAGATTCGACTTGTGCTAGCTGAATCATGATGGAAGATCTTTCCGATCTCATATTTCTTATTGAGATTTTGTAATCAGTCTATTTCCCTTTGTTGATTGTATATTTAAAGGGACACAAATCAAAGAGATGGGAGAACGCATAAAGGGTTAGCGTGCAAGAGATCAAGTTTTGTAACAAAAGACTTTTAATTAATTGAATGCAAGTCATTTTGTCATTCTATCTATAAGTTGTGAGTCTACCGCAGCCCTGGTCAAAGAGTTGGGCCCACTCTTCTGATTAGGTGCTGCTTTATTTCCTTTTGTTGCTTTCGCATTTCTGTTTGAGTATTTTAATTGTCGTTATGGTATGTTCTTTAATTGTTTTGAATGCTTTTATAATTCTGCAATTTATCTTTAATTACTATTACAGTAGTTCTGGTTGTTTTAATTGTTGAATCTGTGATCAATATTGGATTGTGTCATTTCTCTTGCATATACTCTGTGCATTACCTTGAAACAATGTACACACCCGGATTGATAATTAATGTGGGAAAGGGTTTGAATATTCATTCACACTTGGACACCAACATTTTGGCGTCGTTGACGAGGAGGCTAACAAAGGTGCAATAACACGATTCATATTGATCTAAGGATCAATCTCTCGTCCTAAGGAGGGAAATGCTACCATGCTCTAGGTCTTAAGCGTAGTTTTTTTGTTTTCCTTTTCGATTGATTTCTTAGGAACCAATCCCTCGTCCTAGGGAGGGAAATGCTACCTTGCTCTAGGTCTTGAGCATAGTTGTTCTGTTTTATTTTCGATTGATTTCTTAGGAACCAATTTCTCGTCCTAGGGAGGGAAATGATACCTTGCTCTAGGTCTTGAGCATAGTTGTTCTGTTTTTTCTTTTCGATTTATTTTTTAGGAACCAATCTCTCGTCCTAGTGAGGGAAATGCTACCCTGCTCTAGGTCTTGAGCGTTAGTCATTTTTATTTGCTTTTCTTTCTACTGATTACTTAGGGCCCAATCTCTCGTCCCGGGGAGGGAAATGCTACCCTGCTCCAAGTCCTGAGCTTAATATTTCATTGATTTTATTTCTTTATTTGTGTTTAAACACCCAATCTCTCGTCCTAGGGAGGGAAGTTTCACCCTGCTCCAGGTCCCGAGCTTTAAGAATTGTTTGATTTTTTTTATTATTATTATTATTTTTTTCCTTCCTCTGGTTCTATGAACAAAGATATAAACAAAAAGGTAGAGGAAGACCCCAAAAACTCACAGGATGAGGTCAAGGAAGAAAGCATCAACACAATATGGAACTCAGTCAAGGAACTTTAGGATGCGACAAATATGGGAAATCAAGGCTATATTGAAGGTTGGTTTCACTCCGTTGTTTGCTTGCAGCATCACTCCACACTTCAGCAACTCTTGGTACCATCCTTAATAGGAAAGTTGGTCTCTCATACCCATGTATTTATTAACATACATTTTTCGAATACGGGTATGTGCATACTTGAGGCGCTATTTCGAAAATGGCTTCACTGGAAGTACTCTTATATGTAAGTATATTTTATTTTTCAAAATAGAGTAGTGTAGTGTAGAATATAGAATGAATAAAGAGATAAATAAATTTATTTATTTATATGTAAAAATAGTTGTTTTTGTTGCAACACACTGTGAAAATTAACATCGGTGATCAATATTCAAATTTATTTGTGTGTAGATGAATTATATTGAAAATAAAATTTCTACAAACATTCACATTCATTTTGATCACCTTCTTGGAAAAATTCCTTAATTATCATATCATATGGCTTGCGGGCTTGATGAAAATTTTGGAAAAACAGTCGGGACAGTCATATTTTGAGGGACCAAATGGACATATTTTCAAGACCTGTTTCTATCCTACATATCCATTTATGCATACTTTCTAACTCAATTTGAATCACTCGATTTGGATTTGAAATGAAAAAGTTATGACTAAAACAATGGTAGGATGTCTAGTAGGCAACTCAGGAACAGAGTTGGGACAGTCCATTTTTGGAGGCCTAAATGACTAGATTTTGGAAAAATATTTCTATGATATATTCCCATATGAATCTTGTTTACAACGCAATTTGAATCACTTTATTTCGATATCTTATGAGGAAGTTATGACCAAAATATTGATTGTTTATCGTAAATCAGCGCTCTTGAAACTCAGTTTTTCCGAGTGTTCACTAGCGAATTTGACCCATCAATTATTTATGCCTTAAAAACTTGTTTCTATTGGAGATATATAAATAAATATACTTTAATTTCCAATTTGAATCAGTTCAATCCGTCATCAAACGAAAACGTTATGCTTAAAATATCAATTGTTGGTCTGAGTTGGGAAATTGAAAATGGCTTTGTTATGCAGGTTGTTCTAAGTAAATTTGACATATCATATCATGGAATTTTTAAAACCTATTTCTATTGGTGATATATCTTTGAATTAGCTTTCATTTGTCTTTGGAACCACTCAAATATTTGGCTTTGGAATCACTCAAATCGAACGAAAAACAAAGAAGTTATGATTGAAACACTGTTGGTTAGTATGGTCGACCACTGCTCTCCCATTGGTGACAAATAAATTTTGTTTTATTTTTCTGTGGATTTGTTTTGAAAAGTAGCTATTTTTTATTTTTTTTCATATTTCTTGAATTATGAGAGCCTGATCACCTCTCTTCTTCCATGATTTCATGTTTTATTGCAGGTAGACACTCGTTTTTTGCAAGTCCCAAGAGAGTAAATGAGGTCAATTTATAAACAAGTGAATTTTGAAGACAGTGGTAATGAAATATTTTCAAAGACATTTCCTCACACGAAGAAAAAAACATGAATACTTTTCATCAATTAACAAATTTATAACATGAGAAATGGGGAATTGATTTCTATTTGAAGATCCAAGTCATTTCCAAAATAAATAAATAAATACATTTTTCCATTCATTCACCATTCACAAACAACATTGTTGCAACAAAATTCATAACCATTGTAACTTAAGTTATTTATTTATTTATTTGTTTTCAATAAAGATTCGTTTATTTTCTGATTTCTCTTATGTTTTTATGCTTCAGGTATTGTTTACTTCAAAGTCACTTTTTTTTGTTTTGTTCTCAAAACAAAAGGAGCGAGTTCTTAAGTTTCTTGATGTTGTTACTTCTTGATGCTGCTACTCGTTATGTTGTTACTCCGGATTTTGCTACTCATGATGTTGTTAGTCCTTGTATGTTGCTACTCCGTGATGTTGTTACTCCGGATGCTGCTACTCGTGATGTTGTTACTCCTTGGATGTTGCTACTCTGTAATGTTGTTACTCCTCGGATGTTGTTACTCTGAATGCTGCTACTCGTGATGTTGTTACTCCTTGGATGCTGCTACTCAGTAATGCTGTTACTCCTTGGTTGTTGTTACTCCTCATATGTTTTTACTCCGGATGCTACTACTCAGGACGTTGTTACTCCTCGAATGCTGCTACTCCGCGATGTTGCTACTCCTTGATGTTGTTACTCCGTCAATGTTGTGAATCTACGTTGTGAATCCATCATTGTTGTTACTCTGTCATTGTTGTGAATCCATCACTGTTTTTACTCCATCGGTGTTTTGAATTAGTCACTGTTGTTACTCCACCGGTGTTGTGAATTTTTCACTGTTGTTACTCTGTCGGTGTTGTGAATCCGTCATTGTTGTTACTCCGTCGACGCTGTGAATCCGTCACTAGTGTTACTCCATCGATGCTATGAATCTGTCACTGTTGTTACTCCATCGGCGTTGTGAATCCGTCACTGTTGTTACTCCGTCGGCGCTATGAATCCATCACTGTGGTTACTCCATTAGTGTTGTGAATCTGTCATTGTTGTTACTATGTCGGTGTTGTGAATCTGTCACTGTTGTTACTCCATCGACGTTGTGAATCCATCACTCATGTTACTCCGTCGGTGCTATGAATCTGTCACTTCTGTTACTCCGTCAGCGTTATGAATCTATCACTGCTGTTATTCCAGAAATTTTTTCTAAGTGTTGGATGTTGTTACTCTGTCGGTGTTGTGACTCCATCACTGTTGTTACTCTGCCACTACTGTGACTGTCACTGTTGTTAATCCTTCAGTGTTGTTACTCCTCCGGTGCTATTACTCCGATTTTTTTTTTTGAAGTATCCAATGTTGTTACTCCTTCAGTGTTGTTACTCCTCTGATGTTGTTACTCCTGGAAATTTTCTAAGTGTCCGGTATTGTTACTCCTCTGATGTTGTTACTCCTCCGGTGATGTTACTCCATGGTGATATTTTTCTAAGTACTTGTTGCTGTTACTCCTCCAGTGTTGTTACTCCGCCAACGTAAGTCGCCAGGTACATCCTCGACTGACTCTATGGATTTATTTGGTATTTTAATTATGACATGATCAATTATGATTGATGGCAGACATACTTTACTTGGGGGGATGTCTTGTATTTAAAGGATTATTATTATGGTAAGTCTTGTCATGAATTATTCACTCTTAATTCCTCATTATTTTGTAAAGTGACCAATCCTCCTTCATGTCACCTTCCTAACATCATTCCTTTTCCCCTTTCCCTGTTATTACCTAAGTCATGGTTGTTGTTACCTCAGTCACAACTATTGTTTTTGGCAAATTTTCACATTGCATTCAGCATATGTAGGTCTTTCTGATTTGTTTTTCTCTTTGGTGAATGAATAATACTTTTAATGGTTTAGGCCCTCTTTGACATAATGATTGGGTAATCAATTTATCTTTGTTTATCTATAAACATAATCTTATTTTTAAGGAATAATTATGCAAATATGATTTCATCATGTTAGCTTTGAACTTTCCTAATTGGTCAAATCCCTGATCTTGTAAAATTTATGATGATGACCACATAATTGTATTTAAATCTTTTCGCCATCATCTAATGAACTGTTCCTCAACCCCAATCTCAACAATGAAAAATATACTTATCAGCAGTCATTTTAATGTTATTGATTTTTTAGAAGAAAAACTATCAAAGTTGACAATAGTTACTACATAAATTTTTACACCATCCCTAGCTTTTAAGCAGTTGATCTGCCACCCCATCTATTAAGTAATATATTATTGATTAACGAAAACCATAGTTGAATTTTAAACATAAATGGTCAACTAGAGGATAGGAGTTTTCATCACGAGCTGACCTACCATGATCATAGGTCATAATAAAGTGACATTACCATTGATGGTCACCAAGCCACGGTAATGGCCTTCGGTCATAAAAATGAAGGAAAAGAGGTCTCATCACGAGCCGACTTTTTCACTTTTGTTAGCTCCCATGAATGGAAATGTTATTAACTGGTTACCACGCTAGAAAAATGATCTTCAATTGACATCTAAGTAAATTGAAAGGCTTTTTGCAACTATGTACTTATTTATAATAAATGGGACACTGGCATCTCAATGGGTTAAAAAGGCATCTTCGTCGAGGCTATGGATTCCTGCTGGCAGCAGTGGCTATGTCTATGGTATAGAAAATAATTTAATACTATAATCTACTTGGTTACCTTGTTTTCTCAAAGCTAATTTCCGATAAAGTTGATTGTTGCATATACAAGGTTTTCCAGAACTCGTGGTTAATTGGGTAATATTTAATGAGTTCTTAGATGATGTGGTTATGGTTTATATCTATCGTTGAGTTATAAATATTTACTTTACATGTCAGGGATGAAATTTTTAGGATATTTGATATTTGACATTTTGTATCATCTAATCTATCATTCCTTTATTCTACAAGTATCATATATTTAACCAAAGATAGTTGTTTTGCCTAATCAGTCACCATTTATTCATATCTTAACAACACCACTAAGAGGCTTGATTCTGATTTTGAATCCCATGTAATTGGACAGACCTTGAGAAGCAAAGACTAAGATAACTAATTCCCTTAATTTTTATGCTCATAATAACCAAAGCTTATGGGTATAGGGAATGCATATTTTCCCTTCTTATCCATTATTATACCATGCCATTCACAATATGATTATGTCACTTTTATATGTAATGAGGTAATTGAGGTGATGAATTATTGATTAAGGACACTCATGAGATTTTTTATAGATGACAGGGAAACTAATCAGTTTGGTGGAAGGAAACCCTGGTACACTTTTTGATTATTTTTTTCAGCTTGCATGGCTTCCACCTTCCACATCACTTTCAGCATCATCTCAACCTACATCAGCTTCAATAAATGTCAATCCATACATGTCATTCCACATTTTTTTTATGGACGTAAAACTTGAGGTAAAATAGAATAAGGTTTTGATTTATTAAAAGTTTAGGAGAATGTCATGAAAAACCATTGAGCATAATTCACTCATATTTGTCAACCATTATTTCCCCTTCTTTACCACTTCCCATTTTTCAGAGACAAAATCTTTCAGTTTGGGGGAGTGTTACTTTCATTATCATGAACATGCCATTAATATTCTTTATCATCCATCGATCTCATTATTCATTCTCAAAATCTCCCTTATTCCATGTTGTTATACACCAAACAAAGATTTCAGCCATGATTGTAGAAACCACCCCAATTTGTTTTCTAGTGTAGCATGACGGCATGCTAATTCTCCAGTATGGGGGAAGGGTTACTATGCATGATGAATGATTTCTCATTTCTTCCTCATTTAAGGTATACGATCCTAAAATTGATTTGGGTATATCCTTAAAACTATCAATTGGATTCTTCTAATCTTTGGACAACAAAGATGTATCATTAAACCTAGAAATTTTCAAGATAAACCAATTTGTTACTTCCAAAAAAATCATGCATTATTTCCTAAAACCATTTTGCTGATATATTGAAATCTGTTCATTACATTGATTTGATTTTCGGATTGGAGAAGCATTGATATAGTATAAATTTCAACAAAATATGGTTTGTAATGAAATTTGTATTTACTTGTATCATACTTTGTTGCAACTTCATATACATACGGTTGAAAGTATACATGAAAATTATTTTAAAGAAGCATTTGAGGAAGAAGCGTTCTCTTCCATCAATATCATGTGCTACGGTGAACATTTTGATTATTGTATTACAACTTGGTTAATATTGAGCCATTGGGCTGCATGAAGACATGCAACATGTTAAGTTTGGGGAAGATGTTGGGCCACTAATTTGTATTATTATTATCACTTCTTAACATCCATTTCATCGATTTCTAATGTTATTTTATCACATTATTTATCATAATTTATTATATAATTTCATTTCATAATTATTTATGCTCTTTTGGATAAATAATATTTTTTCTCCTTTATTTTAATAAATTAATGATTATTGTGCATGATTTTTCCAATGATGGTTTATTAATGAATTCATTATAACATCACTCACTATTTTAGCCCTCAAGATCTCTTTCAGATTGCAAATTTGATCTTCAGCTGATAATTAAATATTCCAACTCAGAAATTCGTTGGGATAACAAGAGACAGTATTTCATTGAATGTTTTGGGAAAATGGAGAAGAATCCTGAAAATCCGAAATATGGGTTTTGTGTAGAACAGACCAAATTAGTTTTTCCACAAAATTTTTTCCAAAATTCGGTCTTTATTGAGAGAAACGCAGGGTTCTTCGAAGGACATATTTGTATATTTTATGTTGTGGTCATTTTCCAAAATTGCCCCAATTGTAATTTCCAGATTTGACTTGTGCCAGCTAAATCATGATGGAAAGATGTTTCCGATCTCATCTTTCTTATTAAGATTTTGTAATCATTCTATTTCCATTTTTTGTTTGTATATTTAAAAGGACACAAATCAGAGAGAAGGGAGAACGCATAGAGGGTTAGCGTGCAAGAGATCAAGTTTTGTAACAGAAGACTTTTAATGAATTGAATGCAAGTCATTTTGTCGTTCTATCTGTAAGATGTGAGTCTACCATGGCCCTGGTTAGAGAGTTGGGCCCACTCTTCTGATCAAGTGTTGTGTTATTTCCTTTTGTTGCTTTCGCATTTTTGTTTGAGTATTTTAACTGTTGTTATGGTATGTTCTTTAATTGTTGTGAATGCTTTTATAATTTTGCAATTTATCTTTAATTACTATTACAGTAGTTCTGGTTGTTTCAATTTTTGAATATGTGATCAATATTGGATTGTGCCATTACTCCTGCATATACTTTGCGCGTTACCTTGAAATAATGTACGCACCCGGATTGATAATTAATGTGGGAAAGGGTTTGAATATTCACTCACACTTGGACACCAACATAATGTATGAAATATATTTCCCCTTGGGTAGTGAGATTATGGGGGGGGATTCCATGGTTAAGTGTGTTTGAGCTAGAATTGTACTAGGATGTTTGACCTTCTATAAATTCTTAGATATGCAATGTAAACCTTAGAGGTTACAATTGATGTTAGCTGATTCAATTCCTAATTTCATTGCCTCCCCCACCCAACCCTCGACACCCCATTCATTACAAGGATTAGTTCATATTGCCATATAAGTGCAAATATATCATGATCATTACACCAATAGGATTTTATTTAGAGGTAATGCACCTCCTATTAATATAATGTTTTAATAGTTATGGGGTGAGTATACGTGCTTAGTAAGAGTTTGCCTCTACTCTTTTGTACAACAATAAGAAAAAAAAATGCTCCCAGATAATTAAAAGAAAAGGTTTTTACCATAAGAAATGGGTTCTTATACTAAATAGGTGTTTCTCTTTAGTACCTATTTCTCACACTATTTCTACATGCCCATTAAAAAAATCTAAATGGGCCAAATAAATGTCATCTTGGAATTTTTTTACAACTACCAAAACCCTCCTATGTTAAAAATACTTCCTAACCCACATTGATTACAAGGAATAGTCTATGTTAATATATAAGCCCTCATATATCATTATCCTTACGTCTATGGCGGATTCCAAAAAACACCATGACCATCTTACTAAAGTAATGGTTGATATTCCAAAAAAGTGACTTGGAGTTGTTTCTAGCATTGTAAAAAATACCATTCATGTGAGCATCAAGTCGACTACTCAAGCTCATGATAATAGTGAATGATGCTCATGGGAGATAAGCAAGTGAATGGCTTGAGAATTATATGAGTCAAACAATTAATCCCCCATGATATGTTCCATAATGTTGAATTACAAAATCCTCCACATGCTTATCAATTTGGATCATTTACAGTGTAAATAAAGTAAGTGTTGGCCCTGGAGTATTTCCTAAAATTGCTTTTGCTTGGCAAAGATCTTGTCTTCCTCAGATGTAAGGAAATGAGTTAATGACCCAAAATGCATAATAATTTGGTAGGAGTGAAAGTCTACCCCCTTACAGACCACCAACAGGTAATTCCAGGTGGTGTGGTTTTCCTTGAATAACATTGATGAGTGAGTATGTATTCACAAATTACAACCAATGATGGTTGTCGTCACTATTGATTTGACAACTAAATTATAATAAGTTTTCCCATTGTTTAAAAAAAAAAAAAGTGAATGTACACATTAAAAAAACAAAACAAAAACTTTGACTTATAACCCTTGAGTAACTTTAAAGTGTAAAACATATATATTAGAGAATTAGACTTTGGTGGAAAGTACTAAGCATTCCCACCTAACCACATAACCTAGCACCATAAAGAACAAGTGCTATAGAGTAGCTATTACCTGCCGCTTAATGTAAATATAGAAATGTTGCAATTTGAGTTTGAGCATGTTTATGAGAATTTGGTTTGTAATAAAGTTGAGGCTTAGTTTAAATATAATTAATTTAAATAGTAATCGCCAATGCATTAATGTTCATCATGTGATTGGTGAAAATTTGAATCACTTTGAAAAATAATAATTGTTCAATAATTGTTTAACATAATCCCAATTAATCAAATTACTAAGAAAGAAATCATAGTATTAAATATCATTATTTTTATTAAATTTATTTAACATTTCAACAAATTCTATTCCTAATAATTTTTTATAATTAAATTTATTAAAAAAATAATTTATTTTAAGCTTTTATAATTAAAATAATTCATAAAAAAATATGAATTATACTATCACACTTAATTAATTTAATCATGTGTTTTTTTGTTTTCTTAGACAATAAAAAATGATAAATTCATTTAAAAAATAATTTAATTTAAATTTAAAATTTTATAATTAAAATAATTAATAAATATAAATATGAATGATATTATCTTACTTAATTTAATCATCCAATATGTCAATTGTATTTTTTTTTCTTTTACACTATGAAAAATGAAAATTAATTCAAAATTAAAATTAATATTAAATTTAATACAAATATTTTATAAAATATTATAATTTTAATTCACGATGAAAAAACCTAAAAATAAATGAATTTTGGCATTTCCTATTGGAAGTTGTCCTTAAGGTTACACATTTCCTAAACCCAACAAAATTTTGAAATAACTTGGGGTGGTAATTTCTCGAAATATGAAAATCACTGTAGGTTTGAAAAGCACTTTTTGATTGAAAGGTTCGAGGGACTTGTTTCATGTGCATTAGGACAGATGTTGCTTCGAGGCTTTAAAGGTAGGGTTTTAATTGTCTAGGAAAATTAGGGCTTGCCAATAGTGGCACAGAAATAAGTGTTACAATAAATAATATCTATTAATGATACGATATGATTAGGTGAATTGCTTATTGGTAACATCTCACCAATAAGAAGTGAAAATTAGCAGCTAATAGAATTAGAGAAAAAAAATAATTAAAATAATAATAATAATAATAATAATTTAAATAAAAAAAATATCAAAATTTAACTATGAAAAAACTGAAATTTTTTTCACATGGCAAACAGGTATAATAATATATAACATGCAAATCAACCAGTGATTCCATCGGTGATAACGTTCGATGACACAACTTAAGAAGCATTGTGCGTGGTGGATGACGTATCCATGGGTGCATATGCGATACTCGTTCTCCGTCAAATTGGTGAGGATCGTAATTTCTTCATTAATGGTTTACACATATTATAGGAAAATATAATTAATGGTGAATATACATTTTAGTCACCAGCATAATTATATTAACATTGCCACAAAGTACAAGAAAATCTGACGTTAACTGACATACAGTGACATCCAAAGTCTGTATTGATAACATCGCCAGCATACAGCAGTACAACCATCGGCAATAAGAAGTGCAAATTAGTAGCCAATAGAATTAGAGAAAAATAAATTTAAATAAATAAATAATAATAAATATTAAAGTTTAACTATAGAAAAAACTGTAAAAAAAATTTGTTAGTAGACAAATTAATGTCTAATCACAGGCCAACTTGATGCATTATACCTAATGTAACAAGTATAATAATAAGTATATAAACTAATAAATATGCCTTGCCAAATTTCAGCCTCATTGTCTTTGACATAGAAGGCATTTATGCGCAGATTTGGTACGTGAACTACAAAGACAGACATTTTGACTTCCCTCTTACGCAATGTGCACAGAGTATAGCCATGACACGTTTGGGTGGCAAATTCATTACAGAAAACCCATTGTGTCAGATCAAAATTTGATCAATGTTGTGGAGATTTCGTAACATCAAGGTGTGGATATCTGATCTTTCCGTACAACCATTGCAATAAGAAGTTAAAACTATCCACCAATAAGATCTAAGAAAAAAAAAAAAAAAATTAAAAAAATAATAATAAGAAAAAAAAAATTTAAAATTTAACTTTAATCAAACTATAAAAAAAGTTCGGGGCATAGACAAATTAATGTCTAATCAAAGGCACACCTAATGCGTTATACCTGCTAGCGGCAAGTATAATAATAAATGTACATATGCTTAAAAGAAATCCTTGTTCAAAAACCACTTGAATGATTTTTATTATCACCCCATTGTATACCTGTCTCAGTGTGGAAAACATAACAAATTCAATAGCAAGAGCGCTTAGTCCTTATTTTTAAGATATTTTTTATGATTATAAAATATTTGTTTTTATAAAATTAAAAAGAATAACCTATTAATCCAAAAAAAAAAATTATATATATATAACAAGAATGATAAGTATATCCCCCGGACGTGGGTGAAATCTCCAGATATGGCAAGGACAGCTCCTCCCATGCTTAGCCTGACATGGCCTTGCAATGCCAGCTCCAACCTGATGTGGAACCTCAAATTGCTGATAATCTTTGCCGGCGCTCTGCTACACCTGGCCTCCTGCCACACCACGCATCACATGCAGGCACACTTGGAATGTCCTTCTCTGCCTCTGCGCTCGAATTCAGTGCCTCATGCCTTCAAATGGCACAGAGGCTCCTCAATCGACCATTTCATGAATTTTAGTGGTCTCGCACAATGGGAATTTCCCAAGAAGCCCATGGTTAATTTTGATGTCACTGAAAACACCTACAAAGAAAAGCCCTTCTCAATACCCAATGCTAACACTCTATCATAACATGAAATTTGTCCCCTTTCAACCATTCCCTTAGCTAATTGATGACAAAGTTAATGGCAAACAATATTTGGGATTGAGCCTATTGACTTTTGTTAAAACTTGTATAGAAGAAATGACATCAAAGGCTTTTGGAGTAGGAGATATATTCTAGGTCACTAAACTATGAAATTACTTACACTAGAGCCAAAGAACTAAATGGGGCTAAGAAAATCAAAACAACAAAACCATCAAGGAGTGCTAAGTGAACTAGAATAAAAAAAACCTCAAACTAAGATGACATGTAAGAAAACTAGATGCCCACAAAGGAGATTCAGAATCCAATTCATACTAGAATAAAACTAAGCAAGAAACCATAAAGCTAGAAATCACCAAAAAAAAATGCCCTATTTCAAAACTAAAGCGAAATCCACTATACTACCTCTAATAAAACTCAAATCCAAGTCCAATTGATGAATTTGTTCCCACATTAAACACTAAGTATGTGAGGGTATCATAAAGGTAATGCTCCTTGGTCATCATGTTTCGTAGTTAACTTACTTTTGTAGTTAATGTGTTATTTTTTTCTCATGCAACTCCAATTCATTACTTTGGGTTCTAACTTAAGGTATGAAGGAGGATGAAACCCCACTTTTTACCTTTAAGATGCCATAGTCCATTTGGTCAACCTTGTTGGCCAAATGGCTTGTCTTTTGGTTGAGCTCCCTTAAGATATGATAATATTCAACCCTAGCAACTTATTTTTTAGTTGCTTAATAATATATATAAGCTTGCTATCACTTGGAAAGGAGACTCTGAGCATTAATTTAATAACAAATGTTGAATCTTCACTTACATAATATTTTGATTTAACTTTCATCAAGAAGCCTTGACCCTTGGAATAAGGCCACTTCATTTACATGATTGTTTGATGCTCTACCCAAACCTCATTCAAAGGCCTCTTCTTGAATTCCCCTTGGGTCAAGAATGATGCCCTGCATCTTCAATCCTTGAAATTCAACAAATTAATTACAATATATAGAGTATGACATATATGCAAATAAAAAGGACATGAGAGACTATAAGCTAAATATAATAGATTTCCAATTGGGTTTATCTCACATGGTAGGGAGGAATGAATGTTATCTTCTCCAATTAGGTTCCTTTCTTGCAAGCAGTGTGATGAACTTTGTTGTAATGGCTTCAAGCCTTGTTGTTGTTGTAATAAATCAAAGCATGTATATTCCTCATATGAAATATAAAGATATTTTCCATTGAAAAAAAAAACTAAAAATAATAAATTATGTTATTGATAATGTAATTTATTTATTAATTGAGTAGATCAAAATTAGTTGAATTGGTAGTAATTACTATATGGTGAATGTAGAGTATATTTTATTATTTAAATAAGTAAAAAATTTAATACAAACTAACATAATCATCATAAAGTTTATTTAATTTTTATAACAAATATAGTGTACTGAATATATTGATTTTAGGGATAAAACAAATGTAATGGGTGTTAATTGGATTTATCTCGTGTGGTTGAGTGGAAGAATTGTTATTACTCTTACCTAGATTTAAACCTTGCTTGCAACATGTTTGGCATTAGTTAAACAATCAAAGTTATTCTTGAGCCATAAGGGGGCCTCATACCCCAACTTGGAGGTTTTCCTTTAGCCATAAAGGTTTCTCATACACCAATTTGGTGTCTAGCTTGGTCGTGACCTTAAAAATAGATTATTGTGATTTGAAGGGAAAAAAAAAAAAAAAAAGAACTAAAATTTATGATAAATATTGTAATTAGAGATAAGTATTGCAATCAAAAGATGAAAGAAAGACACATCTCCATATATGAGGGACACTTTTTTTAGTTTTTTTCATGAGGCAAGTAGTCATTGGAATGCCAACATGCATATGCAAAATGTAATTTTGTTTTATACATAAATAAATTTGCAGATTCTTTTTTCCTTCGGGAAAAAAGAGTATTGGATCAAAGTAATATATGGTTTTATGTGTACTTAACATTATAGTAGATATTCCTTGAAAGAAGGCCCACAAGGGGCAGCTTACTTGGCAAGTCGGTGAAAAATTTAAAGTATTGTGAGTGATGAGACCCATGTTCAATTCTCCCACACTAAGTTGTGCCAACAAAAGGGGTATACGAAGCCACATGGGGTTATAGTAGTAGTAGTTGGAATCAACCTCGTGCAACACAATATGGCACTAGCCCAATTGTTGATTCCCCTAGTTAAAAAATAAAAATTAAAAAATTAAAATAAATAAATAAATAAATGTCACTTGTAAGAGCATGAAATCACTCCATAAATGTAATTTCCTATCTTCTTAGATTCAGTAGACCATATAGGTCTTAGTGGGCGTTAATCATCATCATCAATCTTGACTTTCTTGTATATATGATTTAGGTTTAAACCATCTTTTAGTCTTTTGGAGTATAATTTAAAATTACATATAGGTTTAGAGATTGTCTTTCTCAAACTTAAGGAAACACATTAATGACTTAAAACCCAAAGATACATGGCACAAGTGAGTTAGTCAACCTCTGTAATTCTCAAGAACTTATAATTTGAAATGGCATAATCAAGTAGAAAACCCCCAATCATATGGCTTGTATTCGTGGGATTGGAAGTAGTGTTATGGATTATGTGATATTTGATATCCATGTTTCTGACCAAATTGTAAACCTTGACCTCTTAAATGACCCTAAGTCTAATTCTAATCATAGACCTTTAACCTTAACTCTAAATTTTTCCATGCAAAATAAGCACATGCATGAGAATTACGAGAGTCAAAGCCACATTCTTTTTGACAAGAGTAAAATGGATCTCTTCTTAAAGGATTTAAATAGAGATTTATACCTCTTAACTTATAAGGATAACATTGAAAACTTATATCATACTTTTACCCTAACTCTCTCTCCTACCATTATTAAGTTCTACCAAGATGTCATAAGAAAGAATAATATAATTGTCAACCTTTGGTATGATAATGGTTGTAAAATTGCTAGATAAACAATTAGGGATCCTCCTAATGAAACCTTAAAACTTGATAAGATAATAGCGTACAAAGATCTTATTAAAAGAAAGAAAAATTATTATATAAGTAAAAAGTAAGAGCAATTACCACGCCTCTCTCTATTTGATCCTAGAAATTTTTAGAGGGAAATTTTGATTTGTAAGACTAAAGAAAATCATTTGATTCCCTGTAAGAACTAGAATATTTACCTTAAAAAAATTTATGAATTCCCTAACACCATTTTGAATTCCCTTGTAAATGATGATATATTTTCCTTGGAAGACATTAAGTTTGGGGTTAAGCAGTTTGCTAATGGGAAAGCTAAAGATAATGAAGGCTACTAAGCTGAAATTTTTAAAATACGAGAATTTATCCTCATCTCACACATGCTAAAGCTCTTTAATTTAGCAGTGAAGTAAGACTTCCCTAAACCTTGGATTCAGAGCCTTATTATATATATTTTTAAGAGTGGGAATATAAGCATTCCCTCTTGTTACATGACTATTATGATTAGCCACATTTAGCAATGTTGCATGAGCTTATTTTGGAAAAGAAGATTAGCCTGTGGCTTGAAAACCATGGTAAAAGAAGCAAAGGCCAAGTTGGTTTTAGGAGATATCATTCAATCATGGACCATCTTATTACTCTTAGGATAATTGTAGAGGAATGCCACAATAATAAAATTGATCTCTTTTATGCTTTGTTGACTCTAGAAAATCTTTTGACACCATTCCTAGAACAAAACTATGAAAGAGGCTAGAAGAGATAATGGTTCCTATCGAATTGAGGCTTGTTGTGACAAGGTTGTATGAGAATATTATTGCAAAGCTTAGGACCATTGAGGGTTGATTAGAAGAAATTAAATGCAATATTGGATTCAAGCAAGTGTGTCTCTTATCCTCTACCCTTCTTGGCATATACATTAACAAGCTAGAAGAGTGTTTGGAAGATGTACGGTGTGTTGGCCCCATGCTTACTAATATGGTCACAACTCTTCTCCTTTATGTTGACAATATTGTTCTTTTGGTAAGGAGTCATTATGATCTTAACAAGCAACTCAAAATCCTCCAAGATGGATATGACTATAAATACCAACAAAACTAAAGTCATGATAATTAAATCCAAAAAGATCAACTATGATCATTTTATTTTTGATAAGCAACTCCTTCGGGCAAGTCCCTTCCTACAAATATATGGGAATCAACAACCATCATAAGTTCAACTAGAATTATTGCATTGAGAAAAGGATAAATGAAATTTGGAAAGCTTAGTGTGGGCTTGAAAACAATTGGAAGTCTGCAGACTCTTTGGATTAAAAACAAAAAAACAAAAAACTCCTCCTTGAGACTCTCAACAGTCTTGTTATTTTAGATGATTGAGAGGTTTGGGGTTGCAATATATCTAGAGAGTCAGTCATGGAGGAAGATTGAACTTATTCAAAAGTAGATTATAAGCTACAACCTCAAGATTAAAAGAAATACTCCCCATCTATCATACTGATTGAAGCAATACTTTCCTCCATCAAAAGCATGGCTACGACTAGGTATCTTATGTATCAAAAGAAGTTATACAACATGGATGCTAAGAGGTTTCCTAAAATTGTTTGTAACTCTAGAAAAATCCCCTACCATTGGCTCAAGCAAGGGTGGCATAAGGATGCCTAGTCTTGGATGGACCACTAGGGAATAAAGGAGAAGATCATTTTGCACACTCTAGATAATATCAAATATTATTATTTCCAAATTTAAGGATAAGTTGTGGAGATATAAGGAGCTAGAAAGATAAAGGAAACTACAAAATTATAATGAGGTGATCAACTCAATCTAGCAAACCAAAATTATCTCTATGTATGGACTAGTGTTAAGAAAAAAATGAGCATTGCCAACATTAGAATCAATTATGATGGGCTTCATAGTGAATTTGGGCATTGGTCAATTCTCAAAATGTCATGGGATGAAAGAGTTTGTTACCTGTGTGATCTTAAAAAGGTTGTAGATGAAAAACATGTTTTCTTAAATTGTCCATCTTATACTCGAATTCGATTTAATTTTCAAAATATTTACCACACTACCAACTTTCTTGACATTTTTACTCGACAAAACTATGACAAACATAAAAATATATATATATAATTTATTATTAATCTCTTATTAATCACCATCATTATAACAATAAAATAAAATAATAACCTTAAAATATTTAAGGTGAAATGTATATATATAAATAAAATATAACACAAATTTAACTTTTCAATAGCAAAATATATTTTAAAAATAATAAAACATCCCATAAATACAAAAATATTAAATAATAATAATAATAGTAGTCCAGGCCTTCCTGTGGGCAACCGTTCTCCACGTGTCGTGTCTTTGAGAAACCTGTCCTTTCAGGTGTAATTATTATGACACGTCACCTCCCCATTTAATGCCAACCAGTGTAACTTGACAGGTACCTGGAAAACACAAATATATAACGACATACCGACCAAAGAAAAAGAAATACGACTTTCTTCCCTCTCGGAGGAATAATAAAAGTTATCTGGTGAGATGTATTCATTAGGTTTGTCTTTTTCGATTTTTCAAATACATATAAATGATGAGAGCATGTGTATAATTGACTTGGGTGGTAAAATTTATTATTCCTAAAGGTTAATTTACACTTGGAATAAAGATTATCGATTATTATTGGTGAATATAGATGGCCTTATTTTAATTATTTAACAAATTTTAATAATGTGTTATTGAATTATAAAAGTCAAAAACATTTATTTATATTAGAGGTTTTTAAATCAATTTAGATTTATTTAATTTTAGATTTATCATGTTTCCAGAGAGATCAAATCTTTAGAGGTGTAAATTTTTTTTCAAATTCTACACTCCAAAAAGAAGATCTCAAGGTGCAAATTTTCCCTCAAACTCTACACTCCAAAAAGAAGGTTTTCGATTTTTAATTGTTTATTTATACAGTTATAAAAAAAAAAAAAAAAAAAAAATTATGAGCCCACATTATTTAAATGTTTTGTATAGTTTTTTTTTTCATTTTTTTCATTTTTTATTTAACTGTGATGACAGACAAACACCCTTACACATCATAATGAGTTGTAGAATGTGCCTCTCAGGGCAATTATAAACGGTTAATAAATTAGAAAATAAAATAAAATAGGTAAGTTAAATATTTGAATTGTGGTGATGAGTTAGCTTGCATTTGCATATAGTGGGTGATTTCAATGCTAGGACTCCAAGCGAAAAAAGTTAGCATTCTTTGTTGTAAAGAAGATTGTGACCTTATCTGGCTTACAAAAAAGAGATGCAATCTCTTTAGTGAAATTGCACACTCTATGTGGGGATTTTGATTTAGCCATTTGTAATGGTTTCATTAGATGGGCAAAGTCTGGTAATTTCACTTGCACTACTAATAGATTATGTAATTTGTTTGAGTGAGAAAATTGAGAAAGTTTTGATTGGAGAACAACTCTGGGATTTAAAATCAGATCACAAGCCAATTAATTTAAGTATCTCTTGGACTAGAAAGAAGCAATCAGGGTCAAAAACTTAGTGTGTTCAACAAAATCTCCCAAAGGGCATCATTCTTTTGATCCATAACATTGTAATACCTTCAAAATAACACTACAAGGGCTCTTCAAGAAGGAAAAAAGTTTGATCCATGGCCTTCATGGTCACTAATTAACACATTTAATTCAAAGCGCATTTGCAGAGTGAAAAAGATTAAAAATTAAGAAGGCCTTCATAGTCACTAATTAACACATATAATTCAAAGTGCATTTGCAGAGTGAAAAAGAGTACAAATTAAGAAGTTTGAAACAAATTTATTTCCGGTTAATTCTTGGTTTGACGAAGAATGCAAAAAGGCAAGGAGAATGATGAAAGAGTCAAACAAGGATAACATAAAACTCAAAGCTTACAAGTAGATATTAAGAAAGAAAAAGGTTGATTTCATGGGTTCAAGGAGGGAAGAATTAATCTTCCTTGGGAAAAATAACCACAAATTATTTTGGAATGAGCTCCAACCAAGAAAGATACAAATGAAAAATAGTATTATATCTTCTAAATGGTTTGACTATGCAAGAAAACATTATGAGCAAGATCCCAAGGCTGACCCTCCTCCCTTGGTCAATGATGATATTGAACTCTTCACGACGCAAGAGGTAAATATGGGTATTGAGAAGTTAGGTGTTGGAAAAGCAAAAGACTTAGTTGAACTCCAAGAAGTGTATCTAAAGTGGGGCTTAAAAAAACTTACACCTCACATTACAAAAAAATTGAACAACATCATACAATAAGGGTTCCCCGCAGATTGGACAACTAGTTTGGGAATACCTCTTTTCAAGAGTGGTGACATCAATAATCCCTCCAATTATAGGATCATAATGATAAACTCATTGTTTTCAAAGTTATTTGGAAACATGCTAGAAAATAAAATCAACGGGTGGGTGGAAGAAAGAGATAAATATGCTAAAGGGAAAGAAAATTTTAGACCTAAACATTCCACGATTTATCATGGTATAAGTTTAAGGTGCGTCATTGAAAAAAAATTGGGAGAAAAAGGAAGAAGCCTTTTGTTGCTTTGTTGATTTTAGAAAATCCTTTAACACGGTTCCTAGGGATAAGCTTTGGCACAAAATGGAGGAACTTGGGGTTCCTAAGCATTTGAGAACAGATGTGCATAGATTATATGAAGAGGTGAAAGTCAAAATTAGAACTTCAAAAAAATTCTTGAAATTTTTAGAAGTTATATCGGGGTCAAGAAAGGTTTTCCATTGTTTCCTACCCTTTTTGGTTTATATATTATATATTGTCAAGTTTAAAGAGTGGCTAAATTTGCAAAGGGGTGATGGTATCCATTTGGGTGAGTTTGTTATAAGGCTTCTTTTGTATGTGAATGACCTTATTCCGATTGCTAAATCCGCTCTTGGTTTGCAAGAGCACTTACTTTCCCTTGATCATTTTTATAGAAGGGTGGGGATGCAAGTCAATATTAGCAAAAAAAAAGTAGAGGTTTTCTCTAACAAAATAAAACATAACAGCATAAGTTCTACTTTGAACGCACCACTCTTAAAGAAGTTGTGGATTACAAATACCTCAAAATTGACTTCAACATAAATCTAATCTAGGATCGCTGTAGAAAGAAAAGAACTTTGGGGGGTTGGAAAGCATTTTATCCTTTTCAAAATAGGTGTAGGGAGGCAGAGTTATGGGACTGGAAGACCACTCAAACTCTTTTTGGACTTTTAGTGATTCTGATGATTCTCTAAGGTTATGAATTGTGGGCCAGCAATACACCTGACATGCAGTGGAAACAAATTGACAAAATTCAGAAGCACTTGATTACAAACAAGTTCAAAATTAAAAATGCAGTTCCTTATGATATCTTATTAAGTGAATCGGGGGTTGCTCCTATTGAAGCAATCACTATGGTGCGATTCATAATATATTTTTTTTTAAATCGGGAAAACGAAAAAGGGAAGATGTCCTAAGGTTGTATTTAATGACATATTGTGCAAAAGAAAGAAGACTTGGATACGGCAAAATAGCAAATGGTTTAGTAAATGGGGTATTTGCTTGAACACATGTCCCCAAAATAGTAAAGAGAAAAAAGCTTTTGTTATGGATAAGTTTCACAAGCATACTTGGGATAAGGAGCTAAGGAGAAAGAAAAAGTATTATATTGAATAGTTTAATCTCACTCATAATCATCAACAAAAAGCGTACATAGGGGTCAATATTTCTTGGAGAGCCAAAATTCTTATTGCTCGGTTAAGGAATAATTCTCATCAACTTTGTTGTGAAACATGACACTAGAAAAGGCCAAAAGAAGTGTGGGAAGAAAGACTGCGTATTTTTTGTTCTTCCAGTAAAGTGGAAACAGAAAAACATTTCATTTAGACTGTGAAGTCTTCAAAGACAGAAGGGAAAGTTATGCAGATATTATGGCAGCTAGCTCTTTGGATAATTCATTCAACAAGGGGTTTGTCGAGAAGTTGGGAGAGTTTATTGTGAGGCTTCACATGAAAAGGGTTGAATACATGAATCAGATGGTGAAACAATTTGTCCGATAGGCTATCTTTAGCCTCGTGGACATTAAAATAATTTCTTTATTTCTCTCTTTCTATAGCGGTTAGTGTATATGCCTATCCTAAATGTTGATTTGACAATTGAATTATGACAGGTTTTCACATTATATATATATATATATATATATATATATATATATATATATATATATATAGATATAGATATAGATATAGATATAGATATAGATATAGATATAGATACACACACACACACACACACACACACACGTTTGAATGATCCTAGAGTATGATCTAAATTTGTTTTTGCTTGGAAAAGAGCTCGTCTTCTTCGGACGTAACGAAATAGGTTAACTACCCAAGACCCAAAGGCATCTCGCAGGAGTGAAAACATGCCCCCTTAACATGAGTCAACCTACATTTATGAATAACAACCAATAATGAGTATCACCCTATCAAAGTAAAATAATATACTTTCTAACTAAATTTAATATTGATTTTTTTATAGTGTAACTCTAAAAAATATTTTGATTCCAATTTATTGTCATGAAATATATATATATATATATATATATATATATATATATATATATATATATATATAAACAAAAAAAAACATTTTTTATATAGATAATAATCTAAAAGATCGTTCTTTATGTATTAAATTTATGTTTATTTTCTAATATAAAATGAAGAAATGTTTTTTCTTTTTTTTTTAACATGTAAATTAATTTTAAAAAATGAAATTTATTATGTTTCTAGGCACATGTTGGATGGAAGAATGATCAACCTACTTGTGATAGTTGGGTATTGTCACCCAAATTTTACCAAACTTGGTTGAGCCTAGACGCCCCTTGAGATAATGTAACCCCTATAGTTGGTTCCCATCCTCAACCCTTCTCCATTTAATGTAAACCTAAAACCCTTTACAAAGCAATCAATTTACACTTGTATAATTTTACTATTATAATTGTTATTATGTAATTAAAATATTTTTGGAATTGAAATAAACTATATTAAGTCGTAGCTTATCTGTTATATGTTTTGGAAGCTTTTTTTGGCATATTTTCTAGTCTGATTTGCCCAGAATCTTACAGGGATTTGTTGGAATCACAAGTTTGAGCTGCGAACTCTCCACAATCTAAGTGCCCCAAGGGATTTCTAGTCAAAAACCAATTTTAAACAACAAAGATCAAGATTTACCAAAAAAAAAAAATCATCACATTCTGGCCAAAAACTCAAAAGCATATATTGGTTAGACAACACCCTAGTTAATATTTTTAATTAAATTATGAAAAGTTGGGCATGAATCACAATTTAAAAATAAATAAATAAAATTATAAAATAATGATATTAAATATTTTTACTAATTTAATATAAAACTTAAATTTGAAATAAATCTCTATATTAATGTGATAATGTTTTCTTTCCTTTTTTTGGTTAGTGTATTTATGACTTGTGTTATTAGCTTCTGGTCTAAGAAACTATGACCTAAGGACATCCAACCCTTAACATGGTCAGATTTTTTTTGGTGTCTTCTCCCGTCTACCAAACCTTGACCACCTTCTTTTTTTAACATAACAAGAAATTACATTCATGCTAAAATTTGCATTTGGGGCACAACCATACATCAAAGTTTACAATTATTTTTGTGTGCCTGAATTTAAAAAAAATAATAATAATAAAAAAATTAAAATTAAAATAAATAAAAAAATTGCGAGTCTAAATAGGTTGCATTACTATAGTATGTAATAGTATAAACTTACCAAAAAATGCCTAGAAGTTTGCAAGATTTTGTAAATATCTTATATCTCAAAATTATGGGTGTCAAGACCTCAATGAACTCTCTCCCTATCCTAAATAGGGGCTAATACATTAAGATCAAGAATATCTAACATTGAGTGACATATTGAATTTCCAATGGAAGGGGAACCAAGTTGCCTCTAACTTAGAGTCGTTTGAACCACCTCAATTTTTCTGGTGCAGATTGGTAATATCATCCTCGATTAAATTAATTAGTGTCATGTGGTAAATTATAATCTTCATTGTTGCTTTTAGGTTGGTAACCATTTGATTATACCTCATTTGTAATTCAAGGATGTCAATTTACAACTATTTTAGTTGCTCCTTCAACTATCCCAAAGTTGTCCCTTCATTACCATATGCATTGGCCAACCATTCCCCAATTCCACATTGTTCACCACATTGACAAAATCCTTTATGGGACCTACTAAGGAACATAAAATTTTAAGTTGTATATTCTACATGTAATTCGAACTACAGGGCCCCACCCTAAAGGTTGGCCCAGGAATTGTCTACAAGAAGATGAAAATAGAAAATGGCGCAACTTTCCTTTCCCAAATAGATGACTCCAATGGAAGCCTCCTAGCATAGGTGATAACAAGAAATGGTTTTAAAGGAAGGTTAAATCCCTTTCCCACATACCTATATTATTAATACCATGAATCATCATTAACATTCATACTGAATGCGCAATGAAGAGAGCATCAACCATGATTGTTGATTAAATCATTGGAACAACTTAAGCTCCAACTACCACCTAAAATGACAAATATGAGTCGAGCATTAAGCATCATTCTTGTCTTCTCCCTCCTGTCACCACCCATTTACCATGATTTTACCAGATGTTTTATCATTACTCATGTAGCTTTATAACTTAGCTCATTGCAGTATTTACAATGAACAACCTACTCAAAAGAAAAAACCATCATTACAACCATGACAATATGAAAACCATACCGCTTATTGGAGCTTTATAACACAACTCATTGTGGTATTTACAATAATAACCTACATAAATATGTACA
This sequence comes from Pinus albicaulis, assembly GCA_034641835.2. Classification (NCBI taxonomy): domain Eukaryota; kingdom Viridiplantae; phylum Streptophyta; class Pinopsida; order Pinales; family Pinaceae; genus Pinus; species Pinus albicaulis. Next base: position 148,323,610 of record CM076582.1, read on the forward strand.
TATACCAAAAATCCTTTTCCTATCCGGCAAATAATGAAGGATACGTAGCCCACATGATCAGTTATCTCCCATGTAGCTTCATCATCCCCAAAGTGCTTCCACTGCACTTTAAATTACTTGATTGCTCGGTTCTGGAGCATGAGTTGTTTCCATTGCAATATGCATTGAGGTTTCGAATTCTCCTTATGGATCCACCTGTAATATGGACCTGTCAATCACATGATCAACGTCCTTTACATATATTTTAAGCAACGAAACATGGAAAACATCATGGACTTTCACTGTCAGAGGCAGTGCAAGTATGTAGGCCACTGGTCCAATCCTCTCAAGGATCTCAAAAGTATTTCAATACTGAGGTGCCAACTTGGCATACACTCCAATCCTCAAGGAGATCCTCTTGGGCTCAATGCACAAGTACACATGTTTCCCAACATGAAACTCCTTAAATGCCTTATGTTGATCTGCATAACTATTTTGTATATCTTGTGTTGCCTTTGTATCCTTCTTTATAACATGCATTTCCTATTCCATTTCTACCAACATGTTTGTTGCAATAATTACCTTGTTCACTGGATCACTCTAGCTGATGAGAGTGTTATGACTCTGCCCATAGAGTGCCTCAAATAGTCTCATCCTCAGTGACTTTTGATACCCCGTGTTGTAAGCAAACTCAACCAGTGGAAGATACTCCTCCTACCTCCTTTGTTGATGCATGACATATATCCTCAGCATGTCCTCTAGTATCTTGTTGACCTTCTCTGTTTGTCCATTTTTATGCTAATAATAGTCATACTAAAGACTAACTTTGTACCCAAACCTGCAAACAACTCCTTCCAAAACCTGGAAGTGAACTTAACATCTCTATATGACACAGTCTTCCTTATAAAACCATGCAACCACACAATATCTCTGATGAAGACTTGTGCTACCTCACTAGATGAATAAGTAGTCTTCACTGGAATGAAGTGAACTACCTTGCTCAACCTGTCAACCACAACCATGATGGAATCATGTTGCTTTGATGTCCTTGACAAACCTGTAATAAAATCCATGTAAATGACCTCCCATTTCCACTCCATAATCAAAATCGGTTGTAACAAACCACTTGGATGCTTGCACTTTGCCTTCACCCGTTGACAATCCAAGCATCTAGCCACAAACTCTGCCACTTCTTTCCTCAGATATAGCCAATAGTAGAACTTCTTCACAACTGTCAATGTTTTATGATATCCTAGGTGACCTAAATATGGATTGACATGAAACTCCCTCAAGATAAGCTTCTTCAACTCACTATCATTTGACACATAGATCCTATCCCTGATTCTCACCAAGCCATCTACCGTGAGATGATAATACACATCTTGATCACCTGTACCCTACTATAACATGTGACTAAGCTCCTTGTACCTGTCATCATGCTGTCCTCCCTATAAGATTTGATCCTGTAAATATGTCTCATATGAACTCATAGTTGTAACATGGTTTAATTTCACTCTCCTGTAGAGAGCATATTCAACCCTATTCTCCTTTCCTTTAATGTATCTAATCTATAAGTCAAACTCATTAAGGGAAGCCAACCATCTAGCTTTCTAAGCATTCAGATTTGGTTGGTCAAATAGATACCTCATCCCACTGTGATCGCTCATCAACACAAACCTCCTGCCAGGAAGATAGTGGCTCGACATCTTCAAGGCGTGAATAAGAGCTACCAACTCAATATCATGAGTCACATAGTTTTTCTCATGCTCATTCTATTTCCTTGACTCGTAACATACCACCTGTCCCTCCTACATCAGGACTCCATCAAGTCCTCTTTTGAAAGCATCTTTACACACCACAAACTCTTTATCTGGATCTATAATCTTGAGAACTGGAGCATTTGTCAAGAATTGCTTTACTCAAAATTTGTTGCACATTCCTCTTTCCATTCAAATTTCTATCCCTTTTTCTACAAGGATGTAATAGGATATTCAATTCGCGATAAGTCCCTAATGAACCTCTTGTAGTAACCTGCTAACCCCATAAATGATCTGACCTCATCCACATTCGTAAGAGTTTCCCATTCCATGATAGCTCTTATATTTTCCGAATCCACTGCTATTCCTTCCTTGGAGACAACATGCCCCAAGTAATGTACCTTTGTCTGAATGAAGTTGCATTTACTAAGCTTGGAACACAACTGAAGCTCTCTTGGAAATATCAATATTGTTGCTAAGTGTTTGACTTGTTCTTCCTAATTCTTAGAATATATCATCAGTGAATACAATAACAAACTTGTCTAGACAGGGACACAATACAGTATTCATCAAGCACATAAAAGTATCTGGAGCATTAGTTAAACCGAAAGGAACCACAACAAACTCACTATGCCCATACCTTGTCCGGAAATCAGTCTTGTAGATGTACTCTTCTTTGATGTGTACCTGATGGTATCATGATCTCAAGTCAATCTTCAATAACATCGTTGCTCCCTTCAACTGGTAAAACAATTCATCAATCCTTGGAAATGGATACTTTTTCTTGATGGTTACCTTATTCAACTGTCTATAATCAATGCGCAATCTGAGAGTACCCTCATTATTCTTCACGAGCAACACTGGTGCACCCCAAGGCGATGCACTTGGACTAATGTATCCCCTATCAAGCATTTCCTTCAAATGCAACTTCAATTCCACTAACTATGGTGTGCTCATCCTGTATGGTGCCTTTGATGTAGTTGTTGCTCCTGGTACCAACTCAATAGAAAAGTCCACTTCCTTGTGGGGAGGAAACTCTAAAATATTTGCTGGAAACACATCTTGAAGTTGTTGCAAGACTGGATACCTCTTGAAGAATTCTGCATCCTCAACATCCTTACCTTTGTCACTAGAAATATGAACTACAAACAATACTCGTCCTTTCCCACATCTACGCTTTGTCTGCATAGTTGTGACCATCCTCACTGATGTATGCTTCTTCTTTCCCTACAAGTTTCTCTTTTCCCTACATGGTTCTCTTTTCCCCATTATCATTCAGGTACTCAATAGCCTTCTCATAACAATCTACTTTGGTTTTGTGGAGGTACAACCAATCCATACCCAAAATCATACTATATGATCCCAATGGAAGCACATTTAGGTGCGCTGGTGTAGGCATACCATTGAGCTCAAATGCACAAGCTCTTACCCAATTATGAACTCTCTTCTTAGTACATGTAACCAACTGCACCATCCAAGACTTTGCACGATTTTTTTTTCTCAAACCACACTTATCCACCAGGGTAGGAGTAACATAACTATAATTAGATCCAGGGTCAATCAAAATAGAAACAACTTGACCACAGAGCTTACTTACCATCTCAATAATGGAAGCATGATGATCTTTCTACTTATTGTCCACAATTGCATAAATCCGAGGAATGATATGTCCCACATCCTAAACTATCTGCGCCTCTTGAGCACTGTAGATCTGAGGCTTTCCAACCTGGTACAAGGGACACTCTTTCTTGCGATGATCTTTGCCACACATCCAACACTGAAACTGTCCCCTACCACCACCTTTATTTTGTTTCTCTCCAGGATGTGACCCATGTCCCTTCTCAACTGCATTAAACTTCTTGTAAGGAGCAACCGTTTCTTTCTCACCTAAATCTTGAGGTCTTCCCTGCTTCGGTGGCCACTTCCATTTAACTTTCTCACTCCCCTTCAATTCACGCTTAGGCTCAACTTTGCACTTTGACTTATCATAACAATGCTTAAGTTTCCTGAAGGCTTCTTCCAACGACCTAGGCTCATCAAACTCAATCCGATCTCTATATGTTGCTAGCAACCCATTGACGAACCTTTGAATCTTTTCTTTCTCATCCTTGAGGTAAGGCACATACTTCAACATCTTCAGGAACCTGCAAGTATACTCATCATTTATCATAGAACCCATCTGTAGCTCATAAAACTCCTTAGCTCTGTCACCATAATATCTCTCAAATAAGTATGTATTCTTGAAGAGTCTCTCGAACTCATCCCAAACCAACTCTTCTTCTCGAATTCCCTTAACATTCTTCACGTCTTCCCACCAAATGTTTTCTTTTCCTTTGAGATTGAAGGTAGTTATTTTGGCTTTCATGTTCTATGAATAGTTATGAAATCTGAAGAATTTCTTCATCCCAAGCAACCATGCCTCTACATTTTTTGACTTCTTCATCTCTCCATCAAATGTAGGAGGCTTGACTTTCTTTTACTCCTCAGGAGAGTACTCACTCCTCCTGTAAGGATGATGGCAGTGACCACTGTGATGATGTTTTTGGATGAGGAACTAGAGTGATACCCATACACACTAGTCCTCCTTTCAAGTGTATCCGATGATCTTCCACCTCTGACTATGTCCCCTCTATCCAACCTGCAACCTAAACAAGGCCTGTTACCATAGGCTCCATTAGTATTGATGCAGGGGCATCCGAAAATATCTGAATTCAAATTCAGATCCAAAACTGAAGGGGTGGTTATGCAAACCGTTATGCAAACTAGGGCAAAATTTAGTTAGAACAGATTCTTGATCTTTGAAAAAACATATAAAAGAGAAACATGTATTGTGTGAGAGGAAGAGCGAGTACAATGTAATCGAGGGAGGAGATGCGTTTTGAGGCTGAAATGCCTCAGATTCAATTTTGTGTTTTAGAATTGTAACTGCATTTTGTATTATAATAGAAATATGATTTTTTTGTGGATTTTCTGTGCGTTGAATTGGGTTATTATTATTTAGCTTTATGAATTAAAAAGTTGAGCTGTGTTTTTTATTTTAGACCATCGATCTGGTGAAATAGAAGATCGTTGAGATAGGTTGTTGTGCGGCAGAAGTGGATCTGCAATAAAAAAAATAAAAAAATATAATGTAATAGTGTGCAGGTATGGCGGATTTAAAACCGTGAAGAAGGGGCATCAAGTAGAAAATGGGCGCACTAGTGGAGAATATACAGTGCATTGAAGATCAAGAATTGGAAGTCGTGGTTTGGGGTTTTTAATGTGGGTTTGATCCAACCCATATAAATCTTTACACTTAATAAAAAGGTCTTCGCCCCCATCCCATGGGATTCGAATTAACAATTGAATACATTAAAAACTCCATATTATAATGGTCTAATGCATATCAATTCTCAAATATGAGCTCACGGTTCTATCAGCTCCCATCAACAACACATTTAAAACATATATCGGTCCAATATGTTTAAAACACGAGTGTTTTAATTGCGCAAACCACTTGTTCTCCAAAACACAGTTCAACAGCGTTCAAATACGCTTTCCTCTGTCCACAGACTTCTTACATTATCTCAACTTTACTTATGCTTCAAGATTCAATAACACAGTTCTGTGATCACCGTCGGTCTTTAAATCAAGATCCGGGTCTATGGTTTTCGATCCAAGGTTCGAACAAGTTTTAACTTCATCAAGATCCGGGTCTACGGTTTTCGATCCAAGGTTCGAACAAGTGAAGACCTTTTTATTAAGTGTAAAGATTTATATGGGTTGGATCAAACCCACATTAAAAACCCCAAACCACGACTTCCAATTCTTGATCTTCAATGCACTGTATATTCTCCACCAGTGCGCCCATTTTCTACTTGATGCCCCTTCTTCACGGTTTTAAATCCGCCATACTTGCACACTATTACATTATATATTTTTTTCTTCTGATTGCAGATCTACTTCTGCTGCACAACAACCTATCTCAATGATCTTCTATTTCACCAGATCGATGGTCTAAAATAAAAAACACAGCTCAACTTTTTAATTCATAAAGCTAAATAATAATAACCCAATTCAACGCACAGAAAATCCACAAAAAAATCATATTTCTATTATAATACAAAATGCAGTTACAATTCTAAAACACAAAATTGAATCTGAGGCATTTCAGCCTCAGAACGCATCTCCTCCCTCGGTTACATTGTACTCACTCTTCCTCTCACACAATACATGTTTCTCTTTTATATGTTTTTTCAAAGATCAAGAATCTGTTCTAACTAAATTTTGCCCTAGTTTGCATAACAGTTCGCATAACCACCCCTTCAGTTTTGGATCTGAATTTGAATTCAGATATTTTCGGATGCCCCTGCATCAAGTATTCTCTTCCTGTTCTTGACTAATCCTCAATTGTCTCTATCTTTGAAAGTATGAAAAACTCTGAAGGATCACTGCATTGACCTTTGCCTACTTTTCGTGAGCCCTTACAAGTCTTTCCTTAGCCTCTACCAACCTGTCATTGTCTGCCTTACAACTTCTGATCTTTTCCCTCAAACTCCTTAATGTATCTGCTATACAAGGAGAATATTCACCTCCTTGTTGCCCAACTAATATGTAGGGAGAGTCACGTGAACTGTAGTGTACCATTTTTCTCGTCATCTTTGATTCTCTTCTTCATCCAAGCATGTCATGTCAGATAAACCAAATAGATGCCATAACCAAAATCATACCTCAATGACGTTCAGGGGAGGCTTATCTCATCTACAAAACCAGTCCAAATTAGGGCGATACATATATAATCATAATCATATCAATATGCCAACATCATGCATGACCATACCAACTGCATACCAATACCTCATGCATGACAACCATAACCATGATAATGCCAGACTAACCACATGCATGTAACCGCTTAGGCCGAATGGGCTAACCATTCCACCCAAAGAGAGCGCAACTCACTTTGATACCACTCTGTAATGCCTCCTCCGATATCTACCCACTTTAATTGCCCTGCCTGGGGTAAACATGAGTTGAGGACTACTATGGCATGACTCAACTTCCTAGATAACCTTAAGGAAATGGAGTCGATAAAACAAAACCTTATTTACTTCCCACAGGTGTTACAGGACTCCCAATATCTAGAACACCCTTCCAAGTGCCCAAACCCTAAGTTAACTTGTTTTTTCATTGATCTGAACTCCTAGTCATATGCACAAGCTTACATCCATGCGACTAAAAGCCTCCAGTCGCATGCATAACCACTACAGTATTTTCCAGCCAGTTCAGTGAGACCGCGAAATTTGTGCCACCTTTTGAGGGCTAGATTCCAGGTTACAACCCAGAACTTGAAAAAAAATTCTAGAATGATAAATGTCACAAGGACAAGGCCTCTAACACAAAACTTAATCAAGGACTTGACCTAACAAGGCCTAACCATGACATTCATTCCATCAAACACATAGTAAACACGAAATCTATTGGTCATGAATGCATATATGAACATAGAGATCTGAAACTTATCTAAGAGACATCAAGAAGGTCTAATGCCCTCTCAAAATTGTTGCAATAACATCTATTAGGTCATGCATTTGTTAACCATTCAGTTACAAGTAAAAACATGATAAGAGCAACAACTCGAATCTGTCATAAAACCATGCTTATAACCAGATAAATAACAATGATAGAACAACCATTAGAGCCACATAATGACAAGTGTCATTACTTATGAATCACAAGGGAAAAGAGCTATTATCAATTATATGCAAAAGCCAACCAAGTAAGGGACTTCCACGTACCACCCAACCATAGATTGAGCTGAACCAAATCTCTCTTTCAACCAATCACCTTGTGCCATATTCCAAGCATAAATGTGGGATATCATGGGATAAACAATCCATAAACAACCAAGGGAATCCATAGGTTAAACCACCTCCACCATTACACCACCTTGATCTCACCTAAACCGGTCCCGAGATCACAAAACCAAACCGAGATTGGATGCCTCAAAATTCCTTCTCCATCCCTTAAGGAATTTTCCTATATCCACCCAAATGTTGAGGGATTCTGGGAGAAAACCATCTCCACACCCAACCCTTGGGATTTCGTTGAGACCACCTAACTCGGATCCAAAAACCTTGTAGAAATTAGCTGAATAAATCACTTATTCAATGAAGATTAACCCGATCATACATCAATTTCGAATTGCATGCATAACACATAACCTTCTTCTACAATTAATTGTCACATGCGGAAATAATATAGAAGCAATCGCACATCAAATCTCCACTATTTGTCCCGTTAACTCCTCCAAAACTTCTGCCACTGAAGTCTAACTGAAGTAAACCATGCAAGATGCCATCAAACCCTAGGAACCACGTGATTCCTTGTGTCAGTTGCATGAGCCACCTCCATGACTCAACCTGAAGTGCGCCAAGAGAGTAAACTGTTGTTTATAGTCAAAATATTATTAAGGGTAAATAATATTTGACTTCCATATTTTTAGGAGATCAGTCTAAAAATAGCCTGGGTCCTAAAAAATAGGGTCACATCTATTTTTACCGACATGTCGCATCCATCAAGAATCTCCAAGTAGAATTCCCAAATTATGCTCCGTATGTCTAAAAATAGACATAGTCTAAAAATAGACTTTGCGCCAGAATTTGCCTGCGGGCCCACTTAGTGAAGGCGACTTCATTTCACTAAGCTCCATCATCTTGCTGCATTCTCAACAAACCTTTCGACAATTCAATGCTCAACCAAGAATGAATCCCATCACACCATGACTATCCAAAAATGGCAAGGCAACGCTGGAACCATTGTCATACCAGGTAAAACCCATGGTAATGACAACAAATGAACCAAATACACACATGCATCTACCCTGCATGCCAAAAACAACGAGGGAATCATAAATGCAACATGTTACCTGCACGTATTCCCACTAAAGCTGCTTGATCCAACCTTTCCTTGCTTGATCCTTGCTTTCCTTTGCTTTTTTCCTTCCTTTGTTTTCCTTTGCTTTACTTTGCTTTCTTTGTCCTTCCTTTATTTTCCTTTTCTTTCCTTTGTGTGCTTTCTTGATTTCTCCTCTTGGTGCTCTTCTCCTCTTTGTAACCAATTCAAAAACTAATCCTCTAAATCCTTTTTATTATTGTTGCCTCTAATTTCTTCATTTTCCCTCAGTTTTCCTTCAATTTCCTCCTCACATGCAACCTCTAACCTTTCAGCTCCCTTTTCTCCTAATTTCCTTTATTTTCATAAATAAAATGCCAAAAATACATTTTTTCCTTTCAAATGCCCTTGCCATTGCCTTTGTCAATTTCCCTTGACCATAATAAACAACAAGTGATGCCCACTAGGATTTTTTTCCCCAACATTAAGCTCAAAATATGTGTTCCATGACCTTGGTCTTATATTTTCATTTATTAACTTTATTACATGAACTTTTAACCTGAGTTTGTTATAGTAATTCATGTCTGTGAATTGAATTAAGACCGAGATTCCTGTCTAATTGTGGAATGCTAACTTCCTATGGGAAATTTGGGAATGGTGTGACTTCTTGTTTTCTTTCAGAAGTTCTTTACATATTTATTAATATCCCAAGAGACCAATGGACTACTAAGTTAAAATGGGCTTGATTTATGTCTAGCATTATCAGCCTAAGAGGCTTGCAGATTTGTAAGTGTAATTTGTCTACACAGCCTTAGTGGTTATGAAGGGGAAGATCCTTGTCCTGTTTTTTGTATCGCCTGCATAACCTGTTAGGTCCCTGTAATTTGTCAGATTGGTAAGACCAAATAAACAAGGGTAACATCAAACCAACTTTGGAGTCCTAGGACCTAGCCTTCCTGGACTCAAAGAGGGCTCTCTCTATATTTGTATAAAATATTTAACTTGATTGATTTAGGATGCTGATTTTAGGCTAGTTAAAATGATAGGGATTGTTTGTTTGGTTGCTTGTTAAGAAGAACAGATAGAGTAAGATAAGTTCAAACCATTGGGCTATGGAGTCTGTGAAAGGTTTGAAGAGTACAACAACAAATCAAAGGTGTTCCACAGGGCAAGCTAACAAAGCCAAATGGATCTTAATAGCTTATGTGGGTGTGAAATGAACACTAAGTTGTGAGTTTAGTAGCTTTAAAGGGCAATTAAGAATCATTTAACATATACTAGAACAAGAAGAGTCTTTAAGATTACTATTTTTAAGAAAGAACCAAAGGATAGGGCATACCATAAACTTCTTTGGCTAGACTTTACCAAGTAAATTTTTAAGACAACAATCCAATAAATCCTAGAGAGCAGGGAACTCCTAAATTCTCTAGCTATTCACTTTCAAACAAAGAAAACATTTAAGATAACAAATCAGTAATGATTAAAGAGCAGGGAATTCCTAAATTCTTCAATCAAACTTCAAAGACCTTTAAAGTGACTTTTCAAGATAGACCAATGGACAAGGCAAACCATAAAATTCTTTAGCCAAACTCTAGTAAGTAAACTTCAAAGAAAGCCTTGAGCACAACATTTTAAGTAGAACCAAAGGACAGGACAAACCATAAACTTCTTTGGTTGGACTCTACTGAGTTACTCTCAAGAAAAAAAATTGGGTTGAAATGGAGAGCAAGGAACTCCTAAATTCTCCAATCAGACCTAGCAGAGGAAAACATTTGAATAATAGAAATCAGACAGACTTAAGGTGCTGGACAACATATCTTAACCTAAATTTTTTGCTCTGTTATAAGGGAAATTGATATACAAAATGGAAAACATAAGGAAACAATTACAAGAGTAGAATAAAATCACCATCTAACAAAGTTCACGAATCTTGTGAATGTGCTTGTTCTATTGATATCCAGTCCAAAATAGCTACGAAGCTCTAAAGCCAACTTCTTTACAACTCAGAGTCTATGCAGTATTCAACTCAACAACCAACACTAGAAATGAATAATACATGCAGTATTTATCTGCAAAATGAGAAGGTTATCCTAAGCTAGGGTTTCAGATGTCATTTATTACAGAGTTAATGCATTTTTTACCTTTGAGACCATGCAAGGCCCAAGGTAAAATATCTGAAAGTGACTCACTATAATAATAACTCCTAACTTCATTGTTTGAGCTAACTTATGGAAACATTTGACTTTAAGGCCTTCTCAATTACTTTTTCAATAACTACTGGGCAGATGAGAAATATCTCTAACTTTTGTAATAATTGTTGGTGTCTTTATTGAACCTGTGGCAAGGGTGCAGCGCCACTGGGCAGGAGCGCAGCGCCACTGGGCAGGAGCGCAGCGCCGGTGCAAACGCGCAGCGCCATGGCAAAAAAAATGGCCTGTCTTGTAGCCAACTTTTGGAGGCCTTCTCAATGTCCAAATGAGCTCCATGATGGCTCATTGGAAAGGTCTCTGAGTCTAGTTTCCAAATATTCTTTCACTTTAAAAAATGGTGCCCATATGCCCTGTCAAAAACATGTTCTCCCAAGACTGGTAAACGCGCAGCGCCGAGGCCAAAAAGAGGGCAGAAACATGATTTTTTGATGGTTTTTACCCTTTTTGAGGGACCCGTTTTGCTCCAAATCTCCTAAAAATTTATGAGGTTGATGTACAAATTACTAGGAACATGAATATGCTGACCATTTCCCATTTGGATGCCCCAAAAAATAGCGTTGCGTGTTTAGCACATTTTTTGCAAGCTAAACTGTCCAAAAAAATCAAAATTTGCACATGAGTGCCAAAATTGGAATTTGCTTGTTGATAAATGGTTGGAGGCCTGAAGGGATACCTCAGTAAGAATATTCAGCTTCTCTTTCTCTTTTGACTTGGTCAAAACCCAAATCTTTGCATGAGCACGTTTGAGCTTGGCCCTTGCAATCCTGTTTCTCATGGCATAGTGCTTCACCATCTTCCTCTGAATATCAATGTCTTTCTTTGCCTTCTATAGTAGGCCCTCTAGATGCAAATTGGCTCTCTCAAGCCAAGACTCTCTGTCTCCGTTAATCTCTATGGAAAGCAGCTCACTTGGAGTAAGTTGCTCTGCCAATTCTGCCTCTTTTTGCCTTTCTCGGGCTAAAGCTGTCATCAGTCCAATGGTCCTCGGTCTTTCTCTAGGAAGTTGATCTTCCTCATCATCACTGTCATCAAAACTACCCAAGGTCTCATCCAGCAAAGCCTTAGCCTTTCCTGCCTCTCTCTGAGTTTTGATTTCCCTGACCTCACTGATGGTATGTTTTGTCGTTAGCTGCTGATTCTCTAGCTCAAGAAAGTCAATCATGTATTGTGCTCTATCAAGAGTAGCTTGAAGCTCACTAATATTGGCCTCCTTACCTCTTATCACTGCACTAGTAACTCTATCTTCATCCTCATCATCAATCTCAATCAACTGAAACTCCTGCTCAGTTTCATGTTTGTCCTCCTCCTCAACAATGATATGCTCTGTAACCTTTTCCTTGCCCTTACAAACCTGTTTTGCTGATGAAGAAGGCATGGCCCCTTTCACACCATGTGAAGCAAACACATGCCTGTGGGCTCTCTGATATGTCAAGGAAAATGGCTCAATATCAGTCATTTTAGTGCCAGCTGCCTCAATGTCTCTTTCATTGCTTGATGCTCCAGTATCATGATGTGATGGTGAAAGGTTGTAGACAGGTGATGGGGTAGGATCTATATGAGGTGATTGGATGTGAGTGGATGGCGATGTATGAACAACGGGATGTGATGGAGAAGTGGATACGGGAGGATGAGAAGATGAAGGATTATCCTGCTGATGATGGCCAAGTGGAGTAGTGAAAACCTCATTGGCAATGAATGCATCCCATGAAATTTTCTTCTGCTGAAGCTGTTTCATGACCACCATCTTGATGAGTGAATGACGAAATAGTATCTGCATTTGTTTATTGTGATCCCTCTTTTGCACAATGTAAGCCATCTTGTCAATACTACGAAAAAGATAATAAGGTAAGTGTAGCATTCTAACTCTAGTGAAATGCATAAGAAGACAGATATGGTATGAGTAGAGGCGAGAAAACCTTCCCTCACAAGTGAGGTATTTCATTATTATCCTCATCATGGGCACATACCAGTCAAGGAGATGAGAAAGGTTAAATGGACTTCTTGTGATCTTTGTACCTAGGTTTTAGGTATGGTTCATAATAGCTCATGTCCAAGTTTGCTTGTTTAAACCACCTCTATCCCACACTAGGGATCCCTGTAGCAGCTGCAATGGCATTGGTGGACATCTCAAAAGTAACCCCAACAAGAGTGACCTGCTTATCATGTAGATTGGTGATAAACAGTCTTGTTAACTCCGGGTGATTTTGGACTTGCTGCACTCTCTCACAAAACTGAAAACAACCCACATGTTTAAAGCAATAAATAGTGAGAGGGGAGGCCATAAGTTATCTTGTGGTTATGGGTTCAAACCTGTTTATTTTCCCTCCCTTATGATCATTTCTCCTTGGCATGTGTTCCTCACCAACAATGCCACTATCTTCTTCCTCAGACATTTTAAACTCTGATTTATAAAACCCTAGGGTACAAGTGAAATGAGATGAGGGGAAGGGAATGAAAAGGTAGCTTGAAAAAATGAAGGGAATGAGTGAAGGGACAAACTAAATCAATGGAAACCCTAAATCAATGAAATTACCCTATCTTTGAATGATATTATGTTTAGGAGGATGAAACAAGTGTCTCACAAATTGAAATTAGGGTTTCATTTAGGGTTACACTTCATTTCATTCAAGAGTGACCAAATAGCTTCAAAGCAAGGGCTTATGGCGTGTACTTACTAATTAGAAGTGCTTGGAGGATGATAGGAGAAATTTGAAGAATTCTCAAACTTGTTTGAATGGCCCCAACCCTTAGCAAAACACACTGTCTAGGCGTGCAGTGCCAACCAAAGCGCGCAGCTCCAAGCTCTGAGCGCGCAACACCAATGCAACTTACATGGGGTTCTTCTGGAAAGGGCGCAACACTAAACTACAGGGGCGCAGCGCCAGTGCAAACACGCAGTGCCAAGTGCAGCACACGCAACGCCAAGTGCAGAACGCGTAGTGCTGAGAAACTTAGCACAATTTCACTCAAAAACTCGTAACTTTTTTCTTTGTTTAATGTTTCTTACACTTTGAAAGGCAACAATGACTCTTTTGAAATGTTTGATGGGATTTAATAGGCTTGTGGATTTAATTTAACTTGAAAAACCCACTTTCTAATGTTTGAAGTCTTTTTCCTTTGTCACTGATACTCTTTGACACTTTTTTGCATTGTAGGTTGCTGAAGTCATGAAGTTGGATTTTCTTTTGCTCATTGAGGCATTGAGGCTTGACATGTTCACTTTGACAACTTTGCGATTTAATTCTTACATATAGTAGCATCTTCAAAATATTCTGAAGTTTCCACCATAAAATTCAACTCACCTTTTCCACCCTCTCTGGCCACCTTTTTCAAATCTCTAAGTGCCTGCAGTTCTTTACAGCGATCATCAGTGTTGTCTTCTAATTTCTCTACAGCCCTTTCAAGTTCATTCATTTCTATCCGGTTCACCTTACCTTTTTTCCATATTCCATCAATATTTTATGACAGACTTTCTTCTTGTTTGGCCTTATGTGCTTCCTCCATGTCATTTTCCTACAAGTAATCATTGCTTTGGCACTCAAATGGACTATCAATTTTGTAACCCGTGTCATCTACAAGATCAATTTCTTCCCCTTTCCCTTGCTGTAAATTGTTTTCATTCAGGAGTATACAGTCTACATCATCAGTACTTTCTGTTGATAAATCTTCCAACACCTCTACAGAAGTGCTAAACTTTGTCCCGCTTTTCTCACTTGCAGGTTCTGAACTGAGAAGATAATCCTCCTTGGAAATTTTAAGTCCTTGAATAACCATGTCTCGACATTCTATTACATCTGAGCCAGATTCTAGCAAAGGAAAAGCAGTGCTTGAAACATCCAAGGATTTTGGGGAGTCAGAAAAATTCTTATCATAATCATGTTGTATTGAAGATCCAAAATCCAATGTACTTGACTTATCTAAAGAGCCTACAGATAGTTTTGAGACCATCAATGCTTGAGGAACCTGGGGAACATGGGAAAAGAGGTTTTAGGTAGGAAAGAAGGATGAAAATGAGAGGTATAAGCCCATAATGAGTTTTTTAAGAGCAACAAGGTGACTTTGAGATGGCAAATTGATAGATAGGGAAAAGGTTTTATGAAGATAATGAAGGCAGTGAGATTTCTAAAGATATCTGACAGACAAAGAATGCTATCTTTAGCTGATTGTAATAAATCCATAGTCACCTCTATAATCTGTAGAATATAGGAGGATAACATAAGCAACTTTAACCCTTGTTCCCTTATTTTCAAGCTCAGGGAGGATAATGTTTATGTGTGCATGTGTTACATATACATTTTTCTATATGTGTACATATATGTTCTATATGCAGGTGCTTCCTTCACCCAATTGTGGGATTAAGTCTTGTGTATACCTGCGTCAATCATGATTGTGGAACAAGAAGGACACTTACAGAAGAGTGCGAGGAAGGAATCCCCT
This sequence comes from Pinus albicaulis, assembly GCA_034641835.2. NCBI lineage: Eukaryota > Viridiplantae > Streptophyta > Pinopsida > Pinales > Pinaceae > Pinus > Pinus albicaulis. The sequence goes on from CM076582.1 coordinate 148,338,866, forward strand.
CATATTTGATAACCATCATGTGGCTTAAGCATTACACCTTTTCCCTTTCCCTCAACAAAGTTCCCTTCGATGGTGCCAAGTGCCAAGACAAATCAACAGTCACATGGTCACTCTTGATGGTCCCTATTGGGCATTCATATCCTTCCTCTGTGTAATCCTAAAGCCTTGTCAACGCAAGTTGTTCTTTGGAGCACACCGGATCTCCCTTTCAAGATGACGTAACAAGTTATCTCCTTTCCATACTCTAGTGGGTCCTTATGCCACAGAGAGAGAGAGAGAGAGAGAGACTTCACTTTATTCCTCTCGGGGATCTCACTTCCAAGATGACGTAACGCTATGATCAATTTATTCGGGCTTGTCTCCAAGTGGCATCCATTCTTTTACCTTCCCATACTCTAGTGGGTCCTTATGCCACATCTCCCTGTGCTGAGTCATCCCAGCTCAAACCCTCGTTGTACTCCTATAAACTTGTCATTCTCAGAGAGAGAGAGAGAGAGAGAGAGAGGTGGCTTATTACCCATGACTTCAATCGGTCGTCATATTTTTTGATCTAGGAGTTGGATTGGGACAAATATGATATCGCCAGAATCGTATCGACGAGACAAATGCAACGACATCGTTTGTTTTCAGTTTTGAAAGGTTAGAAGAACGCAAAAAAAAATCAGACCCTATTTCTATAATGTGACTATGGGAGTCGGGTCATTATAGTGACTCCCTCCTACTTGGGTGGGGAATAACAGGGGGTATGTTACGCCTAGCTCGGTTGGTTCACTATCCAACACTTAGTTAAACTTATACAATTGCAATATACTAACAATTGAACATAAATAACCATATTGTGAAAAATAATGAAAGGATACAACTATTATGTGGTCGGGCATCACTGTGACTTGGCACCCTTTTTTATATATAGTACATGTTATAATAGTACACATGGAGCACATGGCCCAACAACATTACATCAACAAACTAGTCCTTTAGCTACTCATACATAACATTGGTTGATATGTCGCTATGTCCTTGTTGTAATATGTCGTGATGTCAACCATGCCAAGTTAAGCACGTCACAATTCATCCCTCTAGGGTTAGAATAGGTTTCAACATGCCACATCACAAATAATCCATTTTTTCACTACTTGTCCATCTCAACTCATCTCTGTTTGCGAACTTGTGCCAAGAATGTTTTTCCAAAACTGGACTTGTCTACAAGTCTATTCAACTTGTCACTTTTCCCACCTCATATGACTATTGTCTCATGAACTCATTCTAGTCTTGGTCACAAGATAACCCAAGGTGACTAGTTTTGCCACATTCTTGGCATCAGGTTGGAGTGCCTTGGTTCCTTGGGTGAACTTCCCTTCTTGCACAATTCACCTCAAATCCTTGTGTGACCTCTAGAATGAATGATATGGTGTGTTCCTCCCTTGTTGTTGTCTTTAGCTTGTCCAACTACCACAATATATAAATGCCCAAGTGGGTCAATGAAGCGTCATGTTGGTTAGTCTTCCCCCAAACTCATTCTTCATATTCCTTGAGTTGACCCTTCACATTCCAGTCAGCCATTCCATTCATGGGACATCACACCATTTAGTGAAGGTCATGTCAATGTACCAATTGCCTAACAACCTTCCATCTTGCCTGGCTTCACATGTAATAATCTATGAGTCATTGCATTCCACAAATAAGGGGAACACGTCTCCTTAGGTCGCACATCGCAATTGTGCTCCAAGGCACTCATACTCATTCCTCCTATAAAGGTGTCGCCATCTCTAATTTGGTCGAGCACATACTTAGCCAATCATTCTGTTTGGCAGCCCTAAATTTTGTAGTTCGTCATATTGTCAAGACATTTTGGGTGCACACCACCTTAGCTAAGGGTCTAACAAGTGGCCTTTTGACAAGTCATGATTACTAGAGACAAACGTCAAAGATGATAATTGATGTTGTGTATTTCTTTTCTTTAGTTTCAATCTCCTTTTTTCACTCCATTGCTAGTGAGTATTAGTTCACATTAGACTACAAACTCCAATGCACTTTAATTTTTAAACTAATGAGATATACACAAAATTAACAACCTCACTTTTTTTCCTTCCATACTCCTTTTTGGAGACAAACTAGTTTTTTTTTCATTGAATGCTTCCTATAGTATCCATTTCCATGTCATTCTCACATGTCCATTTTAAAAAGTTGGATATGCTAAATAAATGGTGTCTCATAATGTTTTTTACTATTATAAAAAAAATCCTGTAATTTGTTATAAAAATTAGTCAACTTTAACTACAAATATATCAATATCTTTCTAAAGATATATAGAATATCTATAAAAATATTAATAATAATATTAGCTTGGAGTATGCCCTAAAATTGCTTTTGCTTGGCCAAGAGCCTGTCTTCCTCAGATGTAAGGAAACAAGTTAATGACCCAAGACCTAAATGCATTTAGCAGGAGTGAAAACCTGGCCCCTTATGGACCACCAATGAGTAGTTTCAGATGGCGTGATTTTCCTTAAATAACCTGCCCCCTTATGGACCACCAGTGAATATTTTCAAATAACATGATTTTCCTTAAATTACAATGATGTGTCGACCTGCATTCATGGATATGCATTTAGTAGGGGTGAAAACCTGCCCTTTTATGGACCACCAGTGAGTAGTTTCAGATGGTGTGATTTTCCTTAAATAACCTGCTTCCTTATGGACCACCAGTGAGTAGTTTCAGATGGTGTGATTTTCCTTAAATAACAATGATGTGTCGACCTGCATTTATGGATAATAATGAGTGACTATTTATGCTATTAATTTAACAACTATGTTATACCAGACTTTCTAATTATTTAAAAATAAAATAAAATAAAATATTATGTATTTATTTGTTGGTAGATGTCTTTAAAGATGATGTGATTAATCCAAAAAACATTAATTTACATTAAATATAACAAAAGTCTTAAATCTAACCATATTTATTTATTTTGTTGTGATATAAATATGCTTACTTTACTTCCTCGATCGACATTCTATCTTTTCATTCTTACATTGAAAAAGTTCCATGAGATTGCTCCCTTCCAACGTTTTCCTTTACACCACATTTATCTTTTCCCATCTACCCCACAGCCACAAGTCAATACTCGCAAAATATGAAAATGAAAGGTTCGGAGCTAGGGACCCCAAGGCATCTTCTGACGTGGCATCACAAGACAAAATTAACACATTTGATCCTTCGACAAGGACGGCTTACTGATCGTGATCACCACGCAACGACCGTGCGCCGTCCGATCATATTCCTGATCGGACGGACAATATCGGTTTCATTTAGTTGATTTAAAAGTCAGTCAAAAATGGAATTTATTTTAATTTTACTTGAGACAAAATTCCTGTCAGAAAATGGCGTCAGAGAAGGCCAGTTTTAAACCTGTGAATGCAGAGAGAATGAAGCCTAGGGATGCAAACAGCTTGACTCTACTTTCAGCTCTGAAGAAAATCTCAGTGAAAGAGCGACTGGTGCCTGTCGAGTTCGGATCATGACAACCAGAAACGTGTGTATGTGGTTGTACTCTTCTGTCGTTCTGGTTTTGTTTTACCGTCGTTTCTTTTGCGGTTTAATTCTTTTTCAAGGCATATTAAGTTAAATTATTTGTAAAATATTTGGTAATTTAATAATTTAGGTTCGCAAAGCAGGTGAGCGGACACACAGTGTTTTATGCCGAAATGCTGTGGCTGATGGTGATGAGGAGGATGCGGTAAAAGTCTTGTTGGAATCGAAATAATACAAGTAAAGTTTTGCAGCATTCGACTTAGCTCGGACATTTTACGGTCGTTTCTTTTGGGTTTTAATTCTTATTCAAGGCATATTCGGTTAAATTATTTGTATTTAATAATTTTGGCTCGCCAAGCAGCTGAGCGGACGCACACAGTATTTTATGCCGAAATACGGTGGCTGATGTGATGAGGAGGATGCGGTAAAAGTGCGGTTGGAATCGAATAAATACATGTAAAGCTTTTGCAGCATTCGTCTTAGCTCGGACATTTTACACGAACTCCTGCTGATCCGCCCCAGAAAAGCGAATTTATCGTCAAAGGCAGGGGATTCGATCCCCTGACCTTTCTGTCGTCTCGGTTTCTGGACTTTGAACTACGAAGGCCGGAGGAATTCGCTATACGCACCACAGTTTAAGATATCAAACTCTTCCCCGCGACGGACTAGACGTGCCTACTGCACGTTATAAAGGTTAAAGTCGAGTTGTTTATGTCATCCTTTAAATTTGAAGGTCCTTAATGTATGCATGCTGTCTTTGTGTCGGAATCCTGTAAAATGAAAAGCGAGGCTTGTATTAAAGGAAATTTGGTTGTTTCTTGGACATCGGAAATAAATCTTTGGTTGATTCTTGGATATTTAAGATGGAATCCAGTTCCTGTAATCATTCTTTAAATCTTAACATGCGAATCACATGCATACTAGTCTAGTTTGTCTTCTCTCGTTCTTCTGTTCAAGTCGGTGCGCACTGTGGAAATTTGATCGCGTGAAGAAGCGTTTGGACAAATTGCTTAGCATTTAAGCTTCCATAGAAAAAAAAAACTTTAATTGTTACAGGCTTTAACCATTTTCCCTTTCATTGTTTTTTAAGCTACCCGACAGAGTTTATCAGCTTATGTCTTCTTGCAATACGGATCTAAATAAGGAAGATGTTTGATAGAAAAAATACAAAACAAAGGGAAGCACGGTTTACTGTAACCTCATTTTTTTGGTTTTTGAGGAAGTGTTTTCTTTGAACTTAGAGACAAATAAGGGTGATAACTGGCGTGAATAGGCTGGACATTACAAGCGGCCTGCTGGTCACTGAAACGGACTGCAAGGTACAAACCACTGAATATAAACACTTTTGTTCGACTAGGCCCCAGATCCCAAGGGGCAAACCACTGAACATAAACACTTTGTTTGGCTAAGCAGCTGAGGCACTCTTATGTCAAAATATCTCAGAACTTATCCTTGTTCCATAATTTTGTTAAACTGCGGGGTAGTCTTCTGTCGAGATAACCCCGGATTTGCACCCGGCTCATTTGACACTGAAAATTCCTTTTGCACCTGGCCTAAAATTTGACACTGAAAGACCCCACAAAACCCAAGGAGGAAACCATTGAACATAAGTACTATCATTTGGCTAAGCTGCTGGGTACTCTTACTTCAAGATAGCCTTGGATTTGCGCCGGCCTGATCGGCTCATTGACGACTTTGTAGAAATTGAACATTTGCGAGTGGCCTGACATGCGGGGCATCTTCTCTGCTGAATCACAACACCATCGTCGGTTTACTGTAATTTTACTTTTCCATTTTTATTTTCAAATTTCTGTTTTATAGGAGCAGCTGCATTGTATGACTCCAACAAGGTCCATGATATTTCTGAAACTGTAAATTTTGCCCCTTTTTCCTTCCATAGAGTCGTAAGGGCTATTCGCTAAATTGCTTCCAGAATCTAAATTCTCTCAAGAAAAGAGACATTTGTGTAGGGTGTTCTGCTCCGGTGAATTTCAAACGTCCATTTCCGTTTTATCCCTTTCAGAATTGCTTCACAACCAACATTCTGAACAAAAGAAATGATAGGATGCCCTTTAGGCCATCGCCTGGTGATATCTTTGTCCGTGCATATACAAACGTAGCCTTTTTCGCTGTGGGTGTGGCTGCTATTAGTAATGAATTGATGCTGGACATTCTTGCTTGTCAATTTCTTATTCATTCAGGGGTTTGTTCCATCCCCATTTTACAGTTTGTCATTTGTTCTTTGCTTCCCTAAATTTACCATACAGGGAGGACTAGATGGTGGTATCCCAGGTATATTAGAGAAGACGAGGAAGACATCACACGGCCGTGTTGGCCGCCTACTATAATACTCGCAGGAATTATGCTGGTTAGCATGTCAACAAGGATTGCTCATTTGATCCGTTGCTGATCTGACTTTCCTTACCCACTTACCGGCTTTGTGAGTTTGCAACGGCCTTCGGAAGATATTAAAAAATGTGTGATAAAACACGAAATAAAGCAACGTTAATGAACTGTCCTTTCAGTCTTCTCCTTGTCAAGGTTTGTCATCGCATGCAAACAGGTTCAAACTTAAATTGTACCATAGAATATTGAGGCAAATTTGACATTTAATAATTTTAACGGCAAATTCGTCTTGATATTAGAAATTACGCACTGCAAGGTTTTCGCATTCATAAGTCTTTAGTCAATACAGCCAATCATGAATACATTTTACTGATACTTTTTTACACATTCTAGTGGTGCAGGTTCTCCTCCGGCTTCTAGTTGAGTGAAATTTCAGTGCCTCCTGGTTTTCGAGAAATAATTGTAGTTTTTAGACCTCCTGCATCCGAAATCAGGGTTATGCAAATCCTATTTGAGGTTTTACGAGGGTGATTCATCTGGACCAAATCTGGTAGTTGCAACTGGACAAAATGGAAGGAGTCATGATGGACAGCAACGTTAATCATTCACATTCTTCGTGGTGGGATGGCCACGTAAGTCCAAAACACTCGAGATGGCTTAAGGACAACTTGGCAGGTACGAGACATTTGTAAGACGCGATGTATATTCTGTTTATTTCATATGGATGAATTAAAAAAACAGAAGCGAAATGTAATTTGCTGGTGTGCTGTAAAATGTCGATTAACCATATAGCTGCATTGGTGATCAAAGAGATTTTGCGTTTGTAATGTCATATATAGAGCAAATTTTCTCTTACTTTAGCAGTAGTAGACAGTGGATGCAACTCTATTTTCCAAGAAAATTCACTTCTTTGAAATTTAGAGACGATGAAGTGTCACTCACTTGCTGTCTGTATGCCTATTATAAATGAATCCTCTCTAGTGCATCTTTTATTCTGTTCCAACTTTTAGCTGGTGACATAATATCTGAATTCTATTCCTACTTATTTTCTGACATGTGTTACAGCTCATTCAGTCATTGCTAACAATATTTGTTGTATAGTATTACAATTCTTTTTGATATGAAAATAAATTTACTGGTTCAAGAAATCAGTAGATGTGAACGGCAGGGCGTGTTCTGCCTTAATACAAGAGTTTACAACTTTACACATTAAAGGATACTCATAGATTATCTGTCTTAAAGTATGCACCTAGACAAACCTTCTGAAAACCTATAACTTCTACATTTCATATCATTCCAAAGAAGAGCTGATAATAAACTTAATTTGATTCTGTTTCAAGGTTTTGACTTGTTCAATTTTGAATCTCATGGTGGGATGGAACTTTTATGATTCTGTGATTGAAGATTCATGTAGTCTGAAAAGCTTCCCTCTTGCTTTTTTTTTTTTCAAAAATCTCAATCCATCCTTGATCTGGGGGCTCTGAAGCTAACTGTATTAAGGATGGCCACCTCTCCATCAGATCTGACAACCTTTTGCCATTCAACTTGATGGAAGTGGCTGATTTTCCTTTTTCCAAGTGTGTTGAGATTTTCTGTTTTGGATAAAATAGGCAAAATCTCAGTAGGTGACAAAAATTAGGAATTAGTTCCTAGATTAGCTCCAGTTTGTTGGGAGGGAGTTAATGCATCCTAAATTTGAGTTGAGGCAGTTTGATTCTCTCTGCTATATAACAGGTATTCATACGGATGGTTTGTAAGTGTGAATTATGTAATCTCCTGTTTTGATTAATAAAGACTGCCGATGCCTGTTGTGTGGACGTAGCCTAGGAGGTTTGGGTGAACCACGTTAATGACTGTGTCTTTATGTGCTTGATTAAATCTGCTGTGTGTTAATTGTTTAATGAATTCCGCTGTGATTTCTCCAACAATTGGTATCAGAGCTCAGAGATGGAGTGAGCAATCAGGACCGGAGTATTGGGCAGCGTTGATTTCATAACACAGCACCGTGAGCTGGTAGAAGAAATTGCTGGAGGTGTGTATCTGGTGAATGATGCCACGAGTAGCTGTATAAGAGGCGGTTGCTTGGGAGCACTGGTGCTGCGTGGAATTGCTGAGTTGCAGGTGCGTTGAATAAGCGTGGAGTCAAGGAGCCCCAGCCTCATGAACGAATCAATGAATGAGGCGGAGGAGTGACGGCTCTGGCGTAGACTGGTTGTGCGTTGGCTGTTTATGCGTGGAGCTGGACAGCGTTGAATGGCGGCGTTGAAATGCATTTGCTGTACTGGAGAGGCATCGATGACACGGAATGCCGGTATTTAAAACATAAATTGCTGGTTTTTTAAATCGCTGGTTTATGCAGTCTATTAAACGCTGATTTATGCTGAACGCTGGTATTAAGAAGTCAAACCGTATGCCATTTTTCTTTTGAAAGTGTTTTCATACATCGATTATGGTAGTTGGCATTACAGCAAATGAAACGAATTGGGATTTGTCTGAACGTGAAATGGAAAGCCTTTTAAAATTTGTCATCCCATTTGAATAAATCGATTTGTATTTAGAATCGATGATTGAGTGGAAACAAAATCGATATTTTTTCCAAAGTTTTTTGAAAAGGGTCTAAAAACGATTTTTTAAATAAGTCGATTCAAAAAGGAAAAGTCGATTTTGGAAGAAATCGTTTTTGGAATTTTTTAAAGGTCACACATGGATTAAAAAAAAAAAAGGGTCACATATCGACTTTGGAGTTTTGAAAAAGTCAAACGTTGTGAAATGGTCACATTTAAAAGGTCACATTTTATAATCGATTTTTTTATGAAGTGATATATATATATGAAGTGCAATCGATTTGCATTAAAGGTTTAAGGATAAATCGATTCATTGTTGAAGTTTGAAAAATCGATTTGTATAAATCGATTTGTATTGGCTTTTGTTTTAAGTCGATGTTATTACCATTCGACATGGTATTTTGGAGTGGTGTGTTTTTTAAAAAACATGAAAATCGATTTGTTAAAATGTTTTTTGAAAAAAATCGATATGCCATGTGAATATGGTATTTAAGCCCTTTTTAAGGTGGAGTTTAAGGTGGAGTTTAATACCATTTGCATATGGTATGGAAGCACAGACATATAAGTGCACATTGCAGAAATTTGTATGTGAAAGGGCAGATATCAGTTTGTTTTTTAAAGGCATAGGCAGTGTTTTGAGATTAACTTCATTTAAAAGGTTGATTTTGGAGATTATTGTGTTTTCTGCTGAAACAAGATGACGAAAACTCAGAGTGCCCGTTTTGAGAACGATGTGCTTGGAGCCTTGTTGTCTGAGGCTGAGGAGACGAGGAAGAAGTCGAATGCAGACACCTCTACATCAGAGGTAATGATGGCCAGAGGTCGCTCGAGAGAGAGACACTCCGGGGGTAAGCATAGCAACTCTCGTTCAAAGTCTAAAGGAAAGAAGACAAAGGTGAAGTGCTGGCATTGTAGGAAAACTGGACACTTGAAGAAAGACTGCTGGAAGAGACAGCAAACAGAGAAGAAAGGAGACTCTTCGACAGAGAAGAAGGAGGCAAATGCGACAGATACAGGTTCGGCATCTGGTTCAGGTATGAGCGACGAAGTGTTGTCTGTTAATATGTCAAATCATGATCAACATTGGTTGTTAGATTCCTGTGCATCAAACCACATGTGTATTCATAGAGAATGGTTTAAGACGTATAGATCAGTTAATGATGGAGTCGTGTACATGGGTAATGATGTCACATCTAATATTGTTGGGATAGGAAGCATACAACTGCAAATGTTTGATGGCACAACTAGAATATTAATAGATGTGAGACATGTTCCAGACTTAAGGAAAAATCTAATTTCTTTAGGAGCATTGGATACGAATGGATATAAAACTGTAATTCAAGGTGGAGTTATGAAAATCTATAAAGGTATTTTACTAGTAATGAAAGCTAAGAAAGTAGGAAATCTGTTTCAGTTAGAAGGAAGAACAGGGTTAGTTCATGTGTATACTGTGTCTAAACATGACAGTAGTTCCATTCACTTATGGCATCAAAGATTAGGGCATATGAGTGAAAGAGGGTTGAAAATTTTGGCTGATCGCAAGTTACTTCCTAATCTAAGGTCTGGAAAGTTAGATTTCTGTAAACATTGCTTGTTTGGAAAACAAAGTAAACAAAAATTTAAAACAGGCAAACATACTAGTAAAGGGATACTTGATTATATGCATTCATATGTTTGGGGTCCAGCCCCTACAGCGTCATATGGTGGCTCGTCATATTTTGTGTCGTTCATTGATGACTTTTCTAGGAAGGTGTGGGTCTACATGTTGAAAAGGAAGTCTGATGTTTTTTCAGTTTTCAAACAGTTTAGAGCATTGGTAGAAAACAACACCGGTAGAACAATAAAGTGTTTAAGAACTGACAATGGTGGTGAGTTTACTTCCAAGGAGTTTGACAGCTATTGCAAGGATGCAGGGATCGAGAGACATAAGACCACGGTTTATACTCCTCAGCAAAATGGAGTTGCTGAACGCATGAACAGGACTCTTCTAGAGAGAGCAAGGAGTATGCCGAGTAACGGTTATGAAGGAGTCAGGACTTGCCAAAGGGCAACAGATTGTTATGTGATAAACCGATCTCCATCGACGACGATAGACAGCAAAATTCCGCAAGAGGTATGGAAAGGACACTCTTGTGATTATTCTAAACTCAGAGTGTTTGGTTGTGATGCATATGCTCTAGTGCCTAAACATCAGCGAACTAAGTTAGATCCAAAGTCTAAAAGGTATATCTTTGTTGGGTTTGGTGTTGGAACAAAGGGATATAGATTGTGGGATCCTACTACCCGCAAAATCATCATCAACAGAGATGTAAAGTTTGATGAATCCTCTCTTGTACAGTTAGATGTAGATAATTGTTTGAAACAAAGATGTATTGATTTTCAAAGCATGATTCCTCCTTGACAAAGATTCTAATGATAGTCATTATGACCATAGTTCAGATACTAGTCATGAACAGGTTTCAGAACATGAACAGGGTTCAGGTTTAGATCATGAACAGGTCTCAGATACTGGTCGGCAAGAAGTCCCTACAGGTGGTAGTCAGCCAATCGAGGAAGCACCAGAAACATCCTTAAGGAGGTCGACAAGAATCAAACGGCCACTGAGAAGGTATGATGATTATGTTACTTCAGTTGCATTTACTGCTAATGACAATGAACCTCTGTGCTATCAGGAAGCAATAGAAGGTTCGAATAGTGACAAGTGGAAAGCAGCCATGAAGGACGAAATGATGGCCTTGAGTAAGAACGGCACGTGGGATCTGGTTGAGCTTCTGAAAGACAGGAAAACTGTGGGGTGTAAATGGGTTTACAAGCTGAAACGGGGTGTGAATGATTCGGAGGACAGGTACAAAGCGCGGCTGGTTGCAAAAGGGTTTTCTCAGAAAGCATGCATAGACTTTCATGAGATTTTTTCACCAGTTGTTAAAATAGTTTCAATTCGAATTGTGTTAGCTTTAGTTGCTTTGTTTGATTTAGAGTTACAGCAACTAGATGTTAAGACTGCTTTTCTACATGGAGATCTAGATGAGGAAATATATATGGAACAACCGGAAGGGTTTGTTCAGCATCGCAATGAGAAATTTGTCTGCAGGCTCAAGAAGTCATTGTATGGTCTGAAGCAGTCGCCTCGACAATGGTACAAGAAATTTGATTCTTTCATGTTGAGTCAGAAATATGTTAGAAGTGAATATGATCATTGTGTGTATTTCAAGCAATTGAAAAATGGCATGTTCATTATCTTAGTGTTGTATGTTGACGATATGCTTTTAGCAAGCAAAAGCATCGATGAAATCAACAGGTTGAAGACTCAGATGGCAAGGACATTCGATATGAAAGATCTAGGAGCAGCAAGACAGATTTTGGGCATGGAGATTTTCAGAGACAAGAGCAATGGTAAGCTGTGGCTATCACAACAGAAGTATGTTGAGAAGATACTTTTGAGGTTTGGTATGAATAATGTGAAGCCTGTGTCAGTCCCTTTCACTTCCCATTTCAAGCTTTCTTCGGGTTTATGTCCTAATACAGATGAAGAAAAGGATTATATGTCTCAAATTCCATATGCCAATGTAGTAGGATGTTTGATGTATGCGATGGTTTGTACTCGACCAGATATTTCACATGCAGTTGGGGTTGTCAGCAGGTACATGGCAAATCCTGGTAAAGAACATTGGTCATCAGTGAAATGGGTGCTTCGATATCTGAGAGGCACAAGTGATTATTGTATCACTTATAACAGGAGCAGTGAATATGTTTGTGGATATGTTGATTCTGATTTTGCAGGTGATTTGGATAAGAGAAGGTCAACTTCAGGATATGTCTTTACTCTTGCAGGTGGAGCTATTAGCTGGATGTCAAAGCTACAAAACATTGTTGCTTTATCCACTACTGAAGCAGAATACATTGCTGCTTCGCATGCTTGCAAAGAGGCGGTTTGGTTGAAAGGTTTGCTTGGTGAGTTTGGTAGGTTCCAGGACAACATCAGGTTACTTTGTGATAGTCAAAGTGCAATACATTTGGCTAAGAATCCGGCCTATCATAGTAAATCAAAGCATATTCCAATTAAGTACCATTTTGTAAGACAAGTTATTACTGAAAGGGGAGTCTCTCTTGAAAAGGTGCATACAAAGGAAAACTGTGCAGACATGTTCACGAAACCAGTTTTGTTGGAGAAGCTGCGTTGGTGTTTGGCTTCTCTTGGCTTGCAGAAAAAATAAATAATAAAGAACAGGGCATCAGGCTAATTGTTGTCAATGTGGAGATTGTTGAGATTTTTCAGTTTTAGTAAAATTGGCAAAAATCTCAGTAGGTGACAAAAATTAGGAATTAGTTCCTAGATTAGCTCCAGTTTGTTGGGAGGGAGTTAATGCATCCTAAATTTGAGTTGAGGCAGTTTGATTCTCTCTGCTATATAACAGGTATTCATACGGATGGTTTGTAAGTGTGAATTATGTAATCTCCTGTTTTGAATAATAAAGACTGCCGATGCCTGTTGTGTGGACGTAGCCCAGGAGGTTTGGGTGAACCACGTTAATGACTGTGTCTTTATGTGCTTGATTAAATCTGCTGTGTGTTAATTGTTTAATGAATTCCGCTGTGATTTCTCCAACAAAGTGCTCTAACATCTTCCCCAACTGATCACCAAGTGAGTAGGTCAATGGTTGTAACAGGAGGCTGGATTCTATTTCTGTGCTTCTTTAGCTGGATAAAATTTAGCCTTTGGGCTAGAGGCAACCAAATGCCCATGCTCAAAACAAACCTTACAACTGATGCTGAGATTTATAAGAGATAGAGAAAATTAAAAGGAACCAAGCCAAACCCTAGTTTTGCAACAAAGAGAAAATAAATCAGCACTAGCACCAGTATTTTAAAACTGTCCCAGTTTGAACTAGAATTGGTCTGACTGGCTGGTTGGATAAGGATAGGGGTCAATCCGGCCACCAAGTCAGACTGGTGGACTGGTTTTTACCCGAGTTGGATAGGGCTAGGGGTCAAACTGATCACCAACTCAGATTGGTGGACTGGTTGAATCGGTTTGTACCAGTTTGGTACCAAATCTGTACAAACCAGTCCAAACCAGTCGGTCCCATCCTGAACCGGTCACGTCATAAAAAATTAACTCCTAGACCCTAAGTCCTAAACAAAAATCCTTACTCCTAAACCCTAGCAATGCTGGCAATCGATGATAATGCTTATTCTTTTACTTAAATTTTTAACATTGCCATTAATTGTTTTAGGATGGTTGAGAGTGGTTCCGACGTTATCAGACTTCCAAACTAGTACAAACCTGTCTGAACTCGTTGGTCCCATCATGAACCAATCATGTTGTAAAAACCTAACTCCTAGACCTTAAAGCGTAAATAGAAAACCTAACTCCTAAAGCCTAGCAATGTTGGCAATCGATGGTAATGTTTATCCTTATGCTTAAATTTTTAACATTACCATTTGTTGTTTCAGGATGTTTGAGAGTGTTGCCAACCTTATTGGACTTCATATGGAGAAAGTCGAATTTCATAGCCTACTCAAAGTTCAACAGACTAAATAGTTTTCAGGATTTTAGGATTGGTAGGATTGCAACATTTTCATTGAATTCTTTCATGTATTAGGGTATGGGATTGTCATTTAATCAAGAACATCAAGCCCTTTATGTACCTTGATGTTGGTGGTATTGATTGTTGAACTCCTCTGGCATGGCCTTGGAAAAAGTGTACCCATCACTCAAACCATAATCATTGGTTAGTCATGTTACGCTTTGTCTACCATATTATAAGGTTGAGGAGATGAACACTTCACTCAAACCATAGGGCCTCCAATATTGTACAGGACAAGAGTATCCCAAAGTGAAACTTCAAGGGATCAGCCATGGTCCAACCAACACAACAAATATACAGTCTCAATGTTGGTGATAAATATTGCAGAGTGTTTGTTAAATTTAGATAACCAAGATAACCATGGTATGTTCTATGCTTAATGCAGTTTACTTCAATCTTTCTCATAGGCCCAATTCAGATTAGCAATCACATAAACATGAAAGTAAAATGCTGATAGAACACAACAATAGATCAACAGAAGACAAGCCAAATAATATATCAGAATTTGTAATTCTTCTTGTCCAGCAAATATAGAGAGAAATGTTTGTTACAATAGTCAACAGGATGCACTAGCCAGCAAATACTTTTGCTAGTCAAACCAGCTCTTCCAACATACAAGATCAGCCTTCCCAATTGTCACACACACCTCAAAAGACAACTCCCAAAACAATCAACAGAAGGATCCCTCATCCAGATTTCTGGCATCCTTCCGGCATCCAGATTTCTAACATCCATATTTCTGGCATCCAGATTTCTGGCATCACATCCATTTTTGGCATCCATATCCGGCATCACATCCATTTCTAGCATCTAGATTTTCGACATCGCAACCATTTATGGCATCTAGATTTCCACGTGGGAGAGAGAGACGCATCTAAAGTCTGTGCGAACCAATAAGAAGAGGAAGAATGTGTGTGATGAGATGATGATGAAATGAGTATCATCTCTCTCCTATTTATATCCATCAATGAGAGTGTGTGACACATCTATTGGGCTTGGGAGCCTACATTACAATTCTGGCTGGCCTTGACAATTTGCACTTGTGGTAAATAAATTCAAAATATAAGTTCTGCTCATCCAAACAAGATGATCTTTAGATCAATCTTGTGTGAAAATTTCAAGAAGAAAATATTTCTGCAATACTTGGTTTATTTCTCCTACTTATGAGATATGTTATTTACAGATGCTTCAGTACATTCTGAAATAAACACATTTGCAGATCTTCACTATCATTAAGAGCATAAGAACAGAAAGATAATTTACACAAGTAGCACAATAGAAACAACCACATGAACCCAGTTATTTTTGGACAATTGTCCCCGGAAAAATCCATTGTGGGAAAACAAGTGCAGCAGATGAGGGTTTTATATTTATCTTCAGAAATGGAAAGTACATTTACAAGAGTCTGATGAGCATAGAAAAAATTTGCAAACACCTCGCTGAATTTTCTGGACCCTCCAGACAAATTTCAGACCCTCGGGGTGACCTTCTTCACCCTCTGCGTCATCCAGTGTGAGAGCTCTGCGTAGTCTCTCCCTGGAATGCGTGATTCTGCATGAGGGGGTCTTGCTGCAGATCAACTCACCCTTCCCTTCATCCTCCTGACTTCTGCTTCTCAATAACTGACTCCTCCCTCCTCCTTCTGCTTCTGCAACCTTGCCTCTACAATCTCACCCACTGAAATCGAATTCTCTTGCTTCAGAATCGATTTCCTTCGGGTACTAAGAGTGTCCTCGGCTTTATTTCCAAATGGCCCTCAAGTCTCTTCTTATAGTCTTCTCGATGATGAATCAACGACCAAGATTATATCGTTAATCAATGGCTCAGATTAAAAGATGACTTGATCTTCGTTTTCTAGAAGATTCACACTCTGCTTTATTAATACCCTTTAATTATTTAATTTCCCCAAGTTTAAACTTAGGTCTTCATTAAAATAATTAATTATTTTAATAAAGTCATATACGAGTGGAATTTCCACAAACGATTTCTGGGTTCTCTGGATAACTGATGTCCAAGCCTCTCTACCAAAAATGAGACTTAGAACACTTCTCGATGCTATAGAAATCAACATCTTGTACCTCTTCGAAGGAGGAATCCAACAAAATATCACCATCATCATATGAGAAATGCAACATGGAGTTTGGACCTATTTGCATATTAACACTCCCTCTCAACTAGCGAGAACTCCATCTGTCCATCTATGCCATCCTGTCATCCAGTACCATAATGTACTACTATGATATATAATCATGCACTCCTGCATCATCCTATTGTAACATGCTTTGCTGGCTCTTCTTCGCACAACGAGAGTGAGTCACAAAGACATCGCACTTTGCTAACCCGAAGTCAGCTTAGAGGTCAAAACCTTAATCGGACTCAAGAGAGTCATGTACTAACCCGAAGTCAGTTTAGAGGTAAGAACCTCATCCAGACTTGATCACAGATCAAGTGGTTGCACACATTCCATCTTAGACGTAGAGAGTACGACAATCCCGGATGCGTCCATCGATAATGCTATCAGTCTCTATCCACATTTCCCACTTCATTGGCCAAATGAGAGGTACTTCCCATGAGTCCGAAACTCCATGGGTAGAATGCATGCGGGGCATAGATCAAAGAGAGGGTGAACCAGCTCAATATCATAACGGTGGGAAAGAAGCACACCAACAAGGTTCGGCGAACCTAGCCCTGTGGTTGCTTATAGCTCCAAGTAGCTATCCCCAAGCTCCCTGGAGCTCCTAGAGCTCATTGTCCAACTCAAGTGGGACCCTCAGAATAGGGTCTATCCACGATACCAAGCTTCTCACGGAAGGTTAAGAATTCGACCTTCCCCCAAGGGCTTCGTGATAATATTTGCGAGCTGCTCATCAGTTCCAATGTGATCGAGCCTTACGACGCCTCGCTATACCATGCCCTGGACAAAATGATACCTAATATCAATATGCTTGGAACGTTAATGGAACACGGGATTCTCAGAAAGTCGAATCCCACTTTCGTAATCACAAAGGATAACAATGGTATCCAGCACATGCCCAAACAACTCACTAAAGAGCTTTCTCAACCATATAGCTTCACAACAGGGGCCATATTTGGCCTCGGCGGTGCTTAAAGCAACTGATTTCTGCTTCCTGCTCATCCAAGATATCGAAGCAGAACCTAAGGTGAAGCAACATCCAAATGTGCTCTTACGATCCACCACATTGCCTATCCAATCGATATCAATATATCCATGGAGCCTCATGCTCTTGGTAGTGTATCTCTGCCCATGAGTGATTGTGCCCCGAACATATCTCAATAGATTCTTGGCACCAATCCAGTGAATGTGATGAGGGTCAACCATATATTGCAAAACATATGTCCGGACGTGAGTTCACTAAGAACATCAAGGCCCCCACGAGTTGCCGATACTCGGTGGGATTTCCCAACTCGGGCCCAACAACGCTTCCACACAACTTCTTAAAGTTGAGTTCCATCGACGTCGACACGGACTTATAGTCCACCATCCCAAATCTCTCCAGTAACTTCACAACATATTTTCCTTGAGAAAGGAAAACCTCACCTGCCTTTTGCAAGACCTCAAGGCATAGGAAATAGTGCATCATTCCTAGGTCCTCCATCTCGAACTCATAAGCTAGCTCCCTCTTACATTGATGAATAAGAGGGTCAACTCCTATCAAGAAGAGATCGTCCACATATAGAACCAGAATGAGAGGCCTTTCTTCATCAACCTTAAAATAAAGGTTTGGATCAGCATCACTATGAGTGAAGCTCAGCTTCATCAAGTAGTTATCAATCCTCTCATACCAAGCCCTGGGGGCTTGCTTTAACCCATAGAGGGCTTTCTTCAACCTGCATACATGTGTGTCTCTATCTTGCACTTCGAACCCCAGAGGTTGCTCCACATAAACCTCTTCCTTGATTGAACCATGTAAGAAAGTAGTCTTCACATCCATCTGATGGAGACTCCCTCCTTGCGTTGCAACAAGGGCAATATGTAATATCCCGAAAGGGATATTTTTACTAAAAATGCATAAAAATACTGAACGCCACAATTTGTCGTAAAATAAACATTCACTCAACAGAAGATTGCCATGTAAAATAAAAAGACATGAAACATTGCAATCCAATACCACATAGAATAGGAAGAATCTCAGCTTTTATTATAAATAATAATGAGGGTTACACATAGATCTGACCCAAAAAGAGCTGAGAAGTAAAAATGGTCACCAAGATAATCTGCTGCACTGCTACACTGCTGTGACCTCCAAAATCGAACTATTGCACTCTCCCTCCAGCAACAGCTACTACTGAACCCACTGAAGCACAAGTTGAAGATCCGGATGATCCTCACACCAATCCCTGAAGCACGACGAAACTTCTGAATGAAGTTTCCTCAAGAGAGTTGGGTTTCCGTCCAACACTCACAAATCACCCGAGGGTTTTCGTCCTGGGGCTACGGCTGAAGTAGAGAACCACGTCCTCAAACGTCTCATACACAAGAAAATGATCTACTCCAAAGATATCTCCCAATGGCCTCCTCCCTTTCTTTTATAGACCTCTTGGAGCCTTTTAGAGCATTATTTTATTATTATTTTATTCATGGAGCACTTTTCCCTTTATTAAAATATGCCTTTTAATGCAGAAAAGGGTAAATTGGCTACCACGCCTCCTCCGATCACTGGAATCCGTGTCTAATTGTCCCACCATGTAGGTATCCTCGTCTCGGTTCCAATGAGCTATTACACTAAGGTGTTCCATCATGTATTCCTCCCGGAATGCCACCTTGAGTGTAATCAGCTGAGTTCAGCCCAGAAATAACTCAAATTTCCGAAAGTTATCGGAATGCTCCGGAATGAAAGCCAAACTGCTCAGATAATGGAGTATATCAAGCGAATGCCTCCAGAAACTATGAAAACTCCTCAAAACTCCTCCAAAGAGCTCCTGAGCCCATTGGTAGCACCAATCTGTACATGTGACTGTCTGCTCCTAACTCTGGAAGTCCAACCTGACCTTGTAGTAGGTGACACGAAAAAAGGGAATATCACAGACCTTCCGCCCCAAGATTGCTTGCCCTTAAGCAATCCAAATATGTGGGCCACTTTGTCGGCCCGATGCGACTGAGACCCATACAAACCTCCTGGTGCAACTATGTGCCTGTGTCAAGCCACCCGGAATAGACCCCTCAATGCCGGGATCCCAAACTGATCTCTCACTATACCTGTCATCAAATAATCCTCCCGGATCCCCATGCCACGGTGGCCAATCATCGCCCAAGTCCCACGGCTCAGACTGCGCCCTGCCTCTGGTTATAACTAATGCTCTAAGAGGTGAAGACCACGTCTCCTGTTGCGTTGTATCTATGACGGTGTAAGCTGCCCCACAAACTGTGTACCAGCTCATCACTTCTCTCCAATCCAACCCCTGACTAAATCCAATGCTGATCCTGCTCTTATGAAACAGGGATGGGATGCTGAAGAAATGTCGATCTGTGCCCCACTGCCAACTGGAATCTGTATCATATGTCATGTCTAAGAGCCCCTGCTCCGCTATGTGCCCTACGAAGAATATCGTACCATCAAGATGGTACTAACTCATGATCTCCTGCCAATCCATCTTGGAAGAAGAATTCAATGTAGCAACAACTGCATATTGAACACGCCTGGAGTGTTGTCGCCAGCCCGTAATCAACGCACACTGCTCTGCCCTGTCTTCCAACCAAGGCTGCTTGTAGAAGAAAGCCCCTCTCTCTACAATGGGCCAAAGTGGGCAAGATGTGCTGCAAGCCCCATCGATGTACTCCTGGAAAGTGCTACTCGCTAAAAGTACTGCAGCTCTGCTGACTATATGTACATCCATCTACACCTCATCAATGTGTCGGCCCAAATATGGATGCTCCACCATCTCCAACAGCTCCTCCCACTCCTGATCAGGAATGTCATGCTCTTGCTGTCTACTAGCCCCCTGCAGAACAATCCCATCAACCTCCAACACCTCCAGAGGATATGGATCTGCAACTGCTGTCACCGTACTCGATGTTAGTGCATCTGTCTGCTCCACCTTAATGGCTGACCCCAATGTTAGTCGCATATCCATCATAGACTCAATGTGGGTGCCCATCTGGCTCTCCCCTAAAGGAATATCATCCCTGATGTGCATAGTATCCTCCTCTGCTAACTCATCACCCAGAGTATCTCTCGTAGAGTCCCCTGATTGCTCACCTTGCACAGTAGAACACAGCTCTAGTCTACTGTCATCATCCCTGCATGACTGTTCTCTCTCCCCAAAAGCGTCCTCAACTGATCCCATGGACTCATCTGAAGAAGAGTCCTCATCCTGACACACAGAAGGAACGTCTACCTGCTCTACCTCTGCTACCTCATCTGCATCTCTCAAACATGAGTGATCAGGCCCCCAAGGTTCTTTGCAAATGAAGCAAAGTCCCTTCCTCCTCAGCTCATTTTTGCTGCCTATTCCACCAAACTGGAGCAGCTCCTCTCTGGTCAACTGTCTCCTGAATAGCCCAATATTCTGCTCAACCAGCCCTTGGGCTAGCCCGTAAGCAGTAGGTGAGACTAATTGCTCTCTCCTCCAAATGCTCAACAACCGGGTCTGCAACTCTCGGCCAATGGTCTCATGGTCTCTCATACATGACGACAAGATGGACTGCATGTGTGCTATGACAGCATCAGGATGATGTCTCCTAATGTTGAAGAAGCATTGGAACATCTGCAGGATCAAGTCATCACACTCAAGGTCAAACATGATGACATAAGTCTCGAATGTGGCCATACTCCATAAAATCTCAAGCCTCTTCCCGAAGGTAGAGCCTGCGCTGTTGTCCAAATCCTGAAAAGGCACTACAATTAATCTCATAATCCTCCTCATCACATCATCATTGTATGGAGCTATAGGTGCAGTCAACTTCATGATGTTACTGAGGCAAGCTGCAATTGGGAGTGTGACCCCTTCACAAAGCTCTTCCAAGAATTTGGGCTGTATAAGAGCAAGCATCGCAGGTTTTAGAGCCCAAATCAGTTTCTTCCCTTCCGCTTGGTCTATTGTGGACAGGAGTTCATTAAACTCTTCCAGTTTGGACAAAACTCTCCATGACATCTTCATGTGTTTCAGATTTGTCTCAAGTGCAAAAATTTTGTGACCAACCCCCAATTCTTCCTGCAAATCTTTTGGCTGTCCTTTTTGAAGGATGGCATAAATTCCTCTTGAAAAGGGTCTACTGTTTGGTTTTGTTTTCTGGTCTTCTAATGCATGGTGGTTTAAGGAACCAACTTCTATTTTTATTTTCATCAATCTATTTAGGTATCCCTCCATGGTTCAACCAATGACGTGGTCACTGTTTTTCTGAGTGTGTTTTGGGTGTAATTTCTTTGAGAAGTATTTTCAAGCTGTTAGGTAGCAAACTTGCTGTAGGTGACTGACATTATTTATTCCCAAAATCATTTACAGTATTCCACACATACCCAACAGACTTCAAAATAATTTCATACTACTCAGAAAATAATATTCAGCTGATAATATTGAGACAACATAGACTACCCTTCTCTACATTCGAAAAATGAATAAACAATGAGCAATTAAAGTGGTGAAACCTGGGTTAGTGCACAGTGTTTAGTGCGGCCTCCTTTTCATTCACTATACAAATACATAGTGATTTATGAAAATAGAACCTGGGGCTTTGTTCCAAGAGTAGCTTCCAGAATATCAGTCAAAGGACGGAATGAGACCAGCCATATAAATTCATGAAAAATTAGCTCAGCTCAATAGGTGCAATTTGTGCCACTGATTTCACTGTGGATTTGACCCACACAGGTCTGAAGTTGATGGTCCACACTCAGCCAGAATTCGAGCTTTATCCTAGACAATCCCCTTCTGTGTACTAATCACTGCCTTGCTCAGCTAAAGGGAAGAGAACTTGTGACAATTCCAGCGGTCATAGTCAGCCCAGAAATGGCCCTTCCACGCAGCATGTATTTGATTTTGACCCAAAAGTCTACTGCAAAGTGGCGCCTTTCTTCTGGGTAAACTTAGCCTTCATGGAAGAATAAATATTCTGCTTGTAGACCACGAATCTTGCTGATAACTTGGCGCCTCCTTTCTGATTTCATAATCTGAGTTGGCTTATCAAATGGGTTGAGCAAATGAGAAATAATATTTGGCTTAGGCCGCTGGCCAGCACGGCAAACTCGCTTTTGAAGAATGGCGACTCGGACCCACTGTGTTTTACGGCTCTCCTGCAAACTGTCTCGACTTCACCATAATTTTGTGCATTCATCGCCAAAATTTTAGGACAGTGAAATTTTCAGATGGCTACAGGAGACATGTTCACGATTCTCCCCTGAGCAATGCGTGGATAAACTGGCGACTTTGGATCCACAAATCTGACAGTATTTGAAATTGCCAACAACACAGGATTAGAAAGTCCACCCGTAAACAATGCAAAGGCAAAGTCAGCTCGTTGATTGATCGATTGAAGCTTCAAAGATCCATTTCTTGTTCGAACATAGTTGTGTGCTGAAAAATTTGCACATTGGAACTTTATTGGTGCGGTGCAAAAGTGCGAAACTTGATATCTTTCTGGTGAACATACAGAGCCATTGAATTTTGCTGGAGAGAAAACTCCAATCCGGTCACTTGCTGATGGAGAAAGGTGGTTGAATTTTACAGTCACCCACTCAACTGTTTCACCTTGACTGAAGACTGCGATGTGGGATGCACTTGTCTTTTAAATGCAAAGGGGACGATGACGACCTGCTACAGCGAGCCCGAAACTCGATTTGTCTTGTCGCGTATAGCCACTTCCCAACTCGACTGATTGCCCTTCGAATCTGGCTTGGTTGCTGCGTCCAATTCTCACTGTCTCGGCTGCTATAAACACACGCTACCGCCGCCCGATTGTGATATTATCATTTTCGATCCCTCGGCTGAGACTAAAGTGCGAATGCAATATTAATCGCACAAACTTGGAATTGAACCTCCCAATGCACTAAAAAAAATACAGTGAAATTTCTGACTCCTTCAATTCGAAAAAAATTAAAGCGCCTCTTTCATAACTTTAATAATCCGTAACATTTGACCTATATATATATATATATATATATATATATATATATATATATATATATATATTTTGGAATAACTCACATAATGCTCCCTAAAAGATAAAATTTTGTTCAGACGCCCTGTAACCCGATGAATTGCTTGGCACCTGTAACCAACCAACGAGAAATACTTTCACAAAAATTCTGATCTTTCTGCAAGGATATATATAAAATATATATATATATATATATTTTTTTTTTGCAATGAGCCTTCAAAATAAACCTTCGATAATTTGCAGATAACCCTCAGGCTGGCAGGAACACCAGCCCTGATACCACTGTATATTTTTACTAAAAATGATACTGAACGCCACAATTTGTCGTAAAATAAACATTCACTCAACAGAAGATTGCCATGTAAAATAAAAAGACATGAAACACTGCAATCTAATACCACATAGAATAGGAAGAATCTCAACTTTTATTATAAATAATAATGAGGGTTACACATAGATCTGATCCAAAAAGAGCTGAGAAGTAAAACTGGTCACCAAGATAATCTGCCGCACTGCTACACTGCTGTGACCTCCAAAATCGAACTGCTGCACTCTCCCTCCGGCAACAGCTACTACTGAACCCACTGAAGCACAAGTTGAAGATCCGGATGATCCTCACACCAATCCCTGAAGCACGGCGAAACTTCTAAATGAAGTTTCCTCAAGAGAGTTGGGTTTCTGTCCAACACTCACAAATCACCCAAGGGTTTCCGTCCTGGGGCTACGGCTGAAGTAGAGAACCACGTCCTCAAACCTCTCATACACAAGAAAATGGTCTACTCCAAAGATATCTCCCAATGGCCTCCTCCCTTTCTTTTATAGATCTCTTGGAGCCTTCTAGAGCATTATTTTATTATAATTTTATTCATGGAGCACTCTTCCCTTTTATTAAAATATGCCTTTTTAATGCAGAAAAGGGTAAACCAACTACCACGCCTCCTTCGGTCATTGGAATTCGTGTCTAATTGTCCCACCATGTAGGTATCCTCGTCCTGGTTCCAATGAGCTATTACACTAAGGTGTTCCATCATGTATTCCTCCCAGAATGCCACCTTGAGTGTAATCAGCTAAGTTAAGCCCAGAAATAACTCAAATTTCCGAAAGTTATTGGAATGCTCCAGAACGAAAACCAAACTGCTCGGATAATGGAGTATATCAAGTGAATGCCTCCAGAAACTATGAAAACTCCTCAAAACTCCTCCAAAGAGCTCCTGAGCCCACTGGTAGCGCCAGTCTGTACATGTGATTTGTCTGCTCCTAACTCTGGAAGTCCAACCTGACCCTGTAGTAGGTGACACCAAAAAAAGGAATATCACACAATAATCGATCAGATGGTGGTGTAACAGGTGCAAATATATCATCATAATCTATGCCTTCCTTTTGAGAGAAGCCACGGGCAACAAATCTTGTCTTGTACTTTTCTGCACTTCCATCGGCTCCATGCTTGATCTTGTAGAGCCATTTCGAGGTGACAACAGATTTGTCCTTCGGTCTCGGGATCACATCCCAGACATCATTCTTCATGATAGATTCATATTTCTCATGCATAGCATCCTTCCAAACTTGATGCTTTACGACTTCTTCAAATGATCCAGGCTCAGATTGTACAATAATGCTCATGGCTGCTAGCTACCCTTGATACCTATTCGGCTTCTTGCTTTCACGGAATGTTCCTCTCGGAGCAATGCGTCTCTTGGCATCTTGGAGAGTGTCCCTAAGACATCAGTGTCTCCTTTTATTTGAAGAAGGTGGATCAATAGGATCCATCAGACCTTCAACATTGGGCATTGGTTCATCCTTCAATTCTTCCTGCTTCTCTGCTTCTTCTTCTTTTTCTTTATCTTCCTTTGAGCTAGGAAGATTCATAACTTTCTTGAGGGCAACATCTTCATCGAAGGTGACATCGTGGCATATCTCCACTTCCCTTTGACCAGGCACATAGATTCTATATGCCTTCGAGGTTTCACTATAGCCCACAAACATTCCCTTTTTCCTAGAAGCATCCAACTTGCTTCTCTTTTCTTTCGGCACCTGAAAATAAACGAGACTTCCAAAAACTCTTAAGTGAGAAACATCAAGTTTCTTACCAAAGAAGACGTCTTCGAGAGTTTTGGAGTCTAATGCAGAATGTGGGCATCTATTTTGAACGTACACAGCAGCGTTGGCAACTTCTCCCCATAGAAACTTTAGAAGACCTTGGTCATAAAGCATGGCACGAGCAACTTCCACAATGGTTCTATTCTTCCTTTCAACAACACCATTTTGTTCAGGAGTGTACACAGTGGTGTTTTCCCTCTTAATACCAGCTTCCCTGCAATAGTCATTAAATTCATTTGACTCATATTCGGTTCCATTATCGGTCCTCAAAATTTTGATCTTCTTCCCTGTTTGATTTTCAACCAAGGCCTTGAAGGTATGGAACCACTTGAATGCTTCATCCTTCTTCTTCAAGAAGTATATCCAAGTCTTGCGAGAGAAATCATCTATAAAAGTGATGTAATATAAACATCCTCCCAAGGATGTTATGGGCATCATACCAGATAGATCGGAATGTACCAATTGCAAAATATCAGATGTTTTCGTGACACTTGAGGGGAATGGTCCCCTTGTGTGCTTTCCTTTGGCACAACCCTGACAAACACCTTCATGATCATCCTTGAACTCGAGCATCCCTGTCACCACCTTCCTTGCTTTGGGAAGGGCCTTGTAATGAAGGTGTGCAATCCTCCGGTGCCATAGCTCGGTTTGAAGAGTTGTGTCACATGTCATGGCCCCCAACAGACTTCCTCCAACATGATAAAGCGTATCAACTCTAAAACCAATAGTAAGAG
Organism: Pinus albicaulis; assembly: GCA_034641835.2. Lineage (NCBI taxonomy): Eukaryota > Viridiplantae > Streptophyta > Pinopsida > Pinales > Pinaceae > Pinus > Pinus albicaulis. The sequence continues at coordinate 148,364,839 of CM076582.1, forward strand.
CTTCATTGTAGTTCTTCTTCCAAATGCGTACCTTTCCATCGATAAATGCCACCTTGAATCCTTTGTTTTCCATTGCCGAAATTGTTAAATTTAGATAAGCATGGTATGTTCTATGCATAATGCAGTTTTACTTCAGTCTTTCTTATAGGCCCAATTCAATTTAGCAATCGCATAAACATGAAAGTAAAATGCTGATAGAACATAATAATAGATCAACAGAAGACAAGCCAAATAGTATATCAAAATTTGTAATTCTCCTTGTCCAGCAAATGAATAGATAAATGGTTGTTACAACAGTGAACATGATGCCTCGACCAACAAAGACTTGAGTTGGTCAAACCAACTTCTCCAACAGCGAAATCAGTCTTCCACAAATGTCACACACACACTTCAAAGACAGCTCCAAAAGTCAACGCAAGGCAGCCCAAACTATTCAACACAAAAGTCAATGCTGCAATCAAAGGGGATTTGGTCAAAGTCAACATTCAACCTCGATTTTTGTGTCGAGCAGTTTGCCCAAAAAACGCAGTCAAAGTCCAAGTGTTGACCCAAAGTCCAACGCTTGGGTCAATGTTGTCTAGAAACCCTAAAAACAGTTCGAAAATTGCAGCAGCTTCTTCAGGTTCAGATTCACACGTGTGAAGGAGGGAAGCCTCTCCTAGGCTGTACAAACCAATCAGATCACAAGATGAATGTGTGTGATGAGTTGATGATGAAATGGACATCATCTCTCTCCAATTTATATCCCTCAATGAGGGTTTGTGACACATCTGTAGGGCTTGTGAGCCTACATTACAAATCTGGCCGACTTTGCACATGTGTGGAAAACAAAATCAAAATATATGTTCTGCTCATCCAAACAAGATGATCTTTAGATCAATCTTGCACCTCTTCGAAAGAGGAATCCAACAAAAATATAATCATCGTCATATGAGCAAACCAAAATTAACACTCCCTCTCAACTAGGGAGAACTCCATCTGTCCACCTGTGCCATCCATTGATTAGTACCATTGTGTACTATCATCATCCTCATCATGCGTTCCTGCGTCATCTTGCTGTAACATGCTTTGTCGGCACTAAGGGCAAACAAACGAGAGTGAGTCACAAAGACATCACACTCCGCTGACCCGAAGTCAGCCTAGAGGGTAAACCTCAATAGACTTAAAAGGAGTCACATGCTAACCCGAAGTCAGTTTAGAAGTAAGAACCTCATCAGAATTGATCCCAGATCAAGGTGTTGGACACAACCCATCCTAGACATAGAGAGTACGACAATCTCTGATGTGTCCATCAGTCTTGCTATGGTCTCTATCCACATTTCCCACCTCATTGGCCAAATGAGAGGTACTTCCCATGAGTCTGAAACTCCATGGGTAGGATGCATGCGGGGCATAGATAAAAGAGAGGGTGAACTAAGCTCATCATCATAACGGTGGGGCAGAAGCACAACAAGGTTCTGCAAGCCTAGCCCCGTGTGTGCTTGTAGCTCCAAGAAGCTATCCCCAAGTCCCTTGGAGCTCCTAGAGCTCATTATCCAACTCAGGCAAGACCCTCACAATAGGGTCTTTCCACGATTCTAAGCTTCTCACAGAAGGTTAGGAACTTTACCTTCCCTAGGGGTTTCGTGAGAATATCTGCCTCCTGCTCATCAATTCCTATATGATTGAGCCTTACAGTACCTCGTTGTACCATATCCCAGATAAAGTGGTACCTAATATCAATATGCTTGGATTGATCGTGGAATCAAAAAGACGAATCACACTCTGGTTATCACAAAGGATAACGGTGGTATCTAGCACATGTCTGAACAACTCACTGAAGAGATTTCTCAACCAAACGGCTTCACAACAGGCCATACTCGCTGCAATGTATTCGGCCTCAGTGGTGCTTAAAGCCACCGACTTCTGCGTCCTGCTCATCCAAGATATCTAAGTAGAACCCAAGGTGAAGCAACATCTAGATGTGCTCTTGTGATCCACCACACTGCCAGCCCAATCAACATCAACATATCCATGGAGTCTCAAACTCCCGACAGTGTATCTCAGCCCATGGTTGATTGTGCCCCGAAGATATCTCAATAGATTCTTGGCACCAATCCAGTGAATGTGATGAGGCTTCACCATATGTTGACTCAAAGTGTTCACTGCGAAACATTCGTCCAGACGGGAGTTCACTAAGAACATCAGGGCCCCTACGAGTTGTCGATACTCGGTGGGATTTCCCAACTCGGGCCCAACAACGCTTCCACACAACTTCTAAAAGTTGATTCCATCGATGTCGACACAGACTTACAGTCCACCATACCAAATCTCTCCAGTAGCTTCACGACATATTTTCCTTGAGAAAGGAAAATCTCGCCTGGCCTTTGCTAGACCTCCAAGCCTAGGAAATAGTGCATCAGTCCTAGGTCTTTCATCTCAAACTCGGAAGCTAGCTCCCTCTTACATTGATGAATGAGAGGGTCAACAACTGTTAGGAAGAGATCGTCCACATAGACAACCAGAATGAGAGGTCTTTCTTTATCAACCTTAAAATGAAGGTTTGGATCAACATTACTTCGAGTGAAGCCCAACTTCATATATATGATTTTCATGTCTCTATTTAAACCTTTCAAATCCTTGGCATATACTCCTTTTGACATATATCTATAAATGCAACCTAAAGCATTAGGATAATAAAGTTTTAGGATATGGACTTATATGAACTTAGGGTATGGCTAGGGTTAGGTGCCTAGGAGGATTTCATAATGCATTATTAGATATGCATCATTTTCATGCTTAGGGTTCTCTAGGGTTTCTTTGGATTAGGGTTAGGGTTTCATCAAAAGGTTAGGGCAACATCACCAGAATATTTGCCATCACAAACAATGCCAACCTTAACCTACAAAAGTTTCCCAAAATAAATTACAATGCTTTGAAAGATAAACTTGAGATTTGTGCTCATAATAGCTTTGCAAAAGGAACTTTAAACTTGAGAAAAAAAGATTAGCTTGACATGAAAATAAGTGGTTGTTTTAAAAGATAAATTTGTCAAACACACAATGCTTCAATATTTCTCAAAATGGAAATGTGGCATAGCAATAAAGCATGAATTATTTAGACAAGTGGCAAGCTAAATATATCAAAATTTGCCAAAAATAATAATGATGCTTGCATGAAGTAAGAGAAATTATTTTGCAAATGGAAATGTAACTTGAAACTTGTAGCAACAATGATAAGTGGGTGCAAGCATAAAGTTATGTAGCAAACTTGAGGAAAAGGAAATGTGATTTTTGTTACTTCACAATTAGAGCATGCATATGTGATGTCAAAGAAAACGAAAATGTCATAACCCATAAGTTAATCCACCCACAAGTTCTCTCCCTAAAATGGAGAGATGCGGATGCCAATGGGTGGAACCCACACTCCCACAAAAGAGAAATTTTATTATTATGGTTTACAATGATGGTTAGAGCCTCTTAGAGGGTTGCCCAAGGAATTGATGAGAGAGTACAATGTGAGATCTCGAAACATCAAGGAAATCCCTCCCAGTATGGGAGCCTTAAGAGAAATGAAGAAGTTCTACAATTAAAGAGTACAAGCTACAAAGTGGTGTATGACCTGACTTTCTTCCACAAGCTCTCTTAATGCCCACGACTTCCTTAAAATGAAACTTGAAACTTGAGAGAACCTACAAACAAGAATGTCAGGACTGCAAAACTAAAAAAAATTGGTGTGAAAAGAGAGCATGTAAGTGTGTGACTATACTACAAAATAATGTACAAAGGCTAAATCAAGTGATGGGAAAAGATCCCCATCGCTTATCTAGCTTATGAGAATCTCTTGAATAGCTAGATAATGAATGAAAGCACAGTTTCAAAGATGTAAATGGATTTTTTAATATTTTGTCTTATACATAAACTATGTGAAAAAGAACCCTGCAAGAACAAGTACTTTCAAAATATTTTAGATCTATGAAATTCAAATAACGATGAGAGCTCTTTGAAAACAATGCCAAGATTGGGTTGGTCTTTTGAAGACTTCCCCTCACACTTGCTAGTTGATTCAACAATGATCCTCTACAAAAATTTTAACAAACATTAGCTCATATGGATTAAATCAATAAACAATGACAAGAGAACTCTAGAATTTGTATGAAAATAGATAGAGCTGTCTAGCCTAGAGCATATCATATATCCAATTGCAAATGTAAGATAGCTATACATCTACAATTCAACAAAGCATATGAGCAAAATGAAATATAAATCAAAGGCACAAGTAGAGATATACCATCAATAATCCAAGCAATGCTCCAATGGAATAACAATCATGAATGAACCCCAAAGTCTTTTTATTCAAATGAAGAACACAAGTACATAGAGGCAAAAGCTTCCCCAAGCTCAATAACTCGTTGCTAAGATACAAAGTGAGAGCCCAAGGCTCAATTATATAGGAGAATGGGTGGAGATCCCAATGAAGAATCAAATTCCAAGTGTGATGATGACAATCCCAAAGCTCAATCATGCAATTCGAATTCCCCAAAGAGGCCCACACAATCCATGAGAGGAGCTAACTTCTTGTTGAAGAGAGACAAGTGTATATTTGAGTGGAGTGGTAGGAGACCACTCTCCACTCATATCTAGTAAAACTCCAAGTCAAAGCCCACCAAAAAGATGACTCATCAAGGCAATTCAAATTCCTTTCCTCATAAATGCATTTTTTCTTGGGAAACTCGTGGTCCCCTCCAAACAATTCGATTTTGTTTGAGCACATGTCTGTTCCTTGTTTTTAGAAGTCCACATCACCTTGAGACTTCACTTTAATTCCTCCATGATTTTCTACCTCATTTCCACATCATTAGCATGTGTGGATATTTATTTTTTTCCATTTATTTAATTGTAGGCTTAATTTATTGCCAGTTTTTCCACTAAACTTGGAAAAATGGGTTTTGAGGGTCTAGAATACATTTTTGACCCCTCAACGTGTGTCTTAGTAGAAAGTGGAGGTGAGAGGTGCAATTTTTATTACTCATACCGCATACAACTTCTCTAGACATCACTTATTACATTTCAAATACAAATTTTATTCCAATTTCTGCCCTGCGGGAAATTAAAAAAATTAGAAAATGACCCCCTAGACCTAACCAAATTCCACGAAACTTTACGAGTGATCTAATATGGTAATATACATTGACTTTAGACACTAGGACTCACCCAAGACCTCGCTATCAAGTCGTACTCCGACATTGGGGTATATTTGGAGGAAAAAACTCAATTAATTATTAAGTCCTCCTAAGGAGATGATAATTAACCAAGTGAAAAAAACCTCCCAGAGTAATACTCACTTGATGACAAGGTCCCAAGCTACCTAGGCCTATTACATGACTCAAATCATCATACTAGCATCACTTTACATCATCTCTACAGGGCTTGTGGAATCTTGGTACAACAGAATATGATAAGAAGAGAAGAAGTATGTAGAAATTATACAAACAATATGTATATCAATGGATTCAATTCAATCATGCTATATGCTAAAGCAAGATACTTAATCCTTCTACAAATCAATTGCGGAAAATAAACATGATCGCCAATCACAACAAGTAAAGAAAGAAGCAAATCAAACCACAATACAGATATTTTCCCGGGGAAAGCTTACTGCCCAAAACCCCTCTATCTTCTATTGTATATTCACCAAGGAATCATGAAACAATTACAACACACTCTTCTCACAAGAGTCTGTTGCACTCTCACAACTGTCTCACACTGATTCGGACAAAATCGACCAACACTTAGCCAATTTTCAGCCTCCGCTCAGCCTGCCTTGCTTGCACAATTCATGTGGAATGTAATCCCTATTCTTTAGGAATTTCAACCTTCCAAACTGTGTAATCCTCATGGGAAATCCTATGGGTGTTTTACTGCATGTGGGTAGCTTACTAATAATACAACTGATAGTTAACATCCCTTTAACCTCTGTCTCAACTGGGTCTCCATCAGAACTGACATGCATGCAACTATTAATAGTAAATCATCAGTTACTTGACAAATCACTGCATGTGAATTAAACTGATTTTAACTCAATTAATTGAGTTAACTGATTTCTCATGCATTGAACTAATGCACTAACTGCAACTTGGACTCAAAAACTAATAGAATCACTCTGCATGCCTCACCAACCACTCTCAACTCGAAATTCATGAGCTAACTAAGTTTATCACACTTAGTTAACTATTACAAGTGATTATGAGATAAGATTACATTTTATTGTCCAATTTAATTAAGGGAAAATTAAATTAGACACACATTTCTTGTTGACTTTTCAACACTCCCTCTCAACAAGAAAGGGATTATCAACTACCCCGATCTCGCCTCTATGGTATTCGAATTTGCTCAAGGCGAGCGCCTTCGTCAGAATACCTGCATCCTGATCCTTTGTGGGAATGTACTGAAGTAACATAATGTGTCTTTGAACATAATCTTTGAGATGGTGGTACCGGATGTCTATATGCTTGGACCTATCATGGAATATTGGATTAACCAAGAGTTTTAGGCAACTTTGGTTATCACAATGTATCACCATTGAATCCATCTGATGACCAAACAAAACAACAAGAATCTTCCTCATCCACATGGCCTCACATGCAGCGTGACTGGCGGCCATGTACTTTGCCTTGGCTGAACTGAGTGACACAGATCTCTGCTTCTTGCTGTACCATGAAACTGTTGTCGATCCTATGCTGAAGATCCCTCCTGATTTGCTCTTTCTGTTTGATGGACTGCCTGCCCAATCTGCATCGGTGAAGCCTTGAAGCTTCACTCCTTTTGTCCGTCTGTAACATAATCCATACTCTGTCGTGCCCCTGAGATATCTCAAGACATGCTTCACCACCTTCCAAAAGAGCTTGGTCGACTTAACCATAGCTTGACTCAACTGGTTAACTGCGTAGCAAATGTCTGGTCTGGTGTTCACCAAGTACATGAGTGAACCCACAAGCTCCCTGTAAACAGTAGCGTCCACTACCTCACCTGGAGTAGCGTCCTCCTTCCTCCAGTTTCCTAGAAGAGGAGTCTCCATGGGTTGACAACTCTCCATGTGAAACTTTCTCAGAATCTCGTTAGCATACTTGCCTTGAGAAACTAATAGCTCACCATCACGCTGCCATATCTCCAAACCAAGGAAATAGTGAAGGAGCTCCATGTCCTTCATCTCAAACTCTCTTGCAAGATCCTCTTTGCAAGAAATTATGAGCTGCTCATCACCTGTCAAAATAAGATCATCAACATAAAGTACGATAATCAAAAGCTTACCATCAACCACAATCTGGGACAGGTTCACATTCGCTTCACCCTTTGTGAAGCCCAACCCGGTGAAATAACTGTCAATCCTGATGTACCAAGCACGAGGTGCTTGCTTTAGCCGATACAGTGCTCTCTTGAGTCTGCAGACATGCGACTCACTATCAAAGGTCTCAAAACCTTTTGGCTGCACTATGTACACTTCTTCCTCAATAACTCCATTGAGAAATGTAGCTTTCACATCCATTTGATGTATCTTCCACCCCATCTACGCTGAGAGTGCAAGGATAGATTTAATCGATGAGTACCTCACAATCGGTGCGAAAGTCTCCTCATAGTCAATCCCCTCAACTTGTGAGAATCCATGGGCTACAAATCTAGCCTTGTACTTCTCCACACTCCCATCTGCTGCTTGCTTTACCTTATAGATCCATCTAGATCCAACCGCTAATTTTCCGATTGGTCTTGGGACAACTTCCCATGCATTGTTTTTGACGATGGAGTCATACTCCTCAACCATGGCGTCAACCCAAATTGGTTGCTGCACTGCTTCCTCAAAAGAGGATGGTTCTGTCACAATACACTTGCTCATAAGAGCCATGTATCCAGTAAACCTGTCTGGAGAGTGTCTTTGTCTGCGCAGTGATGTAGGTGCTCCTATATGTTCTTCCGCATCAAGTCTCAAATTTCAATATATCAACTTCTGTGGTGCACCTTCTACCATGTCTGGTGAATGGCTCTGCATGAGTGTTTTCTGCCACTCCATGATCCTCCGCATGTGGCTGCTCCACATCTTGAGGTCCATCCTTTGGAACCAAGAGTTCCTCATTTGCATGCAAATCAAGCTCCCTCTCAAGGGACACTCACATGGCTTTCTCCTCATCAAATTTTATATCTCGTCTCACAACAATCATCCTGTTGTTTGGAAAATACACCCAATAGTTGTGGGGAGTATCAGTGTACCCCACAAATATCCCAATCTCAGTTGTTGGTCCTAGCTTCTTTCTGGAATCTTTGGTCACATGGTAATAGACAGATGAACCAAAAATTTTAAAATATGAAACCATCAGGTTTCTTACCAGAAAAAGCCTCATCTAGTGTACTCATGTCAAGTATCCGATGAGGACTACGGTTCTGCACAAATACCGCATGTGTTGCATGCCTCTGCCCACAGATGCAATGTTAGACCCTGATCATGCAACATTGCTTGTGCTGTACCCACAATTGTTCTGTTCTTTTTTTCTGCGACTCCATTCTGTTGTGGGTTATGAGGCGCAATCAACTCTCTCTGAATTCCTTCTTTGCTAGAGAAGTTCTTGAATTCATTGGAGATTTACTCACCACCATTGTTGCTCCTCAGAGCCTTTACATGTTTCCCTGTATCTTTCTCCACCAGTGCTTTGAACTCGCAAAATTTTGAGAACGTCTCATCTTTCTTCTGCATGAAGTAGATCCAACACTTTCTAGAAAAAATCATCAACAAAAATCACATAATACATGTGCTTTGTTGTCTAAGTTGTAGAGAATGGTCCACACACGTCTGAGTGAACTCTCTCAATGATTCCCGTTGCTTGGTTCTCCTTCTCGTGAAAAGTGGCCTTTGCATACTTCCCCATGGTAAATCCCTTGCATGTGTTTATTTGCGCAAGAGTACCCTTTGGAAGCCCCGTAGAAATCTGTTGCATGACCTTCAAAGCTCCATGGTGTAGGTGGCCCAATCTCTTGTGACATAACTCACCCTCATCCCGACTCACCACTTTGTCTGCTTTACCCATCAATGCTGCACAACCATCTACATCAAGTTTGTAGAGACTCTTCACACGAATCCCAATCTTTTTGACTTAAACTGTGGCTTTGTGACGAAGGAATGCTTTCCCTTCACTGAAAACCACATCATATTCTCTATCCTCCAACATAGCAACTAAAACTAAATTCTTTTCAAGCCTGGTACATGCATGACATCTTTTAATAAGAAGGGTTTACCTGACTGTCTCTGGAAAGTAATTGTACCAATCTCAGTAGCGCTATACCTCCCGTCATCACCCATTTCGATATGCATCTGGAGAACCTTCTCCTTCAAGCTACTGAAAAGTTCTTTGTCTCCCGTCATGTGGAAAGATGCACCACTATCCAAGTACCACACTGATCCCATCGCACTAGACACCATGGATGTGATGAGCGAGAAGTCGAACTCAAATTGCGAGGCTAAAGCCTCACCAATTGCAGATCTTGAAGCTTTCTTGTTCTTGCTCTTCTGTGGACAATTAGTGGCATAATGTCCATGCTTGTCACAGTGAAAACACTTCACTCTGGACATGTCACGCTTCTTGCCTTCTTTGCCAGTCTCAGATTTGGAATAGGATTTCTTTTCCTTCCCCTTCTTTGTCTTACTAGCCAAGGCACAATTTTCCTCATCATCTGTCTTAGACGAGGATCCATCCCTGGTATTTTGCCTGAATTCTTCTTGTACCAAATCCGACCAAAGTTGCTCCTAATCTGGTAGCCTCTCCTTCCCATTGACAGAGTCCTGATAACTATGCTAACTCTTGGGAAGACCTAGAAGAGCTAGGGTCACCAAGTCATCATTTGCTACAGTAATTTCGACACTCCCAAGCTCATCTCGACATTGGACGAACTTGGTTAAATATTTCGGAATAGTGTCGCCTTTCTCCATTTTGATTTTCTTGAGCTTGTCCTTCAGTGCCAATTTTCTGTGGTCATTGCTACTCTGAAACAGATCTATCAAAGCCTTCCACATTGCATATGGAGTCACTTTGCCATGGAGACTCGAGACAATGTGGTCTCGTACTACCTCTAATAAGATCCTCCTCGCCTTTGCAACCTTCTTTTGCCAAGCATAAAGAAGAGCGGCATCTGCTGCTGCGGGTTTGGGAATGTCATTATCAATGAATTCTTTCAACCCGTTGTCCTCCAGAACTACCTCCATTCTATCTTTCCACACAATATAATTAGAACTGCCCTCGAGTGCATATTCCAATCTCAAGCCATTGAAAGCCATCTTGATCCGCCTGTCGCACCAAAGAATATTTTTGCAAATTCGAATGCTATTCAGCACAAACTCAATTTCTTCTCCACTATAGTGATTTCCTGTGCTCTGATACCATGTAGAAATTATACAAACAATATGTATATCAATAGATTCAATCCGATCATGCAATATGCTAAAGCAAGATATTGAATCCTTCTACAAATCAATTGTTTAAAATAAACACGATCGCCAATCACAACAAGTAAAGAAAGAAGCAAATCAAACCACAACACAAAATATTTTCCCGGGGAAAGCTTACCGCTCAAAACCCCTCTATCTTCTATTGTATATTCACCAAGGAATCATGAAACAATTACAATGCACTCTTCTCACAAGAGTCTGCTGCACTCTCACAATTGTCTCACACTGATCCGGACAAAATCGACCAACACTTAGCCAATTTTCAGCCTCCGCTCAGCCTGCCTTGCTTGAGCAATTCATGTGGAATGCAATCCCTATTCTTTAGGAATTTCAGCCTTCCAAAACTGCGTAATGCTCATGGGCAATCCTATGGGCGTTTTACTGCATGCGGGCAGCTTACTAATAATACAACTAATAGTTAACATCCCTTTCACCTCTGTCTCAACTGGGTCTCCATCAGAACTGACATGCATACAGCTATTAATAGTAAATCATCAGTTACTTGACAGAACGATGCATGTGAATTAAATCTGATTTAATTCACTTGACCTCTCACTAGTGCAACAAACAATTACAACTAGTTAAACTGATTTTAACTCAATTAATTGAGTTAACTGATTTCTCGTGCATTAAACTAATGCACTAACTGCAACTTGGACTCAAAAACTAATAGAATCACTCTGCATGTCTCACCAACTACCCCTCAACTCGAAATTCATGAGCTAACTGAGTTTATCACACTCAGTTAACTATTACAAGTGATTATGAGATAAGATTACATTTTATTGTCCAATTTAATTAAGGGAAAATTAAATTAGACACACATTTCTTGTTGACTTTTCAACAAAGTAGAGTTTAAAAACTCTGGTAGTATGACGATCTCTGATGGTACAAGCATTCCTTATGGTACATCCTTGGGCATGGAGCCTTCAGATAATCCTCAAGTGCCACTCCAGTGGTCAGCGGATCCAACCCTGACAACCTAGGCTCCAACCTGGTCTCAACGAGGCTCCGACCTCTTATGAAGACTGCCATCCTCAAAGACAATCTAGGCTCCAACCTGGTTTCCTACAAGGCTCCAACCTTGTATGAGGACTCCAATCGTCTAGGGCCCCAACCCTCTCTACTTGCTTCAATCTTTCAAGGTAGCTTCAATGCTGCTTCAAGTCTTCCAAAAGCTTCTTCAACAAGACTTGAATGATCTCTTCAACGATACTCCAACAATGCTTCAAGGATGTCTTCAATACTGCTCCAACAATGCTTCACATATTGCTTCACGATCTACTTCAGCAAATGCTTCTAGATGGCTTCTAAGATACTTCAAAGTCTGGTTCAATTCAATGTCAACTTCAGCAAGGCTTCAAGACTCGTTAAAGTTGTCTCCAAGGCTCTTCATGTCTTCCTGAGGTCTGCTACAAGAGATTCTTCAAAGTCCACAAGAGAGAAGCTCCAGCAATTTCAAATCTGCTCCAACCAGGCTCCCAAAGATGCTTCAACAAGGCTTCTCCAAGGATATCTTCAATAGGCTTCAACAATGATGGTCTCAATACTGCTTCAAAGAGGCTTCAAGGATGTCTTTTCCAAGTGGATAAGATCAACTTCAAGTATCTGCTTTATAAGGCCCAAATTAAGCTTCCAAATAACCCCAATGCCTGCTTTCAAAAGGTAATGAAATATGCTTCAAGGAAGTGTCACAGTTTCCTTTCAAGGTGAGATGAAGACTGCTCCAAAGTGATTGTGAACTTCAGCTGCGCTGGTAAGTCTGCTCCAACTTGAGATTTCTACTCAAAGGTCAAACCTTCTCCACAACAAAATAAAGGAAAAAATTCTGTTCAACAAAGACCTGCTCCAAGACCAAATAGGTCTTCTCAAGAGAGGTTTACAAGGCCTGCTCCAAGACCTAGTAAGTATGCTCAACAACACTTGATCTAATGAGCCAAGTATGGTCCCAAAAAACAAGTTCTGTTCAAAAAATTTGTCTCGGGACTGAGGCATCAGAAGGGCCGAAATCTGAGCCTCAGAGCTGAGCCACAGAGGGCTGAAATTTGGACACTGGTCAAACAACAAAAGCTGCCGAGGTTTGGTCACAGACCCGAGCCACAGAGGGGCTGAACCTACAGAGGTTTGCTTCTGGCCTTAGAGCTGAAAATCTGATCCAAAGCAAGGCCTAAATTTGGTCGAAAGTCTGCTCCAATTCACAAATGATCTGCTACATAAGGGCCGAAAATCTGTTCTGATGATAGTCCAAGAACCCATGAAAACCCATAAAAGTATGACCAGAACCCCAATGATAAATCCCAAAAAAATATAATCAAAATCCCAAAAGAACCTCACCTTAATTCCTTGCTTCAACTCTTCTCAAGTCTGAGTTCTACTTGTCTCTGTGATTTCTCTCCTCAGATCAACGAATGTGCTTGTCCACTTGACTGAAATTTCAGTGTATTTATATTGGTTGAATAGGCTTATAAGGGAGCCAACATGACTCTTTGAAGGGGAATGTCTTTCAATAGGGCCGTCACGACAATTTATTTGGAGTTGACCATAGAATATTTTGAACAATTTGATTATCTTGTGCATCAGACTTGAGATTTACTTTAGTAAGACTGCCCAAGTTCTCCAGTTTATTTAGAAGTGCTTTGACCTCTTCCAACTTCTCTTCCCTACACAGGTAGCGAATCAATGTCACATAAGAAAAAAACATGAAGGTCAAATCCTTTCTGCAAATTATATCAAGGAAATTTTGAGCATCGAACAACCTTCCACTTTTACAGAGTTCATTGAAAAGCATACTATAGGCAGGGACATTACACAGTTTCTGCTGTTCCAAGCTTCATCAATATTTCTTGCCTTACAGAAGCCACTAATAAGTGTATTAAACAAAGAAGCATTAGGGGAGATGCATTTCTAGCCTATTTCATTTAAAAGGGTTTGAGCTTCATACACTCTGCCTCCTTAACAAAGACAATTCATTAGCAGACTATAGCTAAAAGCATTAGGCACACAACCCTTCTTTTGCATGTAATACAGTAAATTATAAGCCTTGTCTATTTTGCCTCCAATACTAAGACCACGCATCAACAAATTGTAGGTTCCAGTTGTAGGAGCACACTCCCTTGTTTGCATCTTACTTAAGAGTATGAAAGCCATTGACAATTCTCCATGCTTACAAAGGCCATCTATTAGAGAACTATAAGAGATAGTATCTGGGAAAAGGCCTTTCTCCAACGTCTGAATAAAAATCCTCTGTGCTTCATCCAATCTGCCCTCTTTGCAGAGGCCATCAATGACAATTGTGTATGTGACAACATCAGGAATGCAACTGTCATGTTTAATTGAATTAACCAGCCCCATAGAAGTTTTGTAACTCTCTATAAGTCACCAGTAGCAACACTGACATGAAGCCACATGCGATCAAAGGCCATCTATTAGAGAACTATAAGAGATAGTATCTGGGAAAAAGCCTTTCTATAACGTCTGAATAAAAATCCTCTGTCCTTCATCCAATCTGCCCTCTTTGCAGAGGCCATCAATGACAGTTGTGTATGTGACAACATCAGGAATGCAACAGTCATGTTTAATTGAATTAACCAGCCCCATAGAAGTTTTGTAACTCTCATATAAGTCACCAGTAGCAACACTGACATGAAGCCACATGCAATCTACTTTGTCTATTTTGCCATAAAGTCCTATCATAATATTACAAGTTATCGTATCTGGAGTAAGACCATTCCAATTGCGTATTTTCCTTGAGGACCGTGCACAACAAAATGGAGATCTAAATCCAGAAGACCCACCAAATTCTTTTGCTTGAGCCATCAATGACAACAATGACGACATCTCAACACCTCTTGGATGAAGGTTGGCTACTACTCAACAGGTACTTTGATAATTTTGCAATTGAGTGCCTTTACTTAATGTTTCATACATTTAGCATGGATAAAGGAGTGATATGGATGATTGAATGGTCTTGACTATAAAGTTGTTCTCTCACCTTAGCAGGGGGACCTCTTCTAAGACCTTAGGGTTAAAAGAGGGGCACTACTTGGAAAACTTGGATTGAAATAACATGTCCATTCTCCTTTATTATACTTAATATTTTCCATGCCACATTATTTCCTTTGATATTATCTTCGTTCTTTGAATTAATTGTCATTGGTTTGTTGGGAATTGGCACTCTCTTATCCACATCCTTGAGTCGGGCCGAAAAACATTGTGCCAAATGTTGATGCAGCTAAAAGAATGAAAATGCAAAAGATGGCTGGGACATAAGTTAGCGCATGGGAAAAATTGTAGCATGAGCTCTGCCCCCCTCATTAGCCATCATCTGGTTCTTGAACACTTGATGCTCCACCCATCAAAAAAAACACTTGCATGCCTCAACCTTGATGAGTGAGAAACTGTCTCATCTTAAGGGGTAAAACAAATGCTACATCATAAAGAACAAGCTTTGACGCTTGAGTTATGCACCAAACAAAAAACATTATAAAAAAGAAGTAAAAGGCATACCAGAGGGGTAAACAAGAAGGCTGAGAGGGGTAAGTCATGCCTTCACGATTGCTTCCTCTATTACATCTATGCACTTAGGATGTGGATTCTCATTAGCTGGTCCCCTAACTGTGGCACGTGGCCATGAAGTCCTTTGCCTCCATTGCCACCTACTTTCGCTAACACCAATGGATTGAAGGGTAGGCCTTGGAAATGCCACCTCCCCTTGGGGGTTGGAAGCACCGAATAGGCTTAACTACTTAGCCACCCCTACAACGTTAGGGAATGCTTTTATGTGACTTGGTCTTGTTAAACATTTGAAGATGATTTTGATTTGAATATTAATATGCCCTTAACACTTAAGCATGGTCTACTTATGATGGATTTATGATATTAGTCTCTAATGATGGATTTATGATATTAGTCTCTAATGATGGATTTTGAGATGGTTTTTCTAGGTGGTCTAGATCAACTGAGGCCTTTAGGGGCATTCTACTCCACATGATGCCCGAGCCACATCACACTTCTAGAGAGCATGATGATTTGGCAGATGCATCGTTCCCACTTTATAGTAGTGCGTTGGGCACTTTGATGACTTGAGCAATTGATTGATATCCCAGAGCACCCCCTATACTAGAATGTTGGGCTTCTCTTGTTTGGCATGGAGGATTCTTGATTGATGTATTAGTGGATCCAACATGCCCCCAAGTTTCCCTTGTCACTACTTGATGGACATGCCTTGATTTAGAGCCTAGATGAGGATGGTCATCCTTAGGATGATTGAGGAGGGCTTGTTACACCTTATGGAGCCTCAACGTTGGAGAGAGAGAGAGAGAGAGCACCACGTTGTCTTTTGGCACCCATGGAGATGACACATGGCACCCACAATTGAAATTTGGACACATGGAGAAGATTTGAGGCTTGATTTGAGGATTTTTCCTCAAATGGAGGATGATTATGATGCTTAGAGACATTTGTAGCCCTTCCATTGCATTGATGGAGCATTTGGAGCCTTAGAAGGGCATGGTGTAATCCCTTTTTGAGGCTTACGACTCACAAGTGTGGGATTCTATTTGCATATTTTGTTGTTGAGCTAGTGGGTTGGCTTGTAACCCAATTTTACTTTATGTCTACCCAAAAATCAAACTTGTAGGGGCTTATAGTCATTAATTAGAGGTGATGGACCTCATATAAGTAGAGGATCACCTCTACCATTTGTTCATCATCCTATTTGTCAAATTTGACCTCTCCAGAAGAGGTTCAACTTGCTCTTTGTACTTCACTTCTTGTGGAGATTGTGATCTTATGTGAATTTTGGCCATTAGAGACTAGTTTTTGTTGTGGAGACATCATTTTGGGATTGAAAGAAGGCACGTTCTTGGATATATTGGGAGTATTTTTGTTGAGTATCTTTAATGGTTTTGCATGTAATAGAATATTTCTAGGGTCTACCCCCTCGTCTGAATTTCCTTCTTCCACGTCCTCTTTTGCGGAATCAGTCTTTCCTTTTTGGGCAACGTATACATTCTCCTCATTGGACTATGATGCTTGCTTCTTTCCAAACAATTTTTCTCTTTCTGCAACCTTCTCGAGGGAGTCAAATTGTGACATCCCCTGATTAATATTTTTCCCATTGTAAATAAATTGTAATTAATTAAAGGGCTGAGAGAAAGGGACACAGATTCTAGATTGCTTAGGAAGGAGATTGCTTAAGGGAATGGTTGTTCTAAATATCATTCTTGGTTGGTTGAGAAATTCCAAATGGGGGCTAATTGTGCAATAAATAAGCAACAAAGGAAAAAATTGAAGCATGGGTTGCACTCTCTCGTGTGGTTGACTGGTGTAGAGATGGAAAAGGGCATACAATTATCTGTTTGGGGAAGGATTCCCACACGCTCATGCATAAGCATACACAATAGGTAAAAAAAGGACACTCTCTCACCCTCGCACACACGGAGACTGTGGAAGAAATCGCACAGGCAGTGGAGAAGAACACGGGAAAACACAAGGAAGGCTGCGATCAAAATTGGTAATCAATCAAGCTTTTTTAGATAAAACCAGCTGAAGAACCCTCATAGAGGCTTACTGGGTGAAAGCATTATAGAGAGTGGTGGCTTGCCTGTAAGGCAGAGGAACCCACTGGAAGCTTGTGGATTGATGAACCTACTGGATTGGGAGGAGTCACTCAGGTGCTTGTGAGGGTTGAGGAACCACCAAGAGTTTCCTTGGGGCTAAAGCTCTGGTGCTCGACTCACTGATGAACCACCTGGAGAAGTGATCTCTTTACGCAACAATAGCTTATCCACTGCTCAAACTTCCTTGATGTTTACTCTCTTCTCTTGAATGCGAGCTGAAACTCTCTGTACTATGGTATCCTGACATGGATGCGATTATTCCTGAAAAGACTGAATGAAAACATGCGTAGCTGGTGGATGAAGACAGTGTGGCCTTGTGGCATCCCGTTTCAGTTGTTTTGTTGGTTGAAATTTCTTAGAAGCACTCCACTTCAAATACTAGAATCTGGCACGGGGGTGACAACTACAAGTAACAGTGGCTGTAGCTTGTCTATGGTTGGGTGGAGAGTTAGAGTCCCACTCTCAGTTGCCATATCTCTTATAAGATAAGTACACTTTTATGTTTTGCGCTTGTGATTTTTGTTATGTCTCTGATATTTGCATCAAAGTAATGTTACGCTGTTGTAGAGGAGTGTTGTGTATTGAATGAATGAGGAATGCCAATGTTTGTGTAAAGATCTTATGAAATAGTTCAATCTTTGTCGATGTTTTGAGCTTGAAATGAATTAAGAATGGTAGAGCATGAAGAGATATAAATCTCTGTTAACGAGCAATTACTTACATTGACTTACTTATATATATATATATATATATATATATATATATATATATATGGTTTTTGTGTTAATATCTGAATCATGTTAATATTAAGGAATGTGGATTCCTATGCAGAAACGCTATTGCATGTTTTCTCACCGAAATGGTATATTCCTATAATTGTCTTGAGTCTGTGGAATTAGTCTATATGACTTGCATGTAAGAGGTAGATAACCTTTGTTAAGTAATTAATTGACCACATGAAAATGATGAGACCAGTGGGTCTTGGCTTATAAGTTGCAATCTTTGGGGGATGGTATGCATACTTATGTAAGTACACTGATATATGTTTCACAAGTTGGGTTAGGTCTAGTTCTTGCAAGCTCAGGAGGAATAGCGATGGTTATGTATATGTATACATATAACAGACTTTGAGGGAATAATCCCTTGAAAACTACCGTGTTCAAGTCCTTGCATATTTGTGCGTATGGGCACCAAGTAGTGCCAGAGTCTCAGTAACATATAGGCTCCGACACTAAGTTGTGATAGGCCCTCGTGCAATTGAACCACTGTGACAGAGTTCCAAGGGGGTGGAAGGGCTCCAGTCATTCACATATTATTTAGTCTGCAGGATGGAAGTTTAGGGCTTGGAAGAGTCGGGGAACTCATGCCTAGTAGGCGAAGTGACCTTGTGCAGTGACCACACATGCCAACTTGTGAGATATGGGCCATCGATGGATGAGTGTCCATGGACGTTGGATGGCCTCGGAGGTTCATCCTCAGAGGTCTCATCCTAGAGGTTTTGAATGGATCAAAAAAGAGGAACTACAGGGATCAAGTTACCGGGATGATGTGGCGAGGTGGGCCATTGCCTGGTTGCATGCGTTGACCAGGTTGAAGACCAATTTCCTGTATAATGCGAAAGACATGAACTGTAGGGTTCGACGGTCATGCGAGACCTGGTCCACTTGGAGGGCATGTAGGATGATGTTGTCTTGGCACTTGGGATCGATGACATCACCTCGAACCCCGTTCTCCAGAGATTATGAGTAGAGTGCGGGGTAGGACCCGTTGCGATCCACTTCTCGAGATGATGTGGCATGTGGAGCCCATTTGGTGGGGGCAAGCATCATGTGGTGCAAATGCGTTGCGCTTAAATCAAGGAAGGGGCTAAATCCTAAGATGGAGGTGGCACAACCATGTAGCCCCAGAGGGAACAGCTCTGAAGGATCTCATAGAGGAGCACTTTGGGAACCTATCGGGGTTTTGAGTGGCGGGGTGACATGGGCATGAAGGGCGCACACCAACATACAACACACACACACACACACACACACATATATATATATAACCTGGGTGTGAGCAGGTCAATAACTAAGGATAGCCACGTGGGCACCACGTGGCAGGGTGGTAAAGTGGCACTAACTAAATGATTACTCTTCAGACAATCATATATTTTGATCTGGGAATAAGATTGGAGTAAAGTTTATATTGTTGGAAAGGTTTTGACAAGATGAACACAACGATGTTAATCAATTTAAGTTTTGAGATGGTTGAAAAAAAAGAAAGCCGAAAAAATTTAGACCCCATTTCCATGATCTGACTGTGGGAGTCGGGTCAATCCAGTAACGACCTCCTTCTACCTTTGGTTAGGCCTAGGGTCAGTAGGGGGCATGTTACACAAATTTCATGTTTTTCATTTGACCACTTGCTTGTAGAGATTCAAGGTAATGGGAGTAGGTAGGATAGAGGGCCTTTATGAAGTTTGTGAGAAGCATATCTATCTTAACTTCGGTGGCATCTATGTTATGCATGATAGCTTTGATTTATGATGCTAGTGCCATGGGGTCATCATCTCTCAGTTCAAGATTTAAAAAGCTTCATAAGCAACGATATGATTTCTAATTCTGAATGAGAATCATACATATCTTTCAATTTTTTAGGTGTGCCATATGAATCAATGACCGAGACAATGTTTTTGCTTACCTCTTCGCTTATTGTAGCATTGATGAGGGAAAAAACTTTATTGTCCTTGCTATTCAAGATGGCAAGTTCTTTGGCAGATGTAGGCTTGGCTGGTCCTTCCTCCTTCAACTTCACTTCTTATCCAAATTCGTCGTCAACATTTTCTATGGCTTCACCTTCGCAAACTCTGTCCCATAGGTCATTAGAAATAAGTGTGCTCTTTCTCTTTTTGAGCCACTCTATAGATATGATTGACTCAGAGCACACTCATTTCTAATGACCTAGATATGATTGACTCAGAGATATAGATTTGTGGCAAATATTGACCTTACATGCCAATATGTTTTAGAACCAAAAGCGGCCTACTTATATGGACTAATTGTGGTGACAATCAACTCACCACTGAAATGCAACATCAACAGTTGGCGAGGGATTTAGTTCCCTCGAAATTCGAGGTCAAGGGGTCATGAGGGGGCGTTCGGGGCCCATAAAAAATGTTTTTTTTTTAATGAATTTAATTTTAATTAGGTTTGTTTCATTCTTTTGTTTTACTTTGTCGTTTCTCCGAGCTGCCTTCGCCGTCCGAGCTGCTTGTACCTCCCTGCTGCTACTGCCTCGGGCTCCCTCCCGCTCGCACTGTTTGCTACTCAGGCTCCCTCCCTTCGTTGTCGCTGCTGCTGCTCTTGCTCGCACTGCTCGGGCTCCCTCCCTCCGCTGCTGCTGCTCATGCTCGCACTGCTTGGGCTCCCTCCCTCTACTGCCTACCTCCCTTCGTTGCCACTGTTGTTGCTTCCCTCTGCTACGGCTTGCTTGCCTCCCTCCACTGTCGCTATTGCGGCCTCCCTCCTCACGGACCACGGTGAGTGCTGTAATTTTTTAATTTTTTTGTTTGTTTGCAATGTTGGTCGTGCGGTATTTTTTTTTAAAGTTTAATATATATATATATATATATATATATATATATATATATATATATATTTTAGTTTAAAAAATCAAAATGACAGGCATAACAATGAACATAGTTATTGTGTTACAAACGCTGCAAAAATATTTTTTTTTTCAGCGTTTGTAACATAGTAACTATTAACAGTAAGTTAACTATCTTTGTTGTGCCTGTAATTTTTTATTTATTTTGAAATTGAAAATTTTAAGTTATTTGCAATTGCAGCCTAAAAGTTTGAAGTTACAAGTTAATATTTATTCCGAGTTGGAACTATAAGCCAAAGTCATTTCAATAACAGTGGTAACAGTGACAACACCTATAGTGCTAATGAGTCAGAAGATGCACAAGAAGAAATTCAAAGCAGTGACAAGAGGGTAGGAAATAGTCTTGTAGATTATGAAGGGCCCACCAAAAGATCTGGGAAAAATTGCAAAGGGGACATTTAATCCTCAAAAACCACTTCTAATCTATGCAACTAGGCTTCCTAAAAAAATCCGAAAGTTGGTAGTTGCTCACGTTATTGGGTCTGCAATATTTGTGGGCATCACTTTGTTGGCAGCCATACCAGGGTGAAGCAACATATTTTAGCAATCACAAGTAAAGGAGTCAATATATGTCTCTTAAAGCACCTGATTCCAGCTCTAAGAGAGCAACTTTGGAGGCTAGAAAGGACAGCCACTTCAAAAGGATTGTTTTCTAGCAGAAATGTTGATCCACCCATTGCTTCATCAAAAAAGACAAAGGGTTCTATAGGTGCATCTTGTTCTTTTGGAATGGGTGCTACAGTGTCTGGGATGTACAATGTTCTAGACCGAGATGACACAGATGATGCAATTGGAAAATTTCTTTTTGCCAATGGAATTCCCTTCCATGTTGTTCGTTCACCTTATTACAAGGAAATGGCCAAGCAATTGCAAAAATAGGGCCTTCATATGTACCACCTGGAGAACATAAGCTAAGAACATCAATTTTAGATAGACAAGTGTCTAAAATTAATGTGCAAAAAGAGAGAATAAGACAAACACGGTTGAGGTTTGGTTTCTCTATTGTTATGGATGGATGGACTGACATTCGAAAACACCCACTAATCAACATCACAGTGATATCTGCAGAAGGTCCATTCTTTCTTAAAGCTGTTGACTGTTATGGAAAGCGCAAGGATGCATCTTTCCAATTTGAGCTTCTTCGAGAAGCTATAGAGGATGTTGGTGTTGATAGTGTGGTGCAGGTTGTGATAGATGCAACAACAATTTGTAGATCAGCTAGGTTATTGATTCAAAGCAGGTATCAACATATTTTTTGGACTCTTGTTGTGTGCATGCACTCAATAATGCACTTAATGACATTGGAAAAATTCAGTGGATTTCAGATTTGGTGACAACTGCTAGAGATGTGTAGATGTTTATCTGCAACCACCACACCTCCTTGGCCATGTACAGGGATCACACGAGGAAGGAATTCCTCAAGCGCACGAGTCTTTTGGTCCCCGTGCCCAAAACTCCAAGAACAATCAAGTTCAATGTCTGTGACTTTGTTAGAACTTCTTGCTATGTCTCTCTCAAACTCAAAAAGAAAATTCCCACAGTCCTCCTCCGTTCCCTTATATGTTTAAATCCATTGCCTTCCAACCACCTTGTTGTCGGCCTCCTCCTCCCTTCCAATGACTCTCGTTTCCTTTCGCTGTTACCCGCCTACCTTCTTGACCCTTCCTTATTTTTTGGCTAGATGCGGTTATATTCTTCCTTTAAATGAAGCATTGAATGGTTCCTTTATTGAGTTAGGAATTAGTAATTTTATTTTATTACATTTCTATTTTAATTAAATTGTTTTATTTATAGGTTTAAACAGTTTCTTTATTTTAACATATAAATGAATTATTTTATTTATTTTAATTAAATCAAATTATCATTTAAATAAATTTAATTTATATTTCAGTATCTTTATTATATATATGTTTTTGATTTAAGGGATATATATATATATATATATATATATATATATAAGAGTGGTACACATATCAAGGCCCTACTTAATATATTTATTATATTCTGGTGAGTTAAGAATTTATTTCGATAATCGATTCATCAACCTAAAGTCAGACATTTTCCATATTAGCCAGTATGTATACTAGTGCAATACATGTGGTTCATATATCATATGCATGCCTCATATGCTTGCTAATATTCCTATGTTCCCTGTAATTTGATGGGTCTGATTATGTGGACATTGCTCCAGTGGCAAAAGGAAGTTCTGAAAATGCTCCAGCATTGTGCAACCTTCATGGCTAGTCCCTGTATCTTGTAGCACAATTTGCAACTGTATTTTGAAATTTTCATGTGGTTTGTAATACAGTTTACATAATTTTTTTTTTCTCATTGTGTCAGAATAGAGGTACCTTTTGGTTTGTGAATTTTGCTACATCTGTAACTTTTGTATGTCATTTTGTTCCCTTATAAGATCACAATGTGAGCTTCTAGAGAAGATCCATTTTATGTACTAACTTGCCTCTCATATTAAAATAGAAAGTAGTTTTATGCTAAATAGTAAATACTTTTGCTTTTCCACAGATATGGATCTCAAAGTTAAAGACATGATGAAACTTATAGAAGAAGATGCAGACTCCTTTGCCAAACGTGCAGAGATGTACTATAAGAAACGGCCAGATCTTATTAGTTTAGTTGAAGAATTTTACAGAGGTTATCGTGCTTTAGCAGAACGATATGATCGCATTACTGGGGAGCTACATCATGTTCAGTGTAGTATGGCAGATGCATTTCCAAACCAAGTGCACTATGCAATGGATGATGTTTCTCCTAAAGCTTTGTTTATTAACAAACAGAGCCAGGGTTATTTGGGGAAAGAACTTGAGGGTTTTGATTCTTTTTTGACAGAGACAGGTCGTGAATTTCTTGACAGTAAGCAAACTGTAAATACTTCGGCTTTCTCAGAAGAAATGGGAATGGAAATTTCAAATCCAAAAATGAGTCCTCGTTTTCGGATGCAGAGAAGGACAGGAACTTCATCTGGGCAAATTGAAGTCCTAAATGAAATAACAAAATTGCAGAGAGATATAATAAGTTTGCAACAAGAGAAGGAAATATTGAAAGGAGACTATGAGAGAGGTTCTGAGCAATTCAGGGTTGTTGAGGAACAGTTATTAAAAATTCAAGAAGAACTGCAACATGTTCAAGAAGAGAACCACAAGCTCAATGAGGATTCATCATCATATGTTGCACGAATCAGTGAACTCGAGGATCAATTGTGCATACTGAAGAAGCAGCAAAATGAACATATCGAGGAAGGAAAGGCTTTGAGTCAAAAGCTAAAATCTGAAACTCAAGAGAATGATAAACTTGTCTTAAAAATTCTGAGCTTGGAAGCAAATTTGGAAGCAGAGAGACAAAACATCCAAACAGAAGTTCAGTATGAATGCTCAACTCCTGAACACAGAAATAATGGGCAAGCCCTTGCAAATTTACAAGAAGAACTTTTCAAGTTTCATCACGAGAATCACAATCTCAGGGTACAGGTTATGACAGGGGTCCAGCAGTTGCAAAAAACCAACGAAGAAATCCAGAACTTGCGCCAGGCTCTTTTAAAATCACAAGCAGAAAATGACACCATGATTTTTCAGTATCAACAAAGCCTGAAGTTGTATGAGTCTGCTGAAAATAGGGCAAAGGACCTGCAGATTAAAATGGCCCATCTAAACGAAGAAAACAAAAGAATCAAGGATGAAATTGCAGATGGTGTTCTTTGCATGAATATTAAAGAGGAAAGAACAGAGAACTTGGAGAGAGAGAAAAATACTTTTCAACAGGATATTTGGCGCAGAATTCAGAGGACAACTTCTTTACAAGATGGACCTGTAACAAAATATAATGAGGAACAGGATGTTGGCATTAAACATCAAGATGAGTCCGCGCAAATGTTGAAGTTTGATGCTGTTCTTAAAAACTACCAACAGTCAATGAGTCAATTGCAAGAACACCAAAAGATGTTGTCAATTGAACTCCAAGCAAGGAGTGACAGGCTGAAGGATGCTGTTAAACGAATAAAGCTTTTAGAGGAAGAGATTAGTCATTTACAAGAAGATAATTGCAATCTTAAGGAGAAATCATCATCTGTGGTTGTTTCTATTAAGAATTTAGAAAAGGAGGTCTATACACTGGAAAAAGACAAGAATAGTTTGTTAAATGAGGTCACATTTCGAGTGGACCAGAGGAATGCACTACAGCAAGAACTTTATTGCTTGAAAGAAGACAGAAATGACCTTGACAGAAGATTTCAGACAATGCTGAAACAAATTCAGTCCTTGGGGCTAGATGCAGAGAGCATTCAGTTAGTCTGTATTAATTTGCAGGACATTAGCCAGAAATTGAGGGAATACGGGCAAATAGGTGTGGAGGATAATGTCAATGTTCCTCAAATTCTCCAGAAAATGGAGGAGTTCATGAAGAAAAATGCAACTCTTGAAAATTCAGTGGCATCTCATCACTTAGAATTAGAGAGGTTTGAGTTAGAAATAAAGCTCCTTCAACAAAAAGTTCAGACCTTACAAGAAGAGAAGGCTGACATAATGGCTGAATCTAATCAGCAAAATGGTCGAGTCAAAGAGTTGGAAGCAGAATTAGAAAGTGTCCACCATGCTTATACCCAATTACAAGGAGACAACCAGCAGCTCAAAGACCAATTGGCAGGTGCGCTTGTACTTATGAAACACCTTGAAGAACAAACATTCAATTGGCAGGGAGAGAAAGAAGCACTTATCATTAAAATTGCAGAAAGTACTAACCAGGCAAGTCACTCACAGAACTGTGTCGATTTGTTGGAAGCAGAAGGAAAAGACCTGAAACACAAATTAGAGGAAGAAACAAGTAATGTGCAAATGTTAGAGATTGAAATAGATAAATTACAGCAGGTAATATGTCAAATGGACGGTAGAAATCAGGTATTGTCGGATGAGTGTCAAAGGCTCATTGAAAATTGCATCTCTGCAAAGGAAAAGTCAACAGAGCTGGAAAAGATAAATGCCAAGCAACAAAAAGAGCATGATATCTTTCTAAATAGCTTTTCAGCTGCAATAG
The DNA here is from genome assembly GCA_034641835.2 of Pinus albicaulis. NCBI lineage: Eukaryota > Viridiplantae > Streptophyta > Pinopsida > Pinales > Pinaceae > Pinus > Pinus albicaulis. The sequence goes on from CM076582.1 coordinate 148,390,617, forward strand.
AATATCAAAGGGAACTAGAAATAGAGATTGAAAAGCTGCAAAATATGCTTGATATGCCTTACAATGTTGAAGGAAAAGTGAGGGATGCTAATCCAAATGGCATGAAGTTGTTACACGGGATTGTTGAAAATGTCAAAAAGCTGCAAACGGAACTATCGCATCTACAAGAAGAAAATAAAAAGCTTCAAGATGATGTATCGGAAAAGACTGCACATTTGGAACAACTTCAAAAGGATATGTCTGTTTTATGCTCTGAAAAAGAATCCATAAAGGAGGAGGCTGCTGCTGGGATCAACAAATTATCAAATCTTCAGCAAGAAATATCCCAATTACAGGAAGAAATGAGAACTTTACAAATGAAGTTAGAGGAAGGGATGGAGAGAGAGAGAAATCTAGAATCAGATCTTAAGAATCTACAACAATCTTTGGCGAGTTCAAGAAGTGCACACTGTGCACTGGAAGATGAATGTCAGAAAACACTTGAGAAATACAGTTCTACGAAGGCATGCCTTAAAGAGTCAGAGAGCATGCTTTTGGAGATGGAACTGGAAAATCAGGCACTGCTGACTGAAACATTGGCACAAATGAGTCTTGTCACCATGCTTGAGAATGTCATTGTTGAAAAGGATGCGAATATACAGCTAATGCAGAAACAACTGAACACCTTCCAGGAGAAATCTTCAGAACTTGAAAATAGGCTGCAAAGCTGTGCTACGAAAGCAGACATGCAAAAAGTAAAGAAACTTCGAGGATCAACACATGGCTTGCATGAAGATGCAGACAATGAGTTCATTGTAATACAAGGACACCAAAAATTGAAATTGCAGAAGCAAACAGGGTCTGGGCATGTTAAAGAAATGGAAGAACATGGGCACCATGGAGTGGTTCAGGAGAGAAAAGGAAGATTTGCAAAAGATTTTCCATCTTTCCAAACAAAAGATGCAACATTTGAAATATCCAGTGATGAGATATCCTGTACTGCTATTCAGTCCTGTGACTTCCATGCAGTTGTGATTCAACAGCAAGAACAAGGACGGAAGCCTATAAAACCAAGAGAGCGCAGCCAAGAATCAGATATCAAAGCTGGGGGTCATCAGGAATCTCTGCAATTATCACAGTCAGAGGATATATTGTTTGAAGATGGGCATTGGAAGCATATTGATGTATTCCAGAACCCCAAGACAAGATCATGGGAATGTCAGAAAGGGAAACAAGGGATAGAGGAAGCACAAAGTTCTGCAGGAATTAAAGAATCTGAGTTAATGCTTGATCATTTGGATACAGAGAAGAAAATCATGGGATCCAAAGCTTCACCAGTCCTCAGAGTCTGCTTGGAGGAAGATGTTGGTGCCTCAAAAGAACAAAGTGAAAGTGATTTATTTCAAATTGAATCTCGAAAAACTGATGTTGAGAAACTTCAGGTAATGATCCCAACCTCACATACAAATGAAAAGTTGTTTATCAGGTCTTATCGACTAGTCTATGTTGCATAAGTTAGGACTAAGAGTAGCAACTTGCTTCAGGGAAATTTGCCAACATTCAGTAATTAGACTAGGGTATTCTACTTTACAAAACTCATTAATAAGAGGCATTGTTACCCCATTCAGCTTAGGATTCTTCATATTAATCATCCTGTTAATCTGAGTGGAACTGCCCTTTTTCATGTTTGCGTTACTAGAAACCTTACCCATTAAAACACAATCCTGGGAATAGTTCCAGGTGTACTCAATTTAATTAAAACTATGTTTTCATAAGAGAATGAACTGTTTTTCAGGACCATTTGCAGAGACAATTCCATGAAGCTGTAGGTCAGCTGCAAGTAACAGAGGCAGGAATGTGTAGTGAAGTAGAGACTCAAGCTCGTGAATCAGATATTTCTACAGCATGTCAATTTGTAAATGAGAAAGCAGAAAAGAATCAGTTGCTTAAAGATCACTGCCTGGACAGAATTAAGGAACTCTGTGATGCCCCGGCCAGATTAGAGGGCACAAAAAATGATAAATTGCAGCAGCTGGAATCTGAGAACCGGTTGCTTAAGGCAGAACATAAAGGCAATGAATATAAGATTGTTGAGTTTCACAAGGAGAAAAGAAATCTAAAAAATGGACTGCAGTCTGGGTTTAATGAAGTGGAAGCTTTCAATGCCGAGATTCAAGAAACAGGGGAACTTGAAACTCAAAATCTTGATACAGAATTAGAGGGGAAATTGTGGCTAGCAGCTGCTGATGTGGATGGATCGGGAACCAGGTATATGCAGGTAAAAGAACTCCAGGCACGGATCAGAGAGCTACAGGTTATAATAAGAGATTTGCAGCAAGAAAATAGTAAACTGAAAGGTCAGAGATGGAATAGAAGTCCAGTTGCCAGTATTAAGGGAATGAAAGAAGAGCATCCCTATGTGAAAGGACAAAATTTGAGATTAATGGTTGTAGGAGGGTCCATAAATGATCAAGAGGAGAAAGAGGTTATAGTCCATGAAGTCAAAACTGGGACAAATATTGAGGAAAAAGTAAGACATGAAATCTATCTTTTGCAAGAACAAAATGTCAAATTTTGGACTAGGGTTGATTCTGTGACTCAACAAATCCAAAAGTTTCAACTCACTTTTGAAGAATTACAAGAGAAATTTCAGAAAATGATGCAAGATGCTAAGCGACCAAAAGTAGATAGATCGAGAGGAGTAGAAAATAATGCCATTGAGAAGAAGTTTCGAGAGTTGCAGGATGAACTTCTTCAGTTTCTGGAACTTAATGATATGCTAACAAAAGAGGTTCAATGTAGATTTGCTTCTATAAATAGAATACAGGCAGAGATTGCTGCTATGAAGGGTGGCTGTTCTGGAGATGAAGGTGAAGAAATAGAGTCTGCCCTAAGCCAGGCAGAGGGGTTGCAAAGAGAAATTCTAAGCATCCAGAAACAAAAGAGCAAAATTGCAGATAGGCTACAGGCTGGATCAGATAAAGCACGAGGCTTTGAATTTGAGGTAGAAAGGATTCTACTGAAGTTTCAAGGAGTAATGAAAACATCGATCTCTGGTCATTCCCACAAGGAACATATTAGTAGAGTAAGAGTTCCATTGAGAACTTTCCTCTTTGGAAAAAAAGAGCATGGACAGAAGCGGCAAGCTTTTTGTGCCTGTACACCTGTTACTAATGAGTAAGTTGAAGTGTGCAAGGTACCATTCCTAATCACCATTGCCAGATCTTTTACACTCTAAAACGAGTCAATGAATCATGTTCAATATCATGAACTCCAAACTCGTGGATGCTAAGTTTTAGTGGCACTGTGACACATGAGCAACCTCTATGAATTGGAGGAAAACTAGAGAGGATGGTGTCCATATTTATTGAGGTATTTGTAGCCAAGATAAATTGAACTAACCGTGAAAGACCAAAATCAAGCACTCGGGAGGTTGGGTTAATCAAGGGGACTCAGTTTTTAAAATGTAAGACGTGTTTTACTGAGAGCCAAAGGCAGTGTGCCTTCTCGATCCAGTGGTAGTTTTACTTTCGAGGAGCACATTCTCAGGTGGGGATGCTATTGTAAATTGTATGGTTTTATGGTTTAGTTCAGTTCTGGCAATTACTTAGCATTTTAATCAAAATTAGTTTCTGAAGAATTCTTCCTCCAAAAAAATTATACATGTAAGTAGATGTTGGATCTACCAATCAACTTGGGTTGCTATTATCGGGTGATCTGGGGACTTTCCTTTAAATGTATGTTACATCATCGAAAATCTATTGTCAAAGAAATTCTCTGGCATGTTTGTAGTTGATTTCTCCAGATGATATAAAGGCTAGTAAATAAAAATATGATATAATTGAAAATTAAGTGGCTTATGTATTCTACTGCATTTTGTATTCAAATGTAGCAGAGGATCGAGTGAAAGCATATGAAACTGTTAAAGAGTTAAAAACTCTTTTGACTCTTGGAAAACTTGTGCCTCCCCACTTTGAAAATACATTGAGATTTTAATTTTCTTCTGTGAACTGTCCATTGATAAAATCCTAGGATACATGCCATTACTGTATTCTTGAAATTTCAAGAAAACAACAATGGAAAATAAACTATTGATCCATTCTCTGTTTGTGGACTTAGTCTTACTTGTATGTCCTTCCTCTTACTCTATAATAGAAAGGGAGAACACATCACTTCATTATCATTAACACGAGGAGAAAGCAAGGAGGGTACATCACCTCATTATCATTAACACAAGAGGAGAATACATAGAGAATGTAACATCTTCTTGTGTGATTCTACATTTGGGTTTGTGTAGCTGTTGGAGAATGAAGTGAAGGTAGGGTTTGCTAGTGATTAGTGGGTGGTGCCCTAGCTAGTGTTTGCAATACTTGTATTCCTTTTATAGTTTTGTCTTCGAGTCTTTGTGAGTGTGATATAAGAGATGGAAGACTTAGGGTTTATGTGAAGTAAACCTTAGAAAATACTGGGATGCAAGTGGCTGCCTTGAGTTCTTAGCATGAGTTAGACCTAGGGTTTTTGCGATGAAACCCCAGAGCAAGATTTGTAGCATTTGGATGTAATTGGAGTTTTTATGATGCATGCATAGTGAGTCTCCTTGATAAATAGTGGGATGCAAGTGGGAGATCATAGGGTGGACTTGGCGTTGATACCAGCATGTTGTGGAGCCTTTGATGTGGTTAGATAGCTTGGTGGGATGTCTTGCTAGGTCTTTGTATTGTCGGTGGATGCCTTAACTAGGGTTTGGAAAACAGTTGGAGAGCCCTTGCTTGGAATGCGTCAAAGAGATTTGTTTTACCTACTTGATATGAGTTGCGGTATTGTACTTTATCTTCATTTGTGCAATATATGATATGAGGCTGTCGTAAATTTATGTTGCAAATTTAAAAATCCAAGTTTGGTTTCTCATGTTGAGTAATTTCATTACTATTCTCATGAGCTGATTTGCTCTGACAGTGGCACTGAGATGTTATTTGTTGTATCATGCATGGATTAAATTGAAAATTTATTTATTGTTGTTACAAATTTGATGCTCTAGAAGTAATTTCTTGTATCTATGTGTTGGTTGAGACACCCTAAGCACTATGATATTCATATCTCCTTCAAATACATTTTTGGTGTCCATATCTTAAGCTTTCCTAGTGAAAGGTTCGACATGGTTGAAGTATTTGTTGCATCAATAAATATTTTAGATTCAGTGATACAATCTAACGTTTTATGAAATAGCTCCAAGGAACTTATGTTTCCTATTGGCAAACAAGCTAGCCATACATATGGCATGCAAAGCAAGACTATTTAAACAATCACTTGGAAACATATTTTCAATGATTGTAGATTGACTATTATGGAGTTTTGTATCCAACAATTGACCATTTCAAAAATAATTTAAATCTATACATTGTAAAGCCTTTGGTTTTCGCACAAACTTTTTGGTTGTTGATGCTTCAAGAAGTTCCCAAAATATTTCGAGTACTCTCAGCGCTCACATAAACATAACATTGTATGTTATCTCCAAAAGTAAGAGGATCCTTCTTGATGGCTTGGGAAGCAAAATATCAAGTGGCAGTTTTAGAAATACCTTGTTGCCAGAGTTGAGTGTTTCTTATGCCATTATAAAGGTCACTTTTCCAACAATTGCCCTGAGAAATATTCGAAGGTCAAATTCTACTATTAAGACATCAGTAATCAACAATCATGTGATTATATTGACTATGATGACGAATACAAATTTGATAGTATTATGAGCTCTGTTTTTTATTTTTATTTTGATGAGGTGTTAGATTTTAAATACCTAACACTAATTTAATGAATTTTTTGAAGTAAAAGAAACTGTTACTGAACTATCAAATGCATTCACTAGATATATTGAGTATTCTAACTAAGAATTTGCTGCGGGAAAAAAATTCTGAAGACACAAGCACACTAAACACATGAAACGTTAGAAATTACCCAGGAAACCCCAACTGGGGAAAACCTGCAAAGTGTGTGTTCTCTATTAATTTCTTCAGCAATTGCTCTCTTCAGAAAAATTACATGGAAGAGGGAGAACTTCCCTTAACACTCGACGACCTCCAAAAACCTTCTGTGCCCAACTGGACTTGGCCTAGCCCTCTTGGCCTGCTCTGCCTGCCCAGTAAGAAATCCGAACTGACTTGTACGACTTGGTGCACAACTCCTCTGTGCAGGTACTTTCGGTCTCCTGTTCAAAAATGCTGATCTGGAAATTCTTTGGGCCGTACGACCTCTCTTCCTCTGCCTCTTTGCGCTCGAAGTAAAACCCTAGGGATGAACAACTGCTGAAGAGAACACACACTTCTGATGCCTTCTCGAACTAACTCCACCAACTTGTATCGCTTATATAATTTGACTTGGGCCCACAAAGCAATCAAGGCTAAGAAGACTTTCTAAGATTAGGCTGAGAGCAAATTATAACTTGACTTTGGAATTTTTTTTTTAAGTCAATACATAGGAAATAATTAAAAATCTGCAAAGTGGGATTCGGTCTGCCCCTCTTCTAGTCTAGGCTTCATAGACTAGGCAAAACCCTTGCTCTCTAACTCCATTCAACATGAGGAACCAAAAGAGTTTGAGATTTTAATTCAAGAGTTTGAGATTTCAATTCAGGGTCTTTGGGAAAACTTTTTCCTTGGAGAAACGAGTGTTAAATTGATTCCACTTAAATAAATGGATTCATTGCCACATAAGCTACATTACCAAGGAACTCTACTTCTTTATCTTTTTGTTCATCGAGAATGGTTTCATCTTGATGTGATCCATTGAACATGACAATGGATCCATTCTCCATTTGAGGACTTTGTCTAAGGTATGGGTTTTGATACCTCCTCACTTCTAGGGGTAACTAGAGATTTTTATTTATTGATGATCCACATTCTCCTCACTTCCAGGGGTAATTAGAGGAGATTTTTCATTGATGATCCACATTATAGACAATGATCTTGGTGATTGTTTTAAGCATTCTCCATAAATAGTAGCTCACAAACGCCTCATATGTCATGCTCACATATGCCTCATATATCATCCTTAGCTCACTCGTTTGTTGATGATGACTCAACACACATGAGGTACATTAGCCATTGTTTCATACAGGTGTTTATGTTCAATGTATTTGGCATGCATGTAGTGATCATAGGTTGAATAGGATAATGAATCATGATGCTTGGAAGTTGTGCCTTTTTCCTTGTTTTACCATGGTGATCATCATGAGTTCTAGGCAAGTGTTACCACTCTTGGGGAGAGGGGTACCACTAGGGAGCCTTGATAAGGGTAACATTCCTGTGTCCTTTCCATACTTTAAAGTTTAACATACTTCATCTCTTACCTTTTTGTTGTCCTTTATTTTGGGTTGGTTGCTATATGTACCCAAAAAAGGTGTGTACTTCATATTCCCATGGAAAGAAGGGGTTTCGATGCCAAAGGTTGATGCATTTGTATAAAGAGAGAGAGAGAGCATGATCAAATTTCAAAATGCCAAAGAAAAATGAAAGGGATATTATTGATAAGTCCAAAGCCAAAGAAGTTGGAGCTCTACCCCCTTGCTATGTGGTCATCTCCCCTAGTCTTAATGTCGTGAGATGCATAACTAAGAAAGGGCTTAGTTGAATTATCCCAAACCGTGTGCAATGAGATGCATATACATCAAAAGGGGACTTGAAAATCAAAGAATATAAGAAAAAGGCAAGAAATAAGTGGAAAGACATAGTGCCAAGGAGAGGGTAACTTAATGCATAAAGTGCTCCCTCTACAAAGGTGCTCGTGGGGATGAATATCACTTGGTCTTACATGTCTTACACTTATGCTTATATTGGTTTCTTGGGAAATACTCTAATTATTTGCCATTAACACACCTAATTGGGTTGTATGATGCTCTTTCCATATCCAAACTTGACAAATTGCATAAAGGCATAAGCTAGTGCGAGGTTTGAAAAAGATATTAGATCTGATCTTTTACACTAAACATGATTTGCTCTTTATGCTACATTAACTCTTGTGTACATGTTGGTTGGTCTCACTTGGTGATTGGACCCCCTACTTGATGTTCATGCTTGCATGGAGATGGTCCTTTGGTGGACATTGGTGATCCTTCCTCCACACTTCGTTAAGGAGCCGTGTAGACGCTGTTGGTTGTGATGCCGTGATAGCTTGATGAGATATCTTAGATTTAGAGATGAGACGTTGGACCCTTGATGATAGGTGTTAGACTTTGTGTGATGGCCATTGCACATATTTATGACATGGCACCCCCTCATAGAGGTGAAGCATTGCAATTAGGAGTTGAGACATTGCACCTACACAATGATGCGAAACTTGGATGATGGATGTGGTATCTTATATGATAGTGGGACCTTTGGGTTCTTGATGTGACCTTTTATGATGAAACATTGTGACTTTTGGAGAACATGTTTCACTTTGGAGTCCTTACTTGCCACTTGGAGTGAATTGTCCACCTTTAGAGAGCATTTATGCAACATGTGTGGCCTTGGTGCAAGCATATGATGAGTATGATTTGATATTTTTAGCATTGCTTCTCATTTATAAGGCATAGACAGAGGTTTGGAGACCTATCCACTTGCGTTTCATGGATTATTTTATGTATTGAAGCCTTATCTCTAAGTTTTGCAAGAGATAAAGACATTATTTTATTCTTTTAGGGCTTTGAGTGGATGAGGAAGTGCTAGATATTTCATATAACTAAGAGAAGCATTATATACTTGCAAGTCATTGCCACTTGTGGAGATATATCATTCTCGTTATGAAAAATGCCATGGAAGGATGACTAGAGTGACTTTATGGGGATGATCTTGCAAATTTCAATGCATTTTAATGCTAGGGCTTAATGGATGATCTTGATTTTATGAGTAAGTGTTCTCTCTAATCTTGTTGGATTTGTTTACGAATGTTTTCAGTGTAATTGTACTTGTCTAGAGTAGTTACTCTAATCTTGTTGGATTTGTTTATGAATGATTTCAATGTAATTGTACTTGTCTAGTGTAGAGTGTGCATTCACTTGATTTCTTTTAGATAAATCCTTTATTTAAAACTATAGGAAACTCTTTAGTGGAGAAATGTCTCTTGAATTTCTTGGATTTTGAAGGTACCAGGTAGATATTTTAGAGTGAGTAGTGGACAACCCTAGATATCTACCTAAATCCTTAGTTGACACCATATGCCCTACAAGTACACAGACTAATATTTTTCCCAATATTCAATCATAAAAATTCAAAATTTACTTTCAGTTTTCTCTATTTTAGGGTTGGTTTATGGTTTATAACAAAATATTTGTTTTTAGCCATAGAATAACTAGACGCCGAGGGTTTAGAAGCATTTGTGAGGTTTGAAATATCTCTTATCATCTTATTATGATTGCTGATTTACTTTATGGCACTTTTAGGGCTAGATGTCTTGCACATTAGTTATGTTATGTCTTTTAATTTTCAGTTTTTGTATGTCAATTAAACCCTAGTTCAATTTTTATTTTCTATACCATTATCTGTTGACAATTATTTAATCAAGAGTTTTATTTATTTCTGTAAAAATTGTCTTGTTGCTGAAATATATTATCTTTTGTACAAGTTTTGCTTCAGCCATAATTTTTTCTTCCTTATAGTGTTTGGGATTCCCTCTTTGACCAATATTGACTTGCTAAACATCCTAAATTGTCCTAGAAACTTCATACACTCAAATTTATAAATTTCCCTAATTAAAGCTCCTCCTTTTTATCTTGAATGTTGTATCTTAGTGGTGGTGTTGTGAGTAGTTAATATGGGAGGCTTTCGACTTGATTTTTTCTTGCCTAAGGATTCCTTAAAGCGATTAGGGGTAGCCCCTCTTGTGTTGAAACTATCCTTTGCTAAGGAGTGGTAAGCAATTGCATAGGTGATAGTGGTAATGTTGAGCACACATTTACACTTTGTGGGCGGGGAGGGGGGGGGAGAGCTTGTGGTTGTTGAGTCAATATAAGACAATTTTTACTTATTTAAGCATTGATGAACCATAAAAAAACAATGAGATTTATTAGCGACATAACTTGGATCAGAAGATTTATGTGGAAACTCTTTTAGGGGAAAACCACAAAACTTTTTTTTTATAATTCTTTGTAGGAACCAACCTATAGTTACAAATATTTGTAGGCACCAAGATACTGGAGACCATAATTCGCACTGCAACAAATATTCGTAGTTACCAACCTATTGGAGACATCGATCCCCATCACTACAAATATTTGTAAGAGCCTACTTGAGTCACCATTCCCCACAACTGCAAATATCCATACGAACCAACCTACTAGAGACACCAAATATCCATGGGCACCGACCTACTCCATTAAGTCTGCTAGGTTTTGTATTCACCAGGTTTGCTTCTCCCAAAACTTGTTTTTTTTGGCCTCTTCCCAAGAACAGAGTTGTACAATATGCCACACATACAATTTTGTAAATTTGACTCTGAAATTCTTACATGAGGTGCTTTTGTATGTTTCCTTGAATCTCTTAAAATTTGACAGTTTGAAAAGTCCCAGAAAAAAAGTTACAACAAAAGATTCAAGTTAACATGTTTGAAATTGATTTCAAGATTATTCAAAAACCCTAAATTCCGCAAGGTGCATCTCTAAAATTGTAGCAAGCCAAAGTCTGAAATTTTTTCCTGAGATATTGCTATTTGTCTCCACATCTATTTAGAAATTTCACAGTGTAGAACATCCCAAAAAATGTTATAGCGAAAATGTTAAACAAACTTGTTTGAAACCGATTTTAGTACTATTTATAAACCTTTGTTCAAAATTTGGTAGCTTGGTCGGTATTTTTCATTAGCAAAACGAAGGAGAAATTATGGATTTATTTGTTGACCAAGTCGACCTAAATTTGCTTAAGTTGTCCCCTCTAGATCATGTCGACCTGCCAAAAAGACACGTCTTTTCACATGGACGAATAAGTATATATTGAGCCTGTTTTCTCTCATTTTTGGGTAGATTCAGATCATCTCTTATGTCTATGTTTTGTGTAGATTTAAGGCTCATTATCTATTGTGAAACGTTGTGAACCCGTGGCACTGTTCTTTGAAGTATGCAAGCAAGTTTTGTGGCATTATTTTGTGTTTATGCGAGCTTCTTCTATGGCACTGCTTTTTGTGGTTCAAGCGAGCTTCTGTGGCACTATTCTTCTGTGGCATGTGAGCTTTTTTGGCACCATTATTTATGATATGCGAGTTCCTTTGTGACACTATTCTTCTATGATATGCGAGCTACTTTGTGGTGCATGCGAAGGGTATATGACACTTCTTTTGTGACGCTTAACACGAATGTTTGTAGCTCTTGTTCATACGAAGGACTGAAGCTACTCTTTGTGGATAATACAAAGGTCTATGGTACCTTATACTGTGATTAATTTGAGGCTAAAAATGAGTTCGATGTTCACACCTATTGGAGACTATGCGAAGGCCTAGTTGCAGACCTCTTATGGATAAAATTGAAAGCAAGTCCTATGGACAAAATTGGAGAGTTGACTTGAGCTACCATGATGGTCAATCTTGTTTATATGTTTTGTAGAAGATAGTTGTGAATGGCATTCTATTATGATTGATGTACTAATTTATGAATTGAACTCTCTCGTAAGGAAATATTGGTTTTCCCCTTGTGGGTTTTTCCCTCGCCGCTAGTCTAGTTTCTAGTGTCTCTTATCTCATTGGTTTACTGTGATCTACTTTGCTTTGTTTTTTTAATGGTTGTAGTTTTTCATGTGTAATTGTTTGATTAAAATTCTCTAAAACTCAAATTGAATGCTCTAAAGATGTATACTGTATCATTGGAAGTAGTTATCGGATTTGAAAAATTATACTAGTCTGGATTGCATTGGAAAATCAACATGGTATCAAAGCTATAGTGAATACTGGAGCACTGAGATCACCTTCTTGAAGAAGCCCCAAGTAGGCCTAAGTTTGAAAGAGAATGCAAATGAAATAAAAAAACTGGTATGCAAGAAGACTTGAGAGGCTAAGATCATTACATTAATTGCATCAAGGTTGTTGAGATCAAGGGAATACCCTCGAATGTGTCAATTGCAATACTTCTTTATCTTTGTGAAGTTCGAATTCATCCAAACTATGGTTGATACAAATCATATAAGGAGACATGATCATTCACTATAGAAGTCCAAGATTCCTCACCTCTGTGGATTGAACTAAATGAAGCATCTTTGTGAAAAAGTATCTACTCCGAGCTTATTATTTTTGTGAATTAAGTGTTGAATTTTTTATTTAGGGAATAGCTTAGAATAATTTCGATGTTTTTCACAACATCAAAACATTATTAGCATTGTTTAATTACTTCTTTATACAATTATAAGGAAATCATTCATAAGCATGAAAGAACAATAGAAAATCACAATAGAGACACAAGACCATGAGACCATGAAAGTGTCAATTGCAATACTTCTATATCTCTGTGAAGTTCGAATTCATCCAAACTATGGTTAATAAAAATCCTATAAGGAGAAATAGATTATACATCGACTCTGCTCTGCCCCTGCCTGGTCTGCGCAACCAGCGTTTGGGCGCTGCCCTCACGGCCATCCGGGCCACTGCTTCGGCCCCCACGGCCCTTGGAGCATTCGATCCACCCGGATCAGTTCGGATCCGCTCTCTAAGACTCAGATTCCGCCTCCGACCTTCCAGATCTGCGCTCTCCGGATCTGTGTCTCGCTCGGATCTGCTGCTCACCTCTGCTGTGCCTCAGTTTCTGCTTGACCTCGACGATGCCTTTCTCAGCTGGAGAAGGAAAGGAGTGCTTCTGATTTAGACTATGGAGACCCAAGGCTCGCCTCTCGGGCCCTCTCAGTCCTCTCCTACGGATGACTCTGCTGCGTTCTCTTCCCTGATCGCTTCGCTGCCTATGAAGAAGAAGCCTGACGTCTCAAAGTTCGTTAAGAAGCTCAATGATGTACCAGAGGTAAACCTACCCCCTGAGGGACCGATCCAGGTCGCCTTATCGCTTGCAGATCGTGCCCTGGTGGGTCAATTTACGGGCCTCTGGCCCTCACCAAAATCAACTGAAAACTGGGTCGTCAAGAACTGGATCCCGTTAATCAAGAACAAAGTCACCTCGTACTTTCTTGGAAGAGGTTACTTCCTGTTCGAATTCAATACCAAGGAGGATAAAGACCTGATCTTCAGAAATGGACCCTATTTCATGGGTCCTCAGGGTCTCTACCTCAATAAATGGACCCCGGACTTTGATCCGGCTGCGGATGTCCCGTCGGCAGTCCCCGTTTGGGTTCGGCTTCCTAATCTTCCGGTACACTGCTGGAACTGGGACTCTCTCAAAAATATTGGCAACACATTGGGCAAGTTCATCGACAGAGCCAACAACAATGATCAATACGATTGCGCCCGGATCTGTGTCGAGGTAGATCTAGAGGTGGGTCTCCCGGAGGCCATCAAACTAAAAGTTGGAAGCTGGACGCATGTACAAGTTCTGGACTATGAACAGCTCCCATTCAAATGTCGCAAATGCCACATCTACGGCCATTTTGCTAGAGGATGCCCGAATAAAAGCGAAGCAGAAAAAGGAAAGGAGGAAGGATGGAACCAAGTCAAGAGGCCAAAGACTAACTATAAGAAACCTGGGGCACAAGGTTCTCAATCTGCTACGGCACAAAATGTAGCCCAGTCAAGAAGTCAAGAAAATAGGTACGAGATCCTCAGCTCTGCGGAAGAAGCTCCAAGGGAAGGAGAGAGGCCTGATAAACCAGCAGAAAAGTCGACTTCAGCAGGAACAAGACCCGAAGAGAGCACCATGGCAAGGGATAAAGAAAAGCAAACAGAAGCCTCCGAGGAGGAACAAGATTCAGAGGAGTCTGAGGAAGAAGGAGAAATCGGAGACATGCAGACTTCGGTCAGAAGATCGGCAAGGGGCCGAAAATCTGCAAGAGAGAAGAGAGATCAGGAAACCTATAAAGACAAGCTCCAGGGCAGTCAGCCCACGTTGGAAAAACTTCTCAGCAAGAATACGAAGACATCTAAAAATCAACCCCATGGCTCCAGGGGAGCCTCATCAAAGAAATAAATGATGAAGACCATCTCCTGGAATTGCAGAGGAATGGGGAGTAAAGTAAAAGAAGAAGCAGTGAGAAGTTTAATAAGAAGAGAAGCCCCGGACATTCTTCTGATCCAGGAGACAAAGATGGAGGATAAAGAGTTTCTCCAAATCAGCAAAAAGTTTTGGAAAGGAAGCAGCGGACTAGCAGTATCATCAAGAGGAGCCTCTGGGGGATTGGGCTCTCTCTGGAATCCCCTCAAGTTCAGGCTAGTCAAAGAGGTGTGCAACGGCCATTGGCTATTCTTGAAGCTACACTCTGCAGAAACAAGGGAGGATATTTGCCTGTTCAATGTCTATGTACCTAATAATATAGGGGAGAAAAAGGAGTGCTGGGACTCCATTAGACATCTAGCGGAGACTGAGAACCTGGGTAACCTCATTATTGCCGGTGACCTAAACATCACTCTACGCTTGGATGAAAAGCGAGGAGGCACAATCGTAAGGGACCCAGCAAGGGAGTGGGTGGAAGATCTCATGCAAGAGTGGGATCTGCTCGATATCCCTCCAGATAACGGTAAGTACACCTGGACCAATAAAAGAATAGGCCCTGGTCATATTGCTGCTAGACTTGATAGATGTTTGGTGCAGAGTTCTTTTCTTTTGCTTGGAATAGAATCTAGGTTGCACATCCTTCCTTGCAGTGTTTCAGACCACAAGCCCATTATGTTAGAGATGTCAGGCCAAAAGGATCTGGGTCCCATTCCTTTCAGGTTCAATGCCCTATGGGTTAAGGAGCCTGAGTTTTTGAATCTGGTCCAGGACAGTTGGAAAATGCCAGTGAAAGGTTCTCCCTTCTTCATCTGGGAAGAAAAGCTTAGAAGATTGAAAGGTGCCCTCAAATCATGGGCCAAAGCTCTTCCCACCCCTGCTCAAGAGAGAAAGCAAGCCCAAGTCAATCTTATTCAGCATCAAGCCCAAAGTGAGGATGTTGAGATCACAACTGAAGTCTTAGACAAGGAAGAGGCGCTCCAACAAATCTATCACAAAGCCTGCCTCACAGAGGAAGAATACTGGAGACAAAAATCCAGGAGTCTATGGCTCAAAGCGGGTGATAGAAATTCTGCCTTCTTCCACAAACAAGCTCAAGCAAGAAAAAGTTTTAATTCCATAGCTGAAATCAAGGATGGCAACTTGATCCACAAGGACAATGAGAGCATAAAAAAGGCAGCATTCAATCACTTTCAAAATCTCTACAAAGAAGAGGGAGAGGCTAATTCAAATTCCAAATTTTTGGAGGCAATTCCTTCAAGGATCTCCCCATATACAAATCAGCAACTCGAAGGAAAGATCTCCATCCAAGAAATAAAAGAGGCCCTAGACAGTATGGAGCCTGACAAAGCCCCAGGCCCGGATGGCTTCACGGCCAGATTTCTTCAAACTTGCTGGCAGATAGTGGAGAAAGATCTCTACAAGATGATCCTGAAATCACAAAACTGCCAAAAAATTGGAGGCAGCACCAACTCTGCCTTTCTTGCCCTCATTCCCAAGGAAAAGGGCGCAAAATAATTCAATCGGTTTCGCCCAATCTCCCTTTGCAACATAGGATACAAGCTAATTACAAAGGTAATTGCAAATAGGTTAAAAGGCATCCTTCCAGCAATTATTCCTGAGAACCAAGGAGGATTTGTACAGGGGAGACAGATAGTCGACAACTACATACTGGTGCAAGAGGCGATACATTCAAGCCAGCTTCGCAAGGAGAAGGGTATGGTGATCAAATTAGACCTGGCAAATGCCTTTGATCGGGTAAGGCAAAGTTTCCTTTGGGAAGCCTTGAAAAAGTTTGGCTTTGGTCAGGGGTTTGTAAATTGGATAAGAGCTTGTATAGCTGACCCTTGGATATCTCCCTTGGTTAATGGGCGGGCAGCTGGCTTCTTCAAAGCCTCAAGAGGCCTCAGGCAAGGCTGCCCCCTCTCTCCTCTTCTTTTCGTTCTTCAAGCTTCTGCTCTAAGCTACTTCCTAGATCAGAAATTGGCAGATCAGGAGATCCTGGGACTTAATATAGCCCGAGGGGTGAAAAATGTAAATCATACTCTCTTCGCAGACGATACTCTCCTTCTAGGGGCAGCCTCGGCAAGGTCTGCTCTAAGATTTAAGGAGATGTTAGATGATTTTAGTGAAGATTCAGGAAGCAGCTTAAATAAAGGAAAATGCAAAGCTTTCTGTTGGAACACTTCTGTCCACACACTAGCTGCCATATCCAGAATACTGGGCTTCAATGCCACCCTCAGTTGGTCATCCTTTAACTATCTTGGCCTTCCCATCTTCCGTAACCTTGTCTACAGTAAAGACTGGACTCCTTTATTGGACAAATTTAAGGCAAAAATACAGGCCTGGGGTTTCTCTTGGTTAAACCTTGTAGGCAAAACTGTCCTAATCAAATCAGTGCTCTGCAGTCTACCCATTTTTCAATTTTCTGTGCTCCTAGCACCCTCTGGAGTTATAAAAAAACTGGAAGCCTTTGTCCGTAGGTTTTTCTGGAAAGGGGGCAATCTCAATGATAAGAAAATGCCGCTGGTTAGTTGGGAGAAAATTGGCAAGCCTCTGTTGGAAGGAGGCCTCAACTTCAAAGATTTTGGCCTGCAAAATATTGCCATGGAGGCCAAGCTCTTCTGGCGCCTCATAGCACCGCAACCAGGCTGGGCACAAAAAGCCATTTGGAGGAAATACCTCACAGGGAAAAGGATGAGATCTCTGGACTCTTCTCTTCCATTATCTGGCTCGCACCTGGTCAAACGCTGCCACAAGGCAGTCTCTCTTATCAAGGATCGAGCCTACTGGATACCGGGCAATGGAAAGGCAATAAGTATATGGGATGACAGCATAATGCAGCACCCCCCCATATCATCGCACAGATCCCTTCACACTCTGCGACAGTGGCTTGATAGCGCAGGATGTGTATCTTTATGGGATATTTCGTTGTGGGCAGAACGCTGTTGGCAGCGTTGGAACCTCCCCCCGTGCCACCAAACTTAGCGCAGGACAGCCAATCGCTGTTAACACTTCTCAATGGCAAAGCGCCTCTTCGTGCAGACAGAAAAGACACACGGGGATGGGGAGCCGCCCCTGGCAATTACACAGTCGCACAAGGTTACAGAAGTCCGCAGGAGCGTCCATATGTCGCCCCCGATCCAGCAGTTTGGAAGGGGATGTGGAAATACAAAATGATGCCCAAGGTAGACATGTTTTGTTGGTTACTCTGTCACAGAGGCATCCTAACAGAGGATAAATTGAAGAAAAAAGGCTTTCATGGCCCATCGAGATGTCATTTGTGCTGCGAAAATGAAGAAAGTGCCCAGCACATCATCCTAGACTGCAAATTTGCAAAAGAACTCTGGCAGATCCTGCTGAGTTACTGGAAAACAGAGTTCTCTCTCCCTGCATGCATTTCTGACATATTTGCTCACTGGCAGACATGCTACCCAGGAACTCTTCCAAAAAACGAGAATTTTAAAGCAGCATGGTGCACTTTGCCAAAATTCATATGCTGGCAAATCTGGTTGGAGCGCAATAGAAGAGTGTTTAGAGATGAAAAATCAACTCCTCAGCGCATCTCCATCAAAGTTAAAAGCCTATGGAAAGAAAATTTGGGTGAGTACATGTCGGATGCGAACTTATCTCAATCTGATCTAGATTGGGGTGGCTCGTTGGGCCTACACATCGCTGGGGAAGCAAGGCAACATAAGAACAAAAAAGAGTGGCAATTCAGAGGGAAGGAACGGGATTTATCAGATCTGCTCACCAAACAAGCCAGATATTGTTTATTTTTCGATGGGGCAGCGAAAGGCAACCCCGGTTGGGCGGGAGCAGGAGGAATTATAAAGAAAAAAGAGGGCATAATTGTGACCAAGTATGCCTGGGGTCTTGGACATTCCACCAGCATTCAAGCTGAAGCCATGGCACTACTACAGGGGCTTAAGCAAGCAAAGAACATCGACGCATCTGAATTAAGTGTTATTGGAGATTCTCAGTCAATCATCAAAATCCTAGTGGAGGTTTCCTCTCCGGTAGATCTTAGACTGGCAAGAGCAGTATTAAGAATTAGAAACATGGTGAAATCCTTTCGTACAGCAAGCTTCCTCCATGTACTACGAGAAAATAATAAAGATGCAGATCTGGAAGCCAATAGGGCAGTTTCCCTTCCGGAAGGCTCTCTTCTGGTAGATGAAACTGAGGCGTGGGATTCTATTCCATAATTCTGAAATGTTTTTCTGCATCATTCTGCATCAGTTTGTGTGTGTATTTAAACTAGGAAAAATAACAAAGATTGACTCTTTAGTCTCGTGTAAGAATTGTAGATTCTCAAAACTTGGGGTCTACGAGAAGACCAGGGTAGAAAGACTACAGGCTAAGTCTACTTATTGTAACCTTTGAAGGCAGTTGCCCACTTCTTAATACAAACTCATATCCGTTCTTGTAAAAAAAAAAAAAAGCCTATAAGGAGACATAATCATTCACTATAGAGGTCCAAGATTCCTCACCTCTGTGGTTTGTACTAATTGAAGAATCTCTGTGAAAAAGTATCTACTTCGAGCACATTATTTCTGTGAATTAAGTGTTGAATTTTTATCTAGGGCATGGCTTAGAATAATTTCCATGTTTTTCACAACATCAATACATTATTAGCATTATTTAATTACTTCTTTATACAATTATATGGAAATCATTCATAAGCATGAAAGAGAAGTAGAAAACCAAAATAAAGATATCAAGAGACCATGAGACACAAGACTTAGAAATTAGGTGCACAACCAAGGCAAAACCCATAAAAACTTCTTCCTTATGAGATAGAGTTTCTAGATTCATCAATACATCATAAATAACAATAGAAGAATAATAGCCAAACTAGTAATTGTAGAAATTATACAAACAATATGTATATCATGGATTCAATCCGATCTAACAATGTGCTAAAGCTAGATACTGAATCACTCATACAAATCAATTGCAAAATTTAAAACACAATCGCCAATCACATGAAGCAAAGAATAATCAATCAAACCACAACACAAATAATTTCCCGGGAAAATCTTGCTGCTCAAAACCCCTCTATCATATATTGTATATTCCACAAGGAATCATGAAACAATTACAATGCACTCTTCTCACAAGAGTCTCCTGCAATTTGCCTATCGTCTCACACTGATCCAGACAAAATCAGGCCAACACTTAGCCAATTCTTAGCCTGTATTCAACTTGCCTTGCTCACGCAATTCCTGATGAATGCAATCCCTATTCTTTAGGAATTTCAGCCTTCCTCAGCTGCGCTGAGTATCATGGGAATCCTATGGTGTTTTAACTGCACCTAGGCAGCTTGCTAATATCACAACTGATAGTTAACAATTACAATGCACTCTTCTCACAAGAGTCTCCACCTGCAATCACTGTCGTCTCTGTGATCGGATAAAAATGGATAACCTTGTATTTCTATAAGCCCCACATGTTCAACACTCACGCAATTCCTGATGAATGCAATCCCTATTCTTTAGGAATTTCAGCCTTCCTCAGCTGCGCTGAGTATCATGGGAATCCTATGGTGTTTTAACTGCACCTAGGCAACTTGCTAATATCACAACTGATAGTTAACTTCCTTTTAATCTTTGTCTCAACTGAGTCTCCACTGGAATTGACATGCATGCAACTAATAATAGTAAATCATCAGTTGCATGGCAGATCACTGCATGTGAATTAAATCTGATTTAATTCACTTGATCTCTCACTAGTGCAACAATCAGTCACAACTAGTTCAACTGACTTTAACTCATTTAACTGAGTTAACTGATTTCTCATGCATTAAACTCATGCAATTAACTGCAACTTGAACTCTAAAACACATAGAATCACTCTGCATGTCTCACCAACCACCTTCAACTCGAAATTCATGAGCTAACTGAGTCTATCACACTCAGTGAACTATTACAAGTGATTATGAGATAAGATTACATTTTATTTTCCATTTTAATGAAGGGAAAATTAAAATAGACTTTAATTAAGGGAAAATTAGAATAGACGTGCACCAAATTTAGGCCACACCAGTGTAGGTGTTGCTAGGACCTGTGGTCCCACACTAGTTTAGGTGTTGCTTGGACCTCCTAGTCCCACCCTAGTGTAGGTGCTACTTGGACCTCTTGGTCCCACACTTGGTGTAGGTGTTGTCATGTTGTTTCCGGATGCCAATTTCACTGTTTGTTGTTGCAAGGCTTCAACACTCCCTCTCAACAAGAAAGGTATGTCCTTGCATGTGACATGCATCTCTTGCATACAACACTTCTCTAGTGTTTCTCGCACATGCAACCTTTGCATGCAATACTTCTGAAACTGAATAACCTCCAAACAACTGAATCAATATAATGCATGTCATTAGAGTCTTCTGACTGTTGCTATCTAGTGCACATGTCTACTGGATTCTCTGCACTGTTGACATCTGCATCCATGCACTCTGCAGTGCTGCTAACTATGATCTGCGCTCCAGTATCCGACACATGTCACTCTGATTTCTGTCCTCCTGACATCTCACTGCATCAATCTAACTGATCCTACTACTGCTGGACTGTGGGCTCCTCGTAGCCATGTTTGATCCACGAGACTCACAACCTCTAGGACCCTACCCAAATTTATTCTTGGGATTATTCTTGCACATCACCCCACCTCACACTTGGAGGTATAGCTGCATGCACTCCCTCTGCCCATCTGTCTCAATTTCTCTGTTTGAGTGGTTTCTGCCACTCCATGATCCTCTGCATGTGGCTGCTCCACATCTTGAGGTTCATTCTTTGGAACCAAGCGTTCCTCATCTACATGCAAATCACGCTCCCCCTCAAGGGACAATTGCATGGCTTCCTCACACTTCCCAATGGTTGGAAGCTTTGTAGAAATCGCATCTACATCAAGTCTATAGAGATTCTTCACATGAATCCCAATCTTCTTGGCTTGTTCCGTTGCTTTGTGTCGAAGGAAAACTTTTCCTTCACTGAAAACAACTTCATAGCCTCTATCCTCCAACATTGCAACTGAAACTAAATTTTTCTTCAAGCCTGGTACATGCATTACATCTTTTAATTGAAAGGGTTTACTTGACTATCTTTGGAAGGTAATGGTACCAATCCCGGAAGCACTGTACCGCCCGTCATCACCCATTTCAATATGCATCTAGAGGTCCTCCTCCAAGCCACTGAAAAGTTCTCTGTCTCCCGTCATGTGAAAGGATGCACCACTATCCAAATACCACACCGATCCCATTGCACTTGACACCATGCATGCAATGAGCGAGAAGTCAAGCTCAAATTGCGAGGCCAAAGCCTCACCAGCTGTAGATCCTGAAGCCTTGTTGTTCTTCTTCTTTTGTGGACAGTTAGTGGCATAATGCCCATGATCGTGATAGTGAAAACACTTCACTCTAGACATGTTGCGCTTCTTTCCATCTTTACCGGACTCGAGATTTGGAATGGAATGTATTTCCTTTCCCTTTCTTTTCCTTGGCAGCCAAAGCACAATCTTCTTCATTTTCATTCTTAGATGAAGATCCATCTTTGGTATTCCATCTGAACTCCTCTTGCACCAAATCCAACCAAAGTCGTCCCTCATCTGGCAGCTTTTCCCTTCCATTGACAGAGTTCTGATAACTATGCCAACTCTTGGGAAGTCCTAGAAGAGCTAGGCTCACCAAATCATCATCAGCGACAGTAATGCCAACGCTCCCCAGCGCATCCCGACATTGGACAAAATTTATTTATATTTTGGCATGGAGTCGCCTTTCTCCATTTTGATCTTCCTGAGTTTATTCTTCAGTTCCAATTTCTAATGGTCATTGCTCCTCTGAAATAGGTCTGTCAAAGCCTTCCACATTGCATATGGAGTCGCTTTTCCATGGAGACTTTAGACAATGTGGTCTTGTACTCCCTCCAATAAGATCCTCCTCGCCCTTGCAACTTTCTTTTGACATGCATCAAGATTTGCAGCATTTGTCACAGTGGGTTTAGGAACATCATTGTCAATGAATTCCTTTAAGCCATTGTCTTCGAGCACTGCCTTCATCTGTCTTTCCAAGAAATATAGTTAGAACTGCGCTCGAGTGCATACTCCAATCTCAAGCCATTGAAAGCCATTTCGATTCTGAATCGGCGGTAGCACCAAGAAATTCTTTTACAAATTCAAATTCTATTCAGTCACAAACTCATCTTCTCCTCCACTATTGTGATTTCATGTGCTCTGATACCATGTAGAAATTACACAAAAAATATGTATATCATGGATTCAATATGATCTAACAATGTGCTAAAGCTAGACACTGAATCACTTCTACAAATCAATTGCGAAATTTAAAACACAATCGACAATCACATGAAGCAAAGAAGAATCAATCAAACCCCAACATAGATAATTTCCCGGGGGAAGCTTACTGCTCAAAACCCCTCTGTCATATATTTTATATTCCACAAGGAATCATGAAACAATTACAATGCACTCTTCTCACAAGAGTCTCCTGCAATCTGCCTATCGTCTCACACTGATCCAGACAAAATCGGGCCAACACAACCAATTCTCAGTCTGTTTTCAACTTCCCTTGCTCACACAATTTCAGATGAATGCAATCCCTATTCTTTAGGAATTTAAGCCTTCCTCAACCGCACTGAGTATCATGGGAATCCTGTGGTGTTTTAACTGCACCTGGGCAACCTGCTAATATCACAACTAATAGTTAACTTCCCTTTAACCTTTGTCTCAACTGGGTCTCCACTGGAACTGACATGCATGCAACTAATAATAGTAAGTCATCAGTTGCATAGCAGATCACAACATGTGAATTAAATCTGATTTAATTCACTTGATCTCTCACTAATGCAATAACCAGTTACAACTAGTTCAACTGACTTTAACTCTTAACTGAGTTAACTGATTTCTCATACATTAAACTCATGCACTTAACTGCAACTTGAACTCTAAAACACACAGAATCACTCTGCATGCCTCACCAACCACTCTCATCTCAAAATTCATGAGCTAACTGAGTCTCACACTCAGTTAACTATTACAAGTGATTATGAGATAAGATTACATTTTATTGTCCATTTTAATGAAGGGAAAATTTGAATAGACATGTACCAAATTTAGCCCACTCCAGTGTAAGTGTTGCTAGGACCTGTGGTCCCACACTAGTGTAGGTGTAGGTGCTGCTTGGACCTCGTGGTCCCACCCTAGTGTAGGTGTTGCTTTGACCTCCTGGCCCACACTTAATGTAGGTGCTGTCACGTTGTCTCCGGATGCTAATTTCAATGTCTCTTGTTGCAAACTTCACCAGTAACCAAAATCACGATCAAGTGCATGTCAAAGTCCAAGTGCCTTCAACCCTTCCTAGAATTTCAACCTCTTGAAATTTCGGCCCTCTTTTAATTTCACTATACCACTTTTAATTTCACTAGACCAAAGGTGTGCGAGACAAAATTGATAGGTCCAAATGAGGATAAATGATCTCCTTTATATAGCCTTCAAGTGGGGGTTGAATGTGTGCCTTTAAGGGCCCAACGAACCTAAAACATCATGAAGCCGACTTGAAATAAATTTGGAGGAAAATTTAAAAATTCAAATTTCCCATTTCTTTTCCAAGATGAAAATACCGACCATGGCTACCATATTTTTCAACACTCCCTCTTAACCAGGCCAGTACTTTTCATTCTCTCTCAAGATCAATCTTCCCGACCAATCGTAGATCTCACAACTGACGACCTAAGGAAGAGATCACAAATACTAATCTCTTTCTCTGTTAGGATCAATCTACTCAAGCAATCATATGTCTCGCGGCTTACAACGTAAGGGAGAGGTCATCATTATCATCGTAAGGAAATATACATTACATCCAACTCATCTCAATGCATCTCCCAACCACAATGTCTCACAACACATAGCTTAAGGGAGTAATTACAAAATCAATACATCTCCCATACCATAAGGTCTCACAACAAATAGCTTATATGAGGAATCATTAAATCAATACATCTCCCAGACCACTAGGTCTCACAACACACAACCTATAGTAGGAATCATCAATGCACCTCCCGGACCATAAGGTCTCACAACACACAAGCTGTAAGGGTGACGCAATCTTTTTGACCAATCCATTGGTGTCATAGCCGCAACCTAAGGAAGATTTAGGATGCTATATAATCAATGCTCCCTCTCCAAAGGGATTCCCATTCATTCCATTTTCTTCACATAAACATCACCAACCAACTCAACAAAAAAAATGTAGCCATGGTGGATCTCAAACATTTAAGAAAACAACATTCAAATGTTCATCTAGCTTCAGGTAGGGCTTCTCTCAGAATTGAATGGTGTTTTCATTGATATCAACCCATGGATTTGACTGGGTTTGAATTTGACCAAAAACAAAAGTCATTGATGTTGAATGGATAATGAACGCTTCTGAGTAATTTGAAGATTAGATCAAGATAACAACTATACTGTTGGATGGTTGAAAATCCAAGCCCTAGGATTTGGGTGCCATGGATTGAGGATTTATCCCGACTTTGTCGAGGGTTTTTGGTAAGTCAACTCATTGAGTTTCAGTCGGAGATTTATGTCATTAGATTCTCTTCATCAGGATGTTTCTGTTGATATATGGTACGCCCCATGGTTCCTTCTGGTTTGAGATAAAATTGAGTTTAAAGTTGAAGACCCAGTTTTGTGGGCTTAAACCCCAAGGGGTAGAGACATGAAACCTATTCAACAACGATTTTCAATATATGACATGGATTCTCACTGTAATCTCACCATGTATAAGTTGAATAATTTCAAGAATCAAAGACAATAAATCAATCATTGACTTACTGCACTCACGTGTCACCTACAAAACACACCAAGAGGGTTAGTGTACAATTACTTAGAGTTTAATAAACAAGTTATTAACAATTACTAAATTAAATTAAATTTATTAAACATCTAACTTAAGGTTTGAAAAGAACAATTATATTAATGTTTAAGCTTTGTGCCTAAGTATACTCAAACATTTACTTTAGAAGCCTCACTATACCCCTCAAGGCCAACGACATCCTAGCTTAAGAATTAAGGTAATCCATTACTAAAATTTTATTAGAAAAATCAATATATTCAAGCCCTTTATAAAGCCTCCTTCCAACATATACCTTGCGAAGCCCTTAATTAGCCTAACCTAACACTATAAAATAAGACGTAATCTACCATCATGCTATAACATTCTTAACTCATCCATTCTATGAAATTCTCTCTGAAATCTTTGGTTCTCTAAGGCAAGGAACAACGAAGGATCTCCAAGAATTTTTTTTCTTCACAAAACTATTCGGTCACCTTAGGTAAGTCAACAAGTGCACTTTGTTTAGCTTTATTTTAGGTCTTTTAGGTGATTCGTTGGGTTGATTTGAGCTCTGTCCTTTTTGCATTACAATCCTCGGCCCTGAGGTCTGTTAGGACTTGGCTTGCGGCTCTATTTACTATGACATTTGCAACAAACTTATGGTTGTCTTGTGGATTAATTGAAGGCTAATCATAGTGCGTCAATTGTTATACACATTTTCTTCTTGCTGACATAAATTAGATCCATATTCCTGCAACATTTGGACAAGAACAATTGCAGACTGTTGGTAGGTTACGATAGAGAAGATTTTTGCAATCTTCACTAAAAAATTCAATCCTTGTTGTGAACAGACTCTTTAAGAATTATTTTAAGGCATTCGTTCAAGGTCCTCTGTGGTTGGAACTGATCCTAGCTCCTAAGGTAACGTTCTTACGGACCATGGAAAAATAATTCATTATTTAGTGACAAATTTGACATGATATTAAGTTGACCATGGCTTGACACATTAATGGAATTATTACATGACCTTGACTTGTCTATTAACTTGAATTTTTTTGAAAATAACCTAATGACATATCAACTTATGTTGTTAGTAACTTTGATACATTATCTTGACATGACAACTTGTTAGAAATTGCACTATCCATATCCAATGTTTTAGAAGTAATGTAATGGGACAACAAATGAAATAGACCTCATTAGTGAAACAACTACATAAAAATTTGACTATATTCAACTATTAAGGCTAATTTTTGTGCACCAAGCCAGGTGTTCTATGTTGCATACCTTTGAAGGCATGAAGCAACAATTCAAGAAGCACTTGTTTGTGACATTGTAATTTTGACTATGTACGTGAGACAACAATATGTAGACTTGATAACTTGACATCACTACAAAGAAAAGACCCTCTAGCGGAGGTTATAAAAGAGGTTTTTAGTGTTATAAAATTGGCCAAAATTGTCAAAAAAACATTTGCTACATCTGTTTTTGGTAACGGAGGTTTTGGAGGAGCTTCTAACGAAATTTCAACACAACTAAAAAAACGTGGTCGGCCGAAGGTTATTACAGATGTTTTTGTTATCGGTGCGCTAATCAGGTGTCAACGCATCGGTGTGTTTTAGAGTGAGCGCACTGGTACTCTAAACCTACCAAGCACCAAGACAGAAAACAAATATAGGACACACCAGGGCGTTTAGCAACGTCCCGGTGCGTGTCAGCCAGACAGTTGCCCTAGGCGGTCCAAGGTGCATGCACCAGGACGTTAAGGTCTACAACCACACCGGCCGCATTGTAGGTGATACAACATACTGGGCCGTTCTAATTGGTATTGGGATTTGTGCAGTGCCCATAGGTCATATCAACGCACCGATGCGTAATATTATACAAACGCACAAGCATGCAATATCACATAAACACGCTGATCGTTCTAATTGGTATTGGGATTTGTGTGATGCACATAGATCATATCAACGCACCGGTGCAGATTATTATACAAACACAATGATCGTTATAATTGGTATTGGTATTTGTGCGGTGCTCATAGGTCGTAGAAACACACCGCTGAACAGTCTCACATAAACACACCGGTGCACAATATTGTACAAATGCATCGAGAGTTGTATTTGGTATTGGTATTTTTGCGGTGCCCATAGGTCGTAGAAACGCATTGGTGCACATTAGAATAAAAATGCATAAAAATGCATCGGTGCACATTAAATGACACACACCAATGTTCATTTTGTATTTTTAGAAACATCGACATGTGCAGTGCAATTATTGTGATTTTTTAAAATTCATTATTCATCAAAAGTTGACACATATCTTATAACAGTATTCATATCAATTAAAATTTTATTAGTGCATTTGAATGTGATGTTTGGATTAATTTGTTATATCATTTCATAATTATTGTGATTTTTAAAAATTCATTATTCATCAAAAGGCGATACATATCTTATACAGTATTCGTATCAATTAAATTTTTATTAGTGCATTTGAATGTGATGTTTGGATTAATTTGTTATATCAGATCATCAGATTTCACATCTCTTCATTATAATATTTAATCATCCATATATTTAATCAGTGGTGTTACATTTCACAGTGACAATGGAGAATGCAATAGAATAAATTAAAACATATTTTATTATTATATATATATATGAATAAGACACGCTTTATCATACAAAATGGGACAGTTATTGGTATCCCTTTATCTTTCAATTGGGACACTATTTCCATTACATTAAACAAAATGTCTGATTTCACAAACAAATATTTCAAAAAATACAATGCCTTTATTTGATATCTAAACATATTGATTATCATTCTTCGCTTGAACTGTTGTCACTTCTCGAGCTACTTCCATTATTTGGGTTATTTTGAGGAATGTTTTGTTCACGGTGTTGATTGTTTTCTTCTTCTTCACCTTCCATCTACAAACATAAAAATAAACTGTAACGAGTGTATATACATTAGTGAGAATAATAAAAATTGCAATATTAAATAATATACATCAATGTAAATCGAAAAGAAATGACGTACCATAGCAACAATTGACTCATGAGATATACACATTCATTCAAAACCAAATTTCATGCCATATTTCAATATTTCATTTGTTGGCGCAATTCCATACTTTTTTTCCTGCAAGTTTTATACCCCATAACAAATCATATATTTAATATAAAAGATTTTTTTGTTCTATTAATTATAGATGAAGCTAAGTAAAACAAGATTGATAGATGCTTACAAATTCCACAATTAATTTCTGATATGCCAACATATACTCACAACCCATATTTAACCCAATGTCAATCAATTCGTCTGATGGTTCTTCTTTGTATGTTCGCACTTGTTTGAAGACATTCAATGATGACTTTTGTAAAACAACTTAAAATATACAAAAATGAAATCTAGTTAAGTTGTTATAAGGAAGTAACAATTACTCACAAACTTAGATATCAACCCTTTTCCTCTTTGTGGTCCTATTTTATGCGCTGAATGGGTTCCATTTTCTTTTCTTTTCTGCAAGAAAATACTTGAAAATTAATATTTAATGCTAAACTGTTTATTTATTGTACCTAATTGAAAAATTCAATGATTACATATTACATTTGAAACACGTTGTTGTTGAGATGACTTCTCGTGTGATGCAATTATGTCCATTTCTTTGACCATCTCCTTGTACACCTTTTTGGACATTCCTACTGGCATATTTTTGATATCAGCTCGTTAATCTTTTGATATTTTCATAATCTTCCTGAAAATGTAACATGACAATCAAATATTTAATTTTTATATTGATATATAAAAAGTAAATATAACAAAAGTGATATTTATAAATGATTGCTTTCTAGTAATATACACATATAATTTTAGCAAAAACATTTAAAGGAATATTACTTTTTCATTCCTTCTTTTTGTTGTTGTTGTACGTTTTTGCTATTAAAAGTCTAACGTGTCTTATTGACCAATTCTCTGGAAACTCATCTTGTAGTTTAGATAAAATTTGGTTCTTGGAATCATTGGATTGATTTTTGTATTGTAAGTGGAAAGAACGTCTATACATTCGTTTCACTAGATCCTTTAAAGTTTTGTAAAAGTTCCTCCCCTTTCGTTAACCTCCAGCACCACTCCAGATGAACTAAGGAGCAATTCATTTTCATTTGCATGTTCTATTTTTTTCTTTTCTTAGAACAACATTCATTTTCTGAGTTGTTAGTCCATATAGAAAATTAAACATATGTGAATTAATAGATTGTTTGAAATATGTTATCTAATAATTTAAAGTATATTATTAATGAAAATTTAAAAAAGAAACTCATATTGGATCGATAGTATTTTTTCATTTACTTGATTCATCCTTTTGCAATTTTTCCATCAAGATTTTACGTTCTTCTGGTCCTAGATCAGAAATAATCTTATTGAGCTTTGTCATTTTGTGGCTCTACATGATACACAATAAACAATACATATTAGTTACACTTACATATAGTTCAAAAAATAATATTTTTTGTAAAGAATTTACAAATAACTTGCCTTTTTTTATTTTCTTGATGTGTTATTAGTATTTTTGTTACTTGATCTCCTGTCATCCATTTATTTATCAATATGAAATATGTACCATACCATTCATTAATATATTTTATAAACAAATCATAAACTTTTCACGTAAAAAAAAATCAAGAAACCAGTGCGCCTTTAATGATATATGCATCGACGTTGGTACGCGTGTTCTTATAAACACATTGCCAAAACAATAAAAACAACGTATGATGCTCTATGTCAAGAAGGAGCATCGGTGCGTTATATGTTAACCAACACACCGATTAACAAAAATAAATTAATAAAAATCCTCTAGTATTAGTTTTTGTAGCATATGATGTCATGGAGGGGTTGGTGCGGCATATTCTTATAAACACACCATGCAAACAGGGGATAACCGTATGGTGCTCTATGTCAACAAGGAGACCCGGTGCGTTATATTTTAAAGGTACACCGATTAACACAGACATAAAATATTTTTTTTTTGTCAAACAGTACGTGCGTGGTGCGCTTTAATGAAATAGTGCGTCGGTGCCCTATTTTACATATGGTGCACGGATTAAAAAAAAATCTATTTTAATTTTTTTTTATCAAATAGTACGTGCACGATGCCTTGTGTAAAAACAACGCACCGATGTGCTAGATTACAAAGGGTGCACCGATTAAAAAAATTCAGTTTTTAAAAATTTACGCAAGGGCCGACATGGATTGAGATCCGACTATGCAAGTCGTCCTGTGAGTTAGATGTCATAGGCCTATATATATATATATATATATATATATATATATATATATATATATAGCAATAAAAACCCTATAAATCTAAAATGAAAAGCCCTAATTCTGAAATCAGAGAAACAGGAAGAAGTAAGGGCATAAACAAAAATAATCAAGGGTTTAGCGTAAAATGGATTTTTTTATAATGAACAGTAAATTTAAATATTTTAATTACCGCGTAAAAAATACTGCAGAAAATGCAAAAAAAACAATAAAATTTAATCACCTGGTTTGAAATTCTATGCTATAGAGTTTGAATCACCAGAGGTTTGAAATTATGGTTGTCTGAAAATCTTTGCAAAAATAATGAAACAATGAATAGTGTTTGCTATTAAAAGAATGGTTTTACGAAACTAGATTTTTGAAAATATTTTTCCACCCATTTTTCAATTTACCGTTTATTTATTTTATTTTATTTTTTATTTTTTCACTTAAAAAAAATATAGTTGTTTTTTTTATTTTTTATTTGCAACTATTCGGCTCCGGTGTGTCAATTAATAACATTGCACCAGTGCACAGCAACTAAAACACACCGGTGCAGTTATATGTACATTAGCACCGATAACAATAAGTCCATTTTTAAGGCACCAAAATTACGTTTAGGTGTGTACACCAAAATTTATTGTTGTTTTTTCTCAAATGCAGGGAGAAAATATCATAATTATATCGAATGGACAATTCTTCAAAGTCCAGCTCGTTCCATAATATTTCTCAAAGTCCATCACGGAGTGATGAACCCTTAGCTAAACTAAGAGGGGGGGTGAATCAGTTTAGTACATTCATGGACATTTAAAACTCTTTTCTTCAAACTTATTTACACCTCCATTACATAAACAACTTAATATATAATGAATCAACAAACTTAATATGTGGGCAACAAGTAATAAGCAGTTTTAACACAATACATCAACACATAATCATCATACACATAGACAACATATATAAGTGGAAACCCATAAGGGATAAAACCACATCTTATTATTGTTGTGATGCAAAGGAAAGCTCCAACTCCATCTCACCACTGATTTTCTGTATGCTCCAACCTACAGGGGGCTACTACCTTAAATTCTTCAAGCTACAACTTGCAAGGAAGCTCTAACTCCCATCTATTTTCTGCATTCTACAACCCACAAGAGGCTCCTACCTCAACCAGCTCCAATTGGACATATATCAAGCTACAAATTGAAAAGGAAACACCAACTCCCATGTATTTTATGCAGGCTACAACCCACATGAGGCTCCTACCTCAATTTATGAAAGCTACAACTTGCAAGGAAGCTCCAACTCCCAAATATTTTCAGCAGGCTACAACCTACAGGAGGCTCCTACATCACCCAGCTCCAACTGAAAATTTATCAAGCTATAACTTGAAAGGAGAATATAATCCCCTCACTCAACATGAAACTAAAATTGCTGATTTACCTGGATATCAGCTTAGTTATACTCCTCCACTGTTGCCTCTCCAACCTTCATATCTACTTCATATCAACTCTTGATATGCACAACATCTCTATTAACTCTCTCTTATTCTTCCACTCTCCAACTTTTTGCAGCTCTCTTACATTCTTCCGCTCTCTTCCATTTTGCAGCGTTCTGACCTCTTCAACTCTCTTCAATTTTGCTACTCTCTCTCTCTCTCTCTCTCCTCTATACACACAGATATTACATGTTTTATCCAGATAACTACATGGCTGTTTGCATTCTACAGGGAATACGAAGTTAACAGGCCTGTCTCTCTGCCTTCCACCCATTCCATTCCTTACACTTTCCTTTGCATCACAAACAATATAAAATAATCAATGAATTTACATTTATAGTTACAACAAGTCTATTTCACTTAGCCCTTTCCGCTTCTTAGATTTGTTGTGTATTTGTCATCTTCTGCTTGCTGTCCCTTTTTCTTTTATGTTTCTTCTGTTATATTCTAACTGTGCTGCATAACCGCCTTTTTTCCCGACTCGACCCAACTGACACATTCACAATAATGCCACCATATGCTCCTTTGCCCGAATCTACCTATCTGCCTTCCTTCTCTTTCCCACAACGTTTAGCCTTCTGCTCCTTTGCTCTGTGTTGGGTCATCTACCCGAGTCTCCTTCTGCCTGTGTTCAACCTTTTGTTATTAATTGGTCACAATACACCATTAATTTATAGTCAGATCACTATTCTGCACAAATTTTTACTTACTCGAGTCTTATCTTCTTGCGTTCAGACTTTTCCTTTGTTACTCGAGTCCACCTCCACTTCCAGGGTTCTCTTCATAAAACCAATGCAAACACATTAATCCCAGACTTTAGATAAATTCATATTTACCTCTAAATAATGTATCGCGTCTGCCTTTCCATTGCATTTCGACATTCCATTGGTTTTATGTTATATTCTCCTTTTTCCTTCTGATGCGATTTCTGCCAAATGATGTAGCAAAGCTACAAATTTTCAGAATATGTGCAGAGCTTGTGGTTTATGGGCCCACACAAGCGGTGACCAATCACAGCGGATCACACTTCGCAACTTTAATAACTTACCTCCCTGTAACTTCGCAAATTTAAGAATTTCGCACTATTTGCGATTTCGCATATCGGCCCAAAAACCTTATCACATGTCACACCTTTTAACATTTATCATAATGGTTTTTCCTTATTTACTGTGGTATGCGATATACTTCGCATCAAAACTTAAAAAACTTACCTTGCGATGTCTTAACATGTAAAGATAAAAGTCGCCGATTGTGATATAGCGATGTCAATCTTCAGACGACACATGGCTCCTCATTGCATCGCAACTTAAAACATATAACTTGCGATGACTTAGAAATAAACATAAAAATCGCCGATGTGCGATATTCCACTGGGTTTGCAATTTAATATTTGCTGTTGATCTATGCCGTGTGGTATGCGAATGGGTCCCACACCAGACTTTAAATCCTCTAAACTTTAGCTTTGAAGCATATAGCATCTGATACTCTTATCACATTTCGCACTTCGACATTTTAACATGATTCTTGAGTGTTTATCATTTTGAGCTTGCGATGTGCGATATGCGGGCCAGGTCCATGTCATCTCCACGTCATTATGCCATGTCACTGCCATGTCATCTTGCCACATCATCATAAATTAACTGTGATTTGTGGGGTCGGGGCCATGTCATCTTCCACGTCACTTCCATGTCATCACCATGTCACTGCCACATCATCAACAACACTTCACATTTCGCAATTTCTGTGTCTTATCGCATCGCAACTTCGCAAGTTTTCATTTCTGCCGTTAACTGTTATACCATATCGTATGCGATGTGTAATTTGCGCATGGACCTCCGCCCGACACATGTCCACTTCATCGTATCACAACTTAAACAATTTAACTTACGATTTCTTAACATGTAATTATAAATGTTGGCGATTGCGATGTGTGATCTGCCAACACTGTTATGAACGTGTATTTGCATGACTTGACCCGCTCGTTCACTCCTTCACACTTTTTCTTCTTTGGTTGCGCCCGTTCATTTCTTCTTTGCTGCACGTAGAACACCCAACTTGTTCACGATCTTATGAATGCAGAACCACTGTTTTGCACACATTTTACAACCAGCGCGACTTGGCCCGCTCATTCATTTCTTTTCTTTGCTGCATGCATACACCTGACTTTTCCTTTGCCTTCTGTACTGAACTTGAATAGCCCAACTTGACCCGCACGTTCACGACTTTCTCCATTCGCTGAACGTGTTCATTACTTGTATTAGCACGTTCACGACTTGACCCAAGCTTGCTGCCTTTACTGCCTTTTCTCTTTTGCAGCCTTTGCTCCTTTGTTGACTTTTTTGCCTTTGTTGCCTTTCTTTTATGCTTTCTCATTGCATCATTTCCTGATCTTCTCCTTTGCCTTATTGCTTCTACTTCTATGCTCCTTTTCCTTTATGATAATTCTGGTGCTGCTCCTTTCTGCTCCTTTGCCATCAATGACAATATTTCCAACTGTCTCCTCCTTTGGCATTAATGGCAACACTTCTCCCCCCTTTCATTCTAAGAAGTTTCTATCTTCCTCTGCTTGATTTTCCTCCACTTTGACATCAATGGAAAAGGGTTACACCTTTTTCTAGTGTATTGTCCATCATTGCACTATTAGAGTTCTGCATAAGCATTCTTCATTTTTTCCACATACCTGGCTGGGATTGCTGCTCCATTTGGTGTGTAAGCATTGTTGGGAGAACACTTTGGGAATCGTTGAACTTGCATGTATATACACAGTAAGATGATACCATCCCAAAGCACAGACTCCTTGTAGTTGTATAGTGATGAAAGTGATGATAAGGAAACTCCATAGAACAAACTGTACCTGACTTATATAATCAGAAATACATCATTGGAATAATACTAAAATACTGAGAATTCTCCATAGGATATATAAAGTCTGCTCCACATATACTTCAGTCCATATTATGATCTTCATCTGAGATACATATCCGTTGAGGAATATTGTAGATGGAATATGTCTTCTTCTACAATACACATCTGCAGTACACATCTTTTCAAATATGATGATCCCAATATATCTTTTGTAGCCACGGTTCGCCTTTACTACCAGATTACACGGTGATTTCGTTGCATATTCAAGGATTTATTTGCACAAAACTTGGTTCATAGGCCAGCCGCTCATACTTTCTTATAAGGGATTCTCAAATTCACCCACATACCACTATAACTTTTAGGTGTAACTCATGCTTAAGGAAGACTAATGGTTAGAGCTTGATATATCTGATCTCTGCAGTATACACTTATGCCAGAGTGTCTATGCATCTGAGGCCATGAGATAACATGATACCCATTGATAATCCATGCGGTAATTTCACTTCGGCTCCCACAGATAGCCACAATTGAGACAACCTTCATAATATCTACTATTTGTATTGCGTTCTCCTTTGTTCTCAACAACAATCAACAATATACAAACTCTGATTTTGGCATCAATAACCTTGTTCATTTTGTCATTCTGTTATTAAATGAATGTCACTGCATATGCCTTTCTAGGGCTGATCCAGAATGATTGCTGCTCCAAATACACTTCAACTGTTCTAACATAATGAGCTTCAGGAAGACTTCTTCAATTTATTTGATTGGAATCTCAAAAGACAGACCACACACAACTTTATGGATGACCTTAAGAAAGAAGCCTTGAGAGTCTATAAACACTGACTTGAAGAGGAGACCAATTATATCCAAGAATAAGTACTGCTTCAATGCTCAATATAATACATTAATGCAAACAAGATAATTATCCTTTGGCATATTAAACCTTTCTATGCTTTGATAATACAACTCGACATTCTCCTGAATTTGTAACTAGAAGATACTTTGCACTAATCAGAGCAACCAAAACTTAATCCACACATATTATAATGCTGATAACGCTGGGACTACTTCCTTGATGTATTTCTGCCATACCACCACCATGATGCATACCATGATATTATGATCCCGAGGACCTGTATCATACCACTGCTCCTATTATCACCAAATTGTGTCCTGTTGGGCTGCTTCAATGGTCAACTTGGAGTAACTATTTCAGATCAATTTTGACTGAGGATTAGCCTCTTCAGATTGAGAGGGCTCTCTCAACTTATCAAAGGATTTACTCAATTAGGTCTTAAAATAGATGGATAACTCTATGAGTGTTTTAGTGTATGTGATTGCAGGTGAAAAATAAGGAATATTCAACTATCATTGGGCTCATGGAGTCAGTAAAAGGAAATAAATTATAAACATTCCTATTTTATGGAAGCTGGGGCTTTTTTCTGTTTCAAACACATGAGAATAATCAGTGACTCAATGCTAAAAGGAAGTCATAGCATATATGATATGAATTCTGAGTAATTTAGCATCAATACTACTGGAAGAAAGATATAAAAGAGACACATAAACCCATTGAAACACATCAATAATCTTAGGTAAAGCAAGAAAACTCACTGTCTGTCTATTACTGATATCAGAAATTACAATAGTAGCTGTGTCAAAAGCATTCTCCAACCCTTTATAACTCTAAAAGTCTCTCATTTATAGAGTGAGAACTCATACAAATGATTTTCCATCTTTCTCACCTCTAATTCCCACCTCAGAGACCTATATCAAACATGATTCCATCACTTGGAGACTTCCTAGGGATATTTCTGTTTTGCAGAGTTTGAATACAAAAAGGACTCTTCTTTCATTAATAGTTCAACAAATCAGTTTAATAACCTTTATAAACTGCAACCAACTAATTTTTTGAGTGTACTAGAGTGTTTATGTGTCATTATGCCACGTGGATGCTGAGCTGGACCTCCTCCAAGTCGAATTTTACATTTTTTTCACAAATCTGGTTAGTGAAAATTCTGAAAAATAGGCTTCAAAGATGAGTGTATAATTTACAAACCCTGATGGATTTGTAGAAACTGAGAGAGGTTTTTGTAGATGGGCCTGAGATGAAGGAAAACCTCTTTTATATTTCCAAAATCCTTTTTCATTTCATCAAAAATAAAAATTTAAGTAGACTGCTAAAATAGTCATGTACAAAAAATTTTGTAGCGCTCATTTTGTAGCAAACTCCAAAATCCACCTTTTGCATAACCTTTGA
Organism: Pinus albicaulis; assembly: GCA_034641835.2. Taxonomy (NCBI): domain Eukaryota; kingdom Viridiplantae; phylum Streptophyta; class Pinopsida; order Pinales; family Pinaceae; genus Pinus; species Pinus albicaulis. The sequence continues at coordinate 148,427,458 of CM076582.1, forward strand.
CCTTTCTGACTGTTGGAGGATCTTCCTTGGGGCTGATGAGCCTAATAAATTTTTTTCTAGGCCTTGACTTTGATTTTATCCATCCCTTTTGCCATATAATCACCTACAACAGTTTCGTAGCACATTTTGTAGTTGCTACGAAACTACCTAAAGTGAACAAAATTCAAAATTATCCCCTTTTCTTCAAAATTTGACCTGCATGTCTTCAAATTGATACTATTAAGGATTATAAGTCAAACTTGGTTCAAAATTCCTCTTACCCTCTTCAAAAATCATTTTTTTCACTTTTAGTAAGTTTATTTACCAATAAGATGACTCTGTTTTTTTCTGAAAAGATAGGGTTCATAGATGAGCTCCTATCTCCATATACTTGATAGTTGTTGCAAAATTGAAGGAGGTTTTTGTAGGCTAGTTCGTTATGAATAAAAAACTATCTTGTTTTTTTGAAAAACATCTCTAGGTGTTTGGGAACTGTAGAAATTTGCTGAATAATGAAGATTTATTCACCGAGATTATCCTGGTCACATACTATTTGAGCTTCATACATAACACATAATCTCTTCTACTCATTAATCATCACATGCGGAAATAAAAACAACAAGCGGTATTGAAAACATTCACATGCGCACATAGAAATTCAACACATATAACACAATATGTATACCGGGGAAAGCTTATAGCTGAAAACCCCCTACTTTCTGTATATTATAATGAAGAAGAATCATGTAACAATATCAGTACAATAATCCTCACAAGTACTCAGTACTGTCTCCAAAAGTTACACACAAACTAGCTCAGTTTTGAACAAGTCACGGGTTCAAAACTCCTCCATTGTTTGCCTGCCTCTACTGTGCAATCCAAGATGAGAGAATAGATGGAATGAATTTGAATTCCCTTGGATTTAACTACACAATCCTCATTGGAAATATCCTCCAATTATTGTGCAAATCTCATGCACACTATAGTCACAACTGATAGTAGACCCCACCCTTTCTCCTACCTCTTCCACTAGTCTTCACTGAACTGTACATGCACTGAGTTAACTGATGTGTTCTTTAGTTGATTTATGAGTTAATAATTAGTGAATTAATTATTAATTAATTCACACCACTCATCACTAGTGTATTTTTCAGTTAGACTAAATACAACTAGTTCAACTAAGTTAAACCGAACACAACTCCACCAACTGTCTCATCAACTCCACCAAACTCTACCACATGAGTTCTAACTGAAGTCAACCATGCAATAGCTCAACTAACCCTTAGGAAATTCAAATTTCCTTCTGCCAGCTGCATGTGCCACATCTGTAGCTCGAACTGAAGTGCTCCAAGAGGAAAAGATAATGTTTATAGTCTAAATATTATTAAGGGTTAATAATATTTGACTGTTCTATTTTTAGACAGGCAGTCTAAAAATAGACTTCGACTTGTATGTCTAAAAATAGATGTCCATCTATTTTTACCAACTTTACCAATCATCCAAGAATAGCATCCCGCAACTCCTAGACCATGCTCCATATGTCTAAAAATAGACTTTTCGACAAAAATCACATGTGTGGTCCCCACCTAGTTTAGGTGATCAATCTCCAACTAGGATCAGGAAAGATGTTTCAGGAGACCTCCTTCACTGTTTCTTGTTTCCATTTTCAACACTCCCTCTCAAAAAGAAAGGACTGTCTTTGCATGAAACATGCAACTCCATGCATTCGCCCTGCAACCTTCACAAGTGCCATGCAACTCCATGCATTCGCCATGCACCCTTTGCATGCGCCATGCAAACTCATGCATGCACCATGCAACTCCATGCATGCACCATGCACCCTTTGCATGCAACATCTCCGAAACTGAATAGGCTCCAAACAACTCAATCAGTCTGATGCATCTATCATCAAAGTCTTCGAATTATGCTGGTACCAACTGCACATGTCATCAGGAACCACTATGCTATTGAAATCTTGCACCCATGCACTCTACACTTGAGTTAACTCTGATCCGTGCTCCAGTATCCGACACTGTCACTTTGATCTACCTGCATCAATCCAACTGATCTGCTACTGCTGCGCTGTGGGCACCTCGTAGCCAGGTTCAATTCATGAGATCCACACCATCTCCATGAATCCTGCCCTGAAATCTCCACATGGGATTACTCATGCATGTCACCCCACCTCTCACCTGGTGGTATAGCTGCATGCACTCCCTCTGCCCATCTGGCATGAAGTTTCTCTGCATGAGTGGTCTCTCCCACTCCATGATCCTCTTGTGGCTGCTCCACACCCCGAGGTTCACTTTCACCTGCATGCAAAACTTGCTCCCTCTCAAGCATCAGTTGCATGTCTTCCTTGCACTTCCCATCAGCAGGAAGCTCCGTAGACATCCCATCTACTTCAATACCTGCATGCAAAACTTGCTCCCTCTCAAGCATCAGTTGCATGCCTTTCATGCACTTCCCATCAGTAGGAAGCTCCGTATACATCCCATCTACTTCAAGTCTGTAGAGATTCCTTGCTCGAATCCCCACCTTCTTGACTTGTCCTTCCTCATCCACACTAACTCCTATAATCCCAAGCTCGTCCCTGCAGTGGACAAATTTTTTCAAGTATACCAGAATAGTGTCATTCTTCTCCATCTTGATTTTCCTGAGTTTATCCTTGAGCGCCAACTTCCTTTGGTCACTCTTGCTCTAGAACAATTCTGTCAAAGCTTTCCACATGAGGAATGGAGAAGCTTTACCATGCAGGCTAGATACTATGTGATCCTTCATGCCCTCCAACAGAATCCTTCGACACCTTGCCATGTTCTTTTGCCAAGCCTCAACTTGAGTAGCATCAGTAGGCTTTGGGACTTCAGCATCTATGAAATCCTTCAGCCCGTTATCATCTAACACCGCCTCCATCCTATCTCTCCATGCAATATAATTCGAGCTGCCTTCAAGAGCATACTCCAATCACAATCCTTGATAAGACATTTTGACTTCGACACCAAGAAAACACTGCTGCAAAATTCGAATTCCAACAGCTTAAAACTCAACCGCTTCCGATCTAAACTTGAGAAAAAATTATTTCTAGCACAGAGATCAACTGTAGGGGCATTTACTGGATATATCACCTTTCAGAGAAAGGATGGATCTAGAGGCTACCTGGCCCGCTTACAGACTCTGTCTACCAAAATAAGTTTGTAATCACCGTAATAGATCTGATGATCAATATACCTCTGATACCATGTAGAAATTTGCTGAATAATGAAGATTTATTCACCGAGATTATCCTGGTCACATACTATTTGAGCTTCATACATAACACATAATCTCTTCTACGCATTAATCATCACATGCGGAAATAAAAACAACAAGCGGTATTGAAAACATTCACATGCGCACATAGAAATTCAACACATATAACACAGTATGTATACCGGGGAAAGATTACAGGTGAAAACCCCCTATTTTCTGTATATTATAACGAAGAAGAATCATGTAACAATCTCAGTACAATACTCCTCACAGGTACTCAGTACTGTCTCCAAAAGTTACACACAAACTAGCTCAGTTTTGAACAAGTCACGGGTTCAAAACTCCTCCACTGTTTGCCTGCCTCTACTGCGCAATCCAAGATGAGAGAATGGAATGGAATGAATTCGAATTCCCTTGGCTTTAACTATGCAATCCTCATTGGCAATCTCCTCCAATGATTGTGCGAATCTCATGCACACTATAGTCACAACTGATAGTAGACTCCACCCTTTCTCCTACCTCTTCCACTAGTCTTCACTGAACTGTACATGCACTGAGTTAACTGATGTGTTCTTTAGTTGATTTATGAGTTAATAATTAGTAAATTAAATAATATTTAATTCACACCACTCATCTCTAGTGTATTAGTCAGTTTAACTAAATACAACTAGTTCAACTAAGTTAAACCGAACACAACTCCATCAATTGTCTCATCAACTCCACCAAACTCTGCCACATGAGTTCTAACTGAAGTCAACCATGCAATAGCTCAACTAACCCCTAGGAATAGCGTAATTCCTTCTGTCAGCTGCATGTGCCACATCCAAGCATCAAATTGAAGTGCTCCAAGAGGATAAGATAATGTTTATAGTCTAAATATTATTAAGGGTTAATAATATTTGACTGTTCTATTTTTAGATGTGCAAATTTAAAAATAGGATTTAATTGTGAGGTCTAAAAAAATAACTCATTCCATCTATTTTTACCAAATCGACCAATCATCCAAGAATAGCATCCCAACTCCTAGACCATGCTCCATATGTCTAAAAATAGACTTTTCGACAAAAATCACATGTGTGGTCCCCACCTAGTTTAGGTGATCAATCTCCAACTAGGATCAGGAAAGATGTTTCAGGAGACCTCCTTCACTGTTTCTTGTTGCCATTTTCAACAAGAACTGCATTTGAAAAATATGTATCAAACAAGAAAAAAACACATTCTAAAAATAGAGTCGAAAGACATATCTGAATCTCCCAAGTTGTAGCATCTTTGAGAAAAGTGAAAGAAGTTAATGTTATTTGATCTGTGCTTGAAAATAAACTCTCTGAGTTTCTTAGAATTCTTCTCTGTTTTCCCAGAAACTTCCCTTGAAGTTGACTGCTCAAAAAGTCAAAAAACAGAGAAATCCTCAGATTCGCTACGAAATTGTCAGGTAGTTTCATAGAAAAATCTACCTATTTTGCACTGTATTCACTACGAAATAGTGAAAATCTAGAAAAGTGGCTCTTTTTAAAAAAAAATGATGACTATGCAAGTGAACCCAAGGTGGATTATTATGGATATGACCCTAATGACAAGACTAATGAAGTGTCCATGACCTATAATAACATGATTAAGTGAATTTCTCATCAAATGAATTATCTAACATAATGAGACAAGGTGAAGCTTATGATGACCCTATTAATTTTTTTTTGTAAAATTGAGAGTGATAATAGTGGCTCGACTAGGGATGGTGTGCCCCAGTGGTAAAACAAAGAACCAGTAGTTCCAGTGCCATATTCATTGGGCTACTCCCATCTTCAAAATGAAAACTTGCAAGCTGCTATGACCTATAACCTCGGCACTGAAAAACCAATAGCTGCTTAAGAACTGAAAGTACACATGCTGAATTTAAAACTGAAACTGACAAAATGCTTGATCTTCACACTTATTTATATACAAATGATCCTACTCTACTTTCTTAGCATAAAAAATCAATCAAGTGATCTCACACTTCCAATGAAGCCAATCAAGAAGTTAAGTACATGATTGGAATGGACATTCCACTTCTCTGATCATAAAACCATTCCTAAGAGATGACAACTTGTTCCACCATCTAAATTTGTTTAGATAACTGCAAATCACATTGAAATTCATTCCTATAGAAGATTCTAGTAGAGCTGCGAAAGGAACTTTGAGAGTATACACGAATAATTCTTGTTGATCAACAAGAAAGTGTGAGTAAATATGATCCTTTGTTGGTGTTCCTTGTTCAGATTTTTCTTTATAACTCTTGTGACCATTCTCGAATAAAAAAGAAAAAATCTGCTGATCATTATTTTCATTTTGGAGAAAGAAAAACTTGGAGTATTCTTGGACACTTTCAAAAGGAACTGCCTCAGCATGTACCACAGGAATTTCTAGAGGTAATTCTTCATATGATTCAACAAGCATACTCATCTGATTGTCTAAAATTTGATTTTCAAAAATTTCTTCATTTGTTGTACGCTGATGCAAGGAATGACATGAAGAATAAATTTCTTCTTTTATTTGAGGATTATAGCAATTATCTTCCAGTATTTCCTCCTGTTGTTGGAAATGATTCTCATATTCATGATGATCAAAAGACTGAAAATTCTGCTGCAAATATTCATCAAAATTAGATGATGTAACATGATTGTCATAAATAATTTTTAGTAAAAAAGTTTGCAGGTGCATGCGCTGCGCAGCGAAACAGAGCGCTGCCCTTAAAAAAAAACATGATTGTCATAAATAAACTCCTCCGTGGTTTCATTTTCATCCAAGAGAGAGGCTACCCTTTCATCTTGGTGATGAAAGGGATTGTCGTGAAGGGCCTCTAAAATTTCCTCATCCATGAACTCATCATCTTCATACAAATTCTCCAAATATTCAATAAAACTCACACAATGTTACAACACTCTTTGACCAGCAATAAGGAAGAATGACATTATTTACACGTCTCATAAAATGCAACATGGAAATAAAAAAGAGAATATAATGAACCATTTGGCAGGCTTTCGTACCAAGACCATGCTTTTCCCTCTAAAGTGACCATAAACATCTTCATGAGACAATCCTCAAGGAACTGAACCTTAAGTCTGCATACATGCATATGGAATCTAACCAAATGAAGAGCAACATTGTCTTTCTTTTCATCTTTAAATATGGGAAGATCAGTTAACCAATCGACCTTTGGCATAGGATTTGGAAAACTAGGGATGTCAGACCGATTCATAGGGGCATACCTGGCCTTTATTCTTGCAATGGAACTCATCTTGGAACTTCATCAAGCTACTGATCTTCAAGCAGTGGAGTCACCTTCCAATTGATTATTTGATGTGTGGAGTCACTAGAGCAGAAATACATCCACTATGTGCCTAAGTGTCTGCTGCTCTCATACCTTAGAACTGAAACTTTGTCATTCTTCCTGGAGAAAATTTACACTTTCGATCTCCGGCAACGACGCCAAAATGTTATCACCAACTTGTGTCCTGTTGGGCTACTTCAATGGTCAACTTGGAGTAACTATTTCAAACCACTTTTGATTGAGGATTAGCCTCTTAAGCCTGAGAGGGCTCTCTCAAGTTATCAAAGGATTTACTCAATTAGGTCTTAAAAAAGATAGCTAAATCTATGATTGTTTTAGTGTATGTGATTGCAGGTGAAAAATGAGGAAGATTAAAATACCATTGGGCTCATGGATTCAGTAAAAGGAAATCAATGATAAGAATTCCTACTTATGGAAGCTAAGGTTTTTTTTGTTTCAAAGATAGAACAACACTAACACATGAGAATAATCAGTGACTCAATGCTAAAAGGAAGTCAGAGAATATATGATATGAATTCTGAGTAATTTAGCATCAATAATATTGGAAGCAAGTTATAAAAGAGACACATAAACCCATTGAAACACATCAACAATCTCAGGTAAAGCAAGAAAACTCACTGTCTGTCTATTACTGATATCATAAATTACAATAGTAGTTGTGTCAAAAGCATTCTCCAACCCTTTCTAATTCTAAAACTCTCTCATTTATAGATTGATAACTCATACAAATGATTTTCCACCTTTCTCACCTTGAATTCCCACCCTAGAGACCTATTTCAAACACGATTCCATCACTTGGAGACTTCCTAGGGATATTTCTGTTTTGCAGAGTTTGAATACAAAAGGACTCTTCTTTCATTAATAGTTCAACAAATCAATTTAATAACCCTTATCAACTGCAACCAAATAATTTTACGAGTGTACTAGAGTGCTGATGTGTCATTATGCCACGTGGATGCTGAGCTGGACCTCCTCCAAGTCGAATTTTACAAATTTTTCACAAATTTGGTTAGTGAAAATTCTGAAAAATAGGCTTCAAAGATGAGTGTATAATTTCAAAACCCTGATGGATTTGCAGAAAATGAGAAAGGTTTTTGTATATGTGCCTGTGATGAAGAAAAACCTCTTTTATATTTCCAAAATCCTTTTTTATTTGGTCAAAATGAAACTTGAAGTAGGCTGTTAAAACAATCATGTACAAAAAATTTTGTAGCACTCATTTCGTAGCAAACTCCAAAATCCACCTTTTGCATAACCTTTGACCTTTCTGACTATTGTAGGATCTTCCTTGGGGCTAATGATCTAAATAAAAATTTTTCCAGGCCTTGAATTTTATTTTATCCATCCCTTTTTCCATATAATCAGCTACAACAATTTCGTAGCAGATTTTGGGCTTCAAGCCTGGTAGTTGCTACGAAATTACCTACTGTGCAAAAAATTCAAATTCTCCCTTTTTCTTCAAAATTTCACCTGTATGTCTTCAAATTGATATTATGAAGGATGATAAGACAAACGTGGTTCAAAATTACTCTTACCCTCTTCAAAAAACATCTTTTTCACCTTTAGCAAGTTTATTTACCAATAAGATGACTCTGTTTTTTTTGAAAAAATAGGGTTCAGAGATGAGCTCGTATCTCCATATCCTTGATATTTGTTGCAAAAATAAATGAGGTTTTCTTATTTCATTTCATTATGAATAAAAACCTCACTTGGTTTTTTCAAAAACATCTCTAGGTGTCCGGGAACTGCATTTGAAAAACATGTATCAAACATGAAAAAAACACATTCTGAAAATATAGCCAAAATACATCTCTGAATCCCCGAATTTGTAGTACCTTTGAGAAAAGTGAAAGAGGTTAATGTTTTTTGATCTATGCTTGACAATAACCTCTCTCAGTTTCTTAGAATTATTCTCTGTTTCCCAGAAACTGCCCCTGAAGTTGACTTCTCAAAAAGTAAAAAAACAGAGAGACCCTCAGATTTGCTACGAAATTGTCAGGTAGTTTCATAGCAAAATCTGTTTATTTTGCACTGTATTCACTAAAAAACTGTGAAAAACTAGACAAGTGGTTCCTTTTTAAAATTTATCACTGTGCAAGTGAACCCAAGGTGCATTATTGTGGATATAACCCTAATGACAAGACTAATGAAGTGTTTATGACCTATAATAACATGATTAAGTGAATTTCTCATCAAATGAATGATCTAAACTAATGAGACAAGGTGAAGCTTATGATGACCCTATTAAAAAAAAATTTCAAAAATTGAGAGTGATAACAACTCCAATAATAACACTTTTCTCATTCATCCTTCTTAAAATAATTTTGTTCCATTATCAACACTTGTAGTGAAACACACAATGTAATCATCCTCTTAGTTTCCAAGTTCACGAATAATGTTCCCTTTACCACCATGGCTGCTTGCTGCTTTCTCTTCTTCCATCAACCTACTGGCTATTGAATGCTTCAGTTTTCCTTCTTACTCTATATTTCTCTGCCAGAGGAATTGTCATTTCCCTTCCAGAACTTTTAGCTGTTCTTATTCCAAGCAACTATTCTTTGACAATTATAATGGGTACTTTTTATGAAATCCTCTCCCCCCTGGGATGTTGCTTTTTGTCTATCACTGACTGGATATCTGCGTTTCTTCCTAGAGAAACTCCCCCTGAGACTATGATGGATTCATAATGTCATTAAAGTAACAGGCTCCCCCTTTTTTTCTTCTTCTTCCATACTTTGTTGGGGTTCCTCATAATGTCTGCATTTCTTTTTGATTCACAATTTGCTCTGATTTGATTTGGTTCCATCATCTATCTAGAGTCCTTTAATGTATATGACAACCTGTATTCATTTGCTTTGTGTCCATACTTGTGGCACACATAACATCTTATTTTACCAAGGTACGCTTGAGTTGCTGTATAGAATTTTGTGCTCCTTTTTGAACATAGTTGACATTCAACAGATTTATGTCCAAATTCATTGCATGAATAACAATAGCCTTGGAAATGATTTGTGTACCTGGTGAACGCTTGTCCTTTCCATCTTCTTGCTTGAGGTAGTCTTTTCATTTGCTACGTATTTTGCTGATTAAACTTGAGTTTCCTAGTCTTACATTGAGCTGCTACATGTCCATAGTCATTGCATGAATAACAATAGCCATGGAATTGATTTGTGTATCTGGTGAAAGCTTGTCCTTTCCATCTACTTGCTTGAGGAGTTCCTCTTATTGGCTGCATATTTTGCTGGCTGGACTGGATTTGCTTTGTCTTACAGTATACTGCAATATGTCCCAATTTGTGGCAGAAAAAACAAGTGATACTTCTCACAGGAGGAAGGAACCTCCTTTGACATCTTCTGAATTTTTTCAATTCATCCTTAGGAGCGTATGAGCCTTTTGTAGTTGATTATTTCTTCATTTCTTTCTTTGTCACTTGAGGTGGCTTCTTGTTTCTGTTTGCTTCATTACACATCATGGTCTTGCTGGCTTCTAATTTTGTAGCTTCCCTTTTTGTTGCTTCATTATCCTTACTGCTTTTACAAAAATGATATTCTTGTTATCTTCTACCTCGGATTTACTAGTTTCTCCTTCATAACCTATCTTGGACTTTATGAGAGGAGATATTTGAGCATTTAGAATCTGGACCAACTGTCTAGAGCTTTTAATTTGTGGAATATTCATAGTTAATTCAATTTGGGCCTTCTCTGATTTATTCCTCATGCTTACCACCTCTTCTTCCAATCTTCTACATTCCTGAATTTTCTCTTTTATTTATTGCAATAGAATGTCTTCTACTTTCCTTGCTTCTTCAAGTTGTGCCTTCATGCCAACAATTTATTCCTTATCTTCATATTTTCTCTCATCACATATTTGCACTAGCGTCTTCAGGTCTTTGTTTTCATTCTTCAATATTTCTATTTCAGTCAAGGTTGTTTCAAGTTTGGATTTTTATTCAACTGTAATTTCTTCATAGCACTCACATCCATTCACCCTAGCAGGTATCTCATTTGATTGACCTTTTTCCTTTTGAAAGGAATTTTTCTAAATCTTCTTGTTTATCTTCTCCTTCTTGATAATGCTACCACTAGTGTCTCCTTCATGCATGAGATGAAATCTATTCCATATTACTTTTGCAGAAGTTAAATCCATTATTGAATCAAGATCCTTGTTATGAAGACTGTTATATATCACAAATTTTTCCTTGGAATTCCATTTTTATTCTTGCAAAGAGGGAGAGTTTATGTAGTAACCATCACATACAAGCTTCCATGCCTTAGGTTCATAAGCCATTAAATCCGTTTTAACCTTATCTCTCCATTTAGGAAAGTTTGTTGTACTCAACATGGGTACACTTCAATAGTCCATGACTCAACCAGATCTCCTTCAAGCTATTATGCTTACACCAAAGGATCCCACTCCGATACCAATTGATGAACCCTTATCTAAACTGAGAGGGGGGGTGAGTCAGTTTAGTACATTCATAGACGTTTAAAAATATTTTCTTTAAACTTATTTACACCTCCATTTCGTAAGAAACTTAATATATAATGAATCAACACACTTAATATGTGGGCAGTAAGTAATAAGCAGATTGAACACAATACATCAACACAATCATCATGCACATAGACAACAGATATAAGTGGAAACCCATAAGGGAGAAAACCACATATTATTATTGTTGTGATGCAAAGGAAAGCTCCAACTCCCTCTCACCATTGATTTTCTGTAGGCTCCAACCTATAAGAGGCCACTACCTCAAATTATGCAAGCTACAACTTGCAAGGAAGCTCCAACTCCCATCTATTTTCTGCAGGCTACAACCCACAGGAGGCTTCTACCTCAACTGGCTCCAAATGGACATCTATCAAGCTACAACTTGAAACGGAAGCACCGACTCCCATGTATTTTCTGCAGGCTACTACCCACATGAGGCTCCTACCTCAATTTCTGCAAGCTACAACTTGCAAGGAAGATCCAACTCCCAAATATTTTATGCAGGCTACAACCTACAGGAGGCTCCTACCTCACCCAACTCCAACTGGAAATTTATCAAGCTACAACTTGAAAGGAGACTACAATCCCCTCACTCAACATGAAACTAAAATTGATGTTTTACCTGGATATCTGCTTAGTTATACTCCTCCACTTCTGCCTCTTCAACCTTCATATCTACTTCATATCAGCTCTTGATAAGCAAAACATCTCTATCAACTCTCTCTTATTCTTCCACTCTCCAACTTTCTGCATCTCTCTTACATTCTTCCACTTTCTTCCATTCTGAAGCGTTCTGACCTCTTCAACTCTCTTCAATTCTGCTACTCTTTCTCTCTCTCCTCTATATACATAGATATTACATGTTTTATCCAGATAACTACATGTATGTTTGTATTCTACAGGGAATACGAAGTGAACAGGCCTGTCTCTCTGCCTTCCACCCATTCAATTCCTTACACTTCAGTCCAGTTTGTTACATAAGAAATAATCATTACAACACTCATTGGAGTTTTTCCTATGCCTACGGATACTTGCCTTTGCATCACAAATAATATAAAATAATCAATGAATTTACATTTACAGTTACAACAAGTATATTTCACTCAACCCTTTCAGCTTCTTAACTTTGTTGTGCATTTGTCCTCTTCTGCTTGCTGTCCCTTTTTCTTTTATGTTTCTGCTGTTATATTCTAATTGTGTTGCATAACCGAATTTTTGTGCAATATCCCAAAAGGGAGAATGCAGTGATACTAAAACACAATATAAGAATTGCAAAAATGTAAACAATAAATCTAAATACACATGAACATGTACAGAGAAGCTGAGCCATTTTATTATATGGGAGGTGAATAACAAGTACAACAGTGCTCAAAATATGAGTCACTCAAGCCAACGAGATGGCCTAGAATGACCCTGAAATGATCCCACAAGAGGGACTGCGTAACTATTGGATTGCTGGAAGGTAAATTACGTTGTCCCTACTGCAACTGTTGGGACTGTAACTGCCAGAAATATAGAAATTTAGATCTAGGCAAAATGGGAGCTTCGATGATGCTGAAAACAGAGATCCAGGCTCTATGATGGATACCCAAGATAACCTAGGAAGGGTTTCTCAGATCTGTCAATCTAATAAAACCACCCTCTTAGGGCTTCACATATACACTGTTAGGTATGCATATCTGTTGCATAATCTGATGGTATGATGGCTGCAATGATGCACAATCAGATCTATGCAAGAAGGGATGATCCCTTTACTAGATTCTTGGGCCAAAGGCTCAAGATCTAGCTCCTCCAATCTTCTCCACTGAAAATAGCTGTTGGATGAACAAAAACTTCAGAAAACTATGCTGTAAGAGAGGAAGGCTCAATAGCCTACTGCTAGATATGTCAATATAGCTCCCGATTGATGGAAACAATAGATCCAATGTGAGGAGATGATCCCTCACAGGATTTCCAACTGAAATACTGCAAACTTCCTTCCTCTAATAGATCTACAAGACTGGTCCGCGCAATCCTTGAAGGGAATGCTGCTGCATGGAGGTAAAACCCAATGGCCTGAATGCCAGATATAGATTTGCTGCTCCTGGAAGACTGAATGTGAAGAACAAAGTGGTAGGAATAATGCTCCACCAGTTTCCTAGCTAAATTCTAGAAACAGCCTCCTGAAGATGGCACCAATGCCTGATAAGGAATAGAGCTCAACAAAAAACCTTCCCAGAGTAGGCACACAAGTCCTCTATGGGTAAGGGTGGGATTCCTGCTCAGGAACACCCTGTGCTAAACATCATTGCAACTTAGCTAAACAACTTAAGATTGCATGGAGATGTCACCTGATAAATCTAGATCTAAACAGATCAGAGAATAATCCAAGTATCCAAATCTGCCTTCTATTGTGCCTTCACCTTCATTATATTGATTATGAGCCTTCCATAGCCTAGGAATCCTCCATAACTACGTTGTACATGTGGACATAAGTCTCCATGGTTTACTGTGCTATTTCTCCATGTCCTCCATCATGTTCACATGGGGTGATCACCCTCTCCATCATGTATGCATTAAATGCATCACTTCCTCCACTAACTTATCATAAGTGCTTTATGATCTTATTTTGAATGCACTATGATCTTAGTTGACCTCTTCAAATATCCTCATGATTTTATATTTAAGTTCCATGATCTTATTTGAATGTTTCATCCTCCATTATCTATCTCATAAATGAGACATTATATCCACTACTTTATCAATAATGGAGCTGCTCCACTACTACATGATTTAGATCTTGATCTAGAATATCCACATATACACATCAAAAGTGGATTTTATTCATCTTCGAGGATTATGGGTCCCTCCACCCTTCTATTTACTTAATTAGTTAACTTTATTAAGAACTCTAATATTCCAAATATCATGTGAAAATTTAGGAATATTACAGTCCTCCTTGGAAAAATGTTACTTGACCCCAAGCAACTGCAAAAGTAGATGCTAGAGAAATATGTCTCCCTCCAAATGGCATCCACACAAGGAAGGTCTCCCCATTTCATACAATGAGTTATGTATGCCCAACACCAAATTTGCCTCTCTAGAATGTCTAGAGTGATCTCTAACTGTGTAGCTAGATGTCCCTCATGAATCATGAAGCTCCAAGTGACAACCATAAGCTGTCCAAATCCTCCACAATACATGAGATACATAAATATAGATGGTTCTTTCCACAAGAGGAAAGATCCAACTCACAAAGTATACCTCCATCCCATGCTACATGAAGTAAAGAGAGGATTTTCATGCCCCCATCCTTAGCCATGTTGGCCTTGTTGGATCTAAGAATCATCCCAACATTTTACAAAAGAAGAAGTAGAGATATATGGGTAGACAAGGATGTCAAACCATATTCTCCAAATAGTAGCCAATGCAGCAATGCTCCCTGTTTCCACACCACACCATCAAGATACCAAGTATGGTGTCCATACTCTCCAAGTAAGAGCCATTGGAGGAGTGCCTCTTGCTGCCATCCTCCAACACTATTATGAAAAGTAGGCGAGTATGTAGGACCAAAGTCCCCCAATAGAAGCCACATCAACAAGATCTCTTGCTTCCTCTTCACACCATCATGTGAATCATGCAGAGACACAACATATTGAAGGACATATGAAATGTCATATCAACCCAATACAAACAAACTCCATTATCACACATCATGAGAGTATTATGCCATATTACAAACGATACAAAACACATAAACATGGGAGATGTCATGTGATGGCCAAAATATCTCACCCAAAATGAAAATGGCTTCTTCTGCTTCGTTATGTCATGGATACACAAGGCATGAGTCAAAGAACTATGAGCTATGGGGTGGTAACCATACTCACCCAAGAGCAGCCAACGTAACCATGCCTCCTTCTTCATTACATCAGTGATTTTCAGGGCATGGATCAAGGAAATAGGATCCTTTGGGTAGTAACCAAACTCACCCAAGAGAAACCAGCGTAACCAAGCTTCTTGTTGGCCCATGTCATATATCTGCAAGTGGTCATGAAACCCCTTGCTTATCATCCTCACCCACTCATCCCAATGTGGATGATGAATGATGTCCTGCATAAACATGGTATCCTCCCTTTGTAGAATACTATCCTCATCAAAATGATGAAGAAATTTGCACTCCATGATATGTTGAAGTGCACCTCCCATGAGATCTCTCAATGAGACCTTCTTCTCATCAATGGCCCTCCAAAACCAGTAAGGTTCTGGATCTGCTTCAGGTATAATTTTCTCTTTGAGCTGTGAGATGCTCATTAAGAAAGTGTCATCTAGAAAGGAGAAAAGATTAATCATCTCAAGATGTCTACCATTTATCATATTTACCTCCATTGCTTCATGAGTGAAGCTACCTTCATAATGATCCAAGAATAATGGCCCCCCTTCATCATCACTGTTACTAAATGACAGCGCTGTAGATCTGCATGGTGGTCCATATGCTGTCTCATGGCAAGGCACAATGCTGAACTCATAGCCAGCCATTTTACACAGGATCATGCTCATCCCATATTCCAAAACTCTACACTTCAACTCAAACGGTTGAATGTGGTTCAACAATGATGAACTAGGATAACTCTTCTTCTCCTCCTTGATTAGATCAAATGTCCTTTGCACTGTGATATGTTGCTGCTTCAAATCAACATTTTGTTCTAACCCTTGGTTATGCATTGGCCCTGATGGCATGTTCCCGTAAGTTTCAATAATATCTACTGAAACAATATGTGATGAAAGTGCATGCATACCTTGGATCAACAAATCTGTGGGAACCTCTTGCAAGAACACAAGAGTTCCTCCACCCAGGACAATGGTGTCTCCAACTGCTGGTAAGAGTGATGGCTACTCTTCTATCAATGTATCATCACTGGAATCTACCTCCTCTTCCTCATGCATCTCCTGAATCATGCATGGGACTCTATATGTCAAGAGCTCAAGAATATCTTGCAAAGATGCAAGTGTCTCTTCTCCGGATACAAGTACTTCTGCAGCTGGTGGTGAATGTAGTGAACCCTTGTCCAGAGTGACAAGAATGACATCCTCCTTTGTTTCCTTAGGAAATGTCTCTTTGTGACACATATCTGGTTTTATCACATCAAAATTCTTTCTCAATTTGTGAAATAAATCTGAATATTTAGTCACCTTTGCATGTTCCATGTGAACAAACCACCAATCATTGGCTTCACCACAAAGATGAAGTGCTGCAGTCTGGACAACCTCTCTTTCAGCTACAGGATGTAGCTTGAAGAATGAATCTAACTCTTTCCTCCAAGCCTTAACAGTGCTTGAGGAAGATCCATCAAATGTAGGAAAATAGAATCTATTGTGCCTCTTTCTTCTATTTCTGCTATAGGATCCTCTTTCTTCTTTGATTTTGAAGAATTGTTGGAGAGTTAGCTTCTCCTCGAATGCTCTAGACTGTGCTTTGTACTCTTCAAGATATAGATTGAGAGTCTCATGAGTCTCAAATTATTTTATTTCTTCATGACTATACCCTTCACCTTCTTCAAAGAAAGTGGGCATAGTATATCTATGAGGAGATCTATGATTCTCTGGTTTCCTTTTTTGTTGATAGGAAGTGCTTGGACCTTCCTCATCAAATCTTCTTCTTGGATCCTCTTTTTTCCTTTCCCTCTTCATTTGATTGACCTCTTTGGAGAGATATTGCTTGGGTCTAAAGATAAGAGTGGCAAAAATATAATCCTCCTTCATGATAAATCTCATTTATCTGCTTCTTCTTTTGATTCAAAAGATGAAGTGTCCACAAGTTGAGCCAAAGATCATGCTCTTATACCACTGTAATATCCCAGAAGGGAGAATGGAGTAATAATAAAACACAATATAAGAACTACATCAAAGTAAACAATAAATCTAAATACACATCAATATGTGTAGAGAAGCTGAGCCATTTTATTAAATGGGAGGTGAATAACAAGTACAATAGTGCTCAAAATATGAGACACTCAAGCCAAAGAGATGGCCTAGAATGACCCTGAAATGATCCCACAAGAGGGACTGCGTAATTGTTGGACTGCTGGAAGGTAAACTGTGCTGTCCCTACTACAATTGTTGGGACTACAACTGCATGAAAGATAGAAAGTCAGATCTAGGAAAAATGGGAGCTCCGATGATGCTGAAAACCGAGATCCAGGCTCTATGATGGATACCCAAGATAACCCAGGAAGAGTTTCTCATATCTGTCAATCTAAGAAAACCACCCTCTTAGGGCTTCACATATACACTACTTGGTATGCAGATCTACTGCATAATATAATGTTATGATGGTTGCAATGATGCATAATCAGATCTATGCAAGAAGGGATGATCCCTTTACTAGATTCTTGGGCCAAAGGCTCAAGATCTAGCTCCTCCAATCTTCTCCACTGAAAATAGTTGTTGGATGAACAACAAATTTAGAAAACTACGCTGTAAGAGAGGGAGGCTCAATAGCCTACTACTAGATATGTCAATAGAGCTCATGAGTGATGGAAATAATAGATCCAATGTGAGGAGATGATCCCTCATAGGATTTCCAGCTAAAATACTGGAAACTTCCTTCCTCCAATAGATCTACAGGACTGGACTGCAAAATACTTGAAGGGACTGCTGCTGCATGGAGGTAAAACCTAATGGCCTGAATGCCAGATATAGATTTGTTGCTTCTGGAAGACTGAATGTGAAGAAAAAAGTGGTAGGAAGAATCCTCCACCAGTTTCCTAGCTGAATTCTAGAAACAACCTCCTGAAGATGGCACCAATGCCTAATAAGGAATAGAGCTCAATAGAAAACCTTCCCAGAGTAGGCACACAAGTTCTCTATGGGTAAGGGTGGGATTCCCACTCAGGAACACCCTGTGCTAAACAACACTGCAACTTATCTAAACAACATAAGATTGCATGGAGATGTCACCTGACAAATCCAGATCTAAACAGATCAAAGAATAATCCAAGTATCCAAATATGCCTTCTATTGTGCCTTCACCTTCATTATATAGATTATGAGCCTTCCATAGCCTAGGCCCCCTCCATAACTACGCTGTACATGTGGACATAAGTTTCCATGGTTGATTGCGCTATTTCTCCATGTCCTCCATCATGTTCACATGGGGTGATCACCCTCTCCATCATGTATGCATTAAATGCATCACTTCCTCCACTAACTTATCATAAGTGCTTTATGATCTTATTTTGAATGCACTATGATCTCAATTGACCTATTCAAATATCCTCATGATTTTATATTTAAGATCCATGATCTTATTTGACTGTTTCATCCTCCATGATCTATCTCATAAATGAGACATGATCTCCACTACTTTATCAATAATGGAGTTGCTCCACTACTCCATGATTCGGATCTAGGTCTAGAATATCCACAAACACACATCAAAAGTGGATTTTATTCATCTTCGAGGATTATGGGTCCCTCCACCCTTTTAGTTACTTAATTAATTAAGTTTATTAATAACTCTAATATTCCAAATATCATGTGAAAATTTAGGAATATTACATTTTTCCCAACTCAACCTAGCTGGCACATTCACAACAATGCCACCATATGCTCCTTTACCGGATTCTTCCTATCTGCCTTCCTTCTCTTTCCCACAACATTATTTCTTCTGCTCCTTTACTCTGTGTCAGGTAATCTACCTTAGTCTCCTTCTGCCCACGTTCAACCTTTTGTTATCAATTTACCACAATACACCGTTACTTTATATTCGGGTCAATGTTCTGCACGGCTTTTTACTTACTCGAGTCTTATCTTCCCGCGTTCAGCCTTTTCCTTTATTACCCGAGTCGAAATCCACTTCCAGAGTTCTCTTCATAAAACCAACGCAAACACATTAATCCCGGACTTTAAATAAATTCATATTTACCTCTGAATAATGTATCGCGTCCGCCTTTCCATTGCATTTCGACATTCCATTGGTTTTACGTTATATTCTCCTTTTTCCTTCCGATTCGATTTCTACCAAATGATGGAGCAAAGCTGCAAATTTTAAGAATACGCATGGAGCCTGTGGTTTATGGGCCCACACAAGTGGTGACCAATCATGATAGATCACACCTCACAACTTTAATAACTTACCTCCCCGTAACTTCGCAACTTTAATAATTTCACAATATTTGCGATTTTACGATTTCACAAATCGGCCTGAAAACCTTATCGCATGTCGCACCTTTTAACATTTACCATAATGGATTTTCCTTATTTCCCGCGGTATGCGATATACTTCGCATCGCAACTTAAAAAACTTACCTTGCGATGTATTAACATGTAAAGATAAAAGTCGCTGATTACGATATAGAGATGTCAATCTTCAAACGACATGTGGCTCCTCATCGCATCACAAATTAAAACATATAACTTGGGATGACTTAGAAATAAACATAAAAATCACAGATGTGTGATATTCCACTGGGTTTGCGATTTAATCTCCATCGGTGATCTATGCCGTGCGGTATGCGAATGGGTCCCACGTCGGACTTTAAATCCTCTAGAATTTAGCTTTGAAGAATATCGCATCCAATACACTTATTGCATTTAACACTTTGGAATTTTAACATGATTCTTGAGTGCTTATCCTCCTAAGCTTGCGATGTACGATATGCGGGCCAGGTCCATGTCATCTCCATGTCATCAAGCCACGTCACCTTTCCACGTCAGCTTGCCATGTCACTAACACATTATCTCCACATCACTGCCACGTCAGCTTGCCATGTCATCACCCGCACTTCACATTTCACAATTTATGTGTCTTATTGCATCGAAACTTTGCAAGTTTTCATTTATGTTGTTAACTGTTATACCATATCATATGCGATGTGCGATATGCGCATGGACCTCTGCCCGACACATGTCCACTTCATCGCATCGTAACTTAAACAACTTAACTTGAGATTGCTGTTAGAAAATTATATATTATGGAGCAATGCAACACATAAAATATGCGGAAAATACAAGCACACAAAACACATAAAACTAGAGAGACACAGATATACGTGGTTCACCCAGTTTGGGCTACGTCCACCCTGAACAGCCAATCCTTCCTTTCTATTATCCAGCAAAATGAAGAGACAAAACCTATAGCAGATCCACTGCAATATCCTATGTTATCTCTCACAGTCTCCCTCTTTGTTTCTTGCTCCGAGAATACACACATCATACACAGCCGTAATAAAATACCCTTATAAAAGCGAGGGGTTGCCTTCTAGGGAAAAAAACCCTAATCTAAACATAAATTCTACCTTCAGATCATCCGCCTATGAACGACCCAGATTGACTAGAAATTACTATACTTTTACAAGGCAATTTTACATCTGTTTTTAGCTTCGGGGGCGCTGCCCTCGAAAGCCCCCGCCAGGGGGGGCTCCGAAAAGCACTGCCACCCCCCTAAACCCCGCACGGCAGAGATTAATTACGGGCGGCGTTGCCACCCCTTTTAAGGTACAGGGGTCCTATGCTGTGATACAAGATAATCAGGCTCCACATCTAACAATCTCCCACTTGGAGACTGATCGTAGCAACTCCACCACTGCTTCATTTGATGGAAAATGACTCCTCTTTGGACCTGGCTATTCCTCATATTCATCGTCATCCTTGAAGACCAATTGAAACTGAGCACATTCTCAGTTTCTCCCTGGTTACAACTTTTGTTAGCATATCTGCAGGATTTTGGCTAGTGTGTATCTTTTCCAGCTTCAACTCTCCATCTTCCAATACTGACCGTATGAAATGGTACTTGAGATGTATGTGTTTAGTCCTGGAATGAAATGCCGAGTTCTTTGCAAGATGAATAGCACTTTGGCTATCACTGTATAGTGTGCCCATATCATGCTTCTTACCCAATTCATCCATAAACCTTTGTAACCAAATCATTTCTTTACTAGCCTCCGTAGCAGCAACATACTCTGCTTCTGTTGTTGAAAGTGCAACAACACTTTCGATTTTTCAAACCCAACTGACAGCTGTTCCACCTACAATAAATACATATCCTGTAGTGCTCCTCCTGTTATCTCTGTCACCTGCCATATCTGCATCAACATATCCCTGTAGAGAAATGTTTGAACCACCAAAGCATAATGCTTGATTTGTGGTACCTCTCAAATATCTGAGAATCCATTTTACTGCCATCCAATGTTCTTTTCCTGGATTATTCATGTACCTTCTTACAACTCCCACTGCATGTGCAATATCAAGCCTTGTGCAAACCATTGCATACATTAAGCTTCCAACTGCTGATGCATATGGAACTTTAGACATATAATCCATGTCTTCTTGGGTCTTTGGGCACATCTCCTTACTAAGTTTGAAATGGCTAGAAAAAGGTGTACTAACTGGTTTTGCATTCTACATATTAAATATTTTCAACACCTTCTCTATGTACTCATTCTGAGACAGTGTCAATTTGCGATTTTTCCTGTCTCTAGTTATCCTCATACCAAGGATTTGTTTTGCAGCTCCCAAATCCTTCATTGCAAATGAATTTGCCAATTTTATTTTGAGCACATTTATTTCCTGCATGTTAGACCCTGCAACAAGCATGTCATCTAAATACAATAACAATATAATATAGCTACCATCATTTTTCCTTTTCAAATAAACACAATGATCAGAGTGACATCTAGTATAACCTTGTTCAGACATAAAATTGTCAAATTTTAGATACCACTGCCTTGGAGCCTGTTTTAAGCCATACAAGCTCTTCTTTAACTTGCACACCAATTTTTCTTTCCCTTTTACCTCATATCCTTCTGGTTGCTGCATGTATATCTCTTCCTCCAAATCTCCATGGAGAAATGCCGTCTTTACATCTAACTGTTCAAGATGTAAATCTTCCGCTGCTACAAGACTTAAGATAGTTCTGATTGAATTCATCTTAACAACAGGAGAAAATATTTCATCAAAATCAATACCTTTCTTCTGTGAAAACCCCTTCACCACAAGTCTAGCTTTGTACCTCTGTTTTCCTCCATCTTCTTCCTTCAGCCTGTAAACCCATTTATTCTGCAATGTAGTTTTACCTGCAGGCAACCTGACTAAGTCCCAAGTCTGGTTATGCATTAAGGAGTCCATCTCTTCTTCCATGGCTAGCTCCCACTTCTTCCCGCTTTCAACCTGCATTGCTTCTTCATAACATTCAGGTTCACCAGAATCAGTCAACAATAAATAATATAATGAAGGAGAGTATCGTTCAGGGGGTCTACTTATCCCGGTAGATCTTCTAACACCACTTTCAGGTGTTTGAGGTGCCTGTTGCTGTTGTGGTGGTTGCTGCTGCTGTGGTTGTTGATTATTATTATTTTCAGGCACCTTTACTTTTTCAGTTATCTCATCAAGAACCGTGTATTCTTTGCTTTCTTTTTCCTGTTTCTTTTCCTGCAACTGATTCTTATACAAGACCTTTTCATTGAATATTACATCTCTGCTCCTAATGATTTTGTGATTTTCATAATCATATAAGTGATATCCAAAATCATTAACACCATATCAAATAAAGGTACATTTCTTTGATTTTTCCTCAAGCTTTGTTCTATTTTATTTATTAATATGGACAAAGGCCTCACAGCCAAAAGGATTTAAAAAAGAGTAGTTTACGTTTTTACCTGTCCATGCTTCCTCTGGAATACCACCATCCAAGGAAATTGAAGGCCCTCTGTTTATTAGATAAAAAACAGTATCTACAGCATCTGCCCAAAATTGTAAAGGCAACCCTGCATGCAATCTCAAGCACCTTGCACGCTCCATGATTGTTCTATTCATCCTTTCTGACACACCATTTTCTTGTGGTGTTCTTGGAACTGTCTTCTATCTACGAATTCCATGCTCTGAACAGTACCTATCAAACTCTTTGCTGCAATATTCACCTCCATTGTCTGATCTGAGACACTTCAACTTCTTTCCTGTCTAAATCTCAACCAAAGCTTTCCATTTCTTGAAAGTATCAAATACATCAGATTTATTCTGAATACAATAAATCCATGTTTTTCTAGTTGCATCATCAATAAAAGTAACATAATAACGAGAGCCACCGAGAGATGATACCTGAGCAGGTCCCCATACATCTGTCTGCACAAGCTCCAATTTTTCGCTCTTCTTTTCTTTCCCAATTTTGATAAATCTGACTCGCTTTTGTTTTCCATAAATGCAATTTTCACAGAAATCCAAATCAACATTCTTCAAACCTGGCAACAAATTTCTTGAGTGAAGAATCTTCATTCCCTTCTCACTCATGTGTCCGAGCCTATGATGCCATAATCCTGCATCTGCTCCTTTGGAAGTTAAAGCATTAACAAAGTTAGAAATACCATTGCATAAATACAATGTACCAACCTTTTCACCTTTTGCTATTACCATCACTCCTTTGGTGACCTTCCAAGTTTTATCTTCGAAAGTTGTCACACAACGTTCACTGCCTAACTGCCCTGTTGAAATCAGATTTTTCTTCAGATCTGGAACATGCCTTACCTCCTTTAGTAGCCATTGGTTTCCATTCTGTTGTTTTACAAGAACTTTACCCATTCCAAAAATTTTACAGGTTTTATCATCACCCAAACGAACTTGTCCAAAATCTCCTTGAACATAGTCATGAAAATATTTCTTATCAGGTGTGGCATGGAATGAAGCTCCTGAATCTACAACCCAAGAATCAGTAACATTTTCGAAAGAAAGAATCAAAGAATCTTGTAACACATCACCTGTCACATTTGCTTCATGATTGTTTTCTTGCTGTGCATCTCCTTCTTTTCCCTTCCAAGATCTACAATCTTTCTTTAGGTGTCCTCTCTTTCCGCATTTCCAGCACACTATCCCCAATCTGGACTTGGATATGCCTTTCCTTGATTTACTGCAATAACCCGAGCTCTTTCCTCTTTCCATTCTCCTTCCCCTAGACTCTGCACTCAAAGCATTACCCGATGTCTCACCGGAGCTTTTCCGTCACATTTCCTTGCTAAGGATAGCACCGACAACATCATCAAACTTTAAAGTACTAGATCTAGAGATAGAGTTACTAATGGCCATTACTAAACCATTCCAACTCTTTGGCAATGAGCACAAGAATAACAGAGCTCTAACTTCATCATCAAAGTTTACCCCTACAAAACTTAACTGACTGGTAACTGTATTGAAATCATTTAAATGGTCTGCAACAGATCCACCTTCTGACATCTTCATATTAAATAGTTGTTTCATAAGAAATACCTTGTTTGAGGCCGAGGGTTTTTCATATAGTTTTTCCAACGTCTGCATCAAACCCTTTGTTGTTGTTTCCTTCGAAATATTGAAGGCTACTGACGCCGCAAGGCACGACCGTACTGTTCCGAGTGCCTTTCTATCGAGAATGTTCCATTCCGCACCTGTCATGGCCGCCGGCTTCTTTGTTTTTCCGCTCAATGGTAGGTACAGATCTTTCTAATACAGATAATCTTCCATCTGCATCTTCCACAAAGGGAAGTTTTGGCCGTTAAATTTCTCGACCCTAAACTTACCATCTTCCGCCATTGCTCTCAATCGAACCATGAACTCTTCTTTCTTGCAAGTTTATCAGCCAAATAGACCTTCGGCTCTGATACCAGTTGTTAGAAAATTATATATTATGGAGCAATGCAACACATAAAATATGCAGAAAATACAAATACAAAAAACACATAAAACCAAAGAGACACAGATATACGTGGTTCACCCAGTTTGGTCTACGTCCACCCCGAACAGCCAGTCCTTCCTTTCTATTATCCAGCAAAATGAAGAGACAAAACCTATAGCAGATCCGCTATAATATCCTTTGTTCTCTCTCACAGTCTCCCTCTCTATTTCTCGCTCCGAGAATACACACATCATACACAGCCGCAATACAATACCCTTATAAAAGCGAGGGGTTTCCTTCTAGGGAAAAAAACCCTAATCTAAACATAACTTCTACCGTCAGATCATTCGCCTATGAATGGCCCAGATTGACTAGAAATTACTATACTTTTACAAGGAAATTTTACATCTGTTTTTAGCTTCTGGGACATGCCCCCGAAAGCGCCCGCTAGGGGCCGAAAACGTGGCCCCTCGCCACTCCCCCGACCCCACAAAGAAGACACTGTTGTGGTGCGTTGCCGCCACTTTTAAGGTACAGGTGTCCAATGCTGTGATATAAGATAATCAGGCTCCACACCTAACAATTGCTTAACACATAAATATAAAAGTCGCCGATTGCAATGTGCGATATGCCAACATTGTTCTGAACGTGTATTTGCAGGACTTGACCCGCTCGTTCACTCCTTCACACCTTTGCTTCTTTGGTTGTGCTCATTCATTTATTCTTTGCTACACGTAGAACACCCAACTTGTTCATGATCTTCTGAATGCAGAACCACTATTCTGCACGCGTTTTACAACGAACCCGACTTGGCCCGCTCGTTCATTGCTTTTCTTTGATGCTTGCATTTTGTACACATACACCCGACTTTTCCTTTGCTTTCTGTACTGAACGTGAATAGCCCAACTTGACCCGCACGTTCATGACTTTCTCCATTTGCTGAATGCGTTCATTACTTGTCCTAGCACGTTCACGACTTGATTCAATATGTTCACGACTTGACCCAAGATTGCTGCATTTGCTGCCTTTGCTGCCTTTCTTTTATGCTTTCTCACTACATCATTACCTGATCCGCTCCTTTTCCTTATTGCTGTTGCTTCTCTACTCCTTTGCCTTTATGATAATTCTGGTGCTGCTCCTTTCTTCTCCTTTGCCATCAATGACAATATTTCCAACACGAAGTTCTCCCTATCCATCTCGAGACGTAATATTTACTTGAGATTTTATTTATATTTTCATTATCTAACTGAATTTATGTTAATAGATAGAAAATATTTCAGATTAATCACATCATTAGGATTTGGTCAACGTTTCGAACCATCTAATGTGGTTCATCCTCAGGACAAGGCGAAGAAGGAAAACGATCTCAATGAATAAATAGTAAGGATGCATCATTGCCCGGAGTTAGCTGTTAAAACTAGCCGTTATTTAGTTAATTAGTTAGAAAATTAAAAGTTTTTTAATTATTTAATTAGTTAGAAAAATAAAAGCGGGGTAGCCATGGGTTCCCCTCTTTCCCCTTTTGTTGCTAACTTATTTATGGAGGATTTTGAAATGAAGGCCTTGGCCTCTGCTCAATTTCGCCCAAGAAAGTGGAATAGGTTCATGGATGACACATGTGTCATTTTTCCCCACGGTCATGAGAAGTTAGATTTGTTTCTTGATCACCTGAATTCCCAGTCTGATTACATCAAATTCAATATGGAGGTTGAGGTGGATGGTTGCCTTCCCTTCTTCGATATTCTTCTCTCTAGAAGGGATGACGGTTCAATCTCTCACCGGGTTTTCTGCAAAAAGACGCTCACTGAACAATATCTTCATGCTGATTCTCATCACTTTCTTGCTCAGAAGTTTGGTGTTCTTTGCACTCTGGCTACTCGGGCTCTTAGAATATCTGATGATAGCAATTTGGTTTCAGAGAAATCCTATCTTCTAGATGTATTTGAGACTAATGGGTATAGCAGATTTCAAGGTCTTAAGGCCTTCCAAAAAGCCTCTAAAGACTCAAGAGACAAGCTTCTCGGTTGGATCCTATCTCTAAGGTAAATCTTCCATTTATACAAGGGACATCGGATAGAATTTCCCATGTCCTCAGGAGAAATAATGTCGCCTCTTCATTTAGGCCTATCAGTACCATAAGGAATTCTCTCGGATCGGTTAAGGACCCCATAGACCCAAAGGACATGAAAGGTGTTTATCTAGTTCCATGCTCCTGTGGTACTCCCTATATTGGGGAAACTGATTGATCCATTAGACAGAGAATCCAGGAGCATGCTGCAGACATTAGGCATAGTCGATCCCACACTTCTGCTCTTGCGGAGCATGTTGGGAAATCGTGTCAACATGTATGCATTGAAGACTCCAAAGGCATTGCTAGGGTGGATCACTTCCATCATAGAAAGCTGAGGGAGGCTATTGAAATTGAGAGACATCCTATAAATCTCAACAGAGATGATGGATGGAAACTTAGTAAGAGCTAGACGCCAGCCCTCTCAATGTGACTCAGCCCCCATGCAATGTTTCCTTTGGTTTTATTCTCCTCCCCCCTTTGGTTTTATTCTTTTTTCTGAAGCTATTTTATTATATTATCTCCTTTCTTATATATATATTTACTTGAAGTTATATATTTTGGCCCCCTTCCCGCCCTTTGTAATAATAATTATAAATCTTCCCTTAACTTCTTCATTTTTAATATTATATTTTTATTCTATTATTTACCCCTTCTCCCTTACTAGTTTTATAACTTATTCATTTTAATATATATATATATATATATATATATATATATATATATATATATATATATATATATATTATTTTATTTCATTTTATTTATTTATTTTTTAGATCATTCATAATTTAATCTTTTTAGGTTTTCCCCTGTACTATAAGCTACCCCTTCTACCTTATGGGTTTTTATAATTTAACCCTTTTTCCTAAATTTTTATATCTTTAAATAATTAAAAACTTTTAATTTAATAACTAATTAATTAAATTAATTAAAAAGCTTTTAATTTTCTAACTAATTAAATAATTGAAAAACTTTTAATTTTCTAACTAATTAACTAAATAACGGCTAGTTTTAACAGCTAACTCTGGGCAATGATGCATCCTTACTATTTATTCATTGAGATCGTTTTCCTTCTTCGCCTTGTCCTGAGGATGAACCACATTAGATGGTTCGAAACGTCGACCAAATCCTAATGATGTGAATAATCCGAAAGATTTTCTATCTATCTACATTATGGATCACAAAAGTCTTAGATATAACTGAATTTATGTTTTTTATCCATGTCAATAAGCTTAATAAAATTTATAATTAATGTATATAAATTTGCAGGTTCATGCAGATAATTCAGAATCGAGTTTAGATGCACAAAATATTCAAACAACTCTAAAACGTCGGAAGCTCTTACCAGGAGCAACATATTGCAAGGCACATTTGGTAGATGAAAATGGACAATCGCTTCACCCCGCTAATTGTAACAATATTGCATCTTCTAGCCACAATCGTGGGACAATGATGGTGATAATAATTGTTTGGTATATTAATGTGATTATTTCAACGTCAAACCAATTAATCATGCATTGTCAATGTGCTTACTAATTGATATCATATATTTTGTACTAATCATGCTCAAATATAATTTTTGAAATTGTTAGTATTCTAATGATGTTGAGCGACCTACCTACCATCTTCCATTGCACCCCACAACAATGTCAAATTGAGAGAAGGCTGAATTAAGAGAAAAAATCAGAGAGGAACGATACCAAGAATGGTTGAATCAACCACCTATTCAATTCCCACTACGTCCAGATTCACCAATTAGGAATGACTATAGCAATAGTAGTTCTTCACAAGCTGGCAATGGAGGCAATCAAATAGAGGTTGGTATGGATGATTACTTAAGGGATACGATTGCCCTGGAGACAATGTTGTTAGATTCATTCCATAACGATGATCAGCTAGGGGATGATGCTCATATCGCTGACACCTTTTCAAAAGCCTTAAATTTGCTTCCACCACCCCTCCCTTTGACTTGGGGACAACGATGTTACTGTACAACTTGAAAGCAAAGTTTGGCTTGTCGAATGCATGTTTCTCGAAAATTTTGAGGTAAGTTATAACCATAAAGTCATCCATTATATTTTTGAGAAATATAATCACACAATGAACATTAAAAATGGTCAATTTTGTGAACGTTAATAAATATATCGAAATTTATGTACAATATTTAATATTTTCCATGGTAACCAACTACAGGTTATTCAAAGATAAGGTTCTTCCGAGTGATAATGTCTTGCCCGGTAGCTGTGAAGAGGCAAAGAAATTGTTGAAAATGTTGGGTGTTGAGTACATATCATATCATGCATGTCCAAATGATTGTATTCTATATAGAGGAGAATATGCAGATAAAGAGATATGTCCGAAATGTGGGCACGAAAGGTATGATAAATACAAAAATAAGGGTAAATCACGTGCTCTTTCTTTTAAGATATTGAGGCAGATGCTTATAATCCCAAGGATTCAAAGGCTCTTTCGTTGCAAAGAATTAGCTATGTTGCAGGGATGGCATGCCTCACACATAAGTGAGTTGGGAGTTATGCGAATCCCAACAGATTCAATAGGCATGAAGCATATAGAGGATACATGTCCTGAAAAATTCAAGGATGAAGTATGTAATATTCCAAAAATTTAGCCTTCATCTAAATAGAATATTATAGTTTGTTGTATCACTAGGTAGGTGAATAAGTGGGCGGAGAGGCCCATAAAACCCCTTTAGAAGGGATAATAACACTCCTAATGTGAAAGGAGGAAGAATAAGCAGTTGGATTAAGCACCCTTGGATGTGAACAGGGATTGGATCATGTTGATTCAGTCAACTTTGATCAAGTCAACAGTGTTGTCATGAAGGAGTGGCCTTTATGATGAGACAATGCATTTTTAGTGGATGACAACTTGCATGAGCTTGGTGGCAAGTATGGATGGGACCCAATGTGAGGAGGTTCACTTGCTATATATGGAGAGGATGACAACCTTTGTTATTCATGTTTGAGATTATGAATCGAGAATCCCTACCTCATCCTCAGGGAAGGAGAGGTACTTTGAGCTACATTTCCTCATTCCAGAATTCTGGCCAAGCTACCTCCTTCAGCTACAACGCAGTTTCTGTTTAGAGCTGGGTTGTGTTGCAGGGTGCAGCAAAGGAGGATCACATAGAGCTATTTCTGGGCTTGTTTTTCAGTGGAGATTTAGCCTATCCATTGGAGGATCAACAAGGAGGGATTCTGGGCATAATTTCACATCTTTGGTATCAGGCCAACCATCTACCATCCCTCACAGCGC
The DNA here is from genome assembly GCA_034641835.2 of Pinus albicaulis. Lineage (NCBI taxonomy): Eukaryota > Viridiplantae > Streptophyta > Pinopsida > Pinales > Pinaceae > Pinus > Pinus albicaulis. The sequence continues at coordinate 148,457,470 of CM076582.1, forward strand.
AGTCACAATTCTGAACTGCGTTATTTTTGGAGGCAATTGCTGGGAGGGTTCATTGATCTCATCAGGAGGGTATATTTCTTAGTAGAGGGATCAAACTTCTATTTAGAAATACTATTGGAAGATGGCATCATAATTTCAGATCTTTCATAGCCTCATTCTATTCAAATCCAATTTGCAGTGACATCTCAACCCCAGGGTTATTTGTCACATTGTATATTTCTTGGTATTTCTAGCAATATTTTCTGGGTTGGCTAGAAATCATGTATTAGAGCCCACATCGTCTTTTCTGGGCATTGATTTTGTATCTATCAGCCATAATACATTTTCTATGATTATAGCATCAGCTACACTGATATAGATAGCGCCATCACTGCTTTCCAACATTCTATACAGTAGCAGCAACTCATGTGTTTATTGCTCTGATCATTGGAGGATTGTTCTTATTGCTTGAGGGGCTTGTCCCTCAAGATATTTTGTATATTGTTGCTGATATATTAATAAAATTATGGCTGCATATTGATCCCTCTCATGTCATGATCAGATTTTTTGTGTTTTACTTTATTATGTCTTGTATTACTGGTATTTCCAATTTGGAATATTACAGTGGTATCAGAGCATAATATTGGCTCAGCCTGTGCATTCAAGCCATTATGCCATTAGGAGGAGAAGATTCTCATAGAAAAGAGAAGCTATACAGAAGAAACAAAGGCATGACTCCATTATTTAGGGAAATGAAGGAAGAGAGGATCTCCCAGCTTCTTTTCCAAACTGTGAAAAATATCAAGGAAGATCCCAAGAAGATGAAAGGGGAGAAGTGTAGAAAAATTCCAAGAGGGTTTGAAAGTAAATCAAGCTCTACATTTTCGCATGATGGGTGTGGACATTCAGCCACACATGCAGATCCACATCGCAGTTTATTTCCCACATTCACTGCAAGAAGGATGGAGGAAGAAGATGCATCAAGGGAGGAGACCTTGAGTTACTATCTTTAGGAGTATGAGTCTCAATTAAGGAGATTCAAAGAGCACTTGGACTTCCAAGGGTTTTTCCAACTCAATGAAGAGAGAATATCCAACAACCATACTAGAAGCAAGATAGGTAGAATCTTTCTATCTAACTTTGATGGATCAACAAAGTGCATAGCCAAAGCTTGGGTGAAGGAGCTAGATTCCTATTTCGAGCTATTGGTGTCCCGTGTTTTGATAGTTTGGAAAATCAAGAGACAAGGCAACATCAGAACCAATCTTTAGAGTTACAGGATCTAGTCCTCCTGTTCTCAGAGAGGGATCTCTCAAATGTTTGTTTGCAAAGGTTTATCTTGTGTGCTTTGAGTATTGGTTTTAGACTAGTTATTAAGTGCAGGTGTTTGTTTGTTTGTTTGGTTGAATTGATACAACAGAACATGAAAGGTCTAGGAAAGATAGATAGACAAGGGAAATGTCAGCTTCATTGGGCAATGGGGTCAAGAAGAGGTCATAACATACTCATCAATGGATATGGGATATCAGAGGGCAAATATAACTTGGCCACAGGATCCTTTGGTTTTGGAATGAGAGGGATATCAATGATTTGGAAAGAGAAATTTAATTCTCAAACAAAGGGAATTTGAAAACCGCAACTTGAACAATAAAGAGCTATTTGGTAGACAGGGCTAACCATAAATTCTACAAATCACACCTTTAAGCAAATAATGATTTTCAAAACAACTTTTAAAATGAAATCTAAGATTTGGGGAACACCTTATTTCCTCAAAGATTTTATTTTAAATGACTTAGAAAACATAAAATATTCACTGATAATTGCAGTCATAGAAGAGGGAACACCTAAAAGATCTATGATCACAACTATAAAAGACCTTTAAGACAACTGTTTAAGTAAGGACAAAGGGCAAGATCAGAACAGACCTCCTTGGCTCACTATAAACAGAATACTTCAAAGGGAGAGTTCAATAATAGCCTTTAAGTGGCAACAGACAAGCAGGGAAAACCATAAGTCATGCTGAAACCAAATGTTCGAACTATTAAGGAAATAAACAAGCATGAGGAGTAAAGAGAGAGATTGAAGACTCTAAAATACCTCAGCAGAAGAAAACATGAAACAATGAAGGGTGAACAGGTCTAAGGTGCTTCCAGGTGTCATTTCTTAGCCTAAAACTTTCAACCTACTGTAGTAAGAAATTATGGAACAGAATGAAAACAGGAGAAAACATTAAACAGTTCAAAATACTTCACCAACAGCCAAGCTCATGGATCCAATGATAGAGCCTTCTCAGAAACAAGCATGAAACAACATCATTAAGGCTTCCAAGACTTCAATTTGTTCTTCAACTTCAACAGACTATGTATTATTCCAGAGAGTTTCAGTATTACAACTAGTGATCAACCAACCAACACTTTCTCATCTTCTCCAGTAGTATTTATAGAAAAAATGAGGAGGTGGAATGGGATAAAATATCTTCTAAGTTCAATTAATACAGTGCACTGTCTCTTGACTTTTGAGGGGCTTAATAGAGAATATTTTTGGTATTTCCCCTGTATTAATTGGTTTACATTAACTATTAGGCTTGCTGGAAAGAATTTGTTGACTTAAAGGCTCCTCGTTATCCTTGCAATAACTTCTGCTGACAGTTTACAATAAGTTCTTTTGGTTGAATTAACTGTTCAGCTGTATTGATGCAAAATATCTCCTGGCCTGGTAATAACTTCGGCCTTCTTTTGATTGATTTGAGACTGTAGGTGGCTCTGTGGTAGCTAGGGGATTCAATTAGCCCCTGATGTGGCAGCGTAGGCTCTCTGCCTGAGAAAACACTCATGATTTTCTTCAAACTGTGTTTAGTTGGGAGGATTAGGCTTTTAATAATCATTTGTTGGCCGTAATCCTCATAAAACTGTCTTCAAACTTCCATGCTGGTGCGTTTTGTCCTCGACACTGATATTCTTTGCTTTGTGATTGATTTGCTATGTTTGTTGGTATGTAGGGTTGCACAGGGGTGATATGGCATCAATGCCTCATGAAAACACCTATGAAACGTGAATTTTAAACCCTGCGAATGATTTTCTTTGATGAATGGAAGGCGGGAGGATCGTCACCCTCTGCCTTTAAATTTTCTTCAGACACAACGGAAAAAACCATTGAAACCCTGCAAAATACAAATAATGTTATAAAATCCTGCATGTATAAGTTTACTGCTTTAGAAGGCGCGTGGAGAGAGCGTGGCCGTTGGATGGCATCATCCAACGGTCGAGATTGATTAGAGGAGGTCAGAGGGGAGCGAAAAAGGAATTTAGAATCGGAGTCGTCAATCGCGCAGATATTGACGGTCGAGAGCGGAGGCGAAAAGTCAAAGTGGGGGAATCACGGCGATGAATTGTGGGTGGTCGATCTGCAGATCAGATTGAAGACGGAGATGCTTTAATGACCGCGCTGTATCTTGGTTAACTGTCAGACTTCTTTGGTGAGCGATCACCGTCCGATGAGCGGCCTCAGATCAGACGGTGGACGTCAATATTGCGCCGGGTCCACGTTCGATTTTTAACGCGCGATGAACCGCGGTTTTGTGAATAGTGTTCAGGCCACGTGTAAAATGGTGTATGAAATCGCTGTCGATTGGGAAAAAACTGCCATCTGCTTGAAAGCAATGCGATGGATACCACTTGGTTTTGCAACGGTGAGTGGTTGGCGAGGTCCACCGGGTTGATAGACTGCGCGCCGTCGATCTTCAGATCAGATCGACGGCAGAGAATGACTAAAACTTTGCGCCGGTGGTAAACCTTAGGACATAATAAAAATCAAAAAAATTATATAAACAAAGTTTTATAGTGCGGGGAGGCGAAATATTAATTTTCGATATGATTTGGCACCTGCCTGCGGGGCCTTTGGGCGCATGGGAGATAATATGACCGAGGGAAATAGGATGGAGGGCTAATCGGAATCGGGGTGATGCGATAGGCGTTTAGAGGGCCAACGCTTGGTTCTGGCACCAAGACGCATGGAGGGGAAGGGTTTAAAGACTTAGCCCAAGGGGGCTTAAGTCTTTAATATATAAAAAATGTGATTTTCATAGATTTTCAATGATTTTCAATGGTTGCTAGGGGTTTCAATAAGGCAAGAAAGGGTTTTAAAACTTATCAAAGGGATTATGATGAAGGGGAAAGGCGAAAAACATGGAAATGAGGGATTTTATGGGGGAAAGAGGGGGGAAATAAGGTTAGTGTTGGAAGAGGGGAAGGGGGAACATGGTGTTTGCAACAGTATTTTGTCTTGGGAATCAGCAGGATTTCAAGATGGTGAAATGGGCACAGCAGTGAAGATTAAGACAGAGGCATGACGCCTTTTGAGAGTCTTCAAGAGCCAACACTTTTTAGCAGTAAAATATGTTCCTTGAAGACTCCAAAAATGTTTTAGCCAGAATTTGGTATAAATTTTTTTTACAGCTGGCTAACACCAGCTACACCAAGTTTCATAAAAGGAGGCCATTAGAGTAGCAGCACTGCACCTCAAAGGTATGGCCCATGGTTGGCGGTTTTTTAGTTCAGCTTCATTTCAACATGCAAATGTAAACACTTATGTAGGGTTCACTAAGAAATTAGTGAAAATATTTGATCTTAAACATTGTGAAACATCTCTTGTTGAACCCAAAAACTCAAAACCTTTGCATGAGTTGGAGAGATCTATTTTGGCAACTTTACTCCATATTTATGTTGAAGTGGATAAAAAACATGCATGATACCTTTCCAAGGGTAAGATTCCCACTTCTTGAAGAGCCCTCTTCTATAGATGAAGACATGGAGGTTCCTACTTCAAGGAAAGATCAAGATCGAGGGTCTCTCATTGATGATGAGGCATTCTAAAATATTGATGAAGAGGATGAGCAGAGAAGAGCTAACAATGTTTTACCATTGGGAGAAGATCCATCCCCACATGGAGATGGAAAGGGAGCCTTGCTTCCATTATAGGATCCCTTGTGTCTTTGCAGGGAGTTCCAAATGATTTAACATGTGGGAACCAAAACACAATTCCAGAGCAACATGTATCAGTTCTTGTGGGTTTTGAGATGGAAGGGGAAGAAAGGAAGGATCAACATCAAGGGATGATGAGAATTCACCCTTATCTATTTCGGGAGGTTTCTGCACAAAAGAAGGAGAATGTATTGCACAGTGAAGAGAGGGACAAATCAGTCCACTCATATATACAGTCCACTTCAGATTTTGATGTCTCATTACATGGGGGCATTCCACCTGGGAGGCCACCAGATCTACAGTTGGTGAGATACATCTTGCTATTTGGTCCACCACTCTTATATTCCATAGGGGTGAAGACCTTGGAGGAGTCTAGTACAGTGCAGAGAGTTTGGGATTGACTCAAGGAGGAGGGAGACATTCTCCCATTTTCAGCATTACCCACTCTCACTCCATATACTATGCTGACAGAAGTTGCTACAGTGATGGAGGATGGCACCTTCATGGTGCAAGAGAGATGCTCCATGGATTTGGAGAAACAAAGGGTACTTCCTTTGAGGAAGTGTTGTGGAGGTAAATCCCCTCTGCGGATAGAGGCGATCCCTACTAGCCCAGACCGGGTCTAGCAACAATTGTTCACGCTATAGTGCAGGTTCCTAATTGCAAATAAACTAACTAGTGATGAAGGCCTACCTGGAATCCAACGCTGTTGTTTGTAGAAGAGGTAGCGCTCTCGTTCCTTAGCTCTGGCAGATCACGATCCCCACGATCTTCGTGGTAGGACACCTGCACACGCGAGAAACAAAACAAACGCAAGCGTAAAATCCAGTAGATGCAACTATATGTCAGTCAGAAAGGACATAACTCATCATCATAAAAAATAAAAAGAGTGGAACCATAACCAATAGTCGCTTATTATTAATCAATCAAAGGAAAATTACAACCAAGTTCTGATGCTGAATTCTCCTTCGGAGGGTCGCCAGTAGAACACGTCTCGAAAATCCTGTCAAGGATGGGACAAACCTCTCTCTTCGGATGTCTCGACAATAATCTCCTTGCTTGGATTTGGCCTTAAGGGAATGAATCAAGGCTCTTGCAGCATAAGGCTCTGATGGCTCTTGGGAACTTGGGGATTCAACCATTCAGCCTTTCAGCCCCCTCATCAATGGATGAAGGCTATATTTATAGAGGAGAGGAGGAGGTTGGGATCCCTACAATAGTGGAAGGGAGGCCTTATCCCTTGGGAGGTTCCCCAAAAGGTGGAAACAAGAGGCCAAAGGAGGAAGGCTGTGGTTATTCAGGCGAAACCACTCCTGATGACTCACCCACGAAGTTGTTGTAATCGAAAATTCGCCTCTTTTTTAAAAAACTTTCCAAAAGCAGATTGGCGTGGGTGCTTAACTGGGACAGAGCGCCAATTGGTGCGGGCTCAGTGTTAATTTTCCCCCATTGGCGCGAGGACATAACGGGCTACAAGCACCAAGGCAAAAACAGGTGTTTTTAGGGGTCTGCTCAGGAAATGATCAACAGAAGAAATATTGTCCTCATGGAAAGGGATGCAATGATGGTATTTGCAAGGCATGACACTGCTTATTGGTCACAGAAATGACCCTCCAATGGGCGAGATGGGGATTGCAGGGACGGTGACAAATTACTGTGTAACAGATGCCCCCTAAAGCATGAGGCCCGAAAGAGAGAGAGGGGTGAAATGGTTTACGAGAACGTGTCCAACTGAAAACACCACTGTCGGAAAACCTGCGTAGAGAAATACAACTGATATCTCAGATACATGATATATATGTGGTATGGGTGCATCCATCCATAACAGAGTATACAATAATCCAGATCCAAGGCATGGACACAACCATCCAGTGAGGATCGGTAGATAGACCCAGGTATGGTCACAGCCATCCAATCATTGAGTCATGTAACTAATCATAATAATCCACAAAATCACAACCTGGATTATAACAGACAAAATCCAGGGTCTTGCGCTCCATCTCGACCCGAACAAAGTACAAGTTCAAGCATGCAAATAAGTGAGCTGAAGTCGAACATGCAAGAACATCGTCTGATTACCAGCCAATGATGAAAGCTGTTAACAGACGCGAGAGGTACCACCAATAATGACAATGGCCCTCAAGGTACTACAGGTACAATCTACGACATGTGAATCAATGAGCTGGCGTCGAACACCCGTAGAATCACTCGATCGGAGGCCAATGATGAAAACCTCGCGTCGAATGCGAAGAACCTGCCATTGAGGCATGCAGGCTCCAAGGCACCAGAAGGGAGTCTCTAGATCAGCTTCCTGGATAATGAGCTGAAGTCGACAAGAAGTGACCTTGATCGAAGGTGGGCCATAGTGTTTCCCACATCATCGACGCGAGACAGAGGAACATAATGTCTTTGTGAATCAGGATCAGATGAGAATCAGAGGAAGGTTGATACTTGCAGAGGTCAACTTCTCTTGAACATATAAATGGCACGACAATGAGTTTGGCAGTATTTAACATCAAAATATCAGAATTCATAGTGACGAGGAAAAGAGCAGATGAGAGGACAAAAGGGATCACCCAAACCCACGAGCAGAGGCAGAGAAAACAAGGTGAGATGTCCCATTTGTAACACGAAGGCAGCAGGAAAGGGCCATGTTCGAAGCGACATCTTGCGACACGACAATGATTTTGGTTCCATTTTCCCCCATACATTTCCTGGCAGTACCTCTCTTTATTTTTACACAAGCTTGAAGAGGATACCATATGCTTGCTGTATAAGTCCATCCTAGTACATTTTATGAGCCCTAGGAAGGAGGAACTCGGATAGCGTCATTACGACTGAATTCGATGTCATCAGGTTTTAATGAGTCTGGCAAAGGAAGAACTCAGCGTATTTTCATGTTTAGAGAGTTTGAAAAGACAACGGAAAAGTAAAATCCAACGGTCCCTTTTCGTAAATAGTTTCTCAGATCCGAAAAGGTAGAAAAATTTTTCTGAGAAAACCTCCTAGTCGCAATAGGCTAGGGTATTCCTTTTTCGTAAATAATCTATCCTAGCCCGAAAAATGGGTAAACGTATACTAGGTAGATGTCGTTTCGTGGCCACTTTAATGAGATTGAAATGACAAGGGACTCGGAAATCTTGTCATGTTTAGAGAGTCACAAAAGAGCTGAAAGTTGACTCCTCCTGGAGGACCGAGTGGTATAAGGGTAGCAGCTGGGTTTACGTGTGGGTGGAACTACTCAAAACAAGATAAAGGTCAAGAGGCTGGCTAACAAGACCACTCATCGCAGCCGTTCCTCAGGAATGGGTAAAACAACCAAGTGAAGGCATATGATCGACAAGCAGATAGTGACGATGGAGTGAGAAAACCAAGGCTCATCTGGCAAAAACGGGCTGATAAAATGGCAATCACAAGGAGTAAAATGGGAAAGGTTTCATTTTTACACAAGCTTGAAATCAGGAAACTCTGCTTGATGTTGGTTTCATTTTTACACAAGATTGAAACAAAGAGAAACTATGCTTGAAACCGATTTCATTTTTACACAAGCTTGAAACGGAAACAAACTATGCTTGAAAAAGTAAGCATGCCCCCAGCATGGTGACTCAATTCAAGGTACATGCCCCCCAAGCTTCAGTCCATATGAAAGGCAGATGGAGTGAAGGTTCAAGATACGAGACCAAGAGAAAGACTCGACTGGGATTTTACAAGATCTGATCAAAGACTCGAATTGAACATCAACGTGTTTCATTGTTTTAACGAGGTTGACACATTAAAAGAACTATCCTCGGACACCCTTGTTCCATTTTTTAAGGAACTTGACACAAGACAATGAACTATGCTCTGACCAGCTTATTTCATTTTTTAAGGAGCTTGACACAAGAAAACGAACTGTGCTCTGACGAACTTGTTTCATTTTTTAAGGAGCTTGACACAAGACAAGGAACTCTGCTCTGACAAACCTTGTTTCATTTTTTAAGGATCTTGACACAAGAAAAAAAACTCTGCTCTGAACAGCTTGTCATAATGAACAAGAAGTCATCGCTTCCAAGAGTTCCACTCCCGATGGAAGGAAAACATCCTGGAAGTCAAGACCCAATGCCCCCAGCACCTGATGCACAATGGCACTATCACTGGGTACAGGCAAGGGGTAGGTAGCCACATAGTTGACCTGCGATGGGGCAGATACAACAGGTGGATAAGAACCAGGAAGGGATGATGGTGGGCCAGCTGCCACATCAGGACCAAATAACGAAAGCTGGTCAATGGTCACGATCCGACCTTCATGCGGAAAATAGACCACACAAAAAAGGGAGGAGACAAGCGCTCCCATGGAATAGGTGTAATCGCGCCCCAAGAGAAAATTAAAATCCAAGGGGCCTGGAACAACCATCACGTCCATATGGACGATTTTACCTCCCAAAGTAATAGGTAACCTTGGAAGGATCCCTAACGGTTGACTCGTTCTTCTGTTGAATGCCAACAGATTCTGTGTAACAGGCACAAGCGGAGGTGAACCAAAAGCTTGCCAAGTAGTTGAAGATAGAACACTAACAGACGCGCCTTCATCTATAATGGTGCTGGGTACGACCAGACCAAAAGCCTGTACTGTTATCTCGAAAGGAACATAAGACGGAAGGCGGTATCCTGAAAATTGATTCCAATCAAAGGAAGCGACCAAACTACTTGGAGGGGCTACCATCGAACCAAGATGGTCTTCCCCTGGTGTTACGGAAGAAGAAGAAGCATCCTCCAAGACCTCAATCTGCAAGGTGGGAGGGGTATCCTCCGGGGCCTCCATCATGGGAGGCGGAGGAGAAGCTTCTTGAGATACAGGGATAGGAGAATCTTTCTCCAAATCCGAGGAATCTGAAGAAACAAGAAGAACCTGAGGGGTGTGAGATCCACTCTCAACGGAAAAGACTTGGTGCACCATAGACGGGGCCAGCTCAACCGATCCCACGACAAATGGTTGGTCGGGAACGGATTCTTGAATTTAAATTTTCGAGGGAGCGGGATCGACCAAGGATGACTCTTGACCAATCATGGAATCAGCTGGTGGAGGACTCAAAGAAAGCTGTTTATAACCAGCCGGGAGGCGTGGTGTAGAAACAATTGAGTTGTCCAAAACTCTCTTGGCTTCATCCATATATGGACAAAGGTGAATGGCATGGTGCCCTTCACACAACTTACAGGGATGGGTAATATTACCCTGCTTCTTAGGAGCCTTACTAGCACTAGCTGAAGACGTGCCTCCAACCTGACTCCCGGAAGCCAAAGGCAATGACAGACGACCGTTGGACCATACTTCGAGCACCTTGGGAATTCCAGGGCAGTCTCGAAGAAGATGGTCTCCCGTGCAAAATATGCAAGGGAACTTGACTTTCCGTGGAGGGTTGGGAGGTTTATCAATGGAAGGCTTCTTAGGCGCAATAGCCGCAGAGCTAGCCTCTCCTTTATCTAACTTCTTCTTCTTTGTCTTATTCTTCTTCTTCTTATGCACCTGGTTACTCGAATCCAGATTTTCACCAGGCGAAGTAGAAGAGGAGGACGCAGAAATTGGCGAAGAAGGGGAGAGGTCCACCTTGGAATCAACATGACGTTGCTCAGGCGGAGGAACCGATTGAACGGTAGCCGAGACATTCGGAACCACAGAGGTTGAAAAAAACCACACAGGCAACCCAACAGTTAACCCAGGAAGGGATAACGTTGCCATGTAAGGAGCACCAACATTCCCAAAAGGAGGAAAAGGACCAGGATTCCCATTAGAGGGGATTCCTTGGTTGGTGAACTCTGGAAAAGTTTCCATTAGAAACAACTTTAGAACAACACCCTAAGGAAGCTAACTTTAACCAGGAATATTTCGTGGGCTGTTAATTTTTAAAACATTGAAACAAAACTCTACCGTTTCATCTTTTAAGAGTCTAGAAACAGGAAAAAGGTGACTCTATCACTTTCAGATTGGAAACAAGCATGAAAGGAAAATTTCTTGATGACCTTTTCAAATTTAAAGAGTCAGAAAAGATCGAAATGACTACTCAGGGATTCTAGGCAAAGGGTGTACCAGATATCCGTGAACTGCAATATACACCTTGGCTCAAAAATGAAAGAGAAATCAACCAAGGACTTGACGTACGTGCAGGCAATCTCCCCGAATGCTGTGTCCGGTGTATCATGGGTATAGGGCGGCAGACTCGGCTTCCTATGGATAAAGGATAGAAACCTGGTGGGGCCTCCCTTTATATACACGACGGTACGGGGAGCACAAGTCCGTACTAGTGCTGTCTAAAGCCAAGAGGCGAACGACAACTACTAGGTTTAAAGACGCCGGAACATGTCTCTAGCCTAGACTTGTAAATGTTTCGTTAATGTTTCAGTGCTTCCTTAAGGTAAATTGAGTAAATTTTATGGTTGATCTTCAATTGTGTCTCGGTTTCAAGGCCCTAGCATATGTCATATGACAATCTCCTGTATGCAGCTATATGAGAAAAGAAAACTTTTCAATTTGATGAATTCTATCTAGTTAAGGGAAGAGCTTAAAACAATGATGCGACATAAAACAACACTGTAAACAAAATCTTTTCCAAACTAGATGACTTTCACTATCCAAAAGTAATTTTAAACATTCAACGATGCGAATAATGCAATGTAATCTATGCAAAATCCTCTTTTCCGAAAACTATGCAATTGTAATCTACACACAATTTCCTTTTCCTTTTCAAATGAGAAGAACGCACTCAATGCATTTTTCGATGAAATGAGAATCTACTTAATGCATGATTTTAATAAAAGAGAATGCAATCAAAGAGATTTCTAGTTTTCAATCATTAAACAATGTAATCTAGGTTCAATGATGGATCTCAAAAAATACTTTTCAATGCAATGTGATCTAATGCATTTTAACGAAAAGCAAACTATGAGATGAAAAATAAATAAATGCAAATCCCCTTAATGAAGGATGAATGAAAAAAGGGATGCAAACAAACACTAAGAATGCAATCGTTGTTTTAAACACTTTGTAACGAAATTCTCAAAAGGTGACAAAACATAAAGAGGACTTCCAAAGCATGAGATCAAAACAAGGCATTCATCCCTTTTACATCAAGCAATCATGGAAATAAGACATTTCAAAGAATGAGCAATGTAATCTATGCTCATACAGTGAAAAGACTGGAAGGGAAAGACACACTGGTGAAGGATTTAGGGAAAAAATCTCAATTTTCACACACCCCTAAATTGGCCCGACTTTTTCATTGAAAACTAGCGCCAATTGGCGCGACTTTCTCACTGACAACTAGCGCAAATGCCCAATTGGCGCGGGTTGCTAACTGAAAACAAGCGCCAACGCCTGAAAATGAAAAAACAAAGAATTTCTCCCAACCAAGACCAGACTCACCACTTCAAGCAGAATCTAAAACAAACCCAGAAGCAAAGTACTGACCAAAAGAAACTTCTGAACAAGGGAAAACCGTAGCACCTACAGGAGATGGCGCGGCTGTCTGGCTGTAATCCGCGCCAGATAGGGGATGGCGCAAGTGATGAACTAGCAACCCGCGCCAACTAGCGCAGGGTGGAAACCGCGCCAATCAAGCCAACCATGAAAGGATGAAAACTCGGAAAAGCAGAGGTCAGATCTGATCCTCTGGGGTTGAACCAAAAGCCAAACACTCAAAAAAGAGCCAGCCAAAAGAGCTGATAAAACAAGCAGAATCGAGAAACAACCGAAAAGACAAGACAATACTCCAAGTGTTCAGTTAATAAACTAAACCGGAGATTGACTGAAGCAACTTTGCTCTACTTCGCTAATGCAGAGCAATAGCGTTTCGAAGGCTATCTGGCTAACTTCAGGCTCCGTCTGTAGCTTATAAAGCAGAACAAAAACAAGCTAGACGATCCCCAGTGGAGTCGCCAAATTGTTGTGGAGGTAAATCCCCTCTGCGGACAGAGGCGATCCCTACTAGCCCAGACCGGGTCTAGCAACAATCGTTCACGCTATAGTGCAGGTTCCTAATTGCAAATAAACCAACTAGTGATGAAGGCCTACCTGGAATCCAACGCTGTTGCTTGTAGAAGAGGTAGCGCTCCCGTTCCTTAGCTCTGGCAGATCACAATCCCCATGATCTCCGTGATAGTACACCTGCACACGTGAGAAACAAAACAAACGCAAGCGTAAAATCCAGTAGATGCAACTATATGTCAGTCAGAAAGGACATAACTCATCATCATAAACAATAACAAGAGTGGAACCATAACCAATAGTCGCTTATTATTAATCAATCAAAGGAAGAATACAACCATAGTTCTGACGTTGAATTCTCCTTCGGCGGGTCGCCAGCAGAACACGTCTCCAAAAGCCTATCAAGGATGGGACAAAAATCTCTCTTCGGATATCCCCGACAATAATCTCCTTGCTTGAGTTGGCCTTAAGGGAACAAATCAAGGCTCTTATGACATAAGGCTGCGATGGCTCTTGGGAACTTGAGGGGTCAGGCCCATTCGGCCTTTTATTTACCTCATCAATGCCAGAAGGCTATATTTATAGAGGAGAGGAGGAGGTTGGGATCCCTACAATAGTGGAAGGGAGGCCTTATCCCTTGGGAGGTTCCCCAAAAGGTGGAAACAAGAGGCCAAAGGAGGAAGGCCGTGGTTATTCAGGTGAAACCACTCCTGATGACTCACCCACGAAGTTGTTGTAATCGAAACTTCGCCTCTTTTTTAAAAAAATTTCCAAAAGCAGATTGGCGTGGGTGCTTAACTGGGACATAGCGCCAATTGGAGCGGGCTCAGTGTTAATTTTCCCCCATTAGCACGAGGACATAACGGGCTACCAACGCCAAAGAAAAAACAGGTGTTTTTAGGGGTCTGCTCAGGAAATGATCAACAGAAGAAATATTGTCCTCATGGAAAGGGATGCAATGATGGTATTTGCAAGGCATGACACTGCTTATTGGTCACAGAAACGACCCTCCAATCGGCAAGATGGGGATTGCAGGGATGGTGAAAAATTATTGTGTAACAGGAAGGAATCCTCCATACATTGGAGTAGATGGAGGCCACTCATGCTTACATTGACCAAGATCAGGAGGTTCTTTTTGGATGGTAGCTTCTCATGGGAGGCCAACCTCCAAATATCACCACTTCTATTTGAGCATGAGTAGTTGCATGATGGGCATGGCAACATTTTGGAGGATGAATTTGGCATGGGGGATGTCAAAGGAGAAGACAATAGCATGTGGGGAGCTTCACATTTCAGATCTTCAGTGCCGTCTCTTAGGAGGATTGATCCATATTGGAGGTCTCAAATCTTGGTAGAGTACTCCAAGGATCTTGGTGCTTGCATGATTCTTGATGATCCAGAAGGAGATGATAGATACATTGTGGATGATGAGATCATCTATTCTTATGGCAGAGTCTTCTTGACTAGAGCTTCTGAGCTCAAGGAGAAGCTGCTACATGCAGCACATGTGGACTTTCTTTCCATGCACTTTGATGCATATCATTCTTGATTGAGGAGTTCACTTGGGAGGACATTCAACAGGATGTATATCAGCATGAGGAAAGATGCATAGCCCAGATGGTGATGGAGAGGTTTTAACAACCACTTTCCTACTGATTGAGAGTGAGGGAGAATTTTCAGTTGAGCCATTTAAGCTCAAGGACCAAGGTACCTGGTAGAGAAGGTACAATTTTGCATTATGATTTGTACTTCTTTACACCCTCAAAAATTATGATTTGAGCGAAGTTGAAACAAGTTTTCCAAGTCCTCCGTCTCCTGGTCCTGTTCGCCCAGTCCTGGACCCTTTAGCACCAACACAGGTATATGCTGAAGGGAACATGGCTGTGATTTCTCCAACTATCCCGGTGAACATTTCCAGGGATCCCAATATTATTGAGAATGTCTTCATCAGAGCTGAATGTTCCCCTGAAGAGATTCAGATTTACACTGATCTCTTTAAAGAGTTTAGGGATGTATTCGCTTGGTCTTATGAGGAAATGCCTGGTATAGATCCATCTATTGTCCAGCATGAGATCAAGACTTACGAAAACGCTAAGCTGGTAAGGCAAAAACTTCATCCGGTTAATCCTAGGAAGGCTGCAGCTATCAAAGCTGAGGTGGAGAAGTTGCTTAAGGCTGGATTTATTTATCCTGTTCCTTTGACTGAATGGGTTTCAAATCCTGTTCCCATGGATAAAAAGCAAGGAACAATTAGAGTTTACATTGATTTCAGAGACCTTAATAAAGCATGTCCTAAAGATAATTACCCCACACCATTTATAGATCAGATTATTGAAGAGTGTGCCGGTAATGAGATTTTCTCCTTCATGGACGGTTTCTCCGAATATAATCAAATTACTATCCGTCCTGAAGATCAGCATAAGACTGCCTTTATTTGTCCTTGGGGTACTTTTGCTTACAAGAAGATGCCTTTTGGCCTTAAAAATGCTGGGGCTACGTTTCAGCGGGCCATGTCATATGCTTTCCACGACATCAAACAGATTATCGAGGCATATTTGGATGATTTAGCTGCTCATTCTCGAAAGAGAACGGATCATCCTGCTCACCTCCGGAAAGTATTTGAACGATGTCGTTTCTATAAGATTAGATTGAATCCGAACAAGTGTGTTTTCGCGGTTACATCCGGTCGGTTATTGGGATTCATTGTGTCTAGGGAAGGGATTAGGGTAGATCCCTTCAAGGTTGAGGCAATACTTCGGTTGTCTCCCCCGTCCTCTATTCGTCAACTTCAAAGTCTACAAGGAAAGGCTAATTTTCTTCGGAGATTTATCGTAAATTATGCTGAAGTTACTAAGGGATTTATGAGATTGTTGAAGAAGGGAGTTCCATTTTTTTGGGATGACTTCGCTCAACGCTCATTCGATGCTTTGAAAAAAGCATTGACCTCTGCTCCTTTATTAAGTCCACCTAATTATAGTAGGGATTTCCTTTTGTATCTTGCAGCAGCAGAATCTACCATTGGTATGGTTCTGGTTCAGGAGGATGATGCTCTTGCAGAGCATGTTATATACTATCTTAGTCGAGGCTTGGTAGGACCTGAGCTTCGGTATACTCCGATAGAAAATTTAGCTTTAGCAGCTGTTCATGCTGTGCAGCGACTCCGCTGGGGATCACATTTTTGTGATTCCCCTGTTGGGTGGTTTCAGCTGTTTGAAAGGTTTCTAACAGTTTTAACTATTATTTCCAGTCCAGTTAACTTTTTCTCAGTCAGACTGAAGACCTGGTTCTTTATCCAGGCTTGATCACTTTTATTTTTAATTATTTACTTTTTCATACGTGGTTTTTTCTCTGCACATTTGCGTATACACGCTGTTTCTATCAAAGGTGGTCGCGTATACGCGGGTTTCCTTTGACACAGTCACGTATGCACGCCTGTTTCAAAACTGTTAAAGCGTGTATGCCTGGGGGAAAATTTTGAAATTTTGGTTTTTAACTTTTTTGGTCTTGTCTGCCTGTGGTGACCTGTTTCTACAGTGTTTTTTTAATCTCTGGACTGTGTTTAAAGTGTTTATATGTCTATCTGTCTCTCCTTTGTGTGAAGACTCTTTCGGTTGGTGAAATTTTTGGTTGTTACATTTGCAATTTTGGTTTGAGTATCAAGGTATTTTCTTGAAGATTCTTGGCTGTTCTGCTTAATCAGAACAGAGAGCTCCCGCTAATTTAATCTTTCCTTGTGTGTTGCTTCACATTTTGATTTTTTACCTATTTGCTACATTTGGTTTCCTTGATGTCCAGTAGACTAGTTTTGTTGCAATTTTCGAAGAATCTCTCTTTGATTCTTTGGAGTTTTTTATTGCAAGTTTATACTATTGTACTGAGTTGATTTATTGAGTTTCTTGTCTTCCTGTTTGCTCGTATAAAGCCCCGCTGCGAGAGTGGCATGGTTGGCTTTGAGATTTTTTTTGAAGTTATACTTGAAATTCAGAGTTTGTTTGACTTAGTTACCGGATAGTTCAATTGGTCTTCTTGAAATCTCTTTTTTATAAACTAAAAATGGCATATAGGTTAGGAAATCCACTTTTCCGTTGCATTTTTCATACTAGCCTCCATTCTGATCACTTGCCATAGGGTCGATCCCATCAGGTCATGAGTATTTCACCCATTTCAATCGCCGATTATTTAATCATGACTTGGTGGTAGAGCCTTCCTTTACATGGGCTTCCTAGTTAGTTCCTCGCTATCACTTGTTGCCCATGCTGCGTTTTATGTAGGCTCAGGAGTCCTCTTTAATCCCGCCATGACTTATGTGTTGAAGCTTCATTCTTCTTCCTCTCCACTATTATTTTTCTGGCTATTACCCTAGAGGCTCCCTGGTGTTGTTAAGTTGTATTACTACATTGCATATTGGCTACTTGTTTATCCTGGCCTTTAGCCGGCTTCATTTTGGACTCGATGTTTAAGCTAACTTTTGACCTTGATTGTCTGTACAAGTTAACCATTGCATGCACTTAGCTATCGCGACTTGACACCCTTTTACCTATGGATGGAACATTCCTCTGAGTATCGCTTACCAGTTTCCGCCACCTTGCATTGAGCATAGGATTGTTCCTATCCCAGGAACTAGTGCATCTGTTTCTTGATACTCGTTCTATCCATTGTACTATAGCATTCTTTTATTATTTTTTAGGCTTATTATATGAAAAAGACAAAAAATTAAAATATAACAAAAAGAGCGGGAACGGGATGTCACTTCGTAATTTGATGGCAGTACAGTGTCAGTTTGTTGCCCTTGAACAAAGCACATACACTTATATATTTCCTTCATTTGGGATGGTTTTAGTTTTGACCTAGGTTCAGCCTTTGCCTTGTTTCATCCTGTTGGAAAACTTTTTTCAACTTGTAGAGAAGGTACAATTTTGCATTATGATTTGTACTTCTTTACCAAGGTACATGCAGCACATGTGGACTTTCTTTCCATGCACTTTGATGCATATCATTCTTGATGGAGGAGTTCACTTGGGAGGACATTCAACAGGATGTATATCATCATGAGGAAAGATGCATAGCCCGGATGGTGATGGAGAGGTTTTCACAACCACTTTCCTACTCATTAAGAGTGAGGGAGAATTTTCAGTTGAGCCATTTAAGCTCAAGGACCAAGGTACATGGTAGAGAAGGTACAATTTTGCATTATGATTTGTACTTCTTTATTTATATGAGCAGCATGTTGTACAAAGGAGGATTATCCCTTCTTGCACATTATACTATGATGTACTTTAGGCCAATTTCAGCATTGAGGTTGGCTATTCTATTGGTGGTTTGTGGGGGAAGCCACATGATTCTTGGCGTGCACCATTGACACCACATTTTTCCTTCATGATCCTATCTTGTAGGATGATTTTGGCAGCAAACAAGTGGCTGGGAGAGCACTTGTTATTCTTTGATTTGAGGCAGACAGGGGATGCACTGCGCTGGTTCCATATGTGGAACTATGAACCACCTCCTGGTTGTCATATGCAACTTGTTTCCATTGGAGGACAAGCAACATTTTGGAGGGGAGGACTGTAATATTCCAAAAATTTAGCCTTCATCTAAATGGAATATTATAGTTTTCTATATCACTAGGTAGGTGAATAAGTGAGTGGGGAGGCCCATAAAAACCCTTTAGAAGGGATAATAACACTCCTAATGTGAAAGGAGAAAGAATAAGCAGCTATATTAAGCACCTTTGGCTGTGAACATGGATTGGATCACGTTGATTCAGTCTACTTTGACCAAGTCAATAGCGCTATCATGGAGGAGTGGCCTTTATGATGAGCAAGCGCAGTTTTAGTGGAGGAAAACTTGCATGAGCTTGGTGGCAAGTATGGATGGGACCCCAATGTGAGGAGGTTCACTTGCTATATATGGAGAGGATGGAAGCCTTTGTTATTCATGTTTAAGATTATTATTTTGATATTGGTCTGTTTAGACTTTTTCTTCCTGTTGCTGTTTAGCATGGTTGCCGTGCTGTTTAGCATAAGGGTGTTCCTGATTGGGAATCCCTACCTCATCCTCAGGGAAGGAGAGGTTCTTTGAGTTGCATTTCCTCATTTCAGCATTCTGGCCAAGCTACCTCCTTCATCTACAACGCAGTTTCTATTTAGAGCTGGGTTGTGTTGCAGGGTTGTTGGAACAGGGTCTCCTAGAAGCTGCGAAACTGGTTCGATTTTGTATATTTTTTATTATATTTAGTCTAGCGCAGTGGTTTTGGGGTGGGACAAAGCCCTGAAATCATTGTAATGGGTTAAAGGGTAGACCTGAAATCCAAAAACCATGGTTTGTGGACCATAGGAAAGATTAAGCTAGATTGTTATAAATAGAGGGACATTTTGAATTGTAGAAGAAGAAGATGAGGAGCTCTTGATGTGAATTGTGGCTTAGTAGATCTGTTTGGGTTTTTGGGGAAAGGACTCCTGCTGGCTGTGTGCTCGAAGATCCCAAGTCCTGCTGTGTGTGGACCTTGCTGCTGTGTGCACAGGTTGGGTTTGGGTATTGTAAGAAGTAATTGGCGGGTTGATGAATAAGAAAGGTTGTTTGAGTAACTGAATCTATGTGTACTATTTATGCGAATCTGTGATAACTGCTGTATTATGTGTCTTCTGTGCTAAGCTGAAAAAATACTGTGTAAGTGTTTTTATTGCATCTGGATCTGTTCTGTTATGTTTATGCAATACTGTGCTACTGTCTTAGGAGTATATAATTTTTTGAGCATCGTAGTATAGTTGACCTTGCGCATGTAGATGCGAAGGAGACCTATAGATCCGGATCTGAAATAAAAGATCTGGCCATTATAAAGTTGGACGCAGCTCTTCTTGCCTTACCTATCCTCCCTCAGGGTGTGGAAACTTGGTTCCAACACCCACCCATACTACTTCGGGTGAGACTTTGACCTGCGCAAGTAGGTCACTGCCGAAAGGGCCAGTAGTAGAGGGGTTTTTTGGCAAACCTTAACCTCTGAACTTGGGTCAGGACCCCTAGAGCCAAAAAATGGTTCCGTTGCTGGGACCAGGAGAATTTTGAGAAGGGGGTTGTGTAATGCTAAGAAAAGCAGAGTAGGTGCGACAGAAGGGGATAGATCTGTCTATAGCCCGGTAGAAGGGACATATGCGAAAAACCGATCAGCTACACCACCTTCAGGACCACGTAAGGGTAAAGCCCTGTCTGAAACCCGCTAGAAGAAGATATGGCGGTGCACTTAAATTTACCCACCTTCAAAGGTGCAGGAGATGAGGACATGGATCGATTTTGGTTTGTGGCAGATTCAGCATGGACTGCGCAAGGTGTGGCAAGCTATATGGTGAAAAGGGCGCAGCTATCCCTGGCCTTCGAAGAGAGAGATCTGGACTGGTATATGCGATACATATCTCAAAACGAAATCAAATCTATTCAAGATATTAAGGATGCTCTGAAACAACAATTCCGAAAGCCTAAGTCCTATTCGCAGATCGTGGCAAATGTGAAAGATTTCAAGTAAGGAACGACTGAGTCTGTATGGGAAGTTGATCAACGCCTAAAGAAAGCCATCAGATAAGGATAATTTAAGTATGACAACAGACAACATACAGAGTGGTTCATCACTATGCTGCTACCTCACCTGCGCATACCTATGGGTCAACAGAATTTCGAATCACAGGACAAAGCTTTGGAAGCCGCTATGAAACTGGAAGCTACGCCCAGAGAAGATACTTCGTTAGGAGTACAGAAAATTCAGGAGAAGCTCGGGGCAATTCACATGGAGATTTAGGACCTACGAAAGGAATGATGGAGGGAAGCTAGCACAGATCTATGGTGCCTATGATGACGAGTATCAGGACATACGAAGGATCTGTGCCCGCTACCGACATACTACCTGCAAATAGGAGGACCTAGCCCGATGCGCCCTGGATCAAGCGGAGGACCCAACCCCGTACGAATAGGCCCAAGAGGACCTGCGTTATGGTGTGAGGATTGCCGTGTAGCTGGACTGCATGACACAAACCACTGCCCCCGTCTGGGCGCATACGTCCCAGAGCGGAAGCAACAATGGTGTTGGTTCTGTCAGTCAGTAGGACATGATGAGAAGAACTGTCAGACCTATGATCTAATGATAGATCGGGGGAACTTGTATAGGGTATAGTCAGCCCCAACATCGCCAAAAACCCCTGCAGGTATGGGCGGCTCCCCTTCAGAAGCAGGGGAGGAGGTGGAAGTGCAGGTCGGAGCTGGGTGCAATTGATCTACTATAACTGTGGAGACACATGGCACTTTGCGAGGGATTTTCCGAACCCTACAAGACAGTCCTACAGGTACTGCAGACAGTTGGAACATACGCTTGAAGACTATCCAGTCCTGATAGCAAAAATACGAGAGAAGCAGCTACCACCTACACATAATGTGCAGAGGGTTAATACTGAGCTGCGGGATAAGGATCCAAGCATAAATGTTGTTACGTGAAATGGATTGGCTACTAGACGGACAGAGGAGAAGGTTGAAACTAAACCGCTGATCTGCAAGGCAGTTAGAAAACAAGAAGGGCTAGACCTGGACAAATAAAGATAAATGTTTATAGCAGCTCGAAGGGACTTCATCGAGACAGAGGCATCTATGCCCCTACTCCCTGCGAACCTTAAGGCAGATGAGGAGGTCAAACCTTTCTTTCAGGCATGTATGAAGTTGTTGTGTAACCCAAAGGCTGTGCAAAATCTTCACGCATTAATAGATAGCTGCGCAACGCGCCCTACCGTGTCCTCCGATATTAAGGATGTGCAGGAACTATAAATATATAAGAAATGCACTGGGATGGAGATGCGGTTGACGACAAAAATCGACGATTACGAGATGGACCGGGTTATTTTGGACCTCGGATTGGATGCCAATGTATTGCCTAAAAAAACTTGGCAACGAATGGGCGAACCAAAGTTGGAATGGTCCAGTATCCAGCTACGCATGGCTAATCAACAGAAGATCGTACCTTTAGGGAGGCTATGAGGGATTATGGTAGATATCACACGGGTTAAGGTTCGCGCTGACTTTGAAGTCATTCAGACTGTAGAAGATGCAGACCCCTACCCTGTGCTACTAGGATTGGATTGGGCCATCGACATGGGTGGTATCATTAATCTAAAAAAGAGAAGCATGGTGTTCGAAAATAACGATACAAGGGTAATAGTACCATTAGACCCTGCGGAATGTAACAACTACACTGAGCCAGTACCCAAGGAGGAAGATGTGGAATATATCTATAAGTTAACTGCGTGGGACGCGGTCAACCCAATAATGGATTAAGTAATTTGCGGGGAGGAAGATAATGAATGCTTATATGATCCCAATGAGGAGATAGAGAATTGGCAGAACCGCTTACATAATGTCTCTGTGCTGCGTTGTCTTCGGGTCACAAAAGACTTCCGCTGTGTCTCCTCAGAGGTAAGGGACCTACCTTACTTTGATGGCTTGGGTAATGTTAAGGAATTCTTACAGGTATTCGAAGCTGCAGTCCCAAGGGTACAAAGGCTATGGGTCATTAAACTAGCCATGCGTAAGAACCCTACGTGATGGTGGGACACCTAGAAGGAAGCATTCTAGGATTGGGAAGAGTGTCGCGCTATGTTGACCCTGCGCTTCAAAGGAACAGTAGCTCTGCAGGATACTGACACGATAGCATGGAGTAAGTCGCACTTGTATACGACATCTGAACTACCCACGTGGGACCTGAAGGAGCCAGGGATAATAGAATACTACGGCTTAACCCCAGAGGAAGGTCGGGTTGACCCATGAGCTACTTCCAACTCAAGGCTGCGCATGGGCACCAAACTAATTCGGCCACGGGCACATAGCACTAAAATGCACTCTACACCCGCTATCGGTACAAAAAGTAGAGATCTCGTCTATCCAACAGCCTCGACAATGAAAAAATAGTTACGGTTAATCCTTGGCCACGCCGGTTATTACAGGAGGTTAGTTCAGAAATATGCTCCAACTATAGCCCCTCTAAAAAAAATCACTTACACTGACGATAAGGTTCTCTTGGGATAACGGATGTCAGGAAAATTTTTCATCAGTCATAAGTTACCTAGAACACAAGCCTAAGTTAGGGGTGGATGCGTGGAAGATGCAGATAATTGACCCTAGCGTAGCAGATAGGCCAAGCACGCAGGGGATGCGAAAACTAGCCGTTGGAATTGTGACAATTGGTAAAAAGAAAAAGTTACTATTAAATGGAGTGGCC
The DNA here is from genome assembly GCA_034641835.2 of Pinus albicaulis. NCBI lineage: Eukaryota > Viridiplantae > Streptophyta > Pinopsida > Pinales > Pinaceae > Pinus > Pinus albicaulis. The sequence goes on from CM076582.1 coordinate 148,480,631, forward strand.
TCTGGGAATTTAATGAAGAAAATTTTGGGGATTTTTTACCTTTTCCTGGGGAATACATCTCAGATAAATTTTACCTTACCATTGCACGATTATGGGTTTTATAGAAGTGGCATGATATTTTAGCCAGATTTTCCGTCTCGCTTGCATAGCTTGCACTCACAATTTTTCTCTTGGAAGAACTTGAGAAATCAGATTTCTCGTATCTGCACTATTCCTCTCATGTCTGGTCAACTTGCTCTGTCTGATAGTAGTTACCCAGGGTTGGGATTTATATTTTGCACAAGGATGGCGACCACTAACCCTGCCGAACATTTGGCCCCGACAGGGCCTGATGTTGAGGAGATAATGGAAGTTGAGTCTGAACTGGAAGAAGTTCCCTCTACGCTGGTCACAAGGAAAGGAAAAAAGAAAGCACAAGGCTCAGGAAAAGCCCTGAAAGCTGTGAAATGGGATACCGGGAAGCCTAAGACTTCTCCATGGCACGCCAAGTCCCCACCGGCATCTCCTCTGGATCAATATGCGTAGGAAGGTGCTCTGCTTGCTAATTTGATCAATTGGTTACCTCCTTTCGTTCACCCACATAGATCATCCACACGAATGCCAAAAAACTTGGATGGCTTGGTCACCTATCTGCAAAACCCCCTAACCCCAGGAGAAGTCCATGTCCTTAGTGATTCTTGTGGAAGACTACATGAGGTCAAGTTGGATGATCATGACTTGGAAGACTCTGAAACCCCCCCTGAGCTGGCCCCCGCATTGTACTTCGATACGATCCACACAAATGATGGAGTCACGGTGGTTCCTCAACGCTGGGTATGTGGCTTGGCCGGGTCTGGACTTTTGAATTTGCTTCGGATGCCCCATTTTGGCCATTACAACGTCACAGATTTGTTGGCTCACCCTAATTCACGATGGGTGCTTATGGATTTGGGACAGAGTCCCTATTGATGCTGCATTTATCCACAAGATTACAGGCCTTCCTATGCAAGGGCCGCACCCACTGGAGAAGGTAGGCAAGAAGTACGACGCAACCACCGCTACATTTGTGCAAAAGACCTACAACATGAGTCGCAATCAATGAGGCTTTGTGATCCAAACTATCAATGATCCGGCTACCCAGATGGGTACTAGGCTCTTAGCCTATAAGCTAATGAGAAAGTACCAGGTTGCGACCGTCCCCACATATGTTATTTAGTTAGCCAGCCGGTGTGCGAATGGAGTCTCTTTCAATTGGGCTCAATATTTATGTGATGAATTTCTGGCTAATGTCTGCGAATCCCAGGAGCAGGGACGTCCTTCTACTATTCATGGTTATTACTCCTTATAGCACTAGTCACCTGGGACACCCCCGAGGAGTTGGCCCTCCCTGAGCTCCCCCCAGGAATGTGTGAAGGAGATTGGTATGCTCATTTATGGGACTCTAAGGATGCGCAGCGCGTTGAGGATAAATTTTTTTTCTGGGTCCTCTTCCAGAGCAGTGTGGCAGCAGCCATAAATTCCCGACCCCAGCTGTCCCCGACGGTATATGAAAAATACAAGTGTTGCCCCATTCCAAGTTACCATGCAACATATTCATATTTGCAGCCTCAACAATAAGACATAGACGACACTTCCGTATATGGTAGCAGATGAATAAATTGACCTGCTGATCTCGCTATGGCCCCCTGCCTGGAAAAAAGGCTTCATAGCCACTCGTGGGGAGACCACAGAGCCCAGCCCGACGGGCTCATACATAGCCACAAAAAGGGATACACAACTTCCACAGACCATCGCGGCCAAGACTCAGGTTGGGTATGACAGAGATATCACCCCTCCCCATAGTACGAAGTGGTCAGGTGAGTCGACACCAGGATCCCGAAAGAAACAACGGGCCCACCACACACAATATGATGCGACAGTCACACTAACTGACGGTGACCTCGAGCAAATCACGGATGCAGTCACAGTGGATACAGAAGAAAACTGGGCAACCATAGGGGCACAGTAGAAGGTCGCGCTTGACACCCTCTAGGATGAGCTCTGCGCCCTTCAGTTAAAAACGGATACGCTGCAGACCTGCGTCGGCCAGGCATGAACTCCTTCGGTAACTAGTAGTACCGTGCTAGTTACCGACGAAAGTTGTATTTGTTCTGTACCTAGTGCTTCCCTGGTAGGAACTCAGATCCAATCAGGAATAGGGATCCAGCTAGACTTGGATAAGCTACCCCACGAAGCTTTATAGGGCCTCCACAACGCTGTATTCCAGAAGATTAACCATCGTTACCAGAAAGTACACTAACATCTTGGTACGACCGAGTAGACCATCACGCAGTAGGTCAAAATTTTTCTCCTCGCCGTTTCACAACAGGCGGAGCTCGAAATAGTAATCCACCAGCTCTGCAAAGAGGTTATAGACGAGATCTCAGACATCGCCACGCCTCGAGCTAAATTGGAAAAATTGGTTGCGGCACTAAAAGCGTCTAGGATGGAAATGCACACCGTCAAGAGACAGTTGGAGCAAAAAATCACCGAATTACAGGCCAAACTGCAGCCCGAAACGCCTCCGGAAGTACGCGCCCAACACGTTGCACTAGTAGGTGAAGCAACGAATGTTATTTCAGGGAAGATTTCCCAAGGTGCCTAGTTAATAGAGTCAGCCATGCAACTTTGGACTAAGGTCCAGCAAGATCTGTTTCTTTGAAAAATCAATCAGGACTTACGGCAGAAAGAAGAAGCTTTCGAGAAGGTCAAAGCTACGCTGCCCACCTTAGTACCTGCACAACGCTTGGCACAATTAAAGACCAACAATGATCTCCAGGACAAGATTGAGGAACTTTGGCGCAAACAACACGTCATTGTGGAACGTCTGAAACCTTGGGCTGCTGTAGCCCTTCAGATTTTGCAGAATGTATATGGCACGATCAAGCGACTAAATCAGACACTAGAGAGTGTCACTGCGGCAACTGAAGGACCGACCTCCGAGAAGCTTGTAGACATTGCACAAATTCCTGTTGCTCAGAGTCAAGAAGTGTTACCGTCGATGATCACAACCATCAATGCCCTCCGTGCACAGGTAGAAAATGCACCACCACAGTGACTCGGGACGAGTCACGAGATTGTGTTGGGGGACTGTTGGGACAGGGTCTCCTACAAGCTGCGAAACTGGTTCGATTTTGTATATTTTTGATTATATTTATTCTAGCGCAGTGGTTTTGGGGTGGGACAAAGCCTTGAAAGCATTGTAATGGGTTAAAGGGTAGACCTGGAATCCAGAAACCATGGTTTGCGGACCATAGGAAAGATTAGGCTAGTTTGCTATAAATAGAGGGACATTTTGAATCGTAGAAGAAGAAGATGAGGAGCTCTTGATGTGAATTGTGGCTTAGTAGATCTGTTTGGGTTTTTGGGGAAAGGACTCCTGCTGGCTGTGTGCGCGGAGATCCCAAGTCCTGCTGTGTGTGGACCCTGCTGTTGTGTGCGCAGGTCAGGTTTGGGTATTGTAAGAAGGAATTGGCGGGTTGATGAATAAGAAAGGTTGTTTGAGTAACTGAATCTATGTGTACTATTTATGCGAATCTATGATAACCGCTATATTATTCGTCTTCTGTGTTAAGCTGTGAAAATACTGTGTAAGTGTTTTTACTGCACCTGGATCTGTTCAGTTATGTTTATGCAATACTGTGCTACTGTCTTAGGAGTATATAATTTGTTGAGCACCGTAGTATAGTTGACCTTGCGCACGTAGATATGAAAAAGACCTATATATCTAGCTCTGAAATAGGTGATTTGGTCGTTATAAAGCCGGATGCAGCTCTGCTTGCCTTACCTATCCTCCCTCAGGGTTCGGAAACCTAGTTCCAACACCCACCCATACTACTTCGGGTGAGACTTTGACCTGTGCAAATAGGTCACTGCCGAAAGGGCTAGTAGTATAGGGGTTTTTTGGCAAACCTTAACCTCTGAACCTGGGTCAGGACCCCTCAAGCCAACAAGGGTGCAGCAAATGAGGATCACATAGAGCTATTTATGGGTTTGTTTTTCAGTGGAAAGGTAGTCTATCCATTGGAGGATTAGCAAGGAGAGCTCCTGGGCATATTTTCACATATTTGGCATCAAGACAACCATCTACCATCCCTCACAGCGCTGTCACAATTCTGAACTGCATTATTTTTGGAGGCAATTGCTAGAGGGTTCATTGAGCTCATCAGGAGGGTCTATTTCTGAGTAGAGGGATCAACCTTCTATTTAGAAATACTATTGGAGGAGGACATCATCATTTCAGATCTATCATAGCCTCATTCTATTCATATCCAGTTTGCAATGACATCTCAACCCCAGGGTTATTTGTCACATTGTATATTTCTTGGTATTTTTAGAAATATTTTCCGATTTGGCTAGAAATCATGTATTAGAGCCCACATCGTCTTTTATGGGCATTGATTTTGTATCTATCAGCCATACTACATTGATGTATGATTATAGAAGCAACTACACTGATATAGACAACGCTGTCACTGCTTTTCGGCATTCTATACAGTAGCATAAACTCATGTGCTTATTGCTCTGATCATTGGAGGATTGTTCTTATTGCTTAAGGGGCTTGTCCCTCAAGATATTTTGTATATTGTTGCTGATATATTAATAAAATTATGGCTACATATTGATCCCTCTCATGTCATGATCATATTTTCTGTAATTTACATTATTATGTCTTGTATTGCTGCTATTTCCAATTTGGAATATTACATAGTACGAAGTCTATGACTTAGCATAGCCATGGATGGCATCAACCCACATTCCCTCCAGAACACCAACTATTATGTTTGGCCTGTAGTAGTGATCAATAAAAATATCCACCAATGGTTGTCCATTAAGAATGAACATCTTATGTTGGCTCTCATAGTCCTTGGTAGAAGACAAGTGAATAGTATGTATGTCTACTTACAACCACTGGTAGATGAATTGAAGGAATTATGGAATGGGATAAATGTATACGATGTATCAAGAACCATCGCAACAGAGAGGAGTTTTATGTTGTATGGCATATGTGCTTACACGACACATGATTATCTAGGCTTAGGAGTTTTCTCTGGTAAATTACATGTTTATTGATTTGTTTATATACGTAACAATATTCTTTCACACATTAGTTATTTAATTCGTTGTAATTGTTATGATCTTCATGATATTATTTAACGTGCCATGCATTTTAATTTTATACAATAATATCGCAGGCCTTATAACAAATGGTATTTTGGATGTAAATTTTGTGGACCTTATCTGAAACCTAGATGGTCCAACGACCTACAAAAGCCAGTGTATGATTGCTCCAGGGTATTCCTCCCAGAAGAACACCCTTACAAAAGAGCAGCATCCGCTTTCAATGGTAAACGAGAGAGAACCCAAAGGCCTCCAATAACGACACCAAATGAATGGCTTAGAGCATATGAGAGAGAGAAGGAGAAGGAGTTCATAGAAATGTCGATTCAAATGGGGAGCATATGTTCGATGATCTAGAATTTTTAGACATTTTTTGAAACAAAGTGACACATTGGCTGTTAGGAAAGACCTTATTACTTCAAAAAGTAAAAAGAAGCATTGGCCAAGATGATTAGAAAGTACATTATTAGAGGCAGGCATTCGTCCCTCTAATTCATGGTATTTCAAAGAAGGCGATGTCCCATGGATTTAAAAAAAAATGATCTTTCTTTGGCAAAGGAAGTTATTATGGGTGCGAGGGTGCCATCTTCATACGGGTCTTCACTACGCGGCTGCTTCACCATGGATGACCATTTGTTGGGGTTGAAATCACATGACCATTTTAATCTTCTAAGTGTACGTATAATGTCAAAAGCATGATTTTATTATTTTTTATATTAATAAATTTTATCCCATGCAGGGATCATAAAACATAACTAATTTTGTATATTATTGCACGTGTTTATAACTTTGCAGTGTCATTATCCTTTTTTCATGTGTGGGTGTGTGAAACATGAATTCCGCCATGACCTAGGACGTGCCATATCTAAATTATCTGCATTTGTACGTTGGATCACGTCAAAGGAGATTCATGTGGCTAGCATTCCACGGTGGCATGAAGGGATAGTTGATATTGTTTGTATGTTTTAGAAGGAATTGCCGACAAGTTTCATGGACTTGCAGGTTCATCTTCTAATCCACCTAGTAGACGAGGTTGAATTTTTGGGGTGGTTTCTTGTGATTGGATGCTCTTCTTAGAGAGGTACATGAAGAAATTGAAAGGTTTTGTTCGACAAAGGGAAAAAATCAAGGGATCTATGGCAGAGGGGTACAAATCGTATGAGTCTTTCTATTATTCCAGTGAGTACATCAAGTAGATCGACAATAGACCAGGTGCGGTGATTTGGGGCGATGAGAGGGATGAAGACAAAAGAGAAGGGGAGCTTCTCCAAACGAATAGAAAAAGGCGGTTGATAAAGAGTAAGTGACTTAGAAATTTTGAAATTTACACGAAGTAAATATTCATGTTGAACTTCGATTTAATGTATATTTTGATCTCATATGTACTATATGTCAGTTTGATTTCATCAGCGAATGCAGAAATTGAAGCAATTAATAAATTTGTTCTTTACAATTCTAAAGGGACACAACATGGGTTGCATTGTATGAACAAAAGAGGATGAAATGGGATAGTGACAGGAAATAATTCAGACGGTTGAATGGTAGAAGTATGCCTTATCCCGATCATTTAAAAGAATATATGCCAAAAATGTGCCCCAACAGTTGGGTTGCCAACCAAGTCAAAGAGAAATACGGTGCAACTGGTCATAACCCACTTGCTGAAGATGATGTGCTAAACGTAGGGATTGGGTGCACCCAATGAGTAATAATCTATTTATGTACATTTGAAACTTAATAATGAACCTTTCAAATGTAATTACATCTATATTTAATATTTTAAGTGTTGGGTTATTAAGACACATGACACTATGATTTTTTAACTTTTTTATATGTGCATTTTTCCCCATCTATGTGGGCATATGGACACCATTTGCACACAAAAAATGCCGATGATGGACACATGACACAAGACCGTGGAGTGGAAGTCAAGTTCAATCAATCTAAAAGATCTAGCCACTGTGATCAAAACTTAGTGCGAGGGACGTTAGGTTACGTTAGAAAGATACAAGAGATCATTGAAGTGGATTTCTCTTCTTTCCAATGTGTTATTTTTAGGTGCAAGTGGTGAGACACCTTTGATCGGAATAATGTAAAAGAAGATCGTGATAGTAGGCTGATATGTATCAACTCTTGAAAAATGTGGGATGAAGCTAAGGAGCCCTATGTTTTCCCCAACCACTAAAACCAGGTGTTTTTTTACCCAGATGTGTTGGATAGGGATTGGTGGTTCGTATTAAGACATGACCCTAGATCAAAAAATATTTTTGAGAACAATAGTGTTTTCATTCCAAGCGAGTTAGAAGATAATGAGGGTGATCATGAGAACCAAGAGTGATATGGTACATGTGTTATTTCATCATTTATACTTTTTAAGATGAAACATTTTTATAAAGAAGAAGACTTAATTACCTTATAACTAAGACTTTTTTTCGAAACATTATAATATGTATTTTGAATTAATTATTAATTTTCATTGTGTTAATGTTAAAATCATTTCATTTGATAATTTACAATTATGTTGATCTTGAAAACAATGAAAGTTCTTTTCTTTTTGGTATGTAAGATCATATTAAAATAATGATAATTCTAAAGTACATGAATTTATTTGCACTATTTTCTAAACTTTATTATGTTACACAAATTCATATTATTCTAGATTTATTATTTTACAATTATTTACAATTTTACAAATTTAAAAATTTTAATAAAATCATTTCACATTAATACTACTAAATTTTTCACATTAATACAATTAAAATTAGAATTAGAATTAGAACTAGCAATTGCACCATTATTAGATGTTGCAAAGGAAACACCATAAGATTCTTAAAGAGATGCAATAGTTGCTAAGCAAGATTCTGTTCCAATTTGTATTTGTAATTAATAGAAAAGTTATAGAAAAAATCATGTTCAATTTGCAATAATTTTCTCTCCAAATGCAAAATACATAAAACAATTCTTTGAAACAACTATTGACAACTAAATCAGCTAATTTCTCAAAAAGTTTAGCCCTTCTTTCTCCATAAAACCGTATAACTGTTAGAGCCATGAAACTGTTACATGTGACAAAAGGACCAAAACAGCCGCCAATGTAGTGAAATGAAGACCATCGAATGTGATACTAGTCAGAGCAGTGGAAGTTACGTTGCTGCTACTGTTTCCACTGCCCGTACCCCCTTGAAACGGGGAGGGGGATGGAGAATAAGCACCGTGGGCATTGCGGGGAGAGAATACGACAACAATATGTTTCTGCCCCTTCTCACAGTGGCCAGGAGCGCTGCTGGTGAAGAAAAAGGGACTAGCACGTCGAAACTTGATGACAATATTCCCATCGTCGAAAATGCAATGGGATTCGAAGTATTGCAGACAGTGTAGGCTTCCTCCGTCACTAGAAGCACAAAATCCATGTTTTTCTTGTATTTAAAGTATGCCCAAAGAAAAATATGACCATCAAATAAAATGAGATAACAAAAAACAGAAGTTAGAATGCAGATTTTGCTGTGCCGCAAAAAAAAATAAAAAATAAAAAATTACAGACTTGAAACCTGTTACATTCAACCCATTCATTATAGGTCTCAGTCTCCGCTCCAGTGGGCAGAAGCCAGCCCCTTGGACCTCGAACTATGAATTGAAACGATGCTAAGCTCAGCTGCAGAAACAAAGCAAAATACTGCAATGCAGAGTATGGATTTTCGACCAGAAGCCATTTTGAACTGCACAGTCAAGAAAAAACAATAAAATATGGTACGTTATGTGACTATATTATATTTCAATGCCAAAAAATAGAGGCAGGTCTATAAGAAGTTGGAGCACACTCAATCTAAAAGGAAAAAATCTTGAAAAATAAATAACTTTACATTTTTCTTGTATTTAAAGTTTTCCCAAAGCAAAATATGACCATCAAAATAAAATGAGATAAAAAAAAACAGAAGTTAGAATGCAGATTTTTCCGTGCAACAAAAATAAAAATAAAAAAAATTATAGAGACTTGAAACCTGTTGCGTTCAACCCATTCATTATAGGTCTTGGTCTCCGCTCCAGTGGGCAGAAGCCAGCCCCTCCAACTCTGAACTGCAATGATGCTGAGCTCAACTGCAGAAACAAAGCAAAATACTGCAACGCAGAGTATGGATTTTCGACTAGAAGCCATTTTGAACTGGACAATCAAGAAAAAAACAATAAAATCAGGTATGTTATGTGACTATGTTATATTTCAATGCCGAAAAATAGTGGAGGGTCTGTAAGAAGTTGGAGCACACTTGATCTAAAAGGCAAAAGTCTTGAAAAATAAATAACTCTATCTCTGCAAAAATTGGGGGCCACTAGAGTAGCATAAGACATTGCGGCTCGCGCCATATTCTTCAAAGAATCTCTGGTACTAATGTTAAATGTGAGAATTTGAAACTAAAGCATTCAAACAAAAGCTCATGGAAACTAGCCAGAATTACCGGTCCATGGATCGAATCCGGCGGAGCCCAATCTTACAATTGAGACCAAAGTACATCGAAAACCATCAAAATTCGAAAATTTGAGCTTAATGTAAGTGAAAATACCTGCAAGAAGCAAGAATTCATCCAAAATGATGGTTGACTGAAGTTTGAGATTGAGGAGCGTAAATAGAATAAAAAGAGCAGAATCACAAGAGATATACAAGCACAAGGGCCGTGTGATATTGGTGTTGGCCATGCGGAGCAGCACATCGACGAAGTCTTCAACCGGAGGTTGATCTGCGTCTGCGTTTTCTGACCATTGGAGGGCGAGACCATGAAATGATTCAAATTACAGGATGTATCGTATTTCAGAGCAAGGTGGAAGACATTAGTAATGCTAAGTGAGTTAGTTAGTTAGTTAGTTAGGTTGAAGGAGACATTGGATCTAATGGTCTAAAACATTTAATCGTCTAACATTTCATCCAATGGCCCAAACATAGACAGAATGGCAGCTAGGAAAGTTGTTTTCAAATAATGACGCCTTACGGTGTAATTAAAATTAGAATTACAATTTTATAAATTCACATACAATTACAATTAAAATTACAAATACAATATTTACAATTACAATTTTAGAATTTTACATACAATTACAATTACAATTACAATTTTAGAATTTTAATCATTTCACATAAATACAGTTAAAATTTTACAAATATTTTACATACAATTACAATTAGAATTAAAATTTTACAATTTCACATACAATTACAATTACAATTACAACTTTAGAATTTTACATACAATTACAATTACAATTTTACAATTTTACATATATTATTACAATTAAAATTACAATTACAAGAATTTCACATTAATACAATTAAAATTTTACAAATATTTTTACATACAATTACAATTAAAATTAGAATTAGAATTAGAATTAGAATTACAATTACAATTTTACAATTTCACATACAATTACAATTAAAATTACAATTACAATATTTACAATTACAATTTTAGAATTTTACATACAATTACAATTACAATTTTACAATTACAATCATTTCACATTAATAAAATTAAAATTTTACAAATATTTTACATACAATTACAATTATAATTACAATTTTATAATTTCACACACAATTACAATTTCACATACAATTACAATTAAAATTAAAATTACAATTACAATTTTAGAATTTTACATACAATTACAATTACAATTACAATTTTACAATTTTACATATATACAATTACAATTACAATCATTTCACAATAAATTAAATATTACAATCACAATTAAAATTTTACAAATATCTTACATATAATTACAATTACAATTACAATTACAAATACAAATACAATTTTACATAAAATTAAAATTAAAATTTCAATTACAATCACAAGATAATATTTAATAAATATCATGATTTAATATTAAAAATAAACATCACGATCATGATAACCATCGTACAAACATCACATTCGACTAAAAAACACATTCAAACTCGCTAACATCATCCAATCATCGTGATCATGATCATCTAACAAAACACAAACATTGTATAACATCATCACAACACAAACATCAAATATATATCACATGTCAAATAATTGCTATCACATACACATATATGTGCAAACTGCACATTAAATGAACATATCTAACATGACCTAACAATATACACATTATGATGATCACCAACATGTAAATTAAGTACAACTGCAACATGAACATAAAATACATGGACCATATATATATATATATATATATATAATTTCAGAAATATACAACTGTAATATAAATGTAAAATATCAGCTGGTGGTACATCATCAATAGTAGTACTAGTCAAGGCCTGCTCAGTCAATGGTGCAGCCACAAAAAGCTCAGATAGATGTCGATCATCACGTGCCTGTTGATTTGGAGGTGCCTCATGCTGATCAGGATCAACTGCCTGCTCATGATTACTCGACATGGATGGTCCAACTTGCTCATGATGACTCGACATGGATGGTCCAACCTACTCATGATCATGACTGCTAGATGTTGCAGGCTGATGATCATGATGACTCGATGTGGATGGTATAGCCTGCTCATGATCATGACTGTTGGATGCTACAGGCTGAGAAGGCTGACTCGATGTGGATGGTCCATCCTGCTCATGATCATGACTACTAGTCGATGCTGCAGGCTGCTCATCTACAGTGTGAGTTGAATGATGATCACTCCCTTGATCGTGATCATCAGATGATGCATCGCTTCTCGACTGTCGACGTACTGCGTCTCGACCATGCTTACATCAAAGGGACCTCCTCAACTGTGCCACTAAAATGGTAGCTCCTATGACATGCCACATCAGGGTCAACATATCATTTGGCTTTCCTATCCACATCTCTATCAGCCTATCATCGACCTGTATCTCTATGATAGTGGCCGGTCTGACTCCCTCCTCCACAAGCAGTCCACATAGTTGGTTGCCCAACTCCATCCTAAATCTAGTGTCAGGCCTATGCCTCACACCAACATGAGGACCAGGTCTGTCTGCACCGGTCTGATCCTCGACATCTGCTATCTCCTGATCGTCATCAGGATCTACACCTGGATCATTTGGTGGTGGTGGCATCTCATTGCCATCAAATGACCCAATGTCTACAAAATATATATAAGTACACAAAAATAATTAGATAATTTCATTAAACAGTTTAATAAAAACAAGTTAAAGAACATGTTAGAATAAATTTAAAGAAAACACTAATATTACCTCTATCATCCTGTGGCTCATCATCTGTGAAGAGGATGTTGGCACACCCTCACCAATCCAAATGAGCATATGGACAGGGGACTAGAACAAAGGCATGCTCATCAACACTGGCTATAAACTCTAGTGCATCATGCGATATCCTTGCGGAAAAGTCTGACTCACCCCTCTTGGGCATCATCTGTCCCCACATCTGCATTCGTACATGCAACATCGACCTACGAGGTTGCCCAAAAAAAGTAGGCCTCATCTCTGGAAACCTCTCAAAAAATAAACAAAATAGCTTTGAAGCAAAAGGTAAGTTCAACCTCCCTTGTGCCTGAGCACGACATCTATCCAAAGCTGTACAGAACTGCCGTAAGAAAATCGCAGACCACCTCACAAGTCGTGGCGCCTATAATAAAGAATCAACATAAAATAAAAGCATGAAACTAATGCGTTGCCCATCAATGGTATGGTGTGCAATGGTCGAAATTAGTAGTGTGAGGCACTTGAACTCCTCTCCACCAAATGAAGAAATATGTAATTGACCACTGGAGACCTGAAAATCTGCGGGAGACAGTATATCGGCACTAATATATCTCTGGGAGTACACCAACTGACTCCCTGCTGCATAGCCAACAGGGACCTTTGGGAATGAGGGCAAATCTTGCCCTCTCCTCGATAGGCCAATAATAAAATAGACATCCTCCTCAGTGGGTGTGTACCACTGGTTAGGACCAACCTGGAAAGCCTGTCGGTGGGTATTCCACCTGAAGATAAGTTGTTGCAATAACCCACCATGGCCCTTCAAGGATGTAGCCTCCTCATAGAACTTGAGGAGGCCTACCTCCCTTAGGAGCGCCTTGGTGGCTGCTATAATAGGGCAAGCGTACATATCTCTCTCCCTCTCTCGTGCCTCCCATAGGCGAGAGGGAGAGACATGTTGCTGCTGTTCCCTCTCTTCTCTCCTTTGACGTCGCTGAATGATTCACATATTAAATACAATTTTTTTATTAAATGAGACATGTATTTAAAAAGATATATATAATTTTTTTGAAAAAAAAAACAGTAGGTGCGCCCAAAAAAACAAGCATGCACTGGTACCGGTGCGTCTATTTTTATCGTACACTGGTCGCTGTGTGCCTGGAAATTTGTAGTGCACCCCACATCATGACCTGTACTTTATCAAGTAGTGCATTGACTAAACTATCCATCCCAGGGCGGATAATTTCGTCAACGCACCGCCAAACATTAGGTAATGGTCAACGGTGCGGTTGTTTAACCGATCGCACCATTGACTATGTATGAATTTGCGAGGGCGATGCATTGACCAAACTACTCGCCCCAGGGTAGATATTTTCGTCAGTGCACCGCCCTCCTGGCATCATTACACAATCAACAGTGCAGTGGTATAACCGACCGCACCATTGACTATGTACCAGTATCGGAGGGCGGTGCATTGACCAAACTGTGCGCCTCGGGGCGTATAGTTTAGGCAGCGCACTGCCCTCCAGACATCACTACATGGTCAATGGTGTAGTCTTTTACATGACCACATCGTTGACTATGTGTTGGGTGCAGGAATTACACTTAAGCAAACTCCTCAACACTTAATTTCTCAACCCGGGGGATCTGTAAACTTAGAGATGAAGCATAGGCTATGCCGTAGATGGTATGAATCTTCCTAATATAAACCCCTTCTTTCTTTAAAGGAAAGATTGCAAAATCAAATTAAAAAGAGAAAAAGAGAACTTGAACCATAAAAAATAATCGAAGATTTGAACAAGAAATCATACATTTGCAAGAGGGAATTAAAGATAAAAGGCAATCACTCCAGCTAATTATTGTTTAACTACTGAGTGTGTGTTTTTTTTTAGCAGAGACACTTGTAGTCTCATCAGATGGGCCCTTAAACCTGCTCCTTTAGAGATTTCCTTCTTGGCTAATCTGTCCTGCACTATCGTAGCCTGCTTGCACTCGTGCATGATCAGAGATTTATGCAGAAGGTATAAATGGTGTCTTTACTAAAGGCTTTTTTTACTTCATGCAAGGGCTCGAAATTTTCTAGGTTCAAAGCACTCAGATCCCGTGGCAAGAAACTAGTTCTTGCACCGGATCAGAGCTTCCTCCACTTAGCATTTAATTCTTAAATGAGTGCTTAATTATTGCAAGTGCTATTATATTGTTAAATCAAATTTCACACATAAAAAGTGAATGTTTCTGATCTTAAAAAAGTGCAAGAATAAAGAAACAATCAATATACATTTATCCTGTCATAAGTATTTAATGAAAGAAAGAAGATTGCAGGAAGTAGACTAAGAAAGTTTGCTGCATCACACAGCGGGGAAAACCAACCAAACATAATTGCATAAAAAGAGATATCACACCAACATGCACTGGTGCAGGGTTATTTCTCCTGCTTGGACCAGGCGGGGAAAACCAATCAAGCAGAATTGTAGAAAAAGATATATCACACCAACGTGCACTGGTGCAGGGTTATTTATCCTGCTTGGACTAGGCGGAGGAAAAACAATCTGAATTCAAGTGTAAGAAAAGAAATTGCAGGAAAAGGAAATTTATCTACTTCACACAACGAATTTGCTTTTACTTAGACAACAATGCATGTGCTTGAAATTAAATAACACTTGACAATGCAAACACAAATTACAGGAAAACAGGAAATGGAGTAAACGTGCTGGGTTGGCTGGGCCCTAGCCAACCAACAAGTTTCCCTTTTAAATAAAAAGGGTGCTCAGTACCTTAATCAGTTCATCAGCTCAAATATAGAAATGCAATTTATGAAACATGAAAAGGAGCTCCCTTTTATTAATTCACTGAGGAAATTACATACATTAATACATTGTCCAACCTAGATTCGGGCGATAAAAAAATACAACAACCTGCTACCGCCTCTCTGGCTGTGTCTCTGTTCTCTTCTACTATAAAAAACTTAGCCTCCTAGTCCTATTTACATTCTACATTATATAGAGCTTTGGCCAAAGGCCAAAATAGATCATTCAACCGATTACATAACCAAACACAAAATTTAGCTTTTCGGTCTTCAAAATTAGATAGTTAGCAAAACTGGCCGTAGCCAATCTCTAGCTTTCGTCCTTCACAGATTCAGTCTTGGTTGCCTTTGGATCAATCTTGCTGTTGTGGCTGAAGTTGCTCAGCACGAGGTGGTGATCATGGAGGTTCAGATCTGCTGCAAGGATTTGCTGTGCTGGCAACGGTGCAAGATTCGATCCTGCACTAGGATCAACAGTCACGGTAAGTACTCTAACTACCAAATAAAAATTGGAGATATAGATAAGTTACAAAGAGTGATTAAAAGTAAGAAATCATGTAATAAATAATTAATTTATGCTAAGTTGAATAAAAAATATGAAAAATAAAGTTTATACAAAATATGTCACCGTGCTTGGACTGGTGCAAGATGAGGGTGCATAAAGGAGGTAAAATAGAGGTAAATGGTTATGATTTAGGAAGGGGAAAATGGAAAAAAGAGAGAAAATTAAGGGGCTAATATCCTCCCATCCCTAAGCTGTTGTGTGTCCTCACACAACTCTTTACCTTTGCAAAAAACCTTCAAAAATGTGAGCATTCCAGCTCATTCCTGCTCTGACATACTGACATTAGCCTGCAATGTTTCAGAATTCTTCTTTCTGATGTTCTTTAGTTTCTTTGTCACCTTTTTGAGTCGCTTGAAAAATTGCGCAGCTCGGTACTTCCAGACTCTAACTTCTCCTTTATTTTTCTGGATCTCTGCAGTGAATTCTTCCTTACTCTGTTCTTTATCCTCCTGCACTTTAGCTATGAGCTATTCTAAGTTCTGCACTTGAAGCTCTAGTTCAACTATCCGAGCAGCAGGAGTTACCAAATCTTCTTTTTCTTCTGTTTCAGCAGGGGATGTGTCTTCCTCAGGGACCTCAGTATCCCTCATGGTTTCAGCAAACACTTCTTCCTCTTCTTCTTCTTCTTCTGGTTCTTCTTCTTTTCCTAGTTCTTCTTCTTGCACTGGTGCAGGAGGGGATTCAACGTCCTGTGGGGACTGTGGTTCTTCGCCTGCACTAGATTCTTCATTATTTTCCTGGGCCTTTTAATGAAATTTTCCAATAGAGTGTCATCTTCGACCTCTACAGATTTTGCTGTGTCCACAAGGACTGGCAGGTTGTCTTCTTTGAGGGTCTGTGCTTGTACTGGTGACGTAGAAGGATTCTCTTCAACAGGTGAAATAGCTGTCTTCTTATTTGGATATGGGGCCCTTTCTTCTGTTGATTTTTCAGGTTGTTTCCTTTTTGCACTGGTGCAAGAAGGACTCCCCTTTACATTCTTGCTCGGAGCCTTGCTTGTGCTGGCGGGGTCCTTTGTCTTCTTTGCAGCAGCTATCTTTTTATGTAGCTGTTTTAACAGTGCCTCCCAGGTCATGCCCTTAACTTCTAATTGTTTCTAGACCAAAATATTTATCAGGCCGTGGTGATATAACTCTTGTCGGCCTGGTCTGCCTGTCCGTCCTACACACCCTTGGCCATTCTTTCCAAGCTCTTAAGCAAAAAATGGGGGAAATCAATCCTCCACTAGATATGCCAGCCGGATTCGAAATGTTGCAACATCCTAAAATGATACACAAAAGTGAGGGAGTACCTTCCCTCACAGGTCACAAATTTCTGTAGGATGAAAAGGAGGTCCTGCCATTTTCCTAGTAGGGCACTACGCGAAATTCCTTTCTTCTAGTATACCTTCATATTCTTGTCGATGACGAAACACTGCCATCACTTCCTTTCTAGTTTCTGATTTTTAAACCACTGCTCACCAGTATTTTCCAAGCCTGTCGCTGCTGCTATAAACTCTTCTGTAACCTCAAATTTTAGAAGCACAATTTTTACTCGGCCGTTTTTGAAACTTCTGGAAAATTGTAGGGCCACTTCACGGTTCTACCCATCAAAATTTTGCAAGAATTGAAGAAAGCCTGAGTCTCGCAATAGTGCAAGACTATTGCGATACTCAGCAGTCTGTTTTGTCGTACTGAGAGACGAATGTTTGCTTCGAATAGGTGGCATCGCTGCTTACAGTTTTGAACAGTAAAAAATTTACATGCAACACCGGAAAATTGGTTCTTATAGATAGGGAGCCAACTTTCCACCATCCTTTCCATCTTATCACCCATTCATTCCACTGAAATAGCCGTGGATGCGTGGCATCTTTGAGGTCGTGCCAGATTGGTACTTGCGGTGGCATTTTAATAGCTAGGTGAGGTAATCATTATGAGTGAAGGAAATCTAGGATTATGGCGGAAAGGGGCAATTATATCTAAGAAACGGTTAAACATTTCCGCACTCCTTCATAATTCAAAAAAACTTTAGCATTCATTAAAAAATGATCATGATTCTTAACTTAAAAACACCTTGTACTTTAAATAATTTTCTCCTAGTTAATATGATAGCACAAGTACTCATCGACTAAGTGAAAAGAATTCTTATAAACTTTCATGGTGACCACTTTCCTATGACGTATGCTATGAAAATAACAAATTATAATACGTTTCTGACAGGGTGCATGCTTGCACCGGTCTGCTTGCACCGCTTATACTATGCTATTTTGTTGGTACCATTCTACTTGCACTTATTATATAGGACGACATGTTTGCACTAGTGCAAGCATAATATCTGAAAAAAAAATAGGGAATTTAAATAAAATATAGGCTGGACTTCCAACATGACTTCCTCAACTTATATTAGAAATTTGCTTCGCCCTTTCTTGATGCTTCAAAGCATATCATTTTGCTCTTTGTGTGCGAGATCCTGTAATGAATTCATGAGGGAACAAAGAAGTGGGAAAAGGGAAATTTCATAATGGGAAGGAATTCTGTTACATGGATTCTAGGAATAGTACCACAAGAGAGGATAAATAGAAGTGGGATAGGGAAAAAAATTCAAGGGTAAAGTGGGGTTTTTATGAAAAAGACAGGGTAAATTCAGAAGAATATGGGAAGGTTAATCATTCTGGGATTGAAGAAGAAAAATGAGGGAATATTACGAAAGTGGAATATGAAGAAAGGCGTAAAATTTTCTGGAAGGTCTGCCTGCACTGGTGCAAGAAAAAATAACTGCAGCGAGAATTAAGAATTACTTGAATAAAAATATCCATGCTAATTACCCCAATTGTATAAAGGTTGGTTCTGTTGAACCTGCTTTTACTTGGTGGTCACTAGCATATCTAAAGATCAAGAAAAATTCTCTTTTTATTAGAAATTTTTGATCTTCCTCCCAACAACAAGCTGGTTTTCAGGTTGATCCTTCTGCAATCATGTCAGCGAACTGATTTTCATAATTACAGGAAAATATTTTTTCTTTACTTTTTATTACTTTTTTTTTTTTTTTTTGGTTTTGTTTTGTAAGAAGAAAAATAATTCATGTTTCCAAAAGGTTGGTATTACCATTCACCACTACCATCCCGAATTGCTGTTGGACTTGCTGTGTAAAATATTTCCTGGCAAGTGGCTGAAAATACTTCTTTAATCTGTGTCCATTTACCAGGAATACTGCATTTTTCCCATCAATAGTTTTAACTTCTACTGCTCCATTCTTGAATACTTGGATCACTTCATAAGGTCCCATCCAACGTGTATGGAATTTCCCTTTAAAAATTTTAAATCTAGAATCATAAAGGAGCACCCAATCACCTGATTGGAATTGCTTTTTCTGAATAGACTTGTCATGCCACCTTTTGCATTGCCGCTGAATTAGTATATTCTGCTGAACAAAATTCCTACGAAATTCATCTAACTCATTTAATTGGAGAAGATGCTATTGTTGTGCCTCAGAGAGATCTAGTCCTAACTGAACTGTAGTTCTGAAAGTTTTGATCTGGAATTCAATTGGTAACAGAACCTATTTTCCATATACCAGCTCATATGGTGTATGTCCCGTGCTATTTCTCCGAGTGGTTCTGTATTCCCACAAAGCTTCTGGTAATATTTTAGCCCAGTCTTTCCGATGCATATTTACTGTCTTTGTAAGAATGGACTCGATCACTTTTTTTGTGGATTCCACCTGGCCATTTGCTTGCGGGTGATACGACGTGGATTCCTGTGCCAGATCTTGGATTGCTCCATCACGCCCTGTACCAGATTAGAAATAAACTGCAGACCATTGTCAGAAAAAATTTCTCTAGGCACACAAAATATAGCAAATATTTCAGTAAAAATAAAATCAACATTAACTTTTTCTGTAGCAAAGGAAACAACTTTAGCTTCTACACATTTTCTAACAAAATATGTACAGACCAAAATATGCTTTTTACTTAATGATGTTGGATTTATTGGCCCTATAAAATCAATAGCCCATTTTTGAAACGTCTCAATCATAACTTGGGGGCATAAAGGCATTTCATTGGTTTGATTAGGCTGGCCCACTCATTGACAGCTATCACATCGCCTGACATACTGTTTGGAATCCTTAAAAAAGGAAGGCCAAAAGTAACCAGCACGCAATACTTTATATGCAGTCCATTTATCAACGAAGTGGCTTCCACAAGGTTCATCAAGAGTAGATTTAAATATGTCAAACACTTCCTCCTCTCTTACACATCTACGGATAATCAGATCTAGACCAGTGTAAAAGGATCTCCCTGAATCCAGGAGTATGCAACACTTTTCTGAATAATATTCCGCTTTTCACGAGCGGACAAGTGGGGTGGTGTTTTCCTAGTAACCAAGTAATTAGCAATGTCAGCAAACCACGGAGAATCTGTTGACATAGAAAAAATATGTTCATCCAGAAAATCATCATTAGCAGGAGTTGCTTCACTAGGATTATCTAATCTAGAAAGAAAATCTGCTACGACATTAGATTTTCCTAGTCTATCAACAATAGTAACATTAAATTCCTGCAACAATATCAACCACCTAGTCACTCTACCGCTAGTCAATGGTTTTTTCATCAAATATTTAATCGCGGAATGATCAGTATGTATAAATACTTCATATCCTGTAATATAGTGCCTGAACTTATTAATTACAAAAATTACAGCTAAAAACTCTTTCTCTATAACTGTATAATTTAATTCAGCGGAAGATAAATTCTTACTAATATAATAAATAACATAGGATTGCTTATTTTCCTCTTGTCCTAAAGCTACGCCAATAGCCAAATTTGAAGCATCAGAGGAAATGTGAAAAGGCAAGGACCAGTTAGGACCTCTCAAAACTGGTGCCTGTACAACCTTTTCCTTCAATGTTTCAAAAGACTGTTCGCAAGGTGTGGATGAAGAAAATTCACTATCCTTAGCTAGAATTCGGAAAAGAGGGGCAACTATCTTAGAAAAATTTTCAACGAATATTCTATAGTAACCACTATTTCCTAAAAAACCTCTTACTTCCCTTTGAGTTTTGGGTGCAGGGAGATGTAGAATGATTTCAATATTTGCTTGATCAACCTAGATACCTTTACCAGAAATCAAATGGCCAAGTACCACTCCTGCTTTGCACATTAATATACATTTCTTGTCACTTAAGGCGAGATGGGCTTCCTGACAACGGAGAATTACTTTCTCCAAATTTTTGAGAGCTTCCTGAAAAGAATCACCAAACACAAAAAAGTCATCCATATAAATTTCTACAAATTCTAGATCATAAAAAATGGCCAGGACTGCCCTTTGAAAGGTAGTCGGGGCATTACATAAACCAAAGGGAAGCATTTTATAAGAAAATGTACCCCATGGACATGTAAAAGTAGTTTTATCCTGATCTTCGGGTGCAATCTGCATCTCTCATGATGTAAGTGTATGATGACTGTATATACATTCCTTGCAAAAATGAAAAATACAGTTGCATTATAAATATTTATTATTAAATTTTCAATGATATATCATATATAATATTATATATTTTTATATTTTATAATTTTTATGACCTCGACGTCCCCCCACGTTTCCTGAAAATTGGTAGGGAGATTTTTGCATAGGTGCAATGTTAATTCTGTTATAGCCATTGAAGCCATCCAAAAAGGAAAAATATTTCTTTCCTGCAAGGGTATCAAGCACCTGGTTAATGAAAGGGAGAGGGAAGTAATCTTTGAGAGTGGATTTGTTTAATTCTCAATAATTAATACAAATACGCCATCTTCCATCTTTCTTAGGTACTAGCACTAATGGAGAGACCCACTGACTATTGGAAATAGGATAGATAAAACCGACATCCAAGAGTTTCTGTACTTCTTCCTTCACAATATCTCTCAGAGCTGGATTCATTCACCTTTGGGGTTGTGAGACAGGTCGGGTTCCTTCCTGAATATAGATATGATGTGTACAAGATTCAGGAGGAATAGCCTTCATATCTTCATAGCCCCAAGCAAAGGCACTAAGATGATTTTGCAACAAATTCACAAGCTGCTCTTGCTGAGATGAGTCCAAATCTGAACTAATATGCAAGGATTTAAAAGGGATAATATCAACAAGAGTAGTGTCGAGCTCAGGAGTACTCAAGGAGTGGTCAACTGCAGCGGTATAGAAGAATGAGAATCGTGATTATCTTGAAAATTTGGCTCAATTGCTCAAAATTAGGCATAGTGTCTAGATTATTCAGGAAATATTGAATCTCATCTTCTTGTGAAGACCCAATATAATGGTGGATAAGGGAAATGGGCTGAGTCTCCTCATCATTGATTTGATCCAACCATAAAGTATCTCGAAGGTCCTGAATGGATCTGGCAGGGGGGTATAAGGTAAATTTCTTCCTAGAATCTCCATGCGAAATATACATATCACCAGAACGACATCCAATATATGCATCAGCCGTAGCAAGCCATGGTCAACCCAAGATCAAGGGATGTCCTCCTATTGGGTTCTTTGGCTGAAGCATAATGAAATCAACAGGATATTCCCAAGAATCCAATGAGATGATCACATCGTCCAATACTCCTTCTGGCTTAATTTTAGATCTATCTGCTAATTCAAGCACAGTGGGATTAGGGCGAAGATGAGATAACCAAAGTTGATCCATGGTTTGCTTAGTCATGACATTAATGGCTGACCCCAGGTCTATAAGAACATTAGAAACCAGGACATTACCAATCTGAACTAAGACAACAGGGTTTCCGGGATCAGTATATTTTTCCATAGACACACATCCCGTCATCAACTCTACTACCCTACCAACAAATTGAATGTTTTGGGGTTCCAATCTCTTCCTCCCGGGTTTCTTGAGACATAGTTACTTAATAATATTGGTACAAATGGGGATCTATTTAATGGCTTGAAGCAAAGGTATCTTAATGAAAATATTCCGAAGCTCAGATGCCAAACTAGTCTCAGAAATAGGCTCACTTCTTTCCATTACTAGCCTCTCTGGGAAGGGAGGCTGGTTGGAAGAAGAAAAAAAGGATTCAAAGGGTAAGGGCTGCTTAGTGACAGCTTTCAGAGAATGGTTAAGAGTTTCCTCTTCTCCTTTATCTTCAACAATCACTATAGGTTTCTTCTGATTTTCTGATGTTACAGTCCTTCCTGATATTAATTGAATATCATGAACCCCAACTGGAATACTGGTACTTGAATGGTAAAGGTGGGTTTGTTACATAGATCATTTTCACTACTTTATTATTGTTGGGATTGGGCATAGGTTGAGCAGGCAACTGAGGAGGTCGAAAGGGTGGAGGTAAAGGCAACGGTGGAGTAGAATGACTCAGAAGTTGAGGCATTGAATAAGGTGTATGCGTAGATGGATATGACTGCTTAAGTGGCTGGTAGGAATATGGAGAATGAGTTGGCCCTCTCCAACCTTGTTTCCATGGTTGAGAAGGTTTCCCATGCTGATATTGATTCCCATACTGCCATTGCTGATTAGTGTTAGGATAAGAATATGCATGTGAATTATAACCAAAATAGTGTGGAGAAAATTCAGGAGCCATACCTGCACCTACCTGAGGCCAATTACTTCTTGCTCCCATAGCATACAAGTATTCAGCTTCAGGTTGTCCCCCCTGTAAATACAGCTTTAAGTCCTACTAGAGAGGGAAATTTTTCTGTGACATGGTCTTTTACACAAATATCACACTTATTAGTTTCTTTCAAATTAAGAGAACACTCTTTAGGAGGATGCTTGTCTCTACATTTAGGACAGAAAATACATAATGACTCTTGTTCCTTCATGAGTTTTTGCTGAAATTTCAAAGAGTCTAACTGTTTGGTAACAATATTCATTATATCAATTTTCATGTTTTCCATTTTATTTTCGAGTCCAATAATCATAGCATCAGTAGATTCAGTTTTTCTATTTCTATTTCGAGTTCCTCTACCGGATCTATACTGATTTCTTGAAAATTTCCTACATAATTCAAAAATTTGTTCAAAAGTTGGCTGAGAAATATCACCTTGTCCTAACAGATTTAAATTATTTCTAGCATTATCAGTAATTCCTCTTAAGAAAATGGTTCTAATAGTACTGGGATCAAACTTAAGTTTCGACCTTTGTAAAATATACATAAATCTTTCTAGATAATCTTCAAGAGTTTCATCATCATCCTGTATGATTGTAAAAATCTCATCCTGCATGTCCCGAGTTTTGCAATATTCTTGATATTTAGACAAAAAAACTCTCTTCATCTGATCCCAAGAGGTTATAGTGTTTCCTCATAATCCTATAAACCAGCGTAGATCTGAGTCCTTGAGAGTAACATGAAATAATCTTAACTTCTGAGCGTTAGTTGAATAATCATAACTTCTACACAGAATATCAAACTTGAATAGAAAAGAGTCAGGATCTTCATGAACTTTACCATGGAAATGAGGGAGAGATGATGGTGGAATATTCTTCATTTGTGCCACAGTATCAGGATCCACAATTGGAAACACAAAAGTGGATTGTTCTTTACTTACCTGGTTTTCACCAGTCCCTTCCAAATGATCTTCATGGTCCACCACTGTTTCCCTTTTACTTGTACCACTCTCAACAGGCTGATCCACACCTGAGCTGTTGTTACCAGAATCTAGGTGGATTGTTCCTACGTAATGGGTTTGAATTTGATTGGGCTTCCTGCTTACAGAAGGAGACCCAATATGAGAACAATTATTTTGGCCCATAGTGGGCTTCGAACCCTTACCTTTTCTAGGCATTCATTTCAAAAAAAGAAAGAAAAATAACAAAAAAATTATAGTAAAAAAATGTTGTCAGAAATCAATTAACACCAGTAAAATTCCTTGAAAGAAACTTTTCCAAACAATACTACAAAAATAAGGGAAAAATTACCTCTATTGTATAACCAGAAAATTCTTACCAAATAAAATCGCCTCCCTGGCAACGACGCCAAAATGTTGGGTGCAGGAATTACACTTAAGCAAACTCCTCAACACTTAATTTGTCAACCCGGGGGATCCGTAAAATTAGAGACAAAGCACAAGCAATGCCAGAGACGGTATGAATATTCCTAATATAAATCCCTACTTTCTTTAAAGGAAAGATTTCAGAATCAAATTAAAAAGAGAAAATGGCAACTTGAACCACAAAAAATAATCTAAGACTGGAACAAGAAAGAATGCATTTTCAAGAGGAAATTTAAGATAAAAGGCAATCACTCCATCTAATTATTGTTTAACTACTGAGTGTGTGTTTTTCTTTAGCAGAGACACTAGCAGTCTCATCATATGGGCCCTTAAACCTGCTCCTTTAGAGATTTCCTTCTTGTGCTAATCTGTCCTGCACTATCGTAGTCTGCTTGCACTAGTGCAGGATAAGAGATTTATGCAAAATATATAAATGGTATATTTACTAAAGGATTTTTTTACTTCATGCAAGGGCTCGAACTTTTCCAGGTTCAAAGCACTCAGATCCCGTGGCAAGAAACTAGTTCTTGCACCATATCAGAGCTTCCTGTACTTCGCATTTAATTCTTAAAATGAGTGCTTAATTGTTGCAAGTGCTATTATATTGTTAAATCAAATTGCACACATAAAAAGTGAATGTTTCTGATCTTAACAGAGTGCAGGAATAAATAAACAATCAATATACATTTATCCTGTTATAAGCATTTAATGAAAGAAAGAAGATTGCAGGAAGTAGACTAAGAAAGTTTGCTCCATCACACCAACGTGCACTGGTGCAGGTTCATTCCTCCTGCTTAGACCAGGCAGGGAAAACCAATCAAACAGAATTGCAAAAAAAGAGATATCACACCAACGTGCACTGGTGCAAGGTTATTTCTCTTGCTTGGACCAGGCGGGGAAAACCAATCAAACAGAATTGCAGAAAAAGAGATATCACACCAACGTGCACTGGTGCAGGGTTATTTCTCTTGCTTGGACCAGGCGGAGGAAAACCGATCTGAATTCAAGTGCAAGAAAAGAAATTGCAGGAAAAGGAAATTTATCTACTTCACACAACAGATCCGGTTTTACTCACATAGGAATGCATGTGCTTTAAATTAAATCACACTTGACAATGCAAACACAAATTACAGGAAAATAGGAAATGGGGTAAACGTGCTGGGTTGGCTGGGCCCTAGCCAACCAACACGTTTCCCTTTTAAATAAAAAGGGTGCTGGTACCTTAATCAGTTCATCAGCTCAAATACAAAAACAAAATTTATGAAACATGAGGCGGAGCTCCCTTTTATTAATTCATTGAGGCAAGTACATACATTAATACATTGTCCAGCCCAGATTCGGGCGATAACAAAATACAGCAACCTGCTACCGCCTCTCTGGCTGTGTCTCTGTTCTCTTCTACTATCAAAAACTTAGCCTCCTAGTCCTATTTACATTCTACATTATATATATCTTTGGCCAAAGGCCAAAATAGATCATTCAACCGATTACATAACCAAAAACATAATTTAGCTTTTCGGTCTTCAAAATTAGATAGTTAGCAAAACTGGCTGTAGCCAATCTCCAACTTTCGCCCTTCACAGATTCGGTCTTGGCTGCCTTTGGATTGATCTTTCTGTCGTGGCTGAAGCTGCTCAGCACGAGGCGGTGATCAAGGAGGTTCGGATCTGCTGTGCTGGCAACGGTGCATGATCCGATCCTGCACTAGGATTAGCGGTCACGGTAAGTACTATAACTACCAAATAAACATTGGAGATATAGATAAGTTACAAAGAGTGATTAAAATTAAGAAATCACGTAATAAATAATTAATTAATGCCAAGTTGAATAAAAAATATGAAAAATAAATTTTATACGAAATATGTCACCGTGCTTGGACTGGTGCAAGATGAGGGTGCATAAAGGAGGTAAAACATAGGTAAACGATTATGATTTAGGAAGGGGAAAATGGAAAAAAGAGAGCAAATTAAGGGGTTAACACTATGTCCAAGTTTAGAATGGTGGTGCACTGACCAAAATCTCCACCCCGAGACACATATTTTAGTCAACGCACCGCCCTCTCGCACTTGTACATGGTCAACGATGCGGCTGGGTAACCGACCACACCGTAATTTTTGTAATTTTAAAAAGCACAGTGCACCATTTCAGTACCGCATCGGAACCGGCGCGGATACGGTTAGCACCGGTTATAGTGCAGCTTGTAAATTTATAGGCAGCACTGCGAACCAGTGCAAGCCGAATGGTTCGAGCGCACCGCGTGTGGTATATATTTTTTTTAAATGGTGAATTTTAAGTTATTTTACAAAACTAATCCGCTAAAAAGTTTAATTATGGAAAAAAAAAGTAAAATACTTGTACATTTGGGCGTCAAGGAGGCATATTTACTGTAGAATTTGAAAAGCTAAATTTTCCCACCGTTTTTTAAAATTTGAAATGGAGATGGTGGGAAATGGACAACAACAGTGCGTGCAATGGGAGCACCGATGGTAGGTCGCCTCAAACAAGGTAAATTTTCACCAGTGCTTTAGAGCTTTGGAGCACTGAAAAGCAAAAAATGCAGATTTTTGGCCGTAATTTTATTATTATTTAAACCTGTTCCGGTGTGTGGGTTTTTCAGGCGCACCGGGTGGTTTCTTCCAAACGCACAGGGCTATTTCAGTTTTGGCGCGAGTTTTTAGGATGCACCGAGGCTGAATATATGTAGAGCACCAGTGTGCTACAGTAATTAGATGCACCAGGCGAGTTTGTACGAAGAGCACTGTGTCTTGGTGTGCCAATTTTTAGTACGCACCAGTGATGTTCTTGTGGAATGCACCGGTGCGGTGTAGGATGAGAAACGCACTTGAAAAAAAACATTCGTAAAAACCTCCACCCACCAACCTTCTCTAGTAACCTCCTTTACAAATGGATGTTTGGGTTATTTTTATAAGGGGTTCCTCAAAAACATCAGGCATAGGGTCTTTTCCTTGTAGTGCATGTTGTATGATGACCTTAAAAAATGACTATTGTTGAGAATTATTTGACTTGAAAATATTGTTGACAATTTGACTTTTCCTTAACTTAACTTGATGAATGATATATCCTTGTGAATATTCTAAGGAAACAATCCTGCTGTAGTATCTCTCTTGATGACTATCAATTGACTTAATACATAGATATGTATCATTAAATTGACTTGACTTGACTTGATATATCCTTGAAAACAATATTGCTATAGTAACTCTCTTGGTGACTCTCAATTTATTTGATATTATCACGTTGACCTGACTTGACTATAAGGTGACATGTTGAAAGTAGATTTGATGTGTCACATACAAGACAATAATCATATCGACTTTGATATCCTATGAGTGACTTGACCTTAACACACTAAATCATAACATGTATAATGACATTTTTCCTCAAGCTTGACTTAATGAAAGAAGATAAAATAGTCATACCAAACATGTTGACCTTTTGAATTTGACTTGACTTGCCATTGATATGTTGACTTTTCCTAGTAGAACCTTGAGTTGACAATGACTATGATAACCTAGGATAACCTGACAGTGACCTTACAGGGTAACAAGTTTCCGAGGGCACATCATCTTGTTGTAACGATGGATATAAAATTGTGAGCAGTTCTCAGTAGTCTAGGAACATGTTCTTGTAGCTATTCATAGGCAGAGCTTGAGAGCAGTGGTAGCAGGTTAAAGGGATGACCTATGGCATCTTGGTATATGACATTATCATACATTTGGATTCGAAACATAACATGGTGTGTGGTTCAGTGATGTGATGGCCTGCTTATGAGGTCTTGGTGATTACTCATTCATAAGCAGTGTAGTGACAATGGACATGATATGATCAGTTTGAGCAAAAATAATGATGTACAATGATCATTGATGAGTAGTGTCCATCAATATGCTGTGATTTTTTAGTGGGTTGACTTGGTAGTGGTAGGTTGAATATTTTTTGGAAATAGGAATTGAAAGGATATACATTCTCATTGCAAAATTCTTCTATTGATTCAGAGCACAAGGGGATCCAGTTTGAAAATTGTTAAACATGATCTACTAACTATTTTGGGTGATTGGTGTCACCTTAAGGTTGTGGCCTCAGAACACTTCAGTGTGGCAGGGTTGTGCTAGGGAAAGTTGTGGCTTTCACATGGCGTTGTGGCGTCCATTCAGTTGTGGCTGATAAACTAACAAGGAAGCGAAGCATCCTTTCCAACAACAACTGGTAAATAGAGTGTTGGAGTACTCATTAGGTTGTGGCCTGATCTACAGGGCATTGGGGCATCCTTTTGGTTACAACAGGATATTAGGGTTTAGTAGCATCCTACAGGTTGTGGCCTGTGAACTAGGAGGTTGGCGCATCCCCCAGTTGTAACTAAAATATTGATGTAATTAACATTTCTTTTAAAGAGAGAAGAAGACAATTACTAGAGAAGCATTCGATGGTTTTTGACCCAGAGGGGGTTTTCCTGTTGAAAAGTAAACAAGAAATGTGTGTCTAATTTAATTTTACCTTATTTAAATTGGACAATAAAATGTAATCTTATCTCATAATCACTTGTAATAGTTAAATGAGTGTGATAAGCTCAGTTAGCTCATGAATTTTGAGTTGAGGGTGGTTGGTGAGGCATGCTGAGTGATTATATTAGTTATGGAGTTCAAATTGCAGTTAGTGCATTAGTTTAATGCATGAGAAATCAGTTAACTCAATTTATTGAGTTAAAGTCAGTTGAACTAGTTGTAACTGTTTGTTGAACTAGTGAGAGATCAAGTGAATTAAATCATATTTAATTCACATGCAGTGATCTACCATGAAACTGATGATTTACTATCAATAGCTGCATGCATGTTAGTTCCAGTGGAGACACATTTAGAAAAAATTTTAAAGGGATGTTAACTATCAGTTTTATCATTATTAGGCTGCCCACATGCAGCAAGACATGCATTGGATTTCCCATGAACACTGCGCAGTTTTGGAAGGATGAAATTCCTAAATAATAGGGATTACATTCCACATGAATTGCGCAAGGCCGGAAGGCTGATTAAAGGCAGGAAATTGTCTAAGTGTTGGTCAATTTTTTCCAGGTCAGTGTGAGACAGTTGTGAGAGTGTAGGAGACTCTTGTGAGAAGAGTGCATTGTAATTGTTTCATGATTCCATGGTGAATATACAATAGAAGATAGAGGGATTTTTAGCAACAAGCTTTTCTCGGGAAAATATCTGTGTTGTGGTTTGATTTGCTTCTTTCTTCACTTCTTGTGATTGGCGATCATGTTTATTTTTTCCGCAATTGATTTGTAGAAGGATTCAATATCTAGCTTTAGTACATTTCTTGATCAGATTGAATTCATTGATATACATATGTTTGTATAATTTATACATGGTATCAGAGCACATGAACTCATTATAGTGAAGACGAAATTGAGTTTGTGACTGAATAGAATTCGAATTTGGAAAAGTATTCTTGGTGAGATAGGTGGATCAGGATCGAAATGTATTTCAATGGCTTGAGATGTTGAGATTGCAACAAGATGATGAGCTTAGTGGAAAGGAGTCGCCTTCACTAAGTGGGCCCGCAGGCTATTTTTGGTGCAAATTCTATTTTTAGACTATGTCTATTTTTAGACATATGGATCATATTCTATGAGTTGCAGGATGCTATTTGTGGATGGTTGGTCAAGTTGGAAAAATATATGGACTTCTATTTTTAGACTTACTGGGCGGAATCTATTTTTAGATTGCCAGCCTAAAAATAGATATGTCGAATATTATTAGCTCTTAATAATATTTGGACTATAAACATTATCTTATTCTCTTGGAGCACTTCAGTTAAGTGCACAGATGTGGCACAGGAGCTGACAGAAGGAATTACGCTATTCCTAGGGGTTATGTGGAGCTATTGCATGAAGACTTCAGTTAGAACTCATGTGACAGAGTTTGGTGGAGTTGATTGAGGAAGTTAGTGGAGTTGTATTCAGTTTAACTAATCTAAACATAGTTGAGCTATTTGTATTCAGTTTAACTGATTGATACAATTAGCGAGAGTGGTGTGAATTAATTATTAATTAATTCACTAATTATAAACTCATTAATCAACTAAAGAATGCATCAGTTAACTTCAGTGCATGGACAGTTTCAGTGGAGACCAGTGCAGAAATAGGTGAAAGAGCAGTTTAACTATCAGTTGTGACTATACAGTTGCTATTTGCAACACACAGATAGGTGGAGAAGCCCATGAGGATTGCGCAGTACAAGCCAGGTGGTTTATCTATTTAATGAAGCCATCCCATAGCATTGAAAACACAATAGAGGCTGGCTATCAAGTGGCTAAGGATTGGAGCATGTGTTTTGCTAGATCTAGCTTGATAGTGTGTAGCAATTGAGGGTGTGCATGAGAGCTTGTGAGGAGATTTGTACAATGATTAATGTTACATGATATCCATGACATATAATATACAGATAGTTGGGGTTTTCAACTTTAAGCTTTCCCATTAAATGTTGTGTTCATATGTGTGATTGTTTGTGGTTTTAATTTGTGCATGCAATTGGTTTTATTTCCGCAATTAATGATCAATGGTAGAAGAGATTCTGTATTATCCATGAAGCTAAAATAGTGTGTGATCAGGAGAATCTCGGTGAATAATATATCAGTTATTCAAATTTCTACATGGTATCAGAGCGATATTGATCATTGGAGCAATTTCAAAACATTGAAGCGGTTGAGTTCTGTGCTGGTGGAATTCGAATTTGCAGTAGTGTTTTCTTGGTGTCGAAGTTGAGATGTCTTTCAACGGATTGCGATTGGAGTATGCCCTTGAGGGCAGCTCGAATTATATTGCATGGAAGGACAGGATGGAGGCGGTGCTGGATGACAATGGGTTGAAGGAGTTCATAGATGTAGAAATTCCAAAGCCTACTTCTAGTGATGCTGCCGTACTTGATGCATGGCAAAAGAAGACATCAAAGTGTCGAAGGATTCTGTTGGAAGGTGTGAAGGATCACATAGTATCCAGCCTTCATGGTAAGGCTTCTCCATTCTTGATGTGGAAAGCTTTGAAATATTTGTTCCAAAGCAAGAGTGACCGGAGGAAGTTGGCGCTCAAGGATAAAATCAAGAACATAAAGATGGAGAAAGCTGGAACTGCCACTAATTGTCCACAGAAGAAGAAAAATAAGCAGGCTGCTGGAACTGTAGCTGGAGAGGCCTTAGCCTCGCAGTTTGAGCTGGATTTTTCGCTGATCGCATGCTTGGTCTCAAGTGTGACGGGTTTAGTGTGGTTTCTTGACAGTGGTGCGTCTTTTCACATGACAGGAGATCGAGATTTGTTTATTGATCTGGATGAGAAAGATCTTGGAGTGCACATCGAGATGGGCGATGATGGTAGATACAGTGCGGCCGGTATCGGTACCATTTCATTTGATAGAGAGTCTGGTAAACCCTTCAGATTGAAGGAAGTGATGCATGTTCCAGTTTTGAAGAAGAATCTTATCTCTGTGGTGACGTTAGAAGACAAGGGATATGATGTTGTATTTAGCGAGGGAAAGGCTTTCCTGCGCAGTAAGGCAACTGTGAGACCCAGAGGATAGGGGTTCGATTTAAGAACCTTTATCAATTGCAGGTAGATGGCTACGCATCAATGGCAGGCAAGGCAGAAGGAGTGGTGAGCCGGGATGATGGCGAGTTGTGGCATCGGAGATTGGGCCACCTTCACCATGGAGCTTTGAAGATACTGTAGAAGATTTCTACTGGGCTTCCTAAAGGCACTCTTGTGTAGTCAGATCAGTGCAAGGGGTGTACCTTGGGAAAATTTGTGAAAGCCACCTTTCATGAGAAGGATAGTCGGGCCACGACGATCCTTGAGAGAATTCACACAGACGTGTGTGGACCTTTCTCAGTAGCTTCGGAAACAAAGCACAGGTACTATGTGATATTTGTTGATGATTTTTCTTGTAAGTACTTGATCTTCTTCATGCAGAGGAAGAGCAAGACATACTCAAAGTTCTGTGAGTTCAAGGCACTGGTTGAGAAAGAATTGGGGAAGCAGGTGGAGGCTCTAAGGAGCGACAATGGTGGTGAATTCATCTCTGGCGAATTCAAGGACTTTTGCAGCGCAGAAGGAATTCGAAGAGAGCTCATAGAACCTCATAAACCACAGCAGAACGGGGTTGCTGAGCGGAAGAACAGAACGATCGTGGGTGCTACATGGGCGATGTTGCATGATCAGGGCCTACCCATTCACTTGTGGGCGGAAGCATGCAATACTGCAGTATATGTGCAAAACCGTTGTCCTCACAGGATACTTGGCATGAGTACACTCGAGGAGGCGTTTTCTGGTAAGAGGCCTGATATTTCCCATTTGAGGATTTTTGGTTCACCTGTTTACATTCATGTGACGAAGGATGCCAGGAAAAGAGGATTTGGAGCGGCTATGAGAGGGTTGGGATATTTGAGGGGGTACAACGTGCCTCCACAACTATCGTGTGTATTTTCCAGACAGTCGCAAGACTGTTGTGCGACAGGATATCAAATTTCATGAGGAGAAAGCCATGAAGTGTTCGCTTGAGAGGGAGCCACACTTGCATGCAGATGAGGACATATTAGTTCCTAAGGATGAGTCTCGGGATGTGGATCAACCACAAGATGAGGTTCATGGAGTGGAAGAGACCACTCAAGCAGCGCCAACCATCAGAGGGTGGAAGCGCACTACAGAAGCTGAGCGACTGGATCAAGATGCAGAGAAGGTTTTAGGAGCACCTACATCACAGCGCAGACAGAGAAAGTCACCTGACCGGTATACTAGATACATGGCTCTTATGAGCAAGTGTATTGTGACAGAGCCATCTTCTTTTGAGGAAGCTGTGGAGGACCCCGCATGGGTAGATGCCATGGTGGAAAAGTATGATTCGATTGTCAGAAACAATGCATGGGAGATTGTCCCGAGGCCAGAGGGGAAATCAGTGGTGGGTTCGAGATGGATCTACAAAGTGAAGCAGGCAGCTGACGGGAGTGTGGAGAAGTACAAGGCAAGATTTTTTGCCCGAGGCTTTCACGGATAGAGGGATGGGTGCCTTGAGGAGACCTTTGCACAGCCATGAGTATTCTTCCATACGGATGATTCTTACTCTCTTAGCGCGGATGGGGTGGCACATTCATCGGATGGATGTGAAAACTGCGTTCCTCAATGGAGGTCGTGAGGAGGAAGATTGTACATGAAAGCCCGAAGGTTCAGAGATCTTCAACGACGCGTCGCATGTAGGCCAGTATTGTATGGGTTGAAACAAGCACCTCGTGCTTGGTACACACAGATAGACAGTTATTTCACCGGACTTGGATTCTCCAAGAGTGAGGCGGATCCTAAACTATACCAGATTGTGGTGGAGGGTAAGTTGCTGATCATTGTACTTTATTTAGATGATTTGATTTTGACAGGTGATGAATTGTTGATACACTCATGCAAGGCTGATCTTGCAAAGGAGTTTGAGATGAAGGACTTGGGCCTCCTTCATTATTTCCTAAGATTGGAAATTTGGCAGCGCAGTGATGAACTGTTTGTTTCTCAGGGTAAGTATGCCCGGGAGATACTGGAGAAGTTAAACATGCATGAATGCAAGCCTGCTGATACTCCTCTTCCTGGTGGTTGGAGGAAGGAGGATGCTACTTCAACGGAGGTAGTGGATGCCACTGTTTATCAACAGTTGGTGGGGTCGCTTATGTATCTGGTCAATACACGACCCGACATATGCTATGCTGTGAACCAGCTTTCACAAGCTATGGTTAAGCCAACCAAGATCTTCTGAAAGGCAGGCAAGCATGTATTGAGATATCTCAGAGGCACATATCTCAGAGGCACATCGGGATATGGATTGTGGTATAGACAGTCAGATGAGGTGAAGCTGTGTGGCTTCACGGATGCAGATTGGGCAGGGAGCCCAATGGACAGAAAGAGCACATCTAGAGGGATTTTTAGTATCGGGTTGACAACAGTTTCTTGGTACAGCAGGAAGCAGAGATCCGTGGCACTCAATTCAGTAGAGGCCGAGTATATGGCAGCGAGTTTGGCTGCATGCGAGGCTATATGGATGAGGAAGATCCTAGTCGGGTTGTTTGGTTCACACTTAGAGCCTACTGTGATTTATTGTGATAATCAGAGTTGCATCAAACTCTCGGTTAATCCAGTATTTCATGATAGATCTAAACACATTGACATCTGGTATCATCATATCAGAGATTGTGTGAAGCGGAAGGTCATGTTACTTTCATGCATTCCTACGGAGGATCGGGATGCTGATATCTTGACGAAGGCGCTCACCAGGAGCAAATTTGAATACCACAGGGGCAGGATAGGGGTTGCAAATAATCCATATCTTGTTGAGAGGGAGTGTTGAGATTGCAACAAGATGATGAGCTTAGTGGAAAGGAGTCGCCTTCACTAAGTGGGCCCGCAGGCTATTTTTGGCGCAAAGTCTATTTTTAGACTATGTCTATTTTTATACATATGGATCATGTTCTATGAGTTGCAGGATGCTATTTGTGGATGGTTGGTCAAGTTGGAAAAAATAGATGGACTTCTATTTTTAGACATACTGGGCGGAATCTATTTTTAGATTGCCAGTCTAAAATAGATATGTCGAATATTATTAGCTCTTAATAATATTTGGACTATAAACATTATCTTATTCTCTTGGAGCACTTCGGTTAAGTGCACAGATGTGGCACAGGAGCTGACAGAAGGAATTACGCTATTCCTGAGGGTTAAGTGGAGCTATTGCATGGATACTTCAGTTAGAACTCATGTGACGGAGTTTGGTGGAGTTGATTGAGGAAGTTAGTGGAGTTGTATTCAGTTTAACTAATCTAAACATAGTTGAGCTATTTGTATTCAGTTTAACTAATTGATATAATTAGTGAGAGTGGTGTGAATTAATTATTAATTAATTCACTAATTATAAACTCATTAATCAACTAAAGAATGCATCAGTTAACTTCAGTGCATGGACAGTTTCAGTGGAGACCAGTGCAGAAATAGGTGAAAGAGCAGGTTAACTGTCAGTTGTGACTATACTGTTGCTATTTGCAACACACAGATAGGTGGAGAAGCCCATGAGGATTGCGCAGTACAAGCCAGGTGGTTTATCTATTTAATGAAGCCATCCCATAGCATTGAAAACGCAATAGAGGTTGGCTATCAAGTGGCAAAAGATTGGAGCATGTGTTTTGCTAGATCTAGCTTGATAGTGTGTAGCAATTGGAGGTAGTGCTGAGAGCTTGTGAGGAGTTTTGTACTATGATTGTTACATGATCTCCATGACATATAATATACAGATAGTTGGGGTTTTCAGCTTTAAGCTTTCCCATTAAATACTATGTTCATATGTGTGATTGTTTGTGGTTTTAATGTATGCATGCAATTGATTTTATTTCCGCATGTGATGATCAATGGTAGAAGAGATTCTGTATTATGCATGAAGCTAAAATAGTGTGTGATCAGGAGAATCTCGGTGAATAATATCTCAGTTATTCAAATTTCTACATGAGATTGGAGTATGAACTCGAGGGAAACTCTAACTATATTGCGTGGAAAGACAGGATGGAAGCAGTACTGGAGGACAATGGGTTGAAAGAATTCATTGATAATGAAATTCCCAAACCCACTGCAGCAGATGCCACAAATCTTGATGCTTGGAAATAGAAGGTTGCGATGGTGAGGAGGATCTTACTGGAGGGAGTAAGAGACCACATTGTCTCAAGTCTCCATGGAAAAGTAACACTATATGAAATGTGGAAAGCTTTGATAGATTTGTTTCAAAGCAACAATAGTCATAGAAAATTGGCACTGAAGGACAAGCTCAGGAAAATCAAAATGGAGAAAGGTGACACCATTCCGAAATATTTAACAAAGTTTTTCCAATGTTGGGATGAGATTGGGAGCATTGGAATTACTTTCGTGGATGATGACTTGGTGAGCCTATCTCTTCTAGGCCTTCCCAAGAGTTGGAATAGTTATAAGGACTCTATCAATGGGAGGGAGAAGCTGCCAGATTGGGAGTGACTTTGATCAGATTTAGTGCAAGAAGAATTCATGCGGAATACCAGGGATGGATCTTCATTTAAGATAGATGATGAAGAAAATTGCGCTTTGGATGCTAAGGCGAAGAAGGGGAAAGGAAAGAAATCCTATTCCAATTATGAGTCTGATAAAGAAGGAAAGAAGCACAACATGTCTAGAGTGAAGTGTTTTCACTGTCACGAGCATGGACATTATGCCACAAATTTTCCACAAAATGAGAAAAACAAGAAGGCTTCAGGATCTGCAGCTTGTGAGGCTTTGGCCTCACAATTTGAGTTGGAATTCTCGCTCATTGCATGCATGGTGTCAAGTGAAATGGGATCAGTTTGGTAATTGGTTAGTGGTGCCTCTTTCCGGGAGACAAATAACTTTTCAATAGCTTGGAGGAGAAGGACCTCCAAATGCATATTGAAATGGGTGATGACAAGCGGTACACTGCTACTGGGATTGGTACAATTACCTTCTAGAGACACTCATGTAAACCCTTCTTATTAAAATATGTAATGCATGTACCAGGCTTGAAGAAAAATTTAGTTTCAGTTGCAATGTCGGAGGATAGAGGCTATGATGTGGTTTTTAGTGAAGGGAAATATTTCCTTAGACACAAAGCCATTGGACAAGCCAAGAATTTTGGATTTGTGTGAATAATATCTATAAAATTGATGTAGATGGATACGCAACATTGATGGGTAAGGTGGAAAAAATGGTGAGCCGGGATGAGGGTGAGTTATGGCACAAGAGATTGGGCCATCTACACCACAGAGCCTTGAAGATTATGCAACAAATTTCTATGGGTCTTCCCAAGGGTACTCTTGCGCAGATAGACACATGAAAGGGATGTACTATGGGGAAGTATGCAAAGGCCTCTTTTCACGAGAAGGAGAATCAAACTTCAGAAATCCTTGAGAGAGTTAACTTAGATGTGTGTGGATCATTCTCTACTGCTTCAAAAACAAAGCACAGGTACTATGTGATCTTTGTTGATGATTTTTCTAGAAAGTGTTGGATCTACTTCATGTAGAAGAAACATAAGACGTTCTAAAAATTCTATGAGTTCAAAGCATTGGTGGAGAAAGACATGGGGAAGCATGTGAAGGCTCTCAGGAGCGACAATGGTGGTGAGTACATCTCCAATGAATTCAAGAACTTCTGTAGCAAAGAAGGAATTCAGAGAAATCTGATTGCGCCTCATAACCCACAACAGAATGGGGTCACAGAAAGAAAGAACAGAACAATTGTGGGTGCAACACGAGCGATGTTGCATGGTCAGGGCCTACCATTGCATCTGTGGGCGGAGGCATGCAACACAACGGTATTTGTGCAAAACTGTATTCCTCATTGGATACTTGCCATGAGTACACCAGAGGAGGCTTTTTCTAGTAAGAAACCTGATGTTTCATATTTTAAAATTTTTGACTGATCTGTATATGTGCATGTGACCAATTATTCCAGGAATAATTTCAAACCAAAAACTGAGATTGGGATATTTGTGGGGTACACCGATTCTCCCCACAACTATTGGGTGTATTTTACAAACAACAGGATGATTATTGTGAGACATGATATAAAATTTGATGAGGAGAAAGCCATGCGATTGTCCCTTGAGAGGGAGCTAGATTTGCATGCAGATGAGGAATTCTTGGTTCCAAAGAATGAACCTCAATATGTGGAGTAGCCACATGCGGAGGATCATGGAGTGGAAAAAAACACTCATGCAAAGCCATCCACTAGAAATGGTAGAAGGTGCACCACATAAGTTGATAGATTGAGACTTGATGCGGCAGAGCATGTAGGAGCACCTACTTCACTGTGCAGACATAGACAATCTCCAAACAAGTATACTGGATACATGGTTCTTGTGAGCAAGTGTATTGTGACAGAACCATATTCCTTTGAGGAAGTAGTGCAACAACCCATTTGGGTTGACACTATGGTTGAGGAGTATGACTCCATCGTCAAGAACAATGCATGGGAAGTTGTCCCAAGACCGGTCAGAAAATCAGTGGTTGGATCTAGATGGATCTATAAGGTGAAGTAAGTAACATATGGGACTATGGAGAAGTACAAGGCTAGATTTGTAGCCCGGGGATTCTCACAATTTTAGGGGATTGATTATGAGGAGACTTTCACACCGGTTGCGAGATACTCATCGATTAGATCTATCCTTGCACTGTAAACGCAGATGGGGTGGAAGATACATCATATGGATGTGAAAATTGCGTTTCTCAATGGAGTTATCGAGGAAGAAGTGTACATAGAGAAGACAAAAGGTTTTGAGTTCTTTGACAGTGAGTCGCATGTGTGCCGACTCAAGAGAGCACTGTATGGGCTGAAGCAAGCAACTCGTGCTTGGTACACTCAGATTGACAACTATTTCACCAGGTTGGGCTTCACCAAAAGAGAAGCGGATGCAAACTTGTATCACATTGTGGTTGATGGTAAGCTCTTGATATTCATACTTTATGTTGATGATCTAATTTTGACAAGTGATGAGCAGCTGATAAATTATTGCAAGGAGGATCTTGCAAGGGAGTTTGAAATGAAGGACATGGGATTCCTTCACTATTTCCTTGGTTTGGAAATATGGTAGCGGGATAGTGAGCTATTTGTTTCTCAAGGAAACTATTCAAAAGGGATTCTGAGTGAGTTTCACATGGAGAGATATAAACCCATGGAGACTCCTCTTCCAGGAAAATGGAGGAAAGAGGATGCTACTTCAGGAGAATTAGTGGACGCTACTGTTTACAGGCAGCTAGTGAGTTCACTGATGTACTTGGTGAACACTAGACCAGAAATTTGCTACATAATTAACCAGCTGAGTCAAGCTATGGTTAAGTGGACCAAGCTCTTTTGGAAGGCGGGGAAGAATGTCTTGAGATATATGGATTATGGTAGAAACGAAAAGAGGGAGTGAAGCTTCAAGGCTTCACCGATGCAGATTGGGCATGCATTACATTAGACAGAAAGAGCACATCAGGAGGCATATTTAGCGTAGGATTGACAACAATTTGTTTGTACAGAGGAAGTAGTGATCTGTGACACTCAGTTCAGCCGAGGCAGAGTACATGGAAGTAAGTCAGGCTGCATGTGATGCCATCTGGATGAGAAAGATCCTAGTTGGTTTGTTTGGTTCTCAGATGGATCTGAATGTGATACATTGGGATAACCAGAGTTGCATTAAAATCTCGGTTAATAAAATATTCCATGATAGGTCCAAGCACATAGCCATCCGGTACCACCATCTCATAGATTGTGTCCAGAGGCACATTATGTTACTTCAGTACATTCCCATGAAAGATCAGGATGCAGATATTCTTACGAAGGAATTCACCATGAGAAAATTTGAATACCATAGAGGTAGGATCGGGGTGGAAGATAATCCATTTCTTGTTGAGAGGGAGTGTTGAAAAGTCAACAAGAAATGTGTCTATAATTTAATTTTCCCTTAATTAAATTGGACAATAAAATGTAATCTTATCTCATAATCACTTGTAATAGTTAACTGAGTGTGATAAACTCAGTTAGCTCATGAATTTTGAGTCGAGGGTGGTTGGTGAGGCATGCAGAGTGATTCTATTAGTTATGGAGTTCGAATTGCAGTTAGTGCATTAGCTTAATGCATGAGAAATCAATTAACTCAATTTATTGAGTTAAATTCAGTTGAACTAATTGTAACTATTTGTTGCACTAGTGAGAGATCAAGTGAATTAAATCAGATTTAATTCACATGCAGTGATCTTCCATGCAACTGATGATTTACTATTAATAGATGCATGCATGTCAGTTCCAGTGGAGACCTAGTTGAGACAAAGGTTAAAGGGATGTTAACTATCAATTGTATCATTAGTAGGCTGCCCACATGCAGCAAGAAATCCATTGGATTTCCCATGAGAATTGCATAGTTTTGGAAGGCTAAAATTCCTAAAGAATAGGGATTGCATTCCACATGAATTGTGCAAGCAAGGCAGGTTGATTAGAGGCAGGAAATTTTCTAAGTGTTGATTGATTTTGTCCAGGTCAGTGTGAGACAATTGTAAGAGTGCATGAGACTCTTGTGAGAAGGGTGCATTGTAATTGTTTCTTGATTCCATGGTGAATGTACAATAGAATATAAAGGGGTTTTGAGCATCAAGATTTCCCCCAGAAAATATGTGTTGTGGTTTTCTTTGCTTCTTTCTTTACTTGTTGTGATTTGCGATTGTGTTTACTTTTTTTGCAATTGATTTGTAGAAGGATTCAGTATCTAGCTTTATTACATTGCTTGATCGGATTGAATCCATTGATATACACATGTTTGTATAATTTATACATTTCCACCTAAAAATATCGATGTCTACTGTTTTATCTTTCTGCATTGTTGTATGGTGTTGTCTAATGCTGATTATTGTCTATAAATGTTGAAGAATAACATTAATAATAACTAAAGAATAATTAATTCTCTGAAAAAGGATTAAAAAGCTCTAATTGGTAAGAAATACTCATTGACCCCCCCCCCCCCTTTCAATATTTCCAAAAATTGGTATTAGAGCTTGGTTCCTTCAATAAAATCTTAACAGTTGGAAGGTAGTTTCAAAGCATAGAGATGGGAAAGTCAAAGAACCATATTGCAAGGATTTCAAAGGAAGGTACATGTACAACAAAATTTAGGGAAAGTATTGTGTACCAACCCCTGATTTTGATGCAGATAATTACTATATAAATTATACAACAAGCATGTATATCTTGGATTCACCCTATATAACAAAGTACTAAAGTTAAATACTGAATCACTTCTACAAATATTTTGCGGAATTAAAAAACACAATCACTAATCACATGAACATGAAGAAAGATCAATCACACACAAAACAGATAATTTCCCAGGGAAAGCTTACAACTAAAAACCCCACTATCTTCTATTGTATATTAAGCATGGATTATGAAAAAATTACATACAAGACACTTCTCACAAGAGCCCTTCAGTACATCGGCTAATTGTCTCACACTGTCATATGCAAAACTGACCAACACATAGAAAATTCTCAGCCTCCAGACGACTTGCCTTGCTTACACAATCCCTGATGGTAAAGATCCCTAAAAGATAAGAATTCTTGCCTGCCTTGACTACGCAAGTATCATGGGAAATCCAATGGGTGTTTCCCTGCATGTGTGCAAGCAGATAATCCTACAACTGATAGTCAACCTCCCTTTCACCTAGAACTCAATTAGGTCTCCACTGGATCTGACATGCATGAAACTAATAATAGTAAATTCTCAGTTGCATGTGAGATCACTGATTGTGAATTAATTAGTATTTAATTCACTTGATATCTCACTAATGTATCTTTAGTTACAACTAGCACAACTGATTTTAACTCACTTAACTGAGTTAAACTGTTTACAACTTGCACCAATTCATGCACCACTGCACTTCAAACTCTGTTACAACTAGAATTACTCTGCATGTCCCACCAACCAAACTCTAACTCGAAATCCACTAGCTAAATTAATTTATCACTTTCAGTTAACTCATTCAATTCCACATTGAGAATAGATTACAGTTTAATGTCCGTTTAAATTAAGGGATAATAAAAATAGACATGCACCCAAAAATAGCACTGTGGGCCCCACCCTAGTCTGGGTGATTAATGAAACCAGGTGCTTAATGCAATAGGCATGGGTGCTGAATCTTCTCGTTGAATCTCAACACTCCCTCTCAACAAGAAAGGGATTATCCTTCACCCCGATCTTGTCTCTATGTTATTCGAATTTTCTCCTGGTGAGCGTCTTCGTCCGAATATCTGCATCCTGATCTTCCGTGGGAATGTATTGAAGAAACACGATCCTTCTCTGCACACAATATCTAAGATGATGGTCCAGATATCTATATTCTTGGACCTATCATGAAACACATAATTAATCGAGAGTTTAATGCAACTCTGATTATCACAATGAATCACTGTCGGATCCATATGTGAACCAAACAAACCAACCAAGATCTTTCTCATCCAGATAGCCTCACATGCAGCTTGACTTGCTGCCATGTATTCCACTTCTGTTGAACTGAGTGCCATGGATCATTTTTTCGTGCTGTACCAGGAAATTGTTGTCGATCCAATGCTAAAGATCCCCCCTGATGTGCTCTTTATGTTCGATGGGCTTCCAACCCAATCTGCATTCATGAAGCCATGCAACTTCACTCCATTCATATGTATGTACCATAGACCATACTATGATGTGCCCCTCAGGTATCTTAAGACATGCTTCCCCGCCTTCCATTAGGCTTAACTATAGCTTGAATCAACTATTTAATTGCGTAGCAAATGTCCGGTCTCGTGTTCACTAGATACATTAGCGAACCCACTAACTGTCGATAGACAATAGAATCCACTACCTCTCCAGAAGTAGCATCCTCTTTCCTCTAATTTCATGGAAGAGGAGTATCCATGGGTTTGCAGCTCTCCATGTTAAACGTACTCAGTATCTCCTTTGAATACTTGCCTTGAGACACAAAAAGTGCACCATCACGCTGCCATATTTCCAATCCAAGGAAATAATGAAGGAGTCCCATGTCCTTCATTTAAAACTCCCTTGCAAGTTCCTCCTTGCATGAGTGTATCAGCTGCTCATCACCAGTCAAAATTAGATCATCAACATAAAGAGCAATGATCAATAGCTTACCCTCAACCAAAATCTAGTACAATTTTGCATCTGCTTCACTTTTGGTGAAGCCCAGTCCGGTGAAATAGCTGTCTATCTGAGTGTACCAAGCACAGGGTGCTTGTTTCAGCATACAACACTCTTTTGAGTTTGCACACATGCAACTCACTATTAAAGATCTCAAAACCTTCAGGATACTCTATGTACACCTCTTCCTCAATGATCCCATTGAGAAACACAACAAATTTTCACTATCCATGTAATCCCCATTCCTTGATCCCGGAGGACCCATACAATGACCCTTGCATACTTTCCAAGCATGGAATACATACCCCTGAACCACACTTTGTCTGCCAAATCATTTCCCTTTAAAATTTTTCTGGAATATCTCTATAAAGACCTAGTTTTCAAGGTCAACACTTTCTCTTAGTGTATGACCTGCACTGATAGTAGATATTTGCACTGATCCCGCACTGATCGACGCTTTGTCTTAATGTTTGATCCGCACCGATCCTATTTTGGAAAGTTTTTTTAATAGAAATGAAGATTCCATGACTAGAAGCTTCGCAAAGCGAAGAGCTGGAAGTTTGTTTTGAGGATATGACCGAGGAATTCCCCTTTGGGTTTCTTGTTCCCATAAAATAGGAACTAGTCCAAAGGATAAGCTCTTTTCCCATTATTTGAGGGCCCATATCCTCCTCCTCCATTGTTATATAAGGATTCCTCTTTCACCTCTGGTTTTTTGAGTTAGCGTTAGCTGGTTAGAAGAAAAAATCATAGAGAGAAGAAGAAATTATAGTGCTGTTATAGTTGTGGGAGAATAGTGCAGAGTGTGATTGTTTTTATGTGTTGGAACTTTGTGTATGAGGGTGTTGCAAACGTGCTTGGATACAGACCTGCCGAAGGAGAGCCTCAACATCAAGGCTTGGTTGTAAACTCCCCTTGTATTTATCATAATAAAATGCAACTGATGTTTATCTTCCACTCTTGTTTACATTTATAATGATATTTCTAGCATTCCTTGATCAATTAGATAGGTTGTAATTGTCTTATGTTTGTCGTGATTTTACACTTGTCGTGGTGTTTTGAATGCCTGTACAGGTAATCAGACGTTGGTAGCAGTTGTTACACAACATTTTGTCATTGTCCCTGCAATCTTCATCTTGCCCATTAGAGGGTCGTTTTTGTGACCAATAAGCAGTGTCATGCCTGGAAAAAACCATCACTTCATTCCTTTGCATGAGAGTAACCTTCCTCTTGTTGACAATTCCCTAAGAAGAACTGTAAAAACCCTTGTTTTTTCCTTGGCGCAAGTAGCCAGTTACACTCCTGTGCTGAGCTGGAAAATTAACACTGATCCCGTGCTAGTTGGTGCTCTGTCCCAGTTAAGCACCCGCGCTAA
This sequence comes from Pinus albicaulis, assembly GCA_034641835.2. NCBI lineage: Eukaryota > Viridiplantae > Streptophyta > Pinopsida > Pinales > Pinaceae > Pinus > Pinus albicaulis. The sequence continues at coordinate 148,525,376 of CM076582.1, forward strand.
GCTGTTTATGGAATGTTTTTTAAAAATAGAGGCAGAGGTTCTATTCCAACCACCTTGAGGATGAGTCATTGGAAGTGGTTGAACTGAAACAACCACAGAGTCCCTCCTTTAGTTAGTATTTTCCACCTCCCTTGGAACTCTCCTAAAGGATAGGACACCCTCCCACCTTTGTAGGGATCCCAAAATCCTTTTACTCTATAAAAGGAGCTATCTCTCTTAGTACAAACTAGATGAATGGCTGAATAGATAAACTTGGAGAGCCGATAGTTGAATGACTAGAGAAGATAGAGAGAAGGGATCACGTTGAGAAGATCTTAAATCCATGTCCTCATTCCGTCTGAATCCCTCGATAGGTAATAAGACGCGCTTCAACTGAACCCCGCTAGAGGAGACTGCGACGTCAAAGCATCAGTTGTACCTCTTCCTTCTACTTATATATACATGAATACTGTTTGGTTCCACTATTGTGTTATGATATTTATGTAATGCGATAGCTTTAGCCCTCTTTGACTGGTTAATAATTGTGAGTGAAACTATGATGTCGTATGTTGTTCTCGTTTTTGTTACATGTGCAAGTTTCTGGGTGTAACAACGAATGGATTGTGCTTTGCCAAGACATGAGCGAGAGGCTACTACTCTTTTTGAAATGACGACAACATTGGATTCCAGGTAGGTTGATATACCGTGTCTTTCATTCATTCATTAAATAGGAAGCAACACTTTAGAATTTCCTTTTGTTTCTAGACCCACCCTAGGGCTAGAGAGATCGTCTCTGTCCGTAGAGAGGATTTACCTACGTAACAACATCGTGTATTGAGCTTGAGGAGAGCGATAGATTAAGAAGCTTCGACGGAAGACGAAAACATAACATCAGAACAAGGTAGATCATATTCCTTGCTCTAAATTTCATTTACAATCTAGAAGGTAAATGTTAGTATGTTCTTGTAGTTGCTAGACCCACCCTAGGGCTAGAGGGATCTCCTCTGTTTGCAGAGGGGATTTTCCTGCACAACAAATTGGCGACTCCACTGGGGAGTTTCCTTTGAGTTTGTCACTCTTTGAGGTCTTAGTCATTCGACGAGTTTAGTTGAATAACCATTTCCCTGTTTGTTCCTATGTTTTTCATCAATTACAATCTCTTAGTTTTTGCTTGAAGTGGTAAGTCTGTTCTTGGTTAGGAGAAATTATTTGTTTTTTTTTCCTTTTTAGAAATTGGCACTTTTATTTGTCTGAAATTCATGCCGATCAGGCCAATTGGCGCTATTTGTCAGTTATAAAGTCACGCCAATCAAGCTTTTGGCGCTATTTTCAACCCAAAATTCGCGCCCATTCCAGTGTGTGTTAAAAATTAAGGCTTTTTCCCAAAGTCTTTCACCAGTGTGTCTTTCCCTTCCAGTCCTTTTATTTTTATGATTTACATTTTCTCCCCTTTACTCAAGTTGGTTTGATTGGCTTGTTGGCTTGGTTTTTGTTTTTTTTTTTCCTTTCTGTTGGGACGTGCATCCTAACATCCTAGTTTTTTCTAGGACTGTGCATCAATTGCATGGTTGCATGCTTCGCGGGACATCGCTCTGCTAATGGAGTCACTCTCCTTGCTTGGTGAGCCATATCTAGTTGATCGCCTTTTGCTTTTTGGTTGATTGAGTGATCAAGTCTCAAGTGTCTCTCCGAGTTCATTTGGTCCACTTGTTTGCTTGTGAGCATATATTACATTGCTCATTGTTCAACTGAAAAGTCTTATTTGTATGATTGCTTGATGTAAAAGAGAATGAATGCCTTGTTTTGAGCCCACGCTTTGGAAGTCATCTTCATGCTTGAACTCATATGTCTTGTAGCCTTTTGAGGAATTTAGTTACAAAGTGTTCAAAACAAGATTGTATTCTTAATGTTTGGTTGCATCCTTTTTGTATTAAGAGAATTTGCATTCTTTTAGTTTTCGTCTCAAACTTTGCTTTTCATTAAAATGCATTAGATTGAGTTGCATTGAAAATTCATGTTTGAAATTTATCATTGAACTTTTATTACATTGTTTAATGATTAAAAACTAAAGGTCGCATTCAGTGCATTATGTTGGGTGTGGAGCCTGATTATCTTGTTTATTTTGTATCACAATGTTGGACCCCTGTACCTTAATGGGACAGCAATTCCGCCCGTAATTAAACGCTGCCTGGGGGTTCCAGGGGGGGTGGCTGTGACTTTATGGAGCCCCCGCCCCCGAAGCAAAAAACATATGTAAAAATCCCTTGTAAAAGTATAGTAATTTCTAGTCAATCTGGGCCGTTCATTAGGCATATGATCTAATGGTAGAAGTTATGTTTAGTTTAGGGTTTTTTTCCCTAGAAGGAAACCCCTCGCTTTTACGAGGGTATTGTATTGTGGCTGTGTATTGTGTGTGTATTCTCAGAGCGAGAAACAAATAGGGAGTTTGTGAGAGAGAACAGAAGATATTACAGCGGATCTGCTGTAGGTTGTGTCTCTTCATTTTTGCTGGATAATAGAAAGGAAGGATTGGCTGTTCGGGGTGGACGTAGCCCAAACTGGGTGAACCACGTATATCTGTGTCTCTCTGGTTTTATGTGTTTTGTGTGCTTGTGTTTTCCGCATATTTTATATGTTGAATAGCTCTGTAATATTTAATTTTCTAACAACTGGTATCAGAGCCGAAGGTCTATGTTGAGCCCTAGAATTGCCTTCACTTTTACAAACCTCCACTTCATTTCATCATTATTTTATCACTTCATAAGCCTAAAATCAATGAAGAATGATTAGGATTGCTTAAAGGTTACATGCAATTGATTAACATATTGTATTTTCATGGTTTTTGCTGTTTTAATAATTTTGTGCAAAATAGCTACATAATACAGACATTTCGTAGCCGATCAGGCGTTCCGCAGCTATTTTAGTGTTTAAACAGTTTAGAGGTGTCGTCTGAGGGAAAGACGCATATGGTTAGACTCCAAAACTCTCCTGCATCATTCCTTGTCCTCCACGAGGGCTGAGCAAAAATCTGGAAGTGGTTATGCACATGGACAAAGCCAAAACCAAGAAGCAGACTTCTATAAGGAAAAGGACTCTTGAGGTGTCTTCAGCAAAATACGAGTTCTCAATAGGAGTTTTAGTTCGATTTTAATTATAAAAGACACCTATGCCTATTTCTACTCAATGTCAGTTATGTATTTGCTTATAAAAATAACTCGGTGAACCGAGAAACAGTTGATTTGTTGTTAGTTTTCAAAGACTGTGATACTCTGTTTATGAAATGTTTTCTTTTAATAAAAGAAGTATAACTTTGATGCATGATATGAAGCAACTGTAAAGAGTTAAGGATTCATGTGCCAATCTGATGGTAGAGGGCCCCTACTATCCGAAAAGGCTTTTGCATATTTTCTAGATAAGTGACCTTTAACTCTGTTTTGTTCTTAACTTAGGCAATTTTCTGAGTTTATCCTCTTGCATCATGTCTTATGTCATTTACTTACATCGAATATTACAGTCAATCTTGTTCTCATGAGCTGTTCCAATATATCACTAATACGTGAATAAGATCTAGCTGTAGTACTTTGAGTTAATTGTATTTTAGTTCTGTTCATTGCATTTCAGTTCTGCTAGTTAATTGCATTTCAGTCCTGTTAATTAGATTTAAAAGACCCTCATTATTTTATAAGTTTATCTTGTTCTCAACTTCTTCTAACACATCACTATTATAAGAACAATAATTAGTTATATTATTTTGAGTTCTTGACTGTTCTGCAGTTATGTAAGAGATTCTCATGATTTTACAAACAAGTCTTTTTCCCAAGTTGTTCCAAGAAATCTCTAATCTTTGAATGAGGCTTAATAGTAACATTGTGAGTGGCAGAATGAGTTAATTTTAGTGTCATAAGTTATTTTAGCACAGGATTATTTACTATGTTGCAGATGATCTTTTTCTCAAAATGTTCCAACAAACTTCTAACCATGAATAAGATTTCTCTGTGATGTTTTAAGTTGTTGTTTACTAAAGAGAACCTCATTACATCAAAACTAATCCTTTTCTCAGTTTGTTCCAATATATCTCTAATGAAGCGAATTGGACTAAGTTTAATGTTATGAGTTACTTTATTAGCAGCTTTACAATATGTGGATTAGCATTCTCTGTTCTTTTTATCATTCCTAGTTTAGAGTAGATCTTATTTTGTTTTAGTGCATTCAGTAACTTTTCTTTGCTATTAATTTAGTTTTTCACCTTAGCATAAAATAACAGTAAACATAAAACCAAAAAAATTAGAAAAACATTGAACACAACGAAGTAGGAAGAGATTACTTAGGCATATATGGTGCACTTCACTTCAACATTTCACTAGCCCTGGTTGACAATTTATGTTATCAATTTAGGAACACTAAAATTGATTAAACATTTTGGCGCCGTTGCCAGGGAAGTGTAACTAGGTAACCTTATTTTTTACATCCAAAAAAAAAAAAAAAAAAACAAAAACTTCAATCACCTACCACACCCACTATATCATGTGGTGCAGTAAGAGCCACACATCCACATCATGAATTCATATTTTTGCAGGTAGAAGAAGAGGTGACAAAGGAGGTTGAAGAAATGGATGGAGATGATGACAATGAGGAAAATCCTTTTGGATTTCCCATTCAAGAAACTGATATCAATATTCAAATGAAGAACATCCATCCATCTGTACTTCCTAACTTCAAAGGTATGAGATCAGAAGACTCGGAAACCTTTCTTTTTGAATTTGAAATAATTTGTAGATCTTATAGCTACTCATTGCACATGCAAAAATTGAATTTGTTTCCGGCAACATTAAAGGATAGAGCTCTTAGATGGTTCATGACTTTAGGAACAAATTCTATAAGGACATGGGATGATATGAAAAGAGTATTTTTGGAAAAATATAAAGGTTATTGCATGCACCATGACCTTAGAAATGAAGTCTTTAAGATGAACCAAAAAGAGGATGAAAGCCTAGAAGATTTAGTGGAGAAATTTACTTATAATATCAAAAGATCTAAATTGCATAATTTAGGATCAGATGCATTAAAAACTCTCCTACTAAATGCTATAAAGGATGAATGGATTGATCTTCTTAATCTTGTGGGAAAAGGAGATGTCTATCGATTTTCATTTCAAGAAATTTGTGAACTATGCAAGAACATATCAAGAGGAAAAGCAAAGTGTGTAAGATCCCCTCAAGATCCATTTATGGCAAGAGTAAGTAAGTCAGCATCAAGATTGGTAAGTCAAACTAAACCTAACAATTTTCTAAACATTCTTGGTAATTTAAATGAACAAACTGACATGCTAAGAATGCAAAACAAGCAAAAAGTTGCTTCATTTATATTTTGCCCTAAATGTAGAAAGAAACATGCTTTGCATGAATGTCCACTTGATAACATTAAAATGTGTAAAATTTGTGCAGGATCACATACTACTGAAGATTGCCCATCATTACCAGGGTTGAAGGCAATTTACCAGAAGAATAATGGAGCAAATCAAGCACAAGAGCAACTTTGTTATGTAGCTCCAAGAGGACTATGGCAGCCTCATCAACCCAATATGATGCAATATCCTTATGCACAATTTCAAGGTTATGCGCAACAACCTCAAGGTAATTGGAGAACACCCTTGCCTTGGCAACCTTGGCCATCTCAATCCCAACTTCAAAACCAACCTTGGAAACCTTGGCCATCTCAATCCCAACCTCAAAACGAATCTTGGCAACAAAGTTGGCAAAGGCCCTATAAATGAAATCCACCATATCCTCAATTTTTCCCTCTCTATCCTCAATATCATCATCAATGTTATTCATACCATTTGCCTCCACCACAACATCAATATCACCCTCATTTGACCTCAATTCAACCTTTCCCATTATCATCCACACAAGCACCCCAAAAATTCATTCCCACTCCACTACCTCCACAACCATTTCATATCCCCAAAAATAAAACACCTCAATCAACTTACAATTCTGAGGTATTGCAAAATGATTCACCAGCTGTCATTGAAGAACAACAAACAGAAGAAGAAGACTCAGATAAGGTCCAAGAATCAGGGATGTCTATTGATAAAGAGGAGATATTGGAACCAGAGATTGAAAAGTCTCATACATGCCTATCACTAGATTCTATGAATGAAGATCATATCTCCAATTTCATGATAGAGGAAAGACAAAGAAGACAAGATTACATTGAATCTTGGTTCAATTTAGTCATCGGATTCCAATGCTCAATTATTCAATATCTTCTGACATCATCTAAATCAAGACAGTTGGCATCTCATATACTGGTACATATCAAAGAGTATCTTTCAAACCTGCATATGAGTTTATCTATCATCTTGTTACAGACATGGTTCCATTGGAAGTATTCATATACTTGAACAAGATTTTCTTTTTCAAGTAGAGTAGGGCATTAAAAAAAAAAAAAAAAAAAAAGTCCTATTGTGAAAACCAGCTTGTTGGCGCAATTGGACATGAGCTTTGCTTGAAAACCAGGCAAATGGCGAGCAAAGTTCACAATAAGTTCTGCAATTTCATGATTGTTTCAATCTTTCATGGTTCTTCAAATCATTTTTGGTTCTATGCTCAAGTTGGATGATGTGGAATTCCTTAAGGTCCACCTTCCAACAGATCTTGTCCCATTGACCTCAACACTTTATCTGGGATCAAGATTAGAGATTATTTGGAGTGCTTTGGAGCTTGCATTCATCAATGGCAAGCCTCCTCGTTGATAATAATGGGAATACAACAATGTCTCTTGATTGTCAAATCTTGCAGGCGACTCGACTTCAACACATTCATTCGTCCCTGTCAAGATGCACTGAGGTACCTTGGCACTCATTTACATTATCGGTGAGTTGTCTCGCATTGGTTAACGATTTTCATTATTGATCGTTAATCCAATGATTTCTTCCCATGCTCGACTTTGACACATTTATTCGCATGGTAAGAATTGTACCATGAATGTTGGATTTGATGAAGACTTATGGTTTTATGGAATCAACAACAACTTGCAGCAGTAAATTTTATTAGTTTCTTGTAGCAGCATGTTCATATTTTTGTGAATTCAACAACAGCTGTGGAAAGTGGTAGTTTCTGCAGCTATTGTTGTAGCAGCATGTTTTTGTTTTTTTTTGCAACTTTTTCCAGAGGCAGTTTTGGCGCAAATATTGCAAGAGATTAGAGCAGAAATAAAAACTTATGAGCTTCTGGGTTTTCTTAGAATATGATAGATTGAGTAAGGCGTGGACAAAATATGAAAAAAAGAAAAATTTAAGGGCATTTTAGATGGGTTTTTAAGGCAGATTTTCATTTTTCAGCATTATGGACAGATTATGACAGATTTTAGTATTTTTGGACAGTAGTGCCTTTTCTTCATCAAAATGAAATTCTAAAAGCATGTGGCAGTAGAAAAGGTAAAAATACACAGTTTCCATTTTGAATCACTCAATTCGGCCTCAAAATGAGTTCGTGGCATATTTTTTTGTTGCAACATTGGGCAGAATGAAGGGTGAAACAGGGCAGAAATTGATTTTATCATAACTTTCAAACCGTGCATCCGTTGGTCTTGAAATTTTTATGGTAAATGAATTGAGGTAGGGTGAATAAACACATAAAATTTCAGAAAATTTCAGCGTGTAGTCTTCAAGAAATTGGCCACTTTTACCTACATCCATTTCTCATTTTTCGGGAGATCTGTGCAACCAATGGCCGAGATTTTTCGTCGGAAGATGCATAATAATATTGGTAACAACCTCAGAAAATTTCAGAGAAACATGATGTACCATTTGAGAGAAATCAAAAAATTCATTTCATTTTACAATTCCACTCCATCTCACCCCACTTTCATTCCATTTCACAAGTCATATTCCACTTTCATTCCATTACATTTCACATCCATATTCCATAGCCATACTTCATTTCTTTTTACATATTGCATGTTGCAGCCACATCTTATTTAGCAGTTCTGACACAATTGTACAACCTACAAAGAGATGATGATTACAGGAAATTGAAGGATTCTGTTTTGAAGACCAACATGCTAAAAGAGGACCAAAGGAACAACATCAAGCACAACAATTAACAAGGTCAAAATTCTGAGGTAAATTGTGAGAATTATTTTAATAAAAAAAAGTTAAAACATGAAATAGATACAATGTGTATAATCATATGTTTCCTAAACAACCTATCATTCGAATTGATTAACATATCTTGGCCATATCCCTTATTCAACATTCCACAACGGTCCTCATTAAAACCTTGATTAATGACTAACGGTCATAATCACAAATGTAACCTACTAGTCCACATCTCCTTAAGATTGTATCATTCACTTATTTCACCACAAGTTCATCATAAATTCTCCATCAGATCCATAGCCACTTCATTTTCCCTTATAGCTTAATTACCTCCATCCATTCACCTCCATTACAGTTTGGAGCCAATCCATCTTTAAGTACAGAGAGGTAATTCTGAGGGTGAAGCATCATTCTACAACTAATCCATCTTCAGACACAGAGATATAGTTTCAAAAATAAAGCATTAGACTATGTAGTCAATCTAGCTTCAAGCATAGAAAAGTAATTCTGAAAGGAAAATAATCTGCACAGAGGAGGAATGTGGCTAATTATTAGGACAGAACCAGTTGGAGTCAAGTATTTTGAAGGATATCCACAAGTCAAGGAGTTACTACAATAGGCAGGGAGGTTAAATTTTATAGATAAATTTGATGGCTTCCATAAGGAGATTACAAAATCGTTTGCCAAATATTTTGACTCAACAACAAATTTATGATTATGTGGAATCTTTGGAAAGAAAGGCCTCAGAGAATCAAGAAAGATCCCTCAGTCCAAAAGAACCTCCAATAGAAGCCCTGAAGAAAGATAATTATGAATTGGAGATATTGAACAGACACATTAAGAATGAGAATGAAATCTTGAGAGAACAAGTTAAATTGAAGAATGCTATGAATAATACTCTCACTCTGCAAATGGGGACACTGCGCAAAGAAAACAAGAAGCTAAAGAAGAGGAATAAGAAATTGAACAGAGCCCTCATAAATCTAAGGTTTAAATTACTCATAAAGAAACCCAGAATGACACTAACCAACAAAAGAAGCAGAAAGATAAGGTTGGATGTTCTAACAAAGGTTTCAGAGCACATGGAATAAGTTTTGATAAAATTACATGAGGACATGCAATAGTTTTGCAGTGGGGGTATGTTGAGCCCTAGAATTGCCTTCACTTTTACAAACCTCCACTTCATTTCATCATTATTTTATCACTTCATAAGCCTAAAATCAATGAATATTGATTATGATTGCTTAAAGGTTACATGAAATTGATTAACATATTGTATTTTCATGGTTTTTGCTGTTTTAATAATTTTGTGCAAAATAGCTACAGAATACAGACGTTCCGTAGCCGATCAGGCGTTCCGCAGCTATTTTAGTGTTTAAACAGGTTACAGGTGTCGTCTGAGGGAAAGACGTATATGGTTAGACTCCAAAACTCTCCTGCATCATTCCTTGTCCTCCACGAGGGTTGAGCAAAAATCTGGAAGTGGTTATGCACGTGGACAAAGCCAAAACCAAGAAGCAGACTTCTATAAGGAGAAGGACTCTTGAGGTGTCTTCAGAAAAATACGAGTCCTCAACAGGAGTTTTAGTTCGATTTTGACTATAAAATACACCTATGCCTATTTCTACTCAATTTCAGTTATGTATTTGCTTATAAAAATAACTCGGTGAACCGAGAACCAGTTAGTTGATGTTTTGTTGTTAGTTTTCAAAGACTGTGATACTCTGTTTCTGAAGCGTTTTATTTTAATAAAAGAAGTATAACTTTGATGCATGATCTGAAGCAACTGTAAGGAGTTAAGGATTCGTGTGCCAATCTGGTGGTAGAGGGCCCCTACTATCCGAAAAGGCTTTTGCATATTTTCTAGATGAGTGACCTTTAACTCTGTTTTGTTCTTAACTTAGGCAGTTTTCTGAGTTTATCCTCTTGCATCATGTCTTATGTCATTTACTTACATCGAATATTACAGTCAATCTTGTTCTCATGAGCTGTTCCAATATATCACTTATACGTGAATAAGATCTAGATGTAGTACTTTGAGTTAATTGTATTTTAGTTCTGTTCATTGCATTTCATTTCTGCTAGTTAATTGCATTTCAGTCCTGTTAATTAGATTTAAAAGACTCTCATTATTTTATAAGCTGCTCTTGTTCTCAACTTCTCCTAACACATCACTATTATAAGAACAAGAATTAGTTATATTATTTTTAGTTCTTGACTGTTTTGCAGTTATGTAAGAGATTCTCATGGTTTTACAAACAAGTCTTTTTCCCAATTTGTTCCAAGAAATCTCTAATCTTTGAATGAGGCTTAATAGTAACATTTTGAGTTGCAGAATGAGTTAATTCTAGTGTCATAAGTTATTTTAGCATAGGGTTCCTTACTATGTTGCAGATAATATTTTCTCAAAATGTTCCAACAAATTTCTAACAATGGATGAGATTTTCTCTGTGATCTTTTAAGTTGTTGTTTATTAAAGAGAACCTCATTACATCAAAATTATCCTTTTCTCAAGTTGTTCCAACATACCTCTAATGAAATGAATTGGATTGAGTTCAATGTTATGAGTTACTTTTCTTATCAGCTTTACAATCTGTGGATTAGCATTCTCTATTTTTGGTACCATTCCTAGTTTAGAGTATATTTTATTCTGTTTTAGTGTGATCAATAAATTTTGTTTACTAGTAATTTAGTTCTTTTTCCCTTGGCATAAAAACGCAAAACCAAAAACACTAGAAAAACACTAAGCACAACGAAGTAGGAAGAAGATACCTAGGCACATATGGTTCACTTCACTTCAACAATTTACTAGCCCTGGTTGAAAATTTATGACATCAATTTAGAAACACTAAGTTGAGTAGACATTTTGGCGCCGTTGCCGGGGAAGTGTAACTAGGTAACCTTATTTCTTACATCCAAAAAAAAAACTTCAATCACCTACCACACCCACTATATCATGTGGTGTAGTAAGAGCCACACATCCACATCATGAATTCATATTTTTGCAGGTAGAAGAAGAGGTGAAAAAGCAGGTTGAAGAAATGGATGGAGATGATGACAATGAGGAAGATCCTTTTGGATTTCACATTCAAGAAACTGATATCAACGTTCAAATGAAGAACATCCATCCATCTGTACTTCCTAAATTCAAAGGTATGAGATCAGAAGACCCGGAAACCTTTCTTTTTGAATTTGAAATAATTTGTAGATCTTATGGCTACTCATTGCACATGAAAAAATTGAATTTGTTTCCGGCAACATTGAAGGATAGAGCTCTTAGATGGTTCATGACTTTAGGAACAAATTCTATAAGGACATGGGATGATATGAAAAGAGTATTTTTGAAAAAATATAAAGGTTATTGCATGCACCATGACCTTAGAAATGAAGTCTTTAACATGAACCAAAAAGAGGATGAAAGCCTAGAAGATTTAGTAGAGAGATTTACTTATAATATCAAAAGATATAAATTGCATAATTTAGGATCAGATGCATTAAAAACTCTCCTACTAAATGCTATAAATGATGAATGGATTGATCTTCTTAATCTTGTGGGAAAAGGAGATGTTTATCGATTGTCATTTCAAGAAATTTGTGAACTATGCAAGAACATATCAAGAGGAAAAGAAAAGTGTGTAAGGTCCCCTCAAGATCCATTTGTGGCAAAAGTAAGTAAGTCGGCATCAAGATTGGTAAGTCAAACTGAACCTAACAATTTGCTAAACATTCTTGGTAATTTAAATGAACAAACTGACATGCTAAGAATGCAAAACAAGCAAAAAGTTGCTTCATTTATATTTTGCCCTAAATGTAGAAAGAAACATACTTTGCATGAATGTCCACTTGATAACATTAAAATGTGTAAAATTTGTGCAGGATCACATACTACTGAAGATTGCCCATCATTACCAGGGTTGAAGGCAATTTACCAAAAGGATAATGGAGCAAATCAAGCACAAGAGAAACTTTGTTATGTAGCTCCAAAAGGACTATGGCAGCCTCATCAACCCAATATGATGCAATATCCTTATGCACAGTATCAAGGTTATGCACAACAATCTCAAGGTAATTGGAAAACACCCTTGCCTTGGCAACTTTGGCCATCTCAATTCCAACCTCAAAACCAATCTTGGAAACAAAGTTGGCAAAGCATGTTGAACTCTTAGTTAAACTGAGAGGGGGGGGGGGAGGGTGAATCAGTTTAACACATTCATAATCTTTTTTTCTTTTAAACAAACCTTATTTACACCTTCATTTCATGTCTAGCTTAACATGTGAGTAATCTTAGAATGTGAGCAGCAAGTATTAATATAATATAACAACAGACTTAATATGAGAGAAGCAGGTATTAAGAAGATGATATAAATCAAATAAAATCATAAACATCATGCACAAAGACACCAGGTATAAGTGGAAACCCAGAAAGGGAGAAAACCACATCTTATTATTGTTATGATGCAAAGGCAAGCTCCAACTCCCTCTCACCACTGTTTTTTTGCAGGCACCAACCTACAGGAGGCTCATACCTCAATTCTGCAAGCTACAACTTGTAAGGAAGCACCAAATCCCTTCAATTTTCTGCAAGCACCAACCTACAGGAGGCTCCAACCTCAGTCAGCTACAACTGATAGCTATCAAGCTGCAACTTGATAGGGAAGCTCCAACTTCCTCAGCTTTTCAAACTGAATGTTTTCTGATTTACCTCAGATATCAGCTTTGTTCTGTAGCTTCTCTTTCTGCTCTCCTTTTCTTAATCTTCTATACCTTACACTTCTATACTCCGCCTTCTCTATATTTTCTCTCTATAACATCTTTGTGCATATCAAATTGATATTATATATAGAGATCCTCACATGACTATTTGTATTTCAAAAGGAATTTGGAGTGAACAGTCATGACTCTTTGGCTTTTGTCTTCTTATTCCTTTATCCAACTCAATTTTAAAATATAACAATATGTACAAATTTCCATGCTACAGTGGGAGTTTTCTTTTCCTCAAGATACTTGCCTTTGCATCACAAACAATAAAAAATAATTTACATTTGCATTTTTCAGTTATACATCTCAATTCCACTCAGCTCCTTTTTTGGATTTTGGATTTACTGGATTTGTCATTTCTGCAGTTGTTGAGTGAATATTCTGTATATTTTGATTCACTGTAATTGCGTGCACCTATGTATGTATACCTGTCAAACATGTGATATCTATTTACCTCTGTCAGACGCATGCTTTTATCCTTGTGAATATTCACCTGTTCACTGTGCTTTTGTGCTCCCGCTGCATATATATACCTACTGATTTTAAATCTAGGAAAAAATGAATTACTGCGGATATTTCATTTTTCCATGGTTATGAAACCATACATATAAATTCATTTATATTTCAAATTTCACACGGGACTATATATATCTAGACCCACATATTCCAAAGTCTTTAGATTTAAAACAACTTTTGAATAGTTTCTACTACAGAACTTTTGTAAAATCAACTCTCGGCATCTTCAAAACTGTGGTCAAATCATAATAAAAACCCAACCTTATGACTTTAGCACAGTATATAAATATATCGTCGTGTATGCATATTCCCAATTCAAACTGTTAATAAACTGTGGCAGTGTTTATAACCTTTATATCAACAAACTATATTACGTTCCCCACTTAAACATATATAAATATATCTCTGAACCTTAGGACTTAAAGTTATAACCCTTCGCACTTTATATTAAATCAACCGCTCTATTTTAAACAAATAACCGTATAGTAAACCTTGGCTTCAGGCCCACAGGTATAAACGACGGCCCAATCAAATGCTCGTACCACATCTGGTTAACTTCCGCGTACCTTGGTTAAACTCTGGGCAAGTCCAACTTGCGATCACCGTCTGATGGCCTTGTTCCAGGTCAACGGCTCGTACACATATCGCTCGGCATCTTGGTACGAACTATAACATGTGATGGCGCACTTTAACCGGCGATTTTCAATTTCGTTCAAGGACACGCGTTAGTCTATCTATGGAATCACTCGCGAATGGTGGAAATCGCTTGCCCGATGGATGGTGGTGCGATGAAACCGACGGTTTCACTCCAAACTGCCGTCACTGTTCCTCTCGGTCACGGTTCCGTTCTCTACTCCAGGTTCTGGTCCTCCACGATTTCAATTATATATATAAATAAATATTCATCGCATTTCACTGCTGTGATTTCATATGTTACGACTATGGTTCCACTCCATTCACATTGCGCATTTGACTATGGTTCCGCTCCATTCACACTGCGCATTTGAATATGGTTCCGCTCCATTCACACTGCGCATTTGAATATAAAGCGCAATACTTTGCTGCTGGAGTATGTGATTCCCGGAATGTAATTTATGTTATGTGTAACGCCCGGCTGTGTAAAAGATTCTCGAAATAACAGCTGTTTCTCTGTGTCTCTGTCTTTCTCCTTTATATTCGTTTCCTCTGCCTCTGCCTGTCTCCTTTGCTTCCTTCGTTTTCTTCTTTGCTGCCTCCATTGTCTGTCTCTGTCTTTGCTTCAATTCACTGCTTCCTCTGTTCCTTGTAAATGTTACCTGTCTCTGCATCTGCTACCTCCTTTTCCATCAATGAAAACATTTCCAATAGTCTCCCCCTTTGGAATTTATGGCAATACACTTTCTCTGTTTTCCTGCTCTTCCTCCTGTTGCTTGCTCTTTCTCTGTTCCTTGTAACTGTTCCTATCTCTGCATCTGCTACCTCGTTTTGTTGCTTACTCTTCCTCCCCCTTTGACATCAATGGCAAGGGGTTTTATTCTTTGATGTTGTGTATTTATCCTTTTTCAACATTTCAAGCATTTCCTCTCTCTGAAATTTATTGACTTTGTACGCTGCAACTCCAAACTTTGGATGAGATATTCATTGGGTTCAATATTCTTCTGTGTTCAGTTCACGTCAGGTTCACCATTTTTCTGCTGCACCACTGACCCTTTATCCCTTTTATTGAATCCTTTTATGCTGACTGTATTATTTCCATAATCCCTTTGATCATGAGGACCTGTTTTCATGCTTCCCTTGCTGGCTGATCTCCCCCTGAGAATGATATTTTCGTTTCTGTTCTCCCCCTAAAGCTGTGCTTTCTCTTCATATCAGAGAGTAGCATCTACATATACTACCCCTAATTTGTCTCTCAAATATTCAAATGGATCTCTGGCAAGTGGTTTGGTAAATATATCTGCTGTCTGTTCTTTTGTTGGTACATACTCCAGTTTTACTATCTTTTGAGCTACTTGTTCTCGGAGAAAGTGATACTTGATTGGAATATGTTTGGTTTTTGAGTGAAGCATAGGATTTTTAGATATACTTATAGCACTTGTATTATCACATTTGATTGAGATAGGTTCATCAATGATTACCTTCATGTCTTGAAGAGTCTGCTTCATCCACATGACTTGTGTACAACATGCTGCTGCTGCTATATATTCTGATTCAGCTGTAGACAGGGAGATAGATGTTTGTTTCTTGCTTAACCATGCCACCAGACTTTCTCCTAGATAGAAAGTACCTCCACTTGTGCTTTTCCTGTCATCCACACAGCTGGCCCAATCTGCATCTGTGTATGCTATTAAAGTGAAGCTTTTGCCTTTAGGATACCAAAGTCCATACTGTACTGTTCCTTGTAGATATATAAATATTCTTTTGACTGCCAGAAGATGGTTTTGTTTAGGTGCTGCTTGATATCTAGCCACTAGTCCTACTGCTAGCATGATGTCTGGTCTTGATGCTGTCAGATACAACAGACTTCCTATCATAGATCTGTAGATTTTTTGATCTATATCTGCAGACCCATCATCAACACACAACTTGCATCCCGTGATCATGGGAGTTGACACAGGTTTGCAGTCCTCCATTTTGAACTTTTTCAATATTTCTTTTAAGTAATTTTCTTGTGAGATGAAAGTGCCTATGTTCTTTTGCTGAATTTGAAGTCCTAAGTAGAAAATGAGCTCTCCAATCATGGAAATTTCAAACTCTGATTTCATCTCTTCTGCAAATCCTTTTGCTAGTTCATCTCTGTTGCTTCCAAACATAATGTCATCAACATATACAACAACAATCAGGAGTTCATTTTCATGGGCTTTTATGTACAGATTGCTGTCTACTCCACCTCTCTTAAAGCCTTGTTTTTGCAAATACTTATCCAGTCTTGAGTACCAAGCACGAGGAGCCTGTTTCAGTCCATATAGAGCCTTCTTCAGTCTGCACACATAGTCTTCTTTGTCTGTCAATGAGAAGCCTTCTGGTTGTTCCATGTAGACTTCTTCTTCTAAGTCTCCATTCAAAAATGCAAATTTTACATCCATTTGATATACTTTGAAGTTTTGGTAGCATGCAAATGCCAGGAACATTCTGATAGCTTCCATTCTGGCTACAAGGGAAAATGTTTCATCGTAATCAAGTCCTTCAATTTGTCAGTATCCTTTGTAGACCAGCCTGGCTTTATTCCTGATTACTTGTCCTTGCTCATTCATTTTGTTTTTGAATACCCATTTTGAACCAATGATATTTTTCTCAATTGGTCTAGGAACTAGTTCCCAGGTATTGTTCTTTTCAATTTGGTCCAATTCCTCATTCATTGCTTTTACCCAAGACTTGTCTTTGCTGGCTTCTTCAAATTTCTTTGGCTCTATTTGTGACAGCATGGCTATGTATACTTCTTCAGTTTGTTCTGTTAGATGCCTTCTTGTCTGGACCCCTGCTTTCTTATCTCCTATGATTTGACCTTCGGGATGATTCTTCTGAGTGTATCTTGAGGGTGCTTTCGAGCTCAGCTCTTCATTTTTTGTAGTCTTGCTTGTTTCATAATCATTCTATTCTTCTTCTTCATGGTTATCTAATGGACTGCATCAGTCAGTATCTCTTGTATTGTTTTGAAGTTCTTCATCAAATATTACATCAATGCTTTCTACTATTTTCCGAAGAGTCTTGTTGTAGCACCTGTACCCTTTGCTTTTGGATGCATATCCTAGAAATATTCCTTCATCTTCTCTTGCATCAAATTTTCCAAGATTTTCATAATTATTCTTTATGTAACACTTGCTACCAAAAATTTTGAAATGTTTGATTGAAGCTGGCTTTCCATGCCATAGTTCGTAGGGAGTCTTGTCACTACTTGGCCTTAAGTGAGCTTTATTAAGGATATGTACTGCTGCGTGCACTGCTTCTGCCTAGAAGGTTTGAGCAATATTATTCTCTTGCATCATGGCTCTGGCAATTTGTTGAACATATCTGTTTTGTCTTTCTGCTACTCCATTCTGCTGAGGTGTTCCTGCAATGGTGAATTGTTGTTTTATGCCATGTTCATTGCATAGGTCAGCAAAGTCATAATCAGTGAATTCACCTCCTCTGTCTGATCTGATGCATTTTAGCTTGCATCCTGTCTAATTTTCTGCTAATGCCTTAAATATTTCGAATTTGTCCAAAGCTTCTGATTTATTCTTGAGAAAAGCAACCCATGTCATTCTGGAGAAATCATCTATTATCAACATGAAGTAGGATTCTCCACTTGGTGTTTTAGTTCTTGCAGGTCCACATAGATCCATGTGCACAAGATGGAGTGGTATTCTTGTTGACAAATCCTCTTTGGCCTTAAAGGATGTGCGAGTCTGTTTACCCAATTGACAAGATTTGCATATGGTATTAGAAGGCCTCTTTATTTCTGGCATGTCTCTGACAGATTTCTTCTTACTCAGTCTGATGATATGGTCGAAGCTGAGATGTCCGAATATTTTATGCCATAACTATGACTCCTCAAGTTTTCTAAGATGGCATGCTTCATCTTCCTCTTTTACTATGTAAACATTACTCTATGTTCGAACTCCTTTGAGTAGAGTCTTACCTGTGGTGCTTGATCTGACTTCACAGTCTTCTGCTCTAAATATAACTTCGCAACCTTTGTCACACATCTGAATGAAACTCAATAAATTTGCTTCCAGCCCATCTACAAATAGTACATCTTGGGCCTTTCCTTTGCCATTGTCTATGCTGACTGAGCCCTTTCCTTTTATCTTTCCTGACTTATCATTGCCAAAAGTAACATTGCCAGATTTCTTTTCATCAAGAGTTATAAACTTACTTTTGTCTCCTGTCATGTGTTTAGAGCAGCCACTGTCAAAATACCATTGACTTTTCAGATCTTGAGCAGTTAGAGCCAGGTCACACTTATTCACCTTCTTTATCCACTGAAGGCACCCTTTTGTTTTGTATCTTTTGTGAGGTGATGACCTCCATCTTCTTAGAGGACATTTGGAAGGTATATGTCCAACTTGATTGCATACACAAAATTTGATCATAATTTTTGTAGAATTATGAGTATGAACATAATTTCTTTGATTCATAAACCTTCTTGAGGTGTTAAACATCAATCTTTGTCCATACTTTCTACACTCAATGATTTTATGACCGAATTCCTTACAATAAAAGCAGTAACCATAGAAGCTATTTGCATACCTGATGTAAGGTTGTCTCTTCCATTTGTTTGCTTGAGGCAGTCTCTTCAATGTTTGCATCCTTTGCTGGTTTGAATTACTCCTCCTTGCATGACAATATGCAACAATGTGTCCCAGCTTGTGGCAGACATAACAGGTGGCATTCTGCATTGGAGGAAAGAATCTCCTTTGATGGTTTCCAAATTTTACATATTCAGGGGTCGTAGTATTTATTACATTCTTTTCCACTAATGGTTTCTTCTGATCTCTGTCTTCCTTATTGCAGATTTCTTCTTTTGTAGGAATTGTTTGAGCTGCTTCATCATTCTTCTTTGCTTTTACAAAAATAATTTCTCTGTCAACCTTTTCTTTTCCTTTACTTGATTCTCCTTCATAGCCTATTCCAGTCTTTATCATAGGGGATCTTTGAGCAACCAGAATTTCATTCAACTTACTAGAGCTTGTTGTTTGAGAAGAGTTTATAACCACTTTCCTTTGAGAATTTTCTAATTTCTTCCTGAGACATACCACTTCTTCTTCCAAATTTTCTTGTTCTCGAGTTTTTTCTTTGATTTGCTTAAGTAACATGTCCTCTATCTTCTTGGCTTCTTCAAGCTCTATCTTTAGCTGCTTAAGGACTTCTGAATTCTGTTCTTCTCATACATACTTGAGGAGAATGTCCTTTTGTTTTCTACATTTCAGTTTGAGTCTATCAATCTCTTCTAGAGCACTTCTTAGCTCCCCTTCAAGGTCGACTTCACCTTCTTCTTCTTCATCTTCTAGCAAGAGACCTTCAAGTTATTCTATGGCCATCAATAAGAATTCAGAGGTTCCTTCTTCACTTGAGGATTCATCTGAATCTTCAGATGTACTGCTGTCTTGTTGAGCATAGAAGGATTTTCTGTTGAACTTCTTTCCTTTCTGCCAGTTCTTTGATTTATTTTTCTCTGACTCTTGAGCCTGATTCCTTACTTTCTTGTGAGGACACTTAGCAGCATAGTGTCCCACTCTTCCACATTTAAAGCATTTGAAGGGGAGTTTACCTTTGTATTTACCTGAGCCTCTATCCAATTTCTTGACAAAATTTGCCTCTTCTTCATCCGAGCAAGAGCATATGTCTCCCTCTTCTTCTTTCTTCTTTTCTGTTTTAAAGGTTGCTTCCCTCGTACTTGGCTTCTTCTGTGGGAGCCTCATTTCATAGGTTGTTAGATTTCCAAGTAGCTGGTTCATGGTCAAGGTCTCCCAATCAGCTGTTTCTTCTATTGCAGACACCTTTGGATTAAACTTGGATGGAAGAGATCTTAGAATATTTTGCACAATTATACTTTCTGGCATTTTTTCTCCAAGAGCTTTCATATTGTTAATAATTTCTGCAGCTTTTAGGAAGAAACTGGCAATGTCTTCATCATCATTCATTTTTAAGTTTTCAAACTGGGCTCTATAGACTTGAATTTTGGCATTCTTTACTTTCTTTTCTCCCTCATGTATGTTTTCAAGAGTATCCCATATTTCTTTGGCAGTGTCTTTGCGTATTACTTTAATAAACTCTGCTTCACACAATCCATTCAGGATGGCATTCATGGATTTTGCGTTAGCCAAAAAATCTTGTTTTTTTTCATTATCTGTGTCAGTTGCCTTCGGGGCATATCCTAATTCCACGGTAGCCCAGACTTCTATTCCTAGATACATTATGTATGTCCTCATTCTGATTTTCCAGAAAGCATAATTTTCACCAGTGAAGAAAGGGGCTTTATTGGTTGAGAATCCTTCTTTACTAGCCATCTTGGGAACCTAGGATCTCCTTTCAGTTGTTAGACTTGTACAAAGGAACCTGCTCTGATACCAATTGTTGAACTCTTAGTTAAACTGAGAGGGGTGAATCATTAACACATCTAATCTTAAACCTTTTATTAAACCTATTTTAATCATTTCATGTGAAACTTAATATGTGAGTAATCTTAGAATGTGAGGAGCAAGTATTAATATAATATAATAGTAGAATTTAATATGAGAGCAGCAGGTATTAAGCAGATGATATAAATCATATCAACACATAAACATCATGCACAGAGACAACAGATATAAGTGGAAACCCATAAAGGGAGAAAACCACATCTTATTATTGTTGTGATGCAAAAGCAAGCTCCAACTCCCTCTCACCACTGTTTTTTTGTAGGCACCAACCTACCGTGAGGTCTCTACCTCACCCCAAACTACAACCTCATGCTGGCGAACTCCTTCACTCTCTGGCAGCACCAACTCACAGAGGCTCCAACCCTACTTTCAACATAACTGTATCATTTGTTTAACTGATAGGAAGCTCCAACTTCCTCAATTTACAAACTTAAGGTTTGCTGATTTACCTCAGATATCAGCTTTGTTCTGTAGCTTCTCTTTCTGCTCTTATTTTCTTAGTCTTCTCTGCCTTACACTTCTATACTCTGCATTCTCTATATTTTCTCTCTCTTGCCTCTTTGTGCATATCAAATTGATATTATATATAGAGATCCTCACATGACTGTTTGTATTTCACAAAGAATTTGGAGTGAACAGTCATGAATATTTGGCTTCTGTCTTCTTATTCCTTTATCCAACTCATTTTTAAAATTACTACAATATGTACAAGTTTCCATGCTACAGTGGGATTTTTTCTTTTCCTTAGGATACTTGCCTTTGCATCACAAACAATAAAAAATAATTTTCATTTTCATTTTTCAGTTATACATCTCAATTCCACTCAGCTCCTTTTCTGGATTTTGGATTTACTGGATTTGTCATTTTTGCAGTTGTTGAGTGACTATTCTAAATATTTTGATTCACTGTAATTGCGTGCACCTGTGTATGTATACCTGTCAAACCTGTGATATCTGTTTACCTCTGTCAGACCCATGCTTTTATCCTTGTGTATATTCACCTGTTCACTGTGATTTTGTGCTCCCGCTGCATATATATACCTGCTGATTTTAAATCTGGGAAAAAATGAATTACTACGGATAATTCATTTTTCCATGGTTATGAAACCATACATATAAATTCATTTATATTTCAAATTTCACACGGGACTATATTTATCTGGACCCACATATTCCAAAGTCTTTAGATTTAAAACACCTTTTGAATAGTTTCTACTATAGAACCTTTTGTAAAATCAACTCTCGGCATCTTCAAAACTGTTTCAAAACTCATGGTTCAAATCAGCAATAAAAACCCAACCTTTATGACTTTAGCACAATATATAAATACATTCGTGTATGTATTATTCCTATTCAAACCCCAAACTGTATGTTTATAACCTTATACTAAACAAATCAGACATGCTCCCCACTTAAACATATATAAATATATCTCCGAACCTTAGGACTTAAGGTTATAACCCTTTGCACTTTATATTAAATCAATCGCTCTGTTTTAAACAGATAACCGTATAGTAAACCTTGGCTCCGGGCCCACAGGTATAAACGATGGCCCAATCAAATGCTAGTACCACATCTGGTTAACTTCCGCGTACCTTGGTTAAACTCCGGGCAAGTCCAACGTGCGATCACCGTTCGATGGCCCTCTTCCAGATCAACGACTCGTACACATATCGCTCGGCGTCTTGGTACGAACTATAAAGTGCGATGGCGCACTTTAACCAGCGGTTTTCAATTTAGTTCAGGGAAACGCGTCAATCTGTCTATGGAATCGCTCGCGAATGGTGGAAACCGCTTGCCCGACGGATGGTGGTGCGATGAAACCCACAGTTTTGTTCCAAACCGCCGTCACTGTTCCTCTCGGTCACGGTTCCGTTATCTACTCCAGGTTCCGGTCCTCCACGATTTCAATTATATATAAATAACTATTCATCGCATTTCACTGCTGTGATTTCATCTGTTACGACTATGGTTCGACTCCATTCACACTGCACATTTGACTATGGTTCTGCTCCATTCACACTGCGCATTTGAATATGGTTCCGCTCCATTCACACTGCGCATTTGACTATGGTTCTGCTCCATTCACACTGCGCATTTGAATATGGTTCCGCTCCATTCACACTGCGCATTTGAATATAAAGCGCAATACTTTGCCGCTAGAGTATGTGATTCCTGAAATGTAATTTATGTTGTGTGTAATGCCTGGCTGTGTAAAAGATTCTCGGAATAACAGCTGTTTCTCTGTGTCTCTGCCTTTCTCCTTTATATTCGTTTCCTCTGCCTCTGCCTGTCTCCTTTGCTTCCTTCGTTTTCTTCTTTGCTGCCTCCATTGTCTGTCTTTGTCTTTGCTTCAATTCACTGCTTCCTCTGTTCCTTGTAAATGTTACCTGTCTTTGCATTCCGTTTACCTCTCGCTTACCTGTAATGGACAACACATTTCAATAAGGCCCGAGAAGTGAAATCATATCCCCCAATCTTTCCTCTATCCTCAATACCATCACTGTTATTCATACCATTCTGGCCTACCGCACAACATCAATATCACCTCATTTGACCTCAATTCAACCTTTCCCATTATCATCCACACAAGCACCCCAAAAATTCATTCCCACTCCACTACCTCCACAACCATTTAATATCCCCAACAATAAAAGACCTCAATCAACTTACAATTTTGAGGTATTGCAAAATGATTCACCAGCTATCATTGAAGAACAACAACCAGAAGAAGAAGACTAAGATAAGGTCCAAGAATCATGGATGTCTATTGATAAAGAGAAGATATTGGAACCAGAGATTGAAAAGTCTCATGCATGTCTATCACCAGATTCTATGAATGAAGATCACATCTCTTAAGACTTGCATTTCATGATAGAGGAAAGACAAGGAAGACAAGATTACATTGAATCTTGGTTCAAGTCAGTCATCGGATCCCAATGCTCAATTATTCAATATCTTCTGACATCATCTAAATCAAGACAGTTGGCATCTCATATACTGGTACATATCAAAGATTATCTTTCAAACCTGCATATGAGTTTATCTATCATCTTGTTACAAACATGGTTCCATTGGAAGTATTCATATACTTGAACAAGATTTTCTTTTTCAAGTAGAGTAGGACATGTTAGCCCCCCTATAAATTTTTGACAAGAAAACAGGGGGCTAAATGTTTTTGAGCCTTCAAGGAATGCATTTCCTTTGAAAACACATCATCCTTGAAGCCTTTTTCATAGTTCCCTGCCTTTGTCTGTTTCCCTCTGCTGTCATGAAGTCAATAAGCCTTGCTGAACGATAAAGTTTTTCTCATAAGGCCTTATTTCGCCCCTTATATCTCTGCAGAATTCCTTTATCTTTTTTCCCTTTTTCCCAAAGTCCCCTTTGTTCCCCCTAAATTCCCCCTTACTCTCCTAAATCTTCCAAAAATCCCCTTTAAACCCCACTTTTATCCCTTGATTGGTTAATTTCCCCCCTTTCCCCCTTATCGTTTCCCTTTAAATGGCCTTAAAATCCATTAAAATGGGCCAAAACCCACTTTTGACTTTATATTAAGGCCTAAGCCCCTTTCTCGCTAGCCCCGACCACTTCCCCACATGTGCCCTGAGCCTAGGACCAACGCTTAAGCCTTAAGCGCTAATCGCATCGGAAGACCGGAGCAAAACGTTAAGTCTTGTGTAAACACCGAAAAGTTCCGATGCGATTGTTTTATTATACAAGTCCACCGCTATTGTTTTGAGCCGTTGATCTGGTCCCCAGATCCAACGGACAGTGCTCAATCGCGCTCCCCGCCCATTCGCAATCACAATTTCCAGACGCGTGACCCTTCGCATCCCCCGATTAAGACCTCCCAATTGCTCCTCCGTCGTCGATCTGCCTCCAAATCGGACGGTTGGCACTTCATCGCACCCCGCCAGTCGCCTCGCATTCCCTCTTCCGCATCCGCCGATCGCAATTCCCCGATCCCATCTTAACCGTCCATCCTCCCCTCGATCCGACGGTCATCGCTCACTCCACCCAATCGCAATCGGAAGTTTCGATGTGTGCCACCCCTGTCCCCCCTCCGATTGTGATTGCCCGATTCAATCGCAGCCGTTCATCCGTATTTGAAATCAACGGTCAAGATTTGACCGCCCTCCACCTCCGACTGGGTCCCACCTCGTCCTGTTTCATTGCATTTCCGCCCATTTCCTGTGCATTTTGGGTTTTAACCTAAGTTCCATATAAGCATTAAAGTCTTACATTGCACGTTCGTTTCGTCCGTTTTCATATATTGTTCCGCTGCGTCAATCTCCGCTGTTGATCTTCGCTCCCGGACCATGATCTAATGGTCTGCGCTGTATTTCAACTGCCAAACCCTATTATTCATGGTTTCACTATTGCGTTACATTTTTCCACCATTATTTAGTAAAAGGCCTCCATTCCGCCCCCGCTGCACTACCATTTCATCTATCCTTCCATTGCACCGACTTTCTTGGTCCAGTTGCGTGTTCCGCAGGGTACAGAAGGTGGACACGCCTCCATAAATACGCAGTATGGATACAACGGCAAGGTTTTCACTGAAAGAGGCGTGGAGATTAATATGTGACAGGTTTCTCTACATCAGCAGAATGTTTTCCTCCCAGAAAGGATTGGTTGTCCATACTGTTTTTATTCCATACCGTGCTCGAGAGGAGATCTCCGCCCAGAACGCAGTCCAAGGATATCAGAGCATTTGTTGCTCAAGTATGGCAGATCATTCCATTTTTTATTGCCATTTTGTTTATTCACCAAAGGTACTATGAAGTACAGCAAACCAGAATGCATCAGAGACATACCTGGAATTAATGAAGCCTGAAGAAGATCATTCTTTTCTCCAAAGTGTGCCAGAGATTAATGATAAGAGTTTAAAACAGAATGGGCTTCGGCCCTCTCCTTATTTTTTGAGTTTAATGTTATATTTAGTGTTCTACCTACCTCCTCTGCTCTTTTTCAGTTATAAAAACTATGAGAAAACTATTGTAAAGGTTGTTGATGAGATATCAGAGAATTGCAAGCAGTTTCTCTTGAGATAAGTCTTCTGTGTATAGTCGTAAGATAGGCTGAGGAAGATGTATTCAGACTGAATGACCAAGCTATTGGCTATGTTGTACCTGAGTGGTGTTGATGTTTAATATGATAAGCACATTTCATTGGATCCTGATCTAAAGCTGCGGTGATGTTTTCCTATCTCTGTGTTTATTTCCATTACATTTCATTTCTTCTGGCTCGCATCAGAAATTTGGCATAAGATTTGCCCTTGTTAGGTGCCTTATGTTGCTGCTCTCCCAGCCCTTTATGTTTTCTGCTGTATGTGCTATCTAAGAATTAATTTTGATTAATTTAACCAGTGTAGTGGATGTCGTTGCCTGCTCTCTGATGTATGAATTAATGAATCTATTTCCTAGATGTTCTTGTGAGGATTTAATTGGATGAATTGGGAACACTGGGAGGACTGAACTTAGTCTCTACCTCACTAGGATCTTTTTCACTCCAGTTACCTTTCTAAGATCCCTTAAGTTACCTTTGAGAGTGGCCTTTGAGTATGTCCAAGCAGGTCTGGAGTTAAATGACCTCTGACCTGATCTATAGACAGAAAGTGGTGTCTTCTCCTCCTTCTCACTTTCTCTCCTTAATGTTCCATCTCACCCTCATCTCTTAGGATCCAAGGCTTTAGATGACTAGCCCAACTGAAAGCTTGCATATTGACAGCAAGTAAATCCTTTCTTGACTCCATTGCCCAGTGGACTTGGTATTCCCTCGACTATTTCTCCCTTGCCTGAATTCCTCTTTGCCCAACCTTGTCTCATGTTGAACCCTTCCTTCCTGATTCCCAACAACCAAGCTCATAATCAAACAAATGAACACCGTGTATATAACTAGCCTAACATCTTGAACTTTTGAGCTTCAAAGACATATACCTTTGACTCCCATAGAGAGATCCCTCTCTGGACCTAGGAGGGATAGATCTTAAGGTCTGAAAGTGGTTCTGATGTTGTCTCATCTTTTGGTCTTACCAACCTGGCCAAAACATGGGAACCCCAACAGGACATATATATAAAAAAAAAAATTAAAGAGAAAAATAAGTCCTATTGTGAAAACCAGCTTGCTGACGCAATTGGACATGAGCGTTTCTTGAAAACCAGGCAATTGGCGAGCAAAGTTCACAGTAAGTTCTGCAATTTCATGATGGTTTCAATCTTTCATGGTTCTTCAAATCATTTTTGGTTCTATGCTCGAGTTGGATGATGTGGAATTCCTTAAGGTCCACCTTCCAACAGATCTTGTCCCATCGACCTCAACACTTTATCTGGGATCAATATTAGAGATTATTTGGAGTGCCTTGGAGCTTGCATTCATCAATGGCAAGCCTCCTCGTTGATAACAATGGGAATACAACAATGTCTCTTGATTGTCAAATCTTGTAGGCGACTTGACATCGACACATTCATTTGTCCCTGTCAAGATGCACTGAGGTACCTTGACACATTTACATTATCGGTGAGTTGTCTCGCATTGGTTAACGATTTTCATTATTGATCGGTAATCCAATGATTTCTTCCCATGCTCGACTTTGACACATTTATTCGCATGGTAAGAATTGTAACATGAATGTTGGCTTTGATGAAGACTAATGGTTTTATGGAATCAACAACAACTTGCAGCAGTACATTTTATTAGTTTCTTGTAGCAGCATGTTCATCTTTTTGTCAATTCAACAGCAACTGCGGAAAGTGGCAGTTTCTGGAGCTATTGCTGTAGCAGCCTGTTTTTGTTTTTTTTTTCAACTTTTTCCAGAGGCAGTTTTGGCGCAAATATTGGAAGAGATTGGAGCAGAAATAAAAAATTATGAGCTTCTGGGTTTCTCAGAATATGATAAATTGAGTAAGGCACGGACAGAATTTGAAAAAAATAAATTTTTAAGGGCATTTCAGATGGGTTTTTAAGGCAGATTTTCATTTTTCAGTATTATGGACAGATTAGGACAGATTTCAGTATTTTTTCACAGCATCACCTTTTCTTCATTAAAATGAAATTATAAAAGCATGTGGCAGTAGAAAAGGTAAAAATACACAGTTTCCCTTTTGAATCACTCAATTCGGCCTTAAAATGAGTTCGTGGCGTATTTTTTTGTTGCAACATTGGGCATAATGAAGGGTGAAACAGGGCAGAAATTGATTTTATCATAACTTTCAAACCGTGCATCCATTGGTCTTGAAATTTTTATGGTAAATGCATTGAGGTAGGGTGAATAAAAACAGAAAATTTCAGAAAATTTCAATGTGTTTTCTTCAAGAAATTGGCCACTTTTAAGTACATCCATTTCTCATTTTTCGGGAGATCCGTGCAACCAATGGCTGAGATTTTTCGTCGGAAGATGCATAATAATATTGGTAACAACCTTAGAAAATTTCAGGGAAATCTGATGTACCATTTGAGAGAAATCGCAAAATTCATTTCATTTTACAATTCCACTCCATCTCACCCCACTTTCATTCCATTTCACAAGTCATATTCCACTTTCACTCCATTACATTTCACATCCATATTCCATAGCCATACTTCATTTCTTTTTACAGATTGCATGTTGCAGCCACATCTTATTCAACAGTTCTAACATAATTGTACATCCTACAAAGAGATGATGATTACAGGAAATTGAAGGATTCTGTTTTGAAGACCAACATGCTAAAAGAGGACCAAAGGAACAACATCAAGCACAGCAATTAACAAGGTCAAAATTTTGAGGTAAATTGTGAAAATTATTTTAATAGAAAAAAGTTAAAACATGAAATAGATACAATGTATATAATCATATGTTTCCTAAAACAACCTATCATTCAAATTGATTAACATATCTTGGCCATATCCCTTATCCAACATTCCATAACGATCCTCATTAAAACCTTGATTAATGACTAACGGTCATAATCACAAATGTAACCTACTAGTCCACATCTCCTTAAGATTGTATCATTCACTTATTTCACCACAAGTTCATCATAAATTCTCCATCAGATCCATAGCCACTTCATTGTCCCTTATAGCTTAATTACCTCCATCCATTCACCTCCATTACAGTTTGGAGCCAATCCATCTTTAAGTACAGAGAGGTAATTCTGAGGGTGAAGCATCATTCTATAGCTAATCCATCTTCAGACACAGAGATATAGTTTCAAAAATAAAGCATTAGACTCTGTAGTCAATCTAGCTTCAAGCATAGAAAAGTAATTTTGAAAGGAAAATAATCTGCACAGAGGAGGAATGTGGCTAATTGTTAGGACAGAACCAGTTGGAGTCAAGTATTTGGAAGGATATCCACAAGTCAAGGAGCTACTACAACAAGCAGGGAGGTTAAATTTTATAGAGAAATTTGATGGCTTCCATAAGGAGATTACAAAATTGTTTGCCAAATCTTTTGAATCAACAACAAATTTATGATTATGTGGAATCTTTGGAAAGAAAGGCCTCAGAGAATCAAGAAAGATCCCTCAGTCCAAAAGAACCTCCAATAGAAGCCCTGAAGAAAGATAATTATGAATTGGAGATATTGAACAGACACATTAAGAATGAGAATGAAATCTTGAGAGAACAAGTTAAATTGAAGAATGCTATGAATAATATTCTCACTCTGCAAATGGGGACAATGCACAAAGAAAACAGGAAGCTAAAGAAAAGGAATAAGAAATTGAACAGAGCCCTCATAAATCTCAGGTTTAAATTACTCATAAAGAAACCCAGAATGACACTAACCAGCAAAAGAAGTAGAAAGATAAGGTTGGATGTTCTAACAGAGGTTTCAAAGCACATGGAATAAGTTTTGATAAATTGCATGAGGACATGCAATATTTTTGTAGTGGGGGTATGTTGAGCCCTAGAATTGCCTTCACTTTTACAAACCTTCACTTCATTTCATCATTCTTTTATCACTTCATAAGCCTAAAATCAATGAAGAATGATTAGGATTGCTTAAAGGTTACATGCAATTGATTAACATATTGTATTTTCATGGTTTTTGCTGTTTTAATAGTTTTGTGCAAAATAGCTACAGAATACAGACGTTCCGCAACTATTTTAGTGTTCAAATAGGTTACAGGTGTCGTCTGAGGGAAAGACGTGTATGGTTAGACTCCAAAACTCTCCTGCATCATTCCTTGTCCTCCACGAGGGCTGAGCACAAATCTGGCAGTGGTTATGCATGTGGATAAAGCCAAAACCAAGAAGCAGACTTCTACAAGGAAAAGGACTCTTGAGGTGTCTTCAGCAGAATATGAGTCCTCAACAGGAGTTCTAGTTCGATTTTGATTATAAAAGACACCTATGCCTATTTCTACTCAATGTCAGTTATGTATTTCCTTATAAAAATAACTCGGTGAACCGAGAGACAGTTAGTTAATGTTTTGTTGTTAGTTCTCAAAGACTGTTATACTCTATTTCTGAGTGTTTTTCCTTTAATGAAAGAAGTACAACTTTGATGCATGATCTGAAGCAACTTTAAGGAGTTAAGGATTCGCGTGCCAATCTGATGGTAGAGGGCCCCTACTGTCCGAAAGGCTTTGTGCATATTTTCTAGATAAGTGACTTTAGCTCTATTTTGTTCTTAACTTAGGCAGTTTTCTGAGTTTATCTTCTTTCATCATGCTTATGTCATTTACTTATATTGAATATTACAGTCAATCTTGTTCTCATGAGTTGTTCCAATATATCACTAATACGTGAATGAGATATAGTTGTAGTACTCTTGAGTTAATTGCACTTTAGTTCAGTTTTGTTCATTGCATTTAAGTTTTATTAGTTAATTGCATTCTAGTCCTGTTAATTAGACTTAAAAGACCCTCATTATTTTATAAGCTGCTCTTGTTCTTAACTTCTTCTAACACATCATTATCATATGGACAAGAATTAGTTATATCATTTTGAGTTCTTGACTGTTCTGCAATTTCTCATAATTTTACAAAACAACCTTTTTCCCAAGTTGTTCCAAGAAATTTCTAACCTTTGAATGAGGCTTAATAGTAACATTTTGAGTTGCAGAATGAGTTAATTCTAGTGTCACAAGTTATTTTAGCATAGAGTTTCTTACTATGTTGCAGATAGTCTTTTCTCAAAATGTTCCAAAAAATTTCTAACAACGGATGAGATTTTCTCTGTGATATTTTAAGTTGTTGTTTACTAAAGAGAACCTCATTACATCAAACTAATCCTTTTCTTAGTTGTTCCAACATACCTCTAATGAAATGAATTGGATTGAGTTTAATGTTATGAGTTACTTTTCTTATCAGCTTTACAGTCTGTGGATTAGAATTTTCTGTTCTTAGGTGCCATTCATAGTTTAGAGTAGATTTCATTCTGTTTTAGTGTGATCAGTAACTTCTCTTTGCCAACAATTTAGTTCTTTTCCTTTTAGCATAAAAATACAAAACCAAAAACACTAGAAAAACACTAAGCACAACGAAGTAGGAAGAATATACCTAGGCACATATAGTGCATTTCACTTCAACAATTTACTAGCCCTGGTTGACAATTTATGACATCAATTTAGGAACACTGAGTTGACTAGACATTTTGGCGCCGTTGCTGGGGAAGTTTAACTAGGTAACCTTATTTATTACATCCAAAAAAAAACTTCAATCACCTACCACATCCACTATATCATGTGGTGCAGTAAGAGCCACACATCCACATCATGAATTCATATTTTTGCAGGTAGAAGAAGAGGTGATAAAGCAGGTTGAAGAAATGGATGGAGATGATGACAATGAGGAAGATCCTTTTGGATTTCCCATTCAAGAAACTGATATCAATGTTCAAATGAAGAACATCCATCCATCTGTGCTTCCTAACTTCAAAGGTATGAGATCAGAAGACCCGGAAACCTTTATTTTTGAATTTGAAATAATTTGTAGATCTTATGGCTACTCATTGCACATGAAAAAATTGAATTTGTTTCCGGCAACATTGAAGGATAGAGCTCTTAGATGGTTCATGACTTTAGGAACAAATTCTATAAGGACATGGGATGATATAAAAAGAGTATTTTTGGAAAAATATAAAGGCTATTGCATGCACCATGACCTTAGAAATGAAGTCTTTAAGATGAACCAAAAAGAGGATGAAAGCCTAGAAGATTTAGTGGAGAGATTTACTTATAATATCAAAAGATCTAAATTGCATAATTTAGGATCAGATGCATTAAAAAATCTCCTACTAAATGCTATAAAGGATGAATGGATTGATCTTCTTAATCTCGTGGGAAAAGGAGATGTCTATCGATTGTCATTTCAGGAAAATTGTGAACTATGCAAGAACATATCAAGAGGAAAAGAAAAGTGTGTAAGATCCCCTCAAGATCCATTTATGGCAAGAGTAAGTAAGTCAGCATCAAGATTGGTAAGTCAAACTGAACCTAACAATTTGCTAAACATTCTCGGTAATTTAAATGAACAAACCGACATGCTAAGAATGCAAAACAAGCAAAAAGTTGCTTCATTCATATTTTTCCCTAAATGTAGAAAGAAACATGCTTTGCATGAATTTCCACTTGATAACATTAAAATGTGTAAAATTTGTGCAGGATCACATACTACTGAAGATTTCCCATCATTACCAGGGTTGAAGGCAATTTACCAGAAGGATAATGGAGCAAATCAAGCGCAAGAGCAACTTTTTTATGTAGCTCCAAGAGGACTATGGCAGCCTCATCAACCCAATACGATGCAATATCCTTATGCACAGTATCAAGGTTATGCACAAAAATCTCAATCCCAACCTCAAAATCAACCTTGGAAACCTTGGCCATCTCAATCCCAACCTCAAAACCAATCTTGGCAACAAAGTTGGCAAAGGCCCTATAAAGGAAATCCACCATATCCTCAATCTTTCCCTCTATATCCTCAATACCATCATCAATGTTATTCATACCATTCGCCTCCACCACAACATCAATATCACCCTCATTTGACCTCAATTCAACCTTTCCCATTATCATCCACACAAGCACCCAAAAAAATTCATTCCCACTCCACTACCTCCACAACCATTTAATATCCCCAACAATAAAAGACCTCAATCAACTTACAATTTTGAGGTATTGCAAAATGATTCACCAGCTATCATTGAAGAACAACAACCAGAAGAAGAAGACTCAGATAAGGTCCAAGAATCATGGATGTCTATTGATAAAGAGAAGATATTGGAACCAAAGATTGAAAAGTCTCATGCATGCCTATCACCAGATTCTATGAATGAAGATCACATCTCCGAAGACTTGCATTTCATGATAGAGGAAAGACAAGGAAGACAAGATTACATTGAATCTTGGTTCAAGTCAGTCATCTGATCCCAATGCTCAATTATTCAATATCTTCTGACATCATCTAAATCAAGACAATTGGCATCTCATATACTGGTACATATCAAAGAGTATCTTTCAAACCTGCATATGAGTTTATCTATCATCTTGTTACAAACATGGTTCCATTGGAAGTATTCATATACTTGAACAAGATTTTCTTTTTCAAGTAGAGTAGGACATATATAAAAAGAAAAAAGTAAAGAGAAAAATAAGTCCTATTGTGAAAACCAGCTTGCTGGCACAATTGGACATGAGCTTTGCTTGAAAACCAGGCAACTGGCGAGCAAAGTTCATAGTAAGTTCTGCAATTTTATGATGGTTTCAATCTTTCATGGTTCTTCAAATCATTTTTGGTTCTATGCTCGAGTTGGATGATGTGGAATTACTTAAGGTCTACCTTCCAATAGATCTTGTCCCATCGACCTCAACACTTTATCTGGGATCAAGATTAGAGATTATTTGGAGTGCCTTGGAGCTTGCATTCATCAATGGAAAGCCTCCTCGTTGATAACAATGGGAATAGAACAATGTCTCTTGATTGTCAAATCTTGCAGGTGACTCGACTTTGACACATTCATTCGTTCCTGTCAAGATGCAATGAGGTACCTTGACACTCATTTACATTATCGGTGAGTTGTCTCGCATTGGTTAATGATTTTCATTATTGAAGGTGGATCTGTTGCAGACCATTTAAATGATTTTAATACAGTTACTAGTCAGTTAAGTTCTGTAGGGGTAAACTTTGATGGTGAAGTTAGAGCTCTGTTATTTCTGTGCTCATTGCCAGAAAGATTGAATGGTTTAGTTATGGCCATTAGTAACTCTGTCTCTGGATATCGTACTTTAAAGTTTGATGATGTTGTCGGTGCTATTATTAGTGAGGATATGCGACGGAAAAGCTCCGGTGATACATCGGGTAATGCTTTGAGTGCAGAGTCTAGGGGAAGAAGAATGGAAAAAGGAAAGAGCTAGGGATATTGCAGTAAATCAATGAAAGGCAGATCCAAGTCCAGATCAGGGATAGTGTGATGGAAATGCGGAAAGAAGGGACACCTAAAGAAAGACTATAGATCTCGGAAGGGAAAAGAAGGAGATGCACGACAATAAAACAATCATGAAGCAAATGTGATAGGTGATGTGTTACAAGATGCTTTGATTCTTTCTTTCGAAAATGTTACTGATTCTTGGGTTGTAGATTCAGGGGATTCATTCCATGCCACACCTGATAAGAAATATTTTCATGACTATGTTCAAGGAGATTTTCGACAAGTTCATTTGGGTGATGATAAACCCTGTAAAATTGTTGGAATGGGTAAAGTTCTTGTAAAACAGCAGAATGGAAACCAATGGCTACTAAAGGAGGTAAGGCATGTTCCAGATCTGAAGAAAAATATGATTTTAACAGGGCAGTTAGGCGGTGAAGGTTGTGTGACAACTTTCACGGATAAAACTTGGAAGGTCACCAAAGGAGCCCTGGTAATAGCAAAAGGCGAAAAGGTTGGTACATTGTATTTATGCAATGGTATTTCTAACTATGTTAATGCTTTAACTTCCATAGGAGCAGATGCAACATTATGGCATCATAGTCTCGGACACATGAGTGAGAAGGGGATGAAGATTCTTCACTCAAGAAATTTGTTGCCGGGTTTGAAGAATGTTGATTTGGGTTTCCGTGAGAATTTCATTTATGGAAAATAGAAGAGAGTCAGATTTCTCAGAGTTGGGAAAGAAAAGAAGAGTGAAAAATTAGAGCTTGTGCATACAGATGTATGGGGACCTGCTCAGGTATAGTCTCTTGGTGGCTCTCGTTTTTATGTTACTTTTATTAATGATGCAACTAGAAAAACTTGGATTTATTGTATTCAGAATAAATCTGATGTATTTGATACTTTCAAGAAATGGAAAGCTTTGGTTGAGATTGAGACATGAAATAATTTGAAGTGTCTCAGATAAGACAATGGAGGTGAATATTGCAGCAAAGATTTTGATAGGTTTTGTTCAGAGCATGGAATTCGCAGAGAGAAGACAGTTCCAAGAACACTACAAGAAAATGGTGTGTCAGAAAGGATGAATAGAATAATCATGGAGCGTGCAAGGTGCATGAGATTGCATTCAGAATTGCCTTTACAATTTTGGGCAGATGCTATAGATATTGCTGTTTATTTAATAAACAAAGGGCCTTCAAGTTCCTTGGATGGTGGTATTCTAGAGGAAGCATGGACAGGTAAAAAGGTAAACTACTCTTTTTTAAAGCCTTTTGGTTGTGAGGCCTTTGTCCATATTAATAAAGAAAATAGAACAAAACTTGAGGCAAAATCAAAGAAATGTACCTTTATTGGATATGGTGCTAATGATTTTGGTTATCGCTTATATGATTATGAAAATCACAAAATCATTAGGAGCAGAGATGTAATATTCAATGAAAAAGTCTTGTATAAGAATCAGTTGCAGGAAAAGAAACAGGAAAAAGAAAGCAAGGAATACGTGGTTCTTGATGAGATATCTGAAAAAGTAAAGGTGCCTGAAAATAATAATAATCAACAACCATAGCAGCAACAACCACCACAACAACAACATGCACCTCAAACACCTGAAAGTGGTGTTAGAAGATCTACCAGGATAAGTAGACCCCCTAAACGATACTCTCCTTCATTATATTATTTATTGTTGACTGATTCTGGTGAACCTGAATGTTATGAAGAAGCAATGCAGTTTGAAAGCAGGAAGAAGTGGGAGCTAGCCATGGAAGAAGAGATGGACTCCTTAATGCATAACCAGACTTGGGACTTAGTCAGGTTGCCTGCAGGTAAAACTACATTGCAGAATAAATGGGTTTACAGGCTGAAGGAAGAAGATGGAGGAAAACAGAGGTACAAATCTAGACTTGTGGTGAAGGGGTTTGCACAAAAGAAAGGTATTGATTTTGATGAAATATTTTCTCCTGTTGTTAAGATGACTTCAATCAGAACTATTTTAAGTCTTGTAGCAGCGGAAGATTTACATCTTGAACAGTTAGATGTAAAGACAACATTTCTCCATGGAGATTTGGAGGAAGAGATCTATATGGAGCAGCCAGAAGGATATCAGGTCAAAGGGAAAGAAAAATTAGTGTGCAGGTTAAAGAAGAGCTTGTATGGCTTAAAACAGGCTCCAAGGCAGTGGTATCTAAAATTTGGCAAGTTTATGTTTGAACAAGGTTACACTAGATGTCACTATGATCATTGTGTTTATCTGAAAAGGAAAAATGATGGCAGCTATATTATATTGTTATTGTATTTAGATGACATGCTTATTGCAGGGTCTAACATGCAGGAAATAAATGTGCTCAAAAGAAAATTGGCAAATTCATTTGCAATGAAGGATTTGGGAGCTGCAAAACAAATCCTTGGTATGAGAATAACTAGAGACAGGAAAAATCGCAAATTAACATTGTCTCAGAATGAGTACATACAAAAGGTGTTGAAAATATTTAATATGCAGAATGCAAAACCAGTTAGTACACCTTTTTCTAGCCATTTCAAACTTAGTAAGGAGATGTGCCCCAAGACCCAAGAAGAAATGGAATATATGTCTAAAGTTCCATATGCATCAGCAGTTGGAAGCTTAAAGTATGCAATTGTCTGCACAAGGCCTGATATTTCACATGCAGTGGGAGTTGTAAGCAGGTACATGAACAATCCAGGAAAAGAACATTGGATTGCAGTAAAATGGATTCTCAGTTATTTGAGAGGTACCACAAATCAAGCATTATGCTTTGGTGGTTCAAACATTTCTCTACAGGGATATGTTGATGCAGATATGGTAGGTGACAGAGATAACATGAGGAGCACTATAGGGTATTTATTTATTGTAGGTGGAACAACTGTCAGTTGGGTTTCAAAAATCCAAAGTGTTGTTGCAATTTCAACAACAGAAGCAGAGTATGTTGCTGCTACAGAGGCTAGTAAAGAGATGATTTGGTTACAAAAGTTTATGGATGAATTGGGTAAGAAGCATGATATGGGCACGTTATACAGTGATAGCCAAAGTGCCATTCATCTTGCAAAGAACTCAACATTTCATTCCAGGACTAAACACATATAGCTCAATTACCATTTCATACGGTCAGTATTGGGAGATGGACAGTTGAAGCTGGAAAAGATACACACTAGCCAGAATCCTGCAGATATGCTAACAAAAGTTGTAACCAGGGAGAAACTAAGATTATGCTCAGTTTCAATTGGTCTTAAAGGATGACGATGAAGATGAGAAACAACCAGGCCCAAAGAGGAGTCATTGTCCAGCGAATGAAGCAGTGGTGCAGTTGCTACAATTAGTCTCCAAGTGGGAGATTATTGGGTGTGGAGCTTGATTATCTTGTTTATTTTGTATCACAGCGTTGGAACCTTGTACCTTAATGGGGTGGCAACGCTGCCCGTAATTAAACGCTGCTTGGGGGGTCCAGGGGGGGTGGTTGCGACTTTATGGAGCCCCCCCCCCGGCAAGGGGTGCGCCTGAAGCTAAAAACATGTGTAAAATTTCCTTGTAAAAGTATAGTAATTTCTAGTCAATCTGGGCCGTTCATTAGGCAGATGATCTGACAGTAGAAGTTATGTTTTGTTTAGTGTTTTTTTCCCTAGAAGGAAACCCCTCGCTTTTATGAGGGTATTGTATTGCGGCTGTGTATTGTGTCTGTATTCTTAGAGCGAGAAACAGATAGGGAGATTGTGAGAGAGAACAAAGGATATTACAGCGGATTTGTTGTAGGTTGTGTCTCTTCATTTTTGCTGGATAATAGAAAGGAAGGATTGGATGTTCGGGGTGGACGTAGCCCAAACTAGGTGAACCACGTATATCTGTGTCTCTCTGGTTTTATGTGTTTTGTGTGCTTGTGTTTTCCGCATATTTTATATGTTGCATTGCTCTGTAATATTTAATTTTATAACACATTCTTATTCATTCAAAAGAAAAAGGAAATTTTGCATAGATTACAATTGCATAGTTTTCAAAAAGAGAATTTTGCATAGATTACATTGCATAATTCACATCTTTGAATGTTCTAGATTACTTTTGGATAGTGAAAGTCATCTAGTTTGGAAAAAGTTTCGTTTGTAGTATTACTATTTGTTGCATCATTTTTGAGACTCTTCCCTTAACTAGATATCATTCATCAAATGGAAAGATTTATTTTCTCATATAGCTGCATATAAAAGTTCTCTAATGATTGTGGTAGTGCCTTCGAATTGAGACATAATTCAAGAACAACCATAAAATTTATTCAATCAATCTAAGCAAGCATTGAAACTTAACGCTCACACTTAGAGGTCTAGGCTAGTGACGTGTTCCAACGTCATTAAACCTAGCAACTGTTGCTCGCAATATTGCATTAGACATCACTAGTACGGACTTGTGCTCCCCGTACCGTTGCGTATATAAAGGGAGACCATCATAGTCTGCAATCATTTATCCATAGGAAGATGAGTCTACTGCCCTATAACTGTGATGCATTGAACACAACATTCGGGGAGATTGGCTGCCGTACATCAAGTCCTTGGTCATTTCTCTTTCATTTTATCACTAAGGTGTATATTAGTTCACGATTACTTGGTCACCCTTTATGCTTAGGATACCCTAAGTAGTCATTTTTTGATCTTTACTGACTCTTTAAATTAGAAAATATCATCGAGCACTTGTCCTTTTGAGCTCTTCCACACTGAAAGTGACTAGAGTCACCTTTTGTCCTTTTCTTGACTCTTAAAACGTGAAAAGGAAGATTTTTTTTTCAATGTCTTAAAATTGACTGCCAAAGAAATATTCCTGGTTAAAGCTATATTCCTTAGTGATTCTTTAGGGTTGATTCCAATGGCGACGTTTCCAGAGTCCATCAACCGAGGGATCCCCTCGGATGTGAATCCTGGTCCTTTTCCTTCGTTCGGGAATGTTGGTACCTTGTATATGGCAACGTTGTCCCTCCCGGGATTAACCATTAGTCTTGGTTATTTTCAACCCCTGTGGTTTCGAACATCTGAACAGTTTCTCACCCAAGTTCTCCTTTTCCTTAACCATGTCAACCCCATGTTGATCCTAAGGTTTTCCCATTGCCTTCTTCGCCCATTTATTCACCTCATTGTTGAGTCCCGAATTTGCCTCTTGTCCATACACTTTTCCATATCTTTTTCACTCACCTAAACCTCCAAAATTGTCAATATCATGTGCAAAAGGGTATCTAACATGGTTTTTAATTATGTTTGTGTGTTTTCTATGTGATTTAGATTTTGTTCATACAGCTGCGGAAACTTGTCACTTTCCGCAGCTGCTGCAACTTTCCGCAGCTATTTTGTGGAAATCGATGTTACAGGTGTCTACGAAGGAAACGAGCCACATGGGCAGGCTAGGAATGACGAGGACATGGTTCGTGTCCTATTGGTTCAAGTAAATTCGTCAAAGAAAGCCGCGGTCAAAGCCATCCACGTGGAAGTCAACTATGGAGTTCTATGTCGGCCGGACTCTGTTTCGTGGCATATAAACATCCATACAGCCGTTTCTAAGCTTGCGGAGGTTAATTGACATCTGTGCAAAGTTCTGGAGTTGAATTCAAGCACCCACCTTCCATAGATCCGTTTTCCAACATGGCCATACTCCTATATCCGTGGCCTTAGTGGTCTACGTGCTGGCTGCTAACATAAACTTCAGGAGACAGTTACAGTTTATTGCTTTATATAGAGCGTTTGCATACGCACGTAGAGTTAGTTGATAGTTGTTAGTTGACCATAGCTGTTGAGTTGATGTGCGTACTCTGTTATGTAGTGATTACGCTGCCTTGAGCCGTAATACTACCAGTCTGTAATGAACTGCTTTTTAATGTGAAAAACTCTGTTTTCAACTTAATTTGTGTTGAGGATCATTACCAAAGCTGCGTAGAGGGCCCCTGCTCAGCCGAGGTTCTATGTATTAATGTATATATTTTTCATTTCATTTCTTTAAACAGTCATTGTATCATAACCCATTACATGTTCATATTTCATAGTTGCTTCATTTCTGTTCATTAATTTCCATTGCATTCTTATCTTTCATGTTTTTATGATTGTTAAATCACTGATCAGTTTTCTTGTGCAGGTTTTAGGTAGACAGCCCGGGGCATTTTCATAGTATTTTTGCTAATGATATGAAACTGATATTATTCTGCTGGTAGTTTTCTTTCACAGTCTTTGTTTAACTTCAGTTTTGTCTTGTGCACTTCAGTTTTGTTTATCTGATTCAGTAGTTAAAATTAGACATATTAAGCTACTCATAGTGTCTTCAGCTACCTCCGAAAGCCACAGCTGGACTGATGGTGAGGGGCCGCATGATGAAATGTGTAGTTTAGTATTAGTTTCCTTTCTGCAAAATTAGATATATTAAGCTGCTCTTAGCGTCTTCAGTTACCTCCGAAAGCCACAGCTGGACTGATGGTGAGGGGCTGCATGATGAAATGTGTAGTTTATTATTAGTTTCTTTTCTGCAAATTTAGATATATTAAATCATGTCTGACATCTTCAGTTGCCTCCGAAAGCCACAGCTGGACTGATGGCGAGGGATTGAATTATGTGTGTATGGTTTAGTATTAGTTTACTTTCTGCAAATTAAATAATCAGTTACACAAGTTGTTTATGATTACTTCCGCAAGTCATAGCTGGTCTAATGACGAAGGGTCGGAAAATGAATTGATGTAATCTGATTTAGATTTATTTCATTGCAAACTTGAATTTCCATAAGCGTAGTTTCTTTTGTGTTCAGTTGGCAGCAAGAATAGTTTAGTTTTCATGTTCACTAGTTTCTTGTTTTGATTCATTAGATTAGCAGCACTTTTCATTTCAGCAGTTTACTTTCTTTTGTCATTGTAATTTCAATTTGTTTTTAAAGTTTCAAGATTGGTAAATCATTATAGGGGATATCACTTCCTTGAATAAATATAACCAAGCTTGCTTTTCACTTTAGAATTTCCATTTTACCTTGGAAAGACCACAAACGACAAAAAGTTAAGAAAGAGGTTATCTTGCACATATAGTGCGCCGCACTTCATCAGCTTACGATTCCCGGATTGACAATTAAAAGCAGCAATTTAGGACACACTAAATTGACCAAACATTTTGGCGCCGTTGCCGGGGAAGTGTAACTAGGTAGCCAATTTCTTAAAAAAAAAACATAAAAGCATAAAAGAAGGGAAAACTTGATAACTTCTTGAAGTATGCTCTCCTCTTGCACCTAGTGTGATCTGGAGGATCAGAAAAGAGAGTTATTGGTTTAGTAATTTCTTAATTATGCTCTCTTCTTGCACCTAGCGTGATCTGGAAGATCAGAAAGAGAATTATTAGCCCAACTTTTAAAAAATAAAATAAAAAATGACATGCATAGAGCAAGAGATTCTAGGGGAAGGTTTATAGCTAAAGCCAAGAGTTCGATTTTCATAACTCCATCTTCTTTAAGGCATAGACCAGATTCACCACCATCTACCCCTAGCCTTAAGATTTTTGGAAGTCAAAGAACAGCTGAATTAGAGGATTCTCCTATACCACCTACTAAAACCCACTTAGAAAAAAAAGAAACTTTCTCTCATCCTTCCTTGGTAGAAGAACTAGAGGACTATAAGGACTCTAAAGAAACTATCATGGCAGAGGAAGTAATAAATAGAGGTGGAGGTAGAGGAGGAGGAGATAATGAAGATAACAATGGTGAAGGAAATAACGGTAGAAATAGGGACAATTTTCTTGGATTCCCTATAGTTGATGAGGAAACTCATGCAACAATGAAAATAATCTCACCATCTGTTCTTCCTAACTTTTATGGATTAGAAAGTGAGGATCCTGAAACATTTCTGTTTGAGTTTGAAGTAGTGTGCCGAACTTATGACTATATGGAAGATTCTCAAAAACTCAAACTGTTTCCTTCAACATTGAAGGGATCTGCTTTGAAATGGTTCATGGGATTAGCCACTCAATCTATCGGGACTTGGAATGAAATGAAACAAACATTTTTGGATAGATACTTGGACTATTGTATGCCCACCAATCACAAGGATGAGGTATTCAAAATGATGCAAAAAGAAGATGAAAATTTGGAAGACTTAACTGAAAGATTTCAATACAACTTGAAAAGAGCAAAGATGAGCAACTTAGATAATGAAACCTTGAAAGCCCTCCTATTAAAAGCCATTAGAGATGAATGGATAGACATTTTAAACATGATGGGTAAAGGAGACATTTCTCAACTCCCATTTCATGATATAACAGAATTATGTATCCAATTCTCAAGGGGAAGATCTAAAACTGAAAAAGGGCCTAGGGATTCTTCTCTTATTAAGGCTAACAAATCTGCAACTGGATCAGTAAGTAGGGCAGAGATTGGTAATATGCTTGATGAGTTTAAAACTGATATCTTAGGGGGTCTTAGTGAACAACTAGACACCCTTAAAATCCAAAACAAGCAGAAAGAAGAAACATATGCTTTAGCCATCTTTTGTCCGAAATGTAGAAAGAAACATGCTTTAAGGGAATGTCCCTTGGATGCAAAAGTTGTAGAAACATGTATGATTTGCTCAGAAAATCATGAAATCAAGGATTGTCCTTCAATCCCTGGACTCAAAGCCGTTTTTCAAGAAGATCCAAATTCAATAGAATCTCTCTGTTTTGTCGCAAGGAGACCTTGGCAGGGACAACAATCTCAAGGGTTTAATAACCCTATGAATCTTCAAACCCCACCAAATTGGACTCCTTGGCAACAATCTTGGCCCCAATATCAAAATTCATATCAGCCATGGGTACAAGGGATGCAAAATCCTTATGGGAGATTTGCTCAATTTTATCAATATCCTCCATCTTTTCAAATCCAACAAGCTCCACAATTTCCAAGCCAAAATCCACAACAACTTTCATTGCCATTTCCACAACATCAACCTTCTCAACAAAATACAAATCCTCAACTCATGCTCCCATACCAATAGAAGACAAATCAACTTCCATCTCAGCCATTGCCAAATCCTAACAATAAGAATCCTCAAACTACTTATATGGTAGAAGGACAACAATTTCCTACCTATATGATTGTTCCTCTCAACGATGTACAACTCAGATCTGGTAGAGTTTTAGAAAACCCTTCTATAGACATTCAAGAGCAAGATACCTCTGAGGAGGACTCTCTTCAAGTCAATAAGGGTTCTGAGGAAGAATCTCTTCAAAATTCAAAAATTCAAAAAGAAAAAGAAAAGCTAACATTCACAACTCCTATAGTTGAGCAACCTGTATCTTCATCTACACCTCCTTTCCCGGAAAGACTACAAATTGATAAGGGGGTGGAAAAACAAATCTTGTTGCCTAAATATGACTTTCTAGATGAATTGAAGAATGTTTGTATCAAGATTCCATTGCTACAAGCCATTCGAGAAATTCCTATTCTAGCAAAAACCATAAAGGAGTTGAGTTTCAAAAGACCAGGAAGAAAGCTA
Organism: Pinus albicaulis; assembly: GCA_034641835.2. Lineage (NCBI taxonomy): Eukaryota > Viridiplantae > Streptophyta > Pinopsida > Pinales > Pinaceae > Pinus > Pinus albicaulis. The sequence goes on from CM076582.1 coordinate 148,568,664, forward strand.
AAGGACACAAGAAGAATCCACCCGGTAGGAAAGATTGCAGACATTATGATGGGAAAAATTGCCATGCAGAAGTATGAAGATCCTGGAAGTCCAATTGTCAAGACACATATAAATGGGATAGAAATTCCAAACACATTGATTGACTTAGGGGCTGCTATCAACATTATGAGTAGACAGACTATGGAACAGTTAAAACTTCCTAACCTTCTTTTACACCTACTTTATTGCAACTTGCAGATCGATCGGTTATTAAACCAGATGGTGTATTAGAAGATATTTCAGTCTCCTTAGATTCTTGGGAATATCCAGTAGACTTTATGATTTTGACTCCCAAGAATAATCTAGGAGGACATCCAATTATCTTAGGAAGACCTTGGCTGGCCACAACTGATGCTTTTATTAGTTGTAGATCTGGAGACATGTACATTTCTAATGGTAATTTGACAAAGAAATTCAATTTGTATCCTCCTGCAAGAGCAATTACAGAAATAGGAGACAATGAATGGGTCGATGATGAGAACACTATACAACCTGTCTTTACCATTTCTGAAATTAGTGAGGATAGTCAAATTCTGAACACATTAGAAAATTTTGAGATAACTTCAGAATATGACCCCACACAATTTCAATTGGAATCTGACATAGAATATTTATCATCAAGACAAATGTCTCTTTACTCTATGGAAGAGTTTGGTAATTCTGCTATTGAGATTTTTCCAGAAAAGACATTGAATATCAACAAACATCCGGAGAAGTCACAACAAGAAGAACTAACCAGAATCTTGCAAAAACATTCTACTGCATTTGCATGGGAGTATACTGACATGAAGGGTATTGATCCTAAGACTTGCATCCATCATATCTATATTGAGGAAAACAATAGACCAATCAGACAACCTCAAAGAAGGATGAATCCAAATCTTAGAGAGATAGTGAAAGAAGAGCTCCAAAAACTTCTCAATGTAAACTTCATTTATCCAATTTCAGATAGCCGATGGGTTTCTCCTTTGGTTATAGTACCTAAAAAGAATGGTAAACGGAGAGTATGCATTGATTACAGGGAGTTGAACAAAGCAACTTTGAAGGATCACTTTCCTTTGCCTTTTATTGATCAGGTATTAGATACATTAGCAGGTAAAAAGTACTTTTCATTTTTGGATGGTTTTAGTGGCTATAATCAAATTCAGGTAGCACCTGAAGATCAAGATAAGACCACATTTACTTGTCCATGGGGAACTTTTTCCTACCGAGTGCTTCCTTTTGGGTTATGTAATGCACCCGCAACATTCCAAAGAGCAGTATTAGGGATTTTTTCTGATCTAATCCATGATTGTGTAGAGGTTTATATGGATGATTTTACAGTTTATGGTAATTCATTTGAAGAGGCATTAGAAAATTTGGAAAAAGTTCTCATAAGATGTAAAGAAACAAACCTTTCATTAAGCCATGAAAAAATGCTTTATGATGTTTACTGAAGGGATTGTTTTAGGACATCATATTTCAGGAGATGGGATTAAGGTTGATAGATCAAAAGTTGAAGTCATCTCCAAGTTGCCTATTCCAAATTGTTAAAGAGATGTTAGAAGTTTTCTAGGATTTACTGGTTACTATAGAAGATTTATAGAAAACTTCACTAAAATAGCATCTCCACTCTTCAAGTTGCTTACAAGAGACTGTGAATTTAAATGGGATCCTGATTGTCAATCCGCTTTTGAAACTTTGAAAACAAGAATATCTGAAGCACCTATCTTGAGAGGACCAAATTGGAAACTTCCTTTCCATATTTCTACAGATGCTTCAGATACAGCTCTTGGAGCTGTGTTGGGTCAAAAAGATTTAATTTCTTATGCCATTTATTACACCAGTAAAAATTTGACTCCCACAGAGTTGAACTATACTGTGACTGAAAAAGAGTTTTTAGCTGTTGTTCATGCAATTAATAAGTTTAGACATTACATAACAGGCTATGAAACTTTTATTCATACCGACCATTCTGCAATTAGATATTTAATGAACAAACCTGTTACTAATGGCAGAGTGACAAGATGGCTTTTACTTTTGCAAGAATTCAATATTACTGTGTTGGATAGACCAGGAAAACAGAATACAGTAGCTGATTTCTTGTCTAGAATTCAAAATACTAAAGAAGATTCTCCCGTAGAAGATAAGTTTCCTGATGAATATTTGTTTGCAGTAACTATTAAGACCCCTTGGTATGCAGATATTGCTAACTATTTGGTTACAGGGAAACTACCTTCACATTTATTTCCAAGAGAAAAACGAAAATTATTCAGGAGAGTTCAAGATATTCATGGATTTCTAACGAATTGTTTAAAACAGGGCCAGATCTTGTGATCAGAAGATGTGTCAGGGAAGATGAAATGCCTGATATTCTTAAGGCATGTCATGATGAACCATGCGGCGGACACTTTGCGGACAAAAGGACTGCCTATAAAATCCTTTCCTTGGGATATTATTGGCCTTCTCTCTTCAAAGATGCAAAACAATATGTCAAAAGGTGTGATAGCTGCCAAAGAGTAGGGAAACCTACCCTTTCAAATGAAATGCCAATGCAAACACAGGTACTCATTGAACCCTTTGAAAAATGGGCATTAGATTTCATTGGACCAATTAATCCACCATCGAAGCAAAAGAAGTATATATTGGTTTGCACTGATTATGTTACTAAATGGGTAGAAGCTAAAGCATTAGTATCTGCTACTGAAAATTCAGTTGTTCATTTTCTTTATGAGGATATCTTTACTCGCTTTGGTGTTCCAAGAGAAATTGTAACAGATCAGGGGAGCTAATTCACATCAAATTTGGTGGAGAAGTTGATGGAAGAATACAAAATCAAGCACAGAAGATCTACTCCTTACCATCCACAAGCAAATGGTCAAGTGGAGTCCACAAACAAAGTTCTTGAAAGCATCATCACCAAAACTGTTCATCTACATAGGAGAGATTGGGCAGAAAGGCTTCCAGAAGCCTTGTGGGCCTACAGAACTACATGGAGGAATACAACAGGACATTCTCCCTATGAACTTGTTTATGGGAAAGAAGTCTTGTTTCCCATTGAGTTCCAAGTCAAGACCTTTAAGATAGCAGTTCAGTTGGGAATGGACTTATCAGAAGCCCAAAAGCATAGAATGGAGCAATTGAATGAGCTAGATGAGATCAGACAAGAAGCAATTCTAAGAACTGATCTAGTTCAATATCAAAGAACTAAGTGGCATGACAAATATATCAAAGAGAAGAAGTTTCAAGAAGGATATTGGGCATTGTTATTTGACTTCAAGTTTAAAGATTTTCAAGGGAAATTTCAGACTCATTGGCTTGGGCCATATGAGATTGACAAGATCTTTAACAATGGAGCTGTAAGAATCAAGACCATTGATGAGTTTCAAACTCCTCTTATAGTGAATGGCCATAGATTGAAAGTTTATCATAAGCCACTTTCTAAAGAGGATTTTGTCAAGTTGTTTCAAGAAAGTTCTGCAATCAGGCTGGTACAGAAGAATCCTTCTTCTCTACCAAGCTAGCTTTTGTTTTTCAAGTTAAAAAATAAAAAAAGAAAAAAAAAAGAAAAAGAAAAAAAAATGGTATAAGCCTGAAAACCAATCATTGATTGGCAGTCTTATACAGAAAATATGGGGTGAAAATCAGGGACACCTGACACTCTATATTTTCCAAAAAAAATCTGTTTTTCATTTCATTTCATCTCACCACCCACTCCATTTCATTCCACTTCATTTCATTTAATTTCACTTCATTACACTTCATTCCACTTCATTTCATCCATTCCATCAATAAAAATATTTTTATGACCATTTCCACCTGGTCATTTGTCATTTGTTCATTTCTATTTCAGCCAAGTGATAGCTGTGTCAGTTTCCGCAGCTGACATCTGTTTCCGCAGCTGACTCCAGTTTCCGCAGCCAGAAGCAGATTCCGCAGCTACTACTACTCTGTTTTCAAAAAGATTGTACAGTTAGTTGTTATTTTTATAAATCATGAAATAAAATGCAGGAGAGGATCAATGGGACATTCAAGACACTAATGAAGATCAATCAGTTGAAGACCAAGGGCAAAAGCAAGGATTCCAAAGGTATGAATAAAGTTTATTTCAAATAGTATCGAAAAACACATTTTTATGTAATTTTAAACTATGAGCTCTACCCATAACGCGCAATGATTATATTGATAGTCCGTAACCTTCCACGATCTCTATGTTATCCTCTTGCATTTATTCACAAACGGTTTCATTATTGAAATTCCGACTCTCACTCATGTTCAAATATCCCACCGTAGATAATGATACGTATTTGAGTTGACAAAGGACTCTTACAAGCCGCATAACTTCATAATCATTGATTGAAACGTGTTCATATTTATGACACAACCACCAAAAATTCAAAATGCGGCCGAATGCATTATACTTTGTTAACCTCTTTGTCGTTTCTCTGTCGTGGTTACAAAACCCCACTCTACTCATACTCACTCTCTGTTTCATTCCATTCCGTTCCTTTTGCTCACTCTCATTCCCGTATATCCACCCACAGTATTATTCCATTCTGTTTATGGTGCTCATTTCCGTTTTATGATAACATCCCCACAGTATTGTGCTATAATCTGTGTATTCCATCGTTCCATTTCCGCTTAAACCCTCACAGAGGCAAGCCTGTGAAGCACAGAGAAGAAAATGGGAAAATTATTAAGGGCAGAGCCGGAAGGACAGAAATTTATAGAGGGATTTCCGCAAGCAAAAGAGATGTTGAGGAAAGCTAAATGGCTGCGTTTTATTCAGAAATTCAGGGGTTACCACAGAGAAGTTACCAAAGCGTTTGCAAGATCATTTGATGGCTCGGAAGCAGTAGTGGGAGACCTCAAGTTTTTAGTCAATGAAGCATCAATAGCAGCAGCCACAGAGCTTCTTCAGGAAGGAGAACGTTGGTTCAAAAACAAAAGTATCAGTGATGAGGCATGGAAAACAATCCTCCGAAATCAAGGTATGGATATCACTGTTTTCAAAAGAGGAATCCCTGTGCATGCAATAAAAGATGAATGGGCCACTTTACTACTCATTGTTCAGAAATTTATCACATGTGAAGGTCGTTTTGGCTCCATGTACATGTATCATACTAGGCTATTGATGAATTTTCTTGAAAACCAAACTCTCAATCTTCCTTATTTCCTATTCAATAGCTTGAAGAAAATGGTTGTCACTGTGCAAAAACACCTAGGAGATGTAGAGCCTCATTTATATCATCATGGGTTTATAAAAATTCTGATTGAAAAGGAGCTAAAAGAAAGAAAAGATACATGGGAAAAATTCCTAGTTAGAAACTTCTTTGAAGAACCTCAGGAAATTCCTGAAGGTAATCCAATTAGAAGGAGTAGAAGAAAGAAAATGGATGTTGAAACCCAAGTTGCTCCTACACAGGAAGTTCCCACAGCTAGCACAACAAAAAGAAGTAGAAGGAAAAGAACAGTAGATGAAATCCAAGATACTTCTACTATTACTATGAAGAAAAATGATAGGGAAGAGAGATTGGTAAAAAGAAAGAAGAAGGAAATCAAAACTAAGAAGCCAATAATATCAAAAGGGAAAGAAATTATTGAGGCTGTCCATAAAACTTCTTCTTCTGAAGAAGAAGATCACCAAATTCTATCTGAAAGATTAATTTTTCTTCAAAAACAGTCATCTCTATCCAAGAAGGCAAACACAGGAAAACAAGAACAAAAGGGTAGTGTACCACAGCATGTGAGGAGAAGCAGCAGGCTTAAGGGAAAACTGAGAAAAACACAAATTAAAGGTCCTCATTTCATTGATTTGGGTGAGGAGACATTTGAACAGTCTCCAACCGACAATAGTCCATTTCAGTCAGTTAGTGAACCTGACTCCTTTCACTCCCAATCAGACAATGAGCGTACTCCATCTTATTCTCAGCAAAATATTGATGAAAGTTCTCCTCAGCCAAATTTTGAACATAATTCTCCCTTGCAGCACTTTGGGGATAGCCCAATGAAAAAGACACCGGAAGTAGACCCCAAACAGCAGGAGGTCTATGACTATATAGAATCCCTGGAGAAGGCAGCCACAGGCCCAAGTACCTCTTCTATTCAGCCTCATACATTGCAAGATGATTTGGTTCAGTCATTAAAACAGGAGATTTTTGAGCTTGAGCTTTTGAATCGGCATATCAAAAATGAAAATGAAACACTCAAAGAGCAAGGCAAACTGGACAAGATTATCCATGACAATACTATGTTACATTTGGGTATTTGGCAAAAGAAGAATAAGAAGCTAAAAAGGAAATGCCAAAAATTGAGTAGAGCACTTGTGAATATCAAATTCAAGTGCCTCATGAAGAAACCCAGAATGATGGCAGTACCAAAGAAGAAGAGAAGGGGGTTAGATGTGCTGGCTGAAGTTTCAAGGCACATGAATTGAACAAAGAGTATCAAATTTTTGGTTGCATGAGGACATGCAACACCTTCACAGTGGGGGTATGTTGAGTCCCGAATTTGCCTCTTGTCCATTCACTTTTCCATATCTTTTTCACTCACCTAAACCTCCAAAATTGTCAATATCATGTGCAAAAGGGTATCTAACATGGTTTTTAATTATGTTTGTGTGTTTTCTATTTGATTTAGATTTTGTTCATACAGCTGCGGAAACTTGTCACTTTCCGCAGCTGCTGCAACTTTCCGCAGTTATTTTGTGGAAATCGATGTTACAGGTGCCTACGAAGGAAACGAGCCACATGGGCAGGCTAGGAATGACAAGGACATGGTTCATGTTCTATTGGTTCAAGTAAATTCGTCAAAGAAAGCCGCGGTCAAAGCCATCCACGTGGAAGTCAACTATGGAGTTCTATGTCGGCTGGACTCTGTTTCGTGGCATATAAACATCCATACGGCCGTTTCCAAGCTTGCGGAGGTTAATTGACATCTGTGCAATGTTCTGGAGTTGAATTCAAGCGCCCACCTTCCATAGATCCGTTTTCCAACATGGCCATACTCCTATATCCGTGGCCTTAGTGGTCTACGTGCTGGCTGCTATCATAAACTTCAGGAGACAGTTACAGTTTATTGCTTTATATAGAGCGTTTGCATACGCACGTCGAGTTAGTTGATAGTTGTTAGTTGATCATAGCTGTTGAGTTGATGTGCGTACTCTGTTATGTAGTGATTACGCTGCCTTGAGCCGTAATACTACCAGTCTGTAATGAATTGCTTTTTAATGTGAAAAAATCTGTTTTTAACTTAATTTGTGTTGAGGATCGTTACCAAAGCTGCGTAGAGGGCCCCTGCTCAGCCGAGGTTCTGTGTATTAATGTATATATTTTTCATTTCATTTCTTTAAACAGTCATTGTATCATAACCCATTACATGTTCATATTTCATAGTTGCTTCATTTCGGTTCATTAATTTCCATTGCATTCTTGTCTTTCATGTTTTTATGATTGTTAAATCACTGATCAGTTTTCTTGTGCAGGTTTTAGGTAGACAGCCCGGGGCATTTTCATAGTATTTTGGATAATGATATGAAACTGACATTATTCTGCTGCTAGTTTTCTTTCCACAGCTTTTGTTTAACTTCAGTCTTGTTTTGTACATTTCAGTTTTGCTTATCTGATTCAGTAGTTAAATTTAAATATATTAAGCTACTCATAGTGTCTCCGGTTACCTCCGAAAGCCACAGCTGGACTGATGGTGAGGGGCTGCATGATGAAATGTGTAGTTTAGTATTAGTTTCCTTTCTGCAAAATTAGATATATTAAGCTGCTCATAGCGTCTTCAGTTACCTCCGAAAGCCACAGCTGGACTGATGGTGAGGGGCTGCATGATGAAATGTGTAGTTTAGTATTAGTTCCTTTTCTGCAAATTTAGATATATTAAATCATGTATGACATCTTCAGTTGCCTCCGAAAGCCACCGCTGGACTGATGGCGAGGGATTGAATTATGTGTGTATGGTTTAGTATTAGTTTATTTTCTGCAAATTAAATAATCAGTTATACAAGTTGTTTATGATTAATTCCGCAAGTCATAGCTGGTCTAATGATGAAGGGTCAGAAAATGAATTGATGTAATCTGATTTAGATTTATTTCATTGCAATTTTGAATTTCCATAAGCGTAGTTTCTTTTTTGTTCAGTTGGCAGCAAGAATAGTTTAGTTTTCATGTTCACTAGTTTCCTGTTTTGATTCATTAGATTAGCAGCACCTTTTCATTTCAGCAGTACACTTTTACTTTCTTTTAAGTTTTGTCATTGTAATTTCAATTTGTTTTTAAAGTTTCAAGATTGGTAAATCATTATAGGGGATATCACTTCCTTGAACAAATATAACCAAGCTTGTTTTTCACTTTAGAATTTCCATTTCACCTTAGAAAGACCACAAACGACAAAAAGTTAAGAAAGAGGTTATCTTGCACATATAGTGCGCCGCACTTCATCAGCTTACGATTCCCGGATTGACAATTAAATGCAGCAATTTAGGACACACTAAATTGACCAAACACTCATTCTTCCTCTTTGCCTGGTGAAAGTATGGATTCTAGTACCTAGGTGGCTAAGAAGAAGAAGAAGAAGTCGAAGAAGAAGAAGGAAAATAATCTAGGGGAAAAATAAAAAAATATTGCTATCCATGCAGCTAATATCGAGAAACCTCTTACTCCATCTCGCAGAGTCAAATTCCCTTGCAAGCTATGTGAGGGTGACCATCTTCTTCGTGATTGTCTTGGTATTCCCAAGGTGCTAGAAGTGTGGTCCGTTGGCCCGATTCATCCTTCATCATCAACCTCTGGGCATCATGCTGATGATGAGCCTTCAGCTAAAAATAATGAGACTCATAAGAAACAGGGTAAGATCAAATTCCCCTAAAGGGTGTGTGAAGGGAACCATCCAATTCACCTCTGTCCTTATATGGATGAAGCCTCTAAAGTGTTGGATACCCTTTCAGCTTCTGAGTCCTGCCTTCTCGTTGGTTACCAAAAGTTTTCTTTGAGTCCTCCAATAGTTGATCAACCCATTGATCGAGATTCATCTGTGGTAGATTCCGCTCTCTCTTAAAGTCAGTCTCCTGAGTCCATTCCCGACCAATCATTGGTTGAGAAAATGGTCAACCTGATTCCATCTACATTTCATCAGGTATTTTCCATCGAGAGTAGATCTCATCCCAGTTAGGTTCTTTTTGTTTCCTCTGATTCTGTGGGATCAGAGGGTGATCCTCCCGTTTCCATGATCTAGGAGGGTGATTCTCTAAATACTGTCGCCACAGTTCCAGAAACTGATCCTCCTTCTCTTGTTCCCGGAGCCCAGGAGGATGGTATTTCCACTCTCGTAATGTAAGGGGATAATCCTCTTATTCCTATGGCACCCCCTCCATGTACTTTGGTCACTTCCTTTGATTGGAGTCGATTTACGAGACACCGTCTTCCTTCTTACGTGCCCTTTGAGATCACTGTGCATGTCTGCAATATGGTTGTACCAGGAATGATTATAGATGAAGGTGCCTTGGTTAGTATTCTATCTTCAACTACCTGGAAATATTTGGGTTCCCCGAAACTTGTGCTTGTTACTCAGAATTTGTTGGATTTCAACAGAGGAACAAGTCAACCGTTATGTAATATTCCCAAATGGGGAAATCAGCAATACATGCACTAATTTTATTTTTTTCACAAAAATATATTATAACAGTCCATAACAGCCCATGTATCCTTTATATCATACATTATATGAGCCAAATATATAAGGAGATCATAAACAAATCATTATAGCCTAGCTAAATAGGCCTCCCATGCCTAGAACAACCCAAAAACACTGCAACCCCAAGACTACTGCAACACATAAATACTGAAACAAGTGACAATGCAGTTTTAATTAGGGTTTATACTACAAAAATAGAGAGACAAATGGATTTTCTGATATATTAATCAATAGAGCTCAAAAACAGAGATCTACTCTCTTTTACACAAATCCAGGATGACCCGGCAAGGGTTTCTTGATAAACATGAAATACAAGAAGTATAAGCTGCAGATATATGACTAAATCATGCTGTATGGCTGAATAATTGCATAAATATGGTTTATAATACAAAGAAATGGCTGTAGCTCTTCCTACTAGCTTTCCGGGAAAAAGGTTGATCCTCCTTCAGGGAAACTAGCCCATAAAATAGGGGTTTAAACCCTTCCACTGCAACACCATGAGAAATAACACAGTTTCTTCAAGGGACTATGTTGTAGCTATAGGTGACTACTTGGCCAAGTGCCAGGTAGTGGAAATGAAGTCCAGAAATCTCCTCTCAGATTTCTTAAACAGGTCCTCCAAGGAAGAGTGGGGAATTCTAGCATGAGAAAACCCTTGCACTAAACAATGAAATAAACCTAGCTAAACAAATGAAGCATGCAATAAGTCTAAACAGACCCAATAATAAAATCATATTCTCCAATCATCCCCATATGGCTGGCATTCCCTCCATTATATAGTTGATGAGCTTCCTCACCATGGGTCCCACCCATTCATGAGGTTACTTCCATGCAAAGGCTCCTCCTCCAAAATTACATTATCTCCATTAGTTCCACCCTTCTATTTACAACTCTGTTTGATTTGGTCAACCTTGAATTATTGTCCATGCATTGTCTCCTTTCACACCCAAGGTGTCTTTATTATGACTAGCTAAATTGATCCACATTCATATTGAGCTGTTTTTATTAATGATCCACTCCTCCCATATTAGAGCTGTTGACTTGGTCAAACTTGACCTTGTCCACATGTATTAGAACTTGTTCACACATGAGGGTGCTTGATCCAGTTATTAACATGATCCATTTTCACATTAATAGGGATTTTATGCCTACTTAAGATATTTATGGGCCTCCTTACCCATTTGTTCATCTAGCTAGATGCTAAGAACAAAATTAATATTCCTATTAGCTGCATGCTAATTTAGGAATATTACAGTCCTCCCCTCCCAAATGTTGCTTGTCCTCAAGTAACTGCAAGGATAGAACTGAAGATCCTCCTCTCCTCCTCCTATAGCATCCTCATATTATAGAATCCTCCAAAGAACAAGATGCTGTCTCATCAATACATCTCCAAGTTGCCCCTCCCAAGTATGCAAGTTAGCTTTTGGTGACAATCCAAAATAGCTATGATCATGAAAAGTAAAAAAACCCATGGAGGCAACAATGTGTTGTCTAGAGGCCTTCTTGAGGCATGGATTTTGAAATATGTTTGGAATCATAATTCCCATGTGAATCTCCCATCCCCAAGCTATCATCCATACAAAATGAGCCACCTTCCAAAATGGTAACTCATGAAAATTCTCCTCCACCTTTGGCTCTTGCAATGTAGGTGGGCTGCATTACTGAAAATTAGAGATTATTTTGTTCAAATCACGCTGTCTCTCTCTCCATTTGTGATAGATATAGAAATGCTGATCTTGGGTTGCAATGGTATGGTCATTAAGGAGCCAAAATGCACTTGGACTCTCATGATCCCATTCCTTAGTTCCAAGAATCATTCTTGCCCAATCCATCCTACATATAGTGAATATAGTATCTTCACCATATGGGACCAAAAATAAGAATGGAATATGTGTCATGTGGCATGTTGGATGGTGATAATAATCCTTAAGGTGAGTCCAGCGTTGTTCATCTTCTTGCTGTCTCGAAACATGTTGTGATAAGTGGCCATCCAACCACTTACTTGCTGCCAAAAGATTTTCAAAAGCTTGAAAATAGTAGAGGATATTAGGTGTTGGCCGAATATGATCCAAGAAAAACATGCCTTTCCCAACAACCTCCATAAAGTGGTCATCCCCATCATTGAAATTAGTCCCAAAAGGACCGTAAAATCCACAAAGAGGTTTTCTCTCTTGTGGAGCAATGTGCTGCAAATGAATGGTAAAGGAGTGCGAAAATATTTTTTGTTGATAAATAAACATCAAGACACAATATTTACCATATGTTTTAGCCATGTTTGTGAAGAGGTCCATAGATAATCCTTCCCATCTCTCCATCAAAAGGGGAAGTGATTGAAACAACCTTGCAAGGTGGTTGTTCTCCTCTTCATGCATAAAACAAGTTACATATATCTTGATATGTTGGTGCACATATTATTTGAGATCCTCCCAATAGAATCCCTTCATGATGGTGTTATAAGACTCAATGGAATCTACATGTCCTAAAAAGAGTGCCTCATAATCCACATGTAGAATCTTCTTCTTGAGCTTGGAGCCTTTAGTCAAGTAGAGTTGATCATGGAAGTAGATGACTCCATAAACCACTTTATACCTATTATCCATCACTTGCCCATCAAGAACCTTACTTGTGAAGAGGTTCTTGGAATATTCCACCAAGAGTTGGGACTCCAAATATGGATCTAGGCTTCCCAACAATGACAATGCTGTAAAAATATGAAATGAAGTATCCTTCATATGATGACTCTCCTCTTTGACATGCTTAATGCTAAAGCCACATGTTGGAGTAATTTCACTCCACCTTTGCTACCCCTCTTGCAAATGATCTTGCTCAAGACAAGATTGAAGTAGATGGAAGTCAACCTCCCCTTGAAAGGTTTATTTCTTCCAACGCTTCCATAGTTTGGCCCATGCATGCAAGAGTGTTAATACCCTCTTATCATATTCAGAAATATTTCTTATGTGTGGAAATATCATTTGCTGCTCCAAAGATATGGAGTGGCCATTTGAAATCATGCTGATGTTGTTAGCCACTCATATTTTTCCTATCATATCAGCTGGTGGCTAAAATATTCTTTGCAGCCTTCAAGAAAAAAATTCAGTCCTAGATTTGTTGGTGCTTGAAGTCTTTTGGTGAAACTCATGTTGCTGGTTAAATATTCACAGCTGTTTCCTCTTTCAAACCTCTGATATCCTGCAAAAATCCAAGTCAAATACTGCTGCATTCCCCCTTTTCCCCCTCCCTTTCTTCCAACATTACCTCATTTCTCCATTTCCTTTTCTCCCATGAAATCCCTACAATCCATTATTTTTCCCTTTAACCCTTCATACTTTCACTTCCTAAAGTTAAAAACCCATTTTTTAACCTATCGGACCTTTTTCCTTTGAAAATCATTAAAAATCATATAAAAGGCATATTTTATGTGCATTTGGCATTTTAGCCCTCTCAGGCTAAGCCCCTGGACCGTTTTTCTCCATATACCCGAGCGCCGGGACTCACTGCTCAGTCCTTAGACGCTAAACCAAAGAATCCCCCCTTCCTTCATCTATTTTCCTTGAAAAACCCGAAAAAACCCAATTTATAAAGTTTAACGAGAAATATTTGAAGTCACGTGTTTGATTGCCGTGATAAACCTGGGCCGTCGATCTACTCCCCAGATCCGACGGAGCGGAGCACGCCTCACCTGGTGGACCCCCCTTCCCCAGCGCCATTTTCGGAAAATCGCCGGTTTCCATTCCGCACCGCCTTCCGAGCCAAGGTGGTTTTCTCCCGTCGGCTAGCGATTCCATACGCCGTCGACCGTTAAGTCCCTATATTAATAGTATAGCCCCTTATTGTGTTAGTGTAGCCCCCCTTATTGTTATTATTGTACCCCTGTAACCCCCATATTGTTATTATTGTGCCCTTAAATTATTATTGTTAGGTCGGCTAGGATTACATTGTGGCCCACTAGGATTACATTATGGCCCATGGACTCCTATATATAGAAAGGAGGTTTTTTAAATTGTATCATCCAAGAATTGTTCATTCATGTAATGTATTGGAGGTTGCCCCTCGAAGTGGCTCATTTCTAAGGCGTTGATATCTCTTTTCTTCTATTTTTGGAGCTGGTTACACAACATTTGGTATCAGAGCTTTGGATTCTAGGGTTTCGCTGCTCCAAACAGGTCATCGTGGCATTTTCGCTATAACTTTGTTTCTACGAAGCTTCAGAAGCTGAAATTTTTAGGGTGCGAAGCTGAAATCTTGAGGAAGGTTTTCTAAAAATTTCAGATCTTGGTTCGCAATATTTGAGGAGATATCATCTGTGGAAGTTAGGTATCTTTTCAGGCTCATAAACAGGTCATCGTGGCATTTGTGCTATAAATTTGTTTTTACGAAGGTTCAGAGTCTGAAATTCATATGGTGCGAAGCTGAAATCCTGAGGAAATTCGTCAAAAAAATTTCAGATCTTGATTCGCAATATTTTTGGAGATATGATCTGTGAAAGGTAGTGCTTTTTCAGGCTTCTGAATTGCATCTCAAAGAGGTGATCGTGGGAAAACTTCAATAACTCTCTCTCTGGGCATCGGATTGAAGTGCCGTAAAAAGTGGTCGCAAGTACACAGACTGAAGTTTCTGGGCTATCAATTTCAGAGACAAAGGACAAAAAAGTGACACGTGGCAAGTCGTACAAGTTCGCTCTATTGAACCAGTCCAGAATTAGGTCATTGTGGAAGATTGGACACAAATTTGTCTTGGAGAATCCAAATCAGGTCAGACCTGTGGCATTCAAAAGAGAATTCAAAGGGCTACTTCAGTGCTGAATTTCAGATATTGAAGATCTGCAATCACAGAGATAATACAATTTCAATATCAAGCTCCTCAAAGCAAGTAAAAGGTGTGTATTTTTTTTCCGAATTGCATAAGTCTTGTTTGAAGAATCAAATTGAATTGATTGCAAGGGCCTATTGAGAATAGATATCCATATTGGATTCTAAAATGGCACCTAAAAAGAATTCAACACCCATTAAGCCTTCAGAAGGCTCTACCATGACTCATGAAGATGAAGAATTGCAACATGATCTATCAAAATTACAAGAGCAAGTGCAACAAATTTCACTCTCGCAAAGAGCAACAAAAAATGAAATGGAAGTTTTGAAGAAAGGCGTGGAAGTGAAGATGGATGGTTTGAAGAAAGGCATGGAAACTAAGATGGATGGCGTGGAAGTGAAGATGGACGGTTTGAAAAAAGGCATGGAAGCTAAGATGGATGACATGGAAGTGGGCATCGAAGCTAAGATGGATGACATGAAAGACAACATGGAAAACAACATGAAAAACATGAAGAATGATCTAAAAGCAGACATCGAAGATTTGACCAAGTTGATACAAGAAATGTTTCCTAATGGTGAAAAGATAGTAGAAGAACCTCATGATGAGAACAAAATAAATGTTAATCGTGATTTCATAAACTCTAATGTTGGCGGGAAGAACTACCATATTCCAAAAATGGATATGAGGAAGTTTGATGGAAAGGATCCTGTAACATGGATACTACAGATGGAGCAATATTTTGATCTCCATAACGTGCAAAACACACAAAAGGTACGCATTGCAACTTTACATTTAGAACAAAATACATTTGTATGGTATCGATGGTTTTGTTCCCGTAAAAAAATTGTCACTTGGTCAATTTTTACGGAGGAAATGATAGCACATTATGAGGATACAAAGAGCAACACCTTCTTTACCCAATTGATAAATCTCAAACAAAAGGGTTTAGTGGGGCAGCACATTGAGGACTTCCAAAAATTGAATATAAGGGTAACCGATATTCCAGAGGAACACAGGATTGATCTCTTCATAGGCACTTTAAAGGATAACATTCAACATGAAGTTCGCGTTCTGGAACCTGATTCATTGGAGAAGGCATTCAAGTTGGCAAGAAAAGTTGAATGTAAAATTATGGCAACAAGGAAGCCTACCACTCAATTCTATAAAGAAGGAAGTGTGGCTACGCCTAGATTTCCACAACCTACAAGGTTGACACCACAACAATTGGAAGAAAAAGAGCAAAAGGGCTTTGCTACAGTTGTGATAGAAAATACACTAAAGGTCATAAGTGTGCTGAGAAGAAATTATTTTACATAGATTGTGAAGAGGAAGAAGAAAATGAACAAGAAGAGGATATACACCAGAAACCAACCCTAGAAGAGGAAGAAATGAGTCCGACCATATCGTGTAATGCATTGGCAGGAATTACCACTCCTCAAACTCTCAAGATAGAAGGACATATCAAGAAGAAAAAGGTAATAGTGTTGATTGATTCCAGTAGTACCCATAATTTTATTCATTGTAAGGTAGCCAAGGAATTGAATTGTTTCCTATACCCAGCACCAGAATGTCAAGTGATGGTTGCAAATGGAGGAACTATAAATTGCTCGGGAAAATGTCATAATATCAAGCTAACCATGGGGGAATATGTATTGACTAGTCCAATGCTTTCCATTCCTATGGGAGGTGCTGATGTTGTACTAGGAGTACAATGGTGACAACTTTGGGGACGGTAGCTTTTAATTTTCAAGAACTTTTCTTGAAATTTTTTTCAGAAGGAAAGGAAGTCGAATTACGGGGTATTGCGGGGAAGCCAGGAAGGATAATAAGCTCTAATGTCATGACAAAGCTTCTAAAGAAAGAACAGTGAGGCGTAATTGCACAATTATGCTCACTAGAAGTTCCAACATCAAAATCCTCTATTTCTGCAGATCTCCAACAAGTCTTGGACAATCATTCCAAGGTGTTTGAAACTCCCAAAGGACTCCCACCTATTCGTGATCATGATCATGCTATTCATTTGATTCCAGGAAGTGTTCCTCCAAACATCAGGCCTTATAGATATCCTTACTTCCAAAGAGCGAAATTGAACGTATAATTGCAGAAATGTTAGAGGCGGGTATAATTCAACCTAGTCAAAGTTCTTTCTCTGCTCCTGTAGTATTGGTACACAAGAAGGATGGATCATGGCGAATGTGTCTGGATTATAGGGAGCTCAATAAGCTCACCATTAAAGATAAATTTCCTATTCCTGTGATTGATGAATTATTGGATGAATTACATGGAGCAATTTATTTTACCAAGTTGGATCTTCGTTCAGGATATCATCAAATAAGAATGAAGACCGAAGATATTCCAAAAACAGCATTTCGAACTCATGAGGGTCATTATGAATTTTTGGTCATGCCTTTTGGCCTTACCAATGCACCTTCTACATTTCAAGGGTTGATGAAATCCATTTTCAAACCCTTCCTTAGAAAATTTGTGCTAGTATTTTTTGATGATATACTAATCTATAGCAAGTCTTGGAAGGATCATGTTGAGCATGTTGACAGGGTGCTCAAACTATTGCAAGAGAAACAATTATATGCAAAAGCATCCAAATGTTTCTTTGGAGTACAAGAGGTGGAATATCCGGGTCATATTATATCCCACGAGGGTGTTAAAGTAGACCCTAACAAAATTAAAGCCATTAAGGAATGGAAAGTCCCTAAGACAATAAAGCAGTTGCGAGGATTTCTCGGGTTAACAGGCTATTATCGTAAGTTTGTTAAGAATTATGGAAGAATAGCAGCACCTCTAACAACATTATTGAAGAAAGATGCATTTTCATGGACTCCCGAAGCAACTAAGGCCTTTGAACATCTTAAAGAGGCAATGTGCCTAGCACCAGTCTTAGCTACGCCAGACTTCACAAAAACCTTTATTGTGGA
Organism: Pinus albicaulis; assembly: GCA_034641835.2. Lineage (NCBI taxonomy): Eukaryota > Viridiplantae > Streptophyta > Pinopsida > Pinales > Pinaceae > Pinus > Pinus albicaulis. Next base: position 148,586,123 of record CM076582.1, read on the forward strand.
ATGTGATGCCTCAAGAAATGGAATTGGTGCAATTTTAATGCAGGAAGGAAGACCCATTGCTTTTGAAAGTCGTCCAATCAAAGGAAAGTATTTACAGAAACCTATTTATGAGAAGGAAATGTTAGCAATACCTCATGCACTAAAGAAATGGCGAACTTACCTAATGGGAAGACACTTCAAGGTAAAAACTGATCATGATAGTCTTAAACACTTTTTGGAACAAAGACTATCGTCAGAAGAACAACAAAAATGGGTCACAAAGATGTTGGGTTATGACTTTGAATAATCTACAAAAAAGGAAAGCTGAATGTTGTTGCAGATGCACTCTCAAGAAAGAATGAAGAGGTGGAAGCATTGCTTTGTGCCATTTCTATTATCCAACCAGATTGGATAACTCAAGCAAGAGATGAATGGAAGAAGGACAAAGATGTATGGACACTCATTCAAAAGTTGCAGCAAGATCCTAGTACATCTGATACATTTAGTTGGAAAATGATTCCTTATGGTACAAAGATCGCTTATATCTTTGTAAGAATTCCCAACTAAAACAAAAGATTCTTCTGGAATTGCACACTTCTCCTTTAGGAGGACACTCAGATTTTTAAAAACTTACCACAGGGTGAAGAAAGAATTTTTTTGGGATGGCCTTAAATCTGATATTCGAAAGTTTGTGGCGGAATGTTTGGTCTGCCAGCAGAATAAAGTGGAAACAATTAAGACCCCAGGACTTCTACAACCTTTATCCATTCCAAGTCAACGTTGGGAGGAGATTTCAATGGATTTTATCACAGGTTTACCTAAGTCCGAAGGAAAGAATGTCATCATGGTGGTAGTTGATAGACTTACCAAGTATGCACACTTTGTGCATTATCTCATCCATTTAAAGCAAGTACAGTTGCTACTACATTTGTGGACAGAATTCAAAAGCTACATGGAAGCCCAAGGGTTATTGTGAGCGACAGAGATCCCATTTTTACGGGAAATTTTTGGACGGAGTTATTTTCTTGTTTGGGTACTCAATTAGCTCATAGCTCATATTATCATCCTCAATCTGATGGTCAAACAGAGATAGTAAATAAATGTTTGGAAGGATATCTTCGTTGTTTTGTATCTGATAAACAAACACAATGGGTCAAGTGGTTACCTCTCGCTGAATGGTGGTATAACACTTCCTTCCATACCGCAGCAAAAATGACCCCATTTATGGCACTTTATGGATATCATCCACCATCGATCACATCATCTTTAAGGGAAAATTCGAAGGTTCAAGCAGTGGAAGATCACGTCGAGCATCAGCAAGAAGTTCTCCAACTCCTAAAGGATAACCTGAATTTGGCACAAAATCGAATGAAACAACAGGCAGATCAACATCGCAGCGAGAGAAGTTTTGATATAGGAGATTGGGTATTTTTACGGCTACAACCATATAAACAAATGTCCCTCAAGCAAGCTAAGAAGGAGAATAAATTATCGCCAAAGTACTATGGTCCTTACAAGGTGTTGCAAAAGATTGGTACTATGGCATACAAATTGGAGCTTCCTGCTTCTTCGCGAGTACATCCATTTTTCCATGTTTCGTGCTTAAAGAAGGTTATAGGTGAAAATCTTCCAGTTCAAACAATATTTCCAGAACTTGATGAGGAAGGAAAAATCATATTGGAACCTGAAGCGGTCACAGAAACAAGAACTCGACAACTACATAATCGATCAATTTCAGAGTATCTCATCAAGTGGAAGAACTTACCCACTGAAGATTCTACATGGGAGGATGAGAATTTTATACAGAAGCACCCGTAGCTACTCAAGCGTTGAGGACAACACTTTTTTGAAGGAGAGGGGCATGTTAGGTCCCTATATCACTAGTATAGTCCCTTATTATTGTTAGTGTAACCCCCTTATTGTTATTATTGTACCCTTGTAACCCCCATTTTGTTATTATTGTGCCCTTAAATCATTATTGTTAGGTCGGCTAGGATTACATTGTGGCCCACTAGGATTACATTATGGCCCCATGGACTCCTATATATAGAAAGGAGGTTTTGTAAATTGTATCATCCAAGAATTGTGCATTTATGTAATGTATTGGAGGTTGCCCCCTCGAAGTGGCTTATTTCTAAGGCGTTCATATATCTTTTCTTCTATGTTTGGAGCTGGTTACACTTTCACAACACCGACACGTGTCCCCGACACTGTTTCAAAACCACTGCGCTATCAGATCATTTCGCGCGTTAATCTTCGTACCAAGACCACGCAGCGGAATCCACCTCCACCGTCTGATCTGGGCCCTCCCATCCGACAGTTGCCGATCACTTCACCTGCCCGACCTTTAACGGACATGCGCGCCTGTCAACTCATCCACCGCGCGGCCAAGATTCAATCTGCGCCGTCGATCTCTGCAGATCGACGACTCACATTAATTTTCCTGGTCCCGCCGCCTGGTCAACCTCCTTCCCGCTGACTCTCCGTTGCCCGATCTCTACCATCGATCTCTGTAGATCGACGGTCCGGATATAATTTCTCCACAACTCTTTCCTCGACTGCCCAAATTTGATCTTGACCGTTGGATGATGCCATCCAGCGGCCCGCATTCCTCTGCATAGTCCCCAAAGCAGATTGGCCTATAAAACCATATTTTTAACGTGTTTTTGGTATCTTGCAGGGTTTAAAGTCATTTGTTCGTGTTTTTTAAGGAAATTTTAGACCAGGAGGGTGACGATCCTCTACGTTCCAATTTCTCCAAGGAAATCACTTACAGAGTTAGTTTTCACATCTCTTCAATGTTTCCACAGGCATTGATGCTTTTCCCTACCTGCGCGGCCTTGCACAACAGAGAAAACCGTCAAAATCAATGCAGAAAAAGAGTATCAGAGATTTAAGATAAAAAATGAACCAGAACAACAGATTGGTGGACAGATTTATGGGGATTAAGGCTAAGACAGTTACCAAACGCCTAATCCCCAGATCTAAAACACAGATTAAAGGAAAATCTAAAGTGTTTTATCAGGAAAACCTTCACCGCCACAGATGGAGGCGAATTGATTCCTCCCAACGACCACAGCGCCACCTGTGCCTCAAAGGATTCAAACATAGCCTGAATTTATTAAAAAAGATCAGATTTCTGCCTCGAAATAGCCAAAGAAGTTACTTCTGCCTCAGATTTAATGACAGAATGTCTGCAAAGTAACCCTAAGATCACACAGAGCGTCAAAGGTCAACAAAGGCTCCCTTCTAGCTTAATTCATGAGTGTAAATCATTTAATACAGAGGAACACCTGTATAGTTCTTCATTGAGCCCCTCGATGACTAAGAAGACATTAATATCTGCATTAATTGGTTTTTGAGATCTTTTCATCAGATCTCGCCTCCTCATCCTTCTATAAATACTTCAATAGAAGATGAGTGAGGGGTTGGTTGTTAATGTAAATTGCTGAAGCATCATATTGTAACCGAGCTGAAGACTCTTCATTGTAGTTAGGATTTCACTGGCTCTTGGAGCTCTGCTTATAACAGATAGGTTAGGTTGTGAAGAGAGATGGATTAAAACACTGGATCTGAAGAAATCTTTATTTAAATGTTTTCTTTCAACTGTGTTATTTGAAAATGATTAAATTTAGTTTAAGTACAGGGATGCTGGCGTTCCCTCATCTTTTTGTCTTAGCTGAATGTTATTTTTAAATGTTACTTTCAATACATGTTGTGTGAAGATGAACTGAGGAAATTAAGGTTAGCCCTGAGTCCCTTTCTTATTTGCTCAACTATTTGATTGTTTCCCTTAGGATGTGTTAAAAGCTGACTAGTTTCAAAGTACTTATCAGATCTTAGACCATTCTGTGTTATCTTTGTGTCTCCCTTTCGTTTTTATATGTTTTCTATCAGAAGTGTATCAAAGGCTGGATAGTTTCAAAGTACTTACCAGATCCTAGTTTGCTTCTATGTTTTTCTTAAGTGCCTGGTCAAAGGCTGGCTAGTTTCAAAGTGCTTACTAGATCCCGGGCTGCTCTTTGTTCTGCATCTGTCATTTCCATTTCTTATTGTATCACTCCATTCCATAAATCAAACTTCAAAGAGATCCTTAGGTATAGATGACTTTCCCCATAGACCACTCTTGAACCTGATTGCTTCAATTAAATCCTCTTATGACTCCATAGCCCAATGGACTGAAAACCTGCCATCACCTTTCGTCTTCATCAAAGCTTACTCTTTTTTTCTTGCAACTTCTCACTTTTGAACCTATTTGCATATAGATCTTTCTGCCTCAGGCAGCAACTATGTTCAACCATCCAAAAAACCAAACAAACCCTTGGTCTTCATAACTAGCCTAATATCATTACCCTAACCTTCAAAGACAAATCCATCTTTGTACATATTGGAGAGATCCCTCTCCGGATTCAGGAGGGCTAGATCCTAGAATCCCAAAGTTGGTTGAAATGATGTTAACTCTGTGATCAGACTTTTGCCAATCTTGCTTATTACAGAGACCTAACATTTCTGGCGACTCCGCTGGGGACTGAGTGTTTGTATAAGACCTTAAAGACCCCAGAAAAACCTTTTTATTCAAGCAAACTTTGAGAGTTAAAAGCAGCCTTTTTAAGCACTACCAAGAAATGGTAATCATGATGAAACTTGTTTGAACCAGTGACAAACTAGATCAACTCTAGGATTCTCTTAAGTTTTCATCTAACCTTGGAAAATTAGCTAGCTTAGCCATAAGAGTAGACTGTCTTTGTCTCACAACCGTAGCTAATTTTTGAAGCAAAGTTAGGACATTCTTAGAAACCACGCAAATAGAAAAGAAATAAGAAAAGCCAAAAACATTTCAGATTGGTAGTAAAACACTAGTTTTTGATACCTTGCCTACACCTTTGATGTGTTTTACCCTATACTCTTAGACAGAGTCTGGAAAGGGCCAGGTAGCCTCCGGATCTCATCCTCTTTTAGAGGTGACATATCTGGTGAATGCCCTCCCAGTCGATCTCTGGTTAGAGTTTCTTGTGTTCTGGGATAGCCTTAAAAAGGGATGTCTCACAAGCACTGTGGTGGACAATGTACTTCTTTGGACACACTCTAAAATTTCCACCTAGCGACTCCACAATCCTAAACAGACCTTAAGACTCCACTGGGAAGAACCCTTATCATTGTAATATCCTTCAAACTCAATTAGAAGGCTGTAGGATTCAAATTGTGAAAAACAGATTAGTCAACCTCTCAAAGATTGTCATATCTGGTTGAACTTTTCCTGTTTATTTGGGTCTAAAAACATAGCATAGTGGATCCTAGAAAGATTCATACTAGAGCCCGTCCTGACCCTGATCCACCTGAGATAGTTGATAACCCTGAAAGGATCCTTAGGAATTTTCCTAAGGTACTATCTTCAACTGTTTTCAGATCATCCCTAAGAGCTAATTCAATCCCTGAAAATATTTCACTCTACAACAATCACAAGCTGATTTAGTCAATCCATTTAGAACTAGGTCATTGGGTGATCTAGATCAGTTAGATTCTGAGTCTTCACATTCATCTCCGGAAACAAGTGAACCCCTTGGGAATAGAGAATCAACACCTCCTGACTTACATTTTCTGCATAATCTAGGCGTCTCTCATCCAATATAAGCTCAACAATCTACTATTGTCCCATCCACTTCTGTTCATCTTTCATCCACTGCTCAAACCACTTCATTTCAGCCCACCCCACCTCTTGTCAATCCATCCCCACCGCCTATCATGGCAACATGGTATGCTCCCTTAGTCCTTCCTGTACCATTAACCAACCTTCCACAGGACTATCAGTCCAAAATCCCATTGTATGATGCTAGCAATGCTACAACAACATCTCAACATGTGGACAAGATGAATGACTACTTTGACAGAAATGAAATTGATGATGATTCTGTCAAACTTAGATTATTTGCTCAAAGTCTGGGGGGAGAAGCAAGAAAATGGTTCAAAGGCTTAGCCCCCCATAGTATTAATGATCTTCAAGGTTTCCATCAAACATTCTTAAACAAATGGGAAGTAAAGAAGAACCCTCTCCAAGTTCTTGCTGACTATAACAATCTCCATAGGAACCCAGGGGAAAGTGTACAGGCTTATTGTACCAGATTTAACAGTGTATATAATGCGCTTTCCCCAGAATTAAAACCTCCACAAGGTTCAGCTTTAAACAAATTTCCTGAAGGGTTTGATGCTGACATGACCTATTCACTCAAAGAAAGAGTTTTTGCAACCCTTGAAGACATGCAAAGAGGTGCTCTCTCTGTGGAAGTAAACTTAATGGAGAAGAGAGCAAGAATGAAAGCTAAAAAGAGAGTGTATTTCAGAGAGGAATCCACACCTACTACCTCAAGCTCGAAAATGGAAAGGATGATGGAAGAGATGATGAAGAAAATGATCATTCTTGAGAGAGCGCAAGCAAGTATAAATCAAAACGCTCCTCAAAACAGAAACCAAAACCAAAATCAGAATGTTAGAAGGAATCAACCTCCAAACCGACCAAGGGAAGATGATCAGCAGATCACTCCTCCCTTTCATCAAAACTATTTAAGTGAGGTTGAGGAAACAGATCAAATAACAGAGGAGGGTGATATAAACTTATTTGGGGTAGATGATGGTGACTTCGAGGTTCATTATGATAGGAAACAAGGTCTTTATACACCTTACGATGACAAAAGAGATGATAATGAAAATTATTATCAAAACATGGAAAATGCTGTCATAGTGCCTTCAAAGGAATATGAACTCAGAAGTAAATCTAATCAACAAACCCCCAACAACAAAACCTCTGACAAATCCTCTCAAAGCAGCACTGCAACCAAGCCTAAAATAGTCAAACAAAAAGACAAAACAGTGGCGGATAATTCTGGTAAAGGTAAAGAGAAAGACACTCAAAATCTTGAAAAACAGAGTGCAAACATCAGTAGTACTAGCACTTTAGCTAGTACTCCTATTACAACCGCTGTGTCAACTGTAGATAAAACAAATCAGCAAGCGGTTGTTGCTGATAAATTGGCAGTAAACAAGGCTGAAACCAACACCTTAAGGAATCAAATTCCTTTCAGTCTGGGACAGGAAATCTCAAAGATCAAAATCTCTGTTCCCTTAACCGAGTTAGCTGCCCAACATGTATATAGGTCCAAAATTTTGAAGGCTTTGAACATAGAAGAAAATGAGGATACACTCAATCTTAATGACGACCAGCCAGAGCTTATTTTTGGTCCAAAGATTGAAGGTAAGTTTCAAGAGGGACCTGCCCCTCCCTTCTATGTAAGTTTAACTATTCATGACAAAATTCTACACAATGCTATGCATGACTCAGGCGCTTCCCATAATTTGATGCCAAAAGCTGTAATGGAAATCCTGGGTCTTGAAATTACCAGACCTTACAAAGATCTGTACTCCTTTGACTCAAGCAGAGTTAAATGTCTAGGATTGATCAAGGACCTCTGTGTTAATTTAGCCCAAATTCCAGCCAAGTGTTTGGTCATGGATGTTGTTGTGGCTGATGTACCCCAAAAGTATGGAATGCTTTTATCAAGGTCTTGGGGGGCTAAGTTACAGGGGACCATGCAAATGGACATGACCTATGCGACTATCCCTGTTTTCAATCAGAAAAGAAGACTTTACAGGGAGTCCCACATGCAATACACAATTACAAGTCAAGACAGGCCTCAAAACTCCCCTATGTATGTTGTAAGTACAAGCCTTGATTATTTTATCATGTTTAATGATGAAACCCTCACAGAACAAATCACTTTAACATGATTAATGGCTGAAACGGAGGAAGAGGAACATAACGCTGAACTGTCAAAACAGTTTGCTGTATCTGAAAACCTTAGCAAACCAAACACAGGTCTTGAAATTCAAATCATCAATCCATTAAACTTAAATCTTGACAGTCAAGAGAGCAATCCTCAACCCGATGAAAAACCTGAGGAGTCAAATCATACAAAGGACATGCACCAAACTGATAAAACTGAAGATGATCCTCTCTGGACTATGTATTTTGATGGGTCATGCACTAGAAAAAATGCTGGTGCGGGTGTCTGGATTACTAACACTGAAAACAATCATACATAATGTATTTCATGTAAATTAAAATTTCAGTGTTCCAACAACATAGCAGAATATGAATCCCTTCTCTTAGGCTTGCATCTCTTGAAAAAGCTAGGTGCCAAGAGAATCAATGTATATGGGGATTCTGAATTAATCATTAGGCAAGTCAATGGGGAGTATAATGCAAATCACCCCAGACTTAGGGCCTATAGGAATGATGTCATGGATCTTTTGAAAACATTTGAGGAGACCCACCTGAGTTTTGTCCCAAGGAAAAGAAACATTGCAGCCCACAATTTAGCCTTTGCTGCTAGAACCTGCCCAATGCTATATGATGACACATCTCAGGTTAAATTCAGACCAGCTGTCCCGGATAACAAGAAATATTGGCAGGTGTTTGATGGAGATAAACAAATAGAAGACTTCATGCAATTCAGAAATGAGTTTGAAATCCATAGCTCAGATTCAGACTATGATACAGACTGCAGCGAAGAAAATTTTCTTGGTGAAGAAGAACCGTCTCCTGAGCTTGTAGATATTAACCTTCAGACTAGCAAACTTAGAAACCAAACAGAGTTGAGTGCAGAATCTGAAATAGAGGAGTTGGAGACTCTGCATTCTAAGGATGATAGTTTGCCCAAGGGTTTGGCCCCTCTAGAAGAATTGTTTGATTTTAATGATGTGGCCAATAAACCTAAACTAGGACCTGTAGAAACTGAAGTGGAGGAATGTAATATAGGCAGTGAGGAAAAACCGAAAATGATCAAACTGTCCAAAACTTTGCCAGCTCACATTAAACTTAAATACATATAGCTGTTCAAAGAATTTTCTGATGTTTTTGCATGGAGTTACGAAGATCTTAAGTCCTATGACACTAAAATAATACAGCACAAAATCCCTCTTAAAGAAAACCAAAAACCATTCAAACAAAAACTGCGCAGAATAAACCCTGTCCAGTTACCATTGGTTAAGAAGGAAATCATGAAGATGCACGATGCTGGCATTATTGTCCCTATTAGATATTCTGAGTGGGTATCTAATCTGGTGTCGGTTAGGAAAAAGACTGGAGAAATCAGGCTTTGTATATACTTTAGAAATTTAAACAAATATTCATTAAAAGACAACTACCCTTTGCCCAATATGGATCATATTTTACAAAGGGTGGTGGGGTCTAAAAGAATTTCTTTGCTAGATGGCTATTCAGGGTATAATCAAGTCTTAATCCACCCTGATGATCAATTAAAGACAACTTTTACTACACCATGGGGTACTTTCATGTATGTGAAAATGCCTTTTGGTCTAATGAATGCTGGAGCAACCTTTCAAAGAGCCATGGAAATAGCATTCTCGGAAGAATTGGGTTTCTTCATCATTATCTATCTTGATGATGTAACTGTGTTTTCAAAAACAGATGAAGACCACTTAGAACATTTGAGAAAAGTTTTCGAGAAATGCAGGAATTTTGGAATATCTTTGAACCCTAAGAAGACTTTATTTGGTCTCCAAGAAGGTAAACTTCTTGGGCACATCATTTCCGAAGAGGGTATAAAAATAGATCCAAAGAGGATTGAGGCCATTTTGCAAATCTCTCATCCTCGAAACATCAAGGAGTTGCAGTCTTTCATTGGAAAGATCAACTTTTTGAGAAGGTTCATCTCCAACTTAGCTGAGCTCCTTAGGAATATCACAAATATGTTGAAGAAGGAGCAAGGGGTGAAATGGACCTTGGAAGCAAAGACATTCTTTGAGCTGGTGAAACAAGCATTAACCAAAACACCAGTCCTCATAAGTCCTGACTTTTCAAAAGATTTTTATATTTTCTCATTTGCATTAGAACATACCATAGCTGCTGTCCTTTTATAGAAAAATCCACAAGGACAAGAGCAGCCTATTGCATTCTTTAGTAAGGCATTGAGGGATTCCCCTTTGAAGTATAACATTATGGAGAAGCAGGCTTTTGCTTTGGTAAAGGCTTTGAAAGACTTCAAAGTATACATCCTTCACTCACACATTATTGCCTTTGTCCCAAATTCAGTTGTTAAAGACATTCTAACACAGGACCCAGATGGTAAGAGAGGTAAGTGGATTTCTGTTATTCTTGAATATGATTTAGAGATAAAACCCACTAAGCTCATCAAAGGCCAAGGTCTAGCCAGATTAATGGCTGAATCAAATTGTGAAGTTCTTGATATTAATACGATTAATGCTTTGGATGACCTAGAAGAATTCTCAGCTCCCATTATTGGAGACCATTTTGTGAATTCTCCTTGGTATACTGATATTGTTTATGTTTTTCTTAATCTGAATACACCCCCTGGTTTATCAAAAACAAAGGCAAGATTCCTAAAGTTAAAAGCTGTAAACTATTGCATTATTGATAAATGTCTTTATTGGAAAAATGCAAGTGGTGTATTGCTTAAATGTTTGCTTGAGCTTGATGCAGAAAATATTAAGTAGGAATTCCATGAAGGAGAGTGTGGAGGCCATTTGTACTGGAAGTCAACAGCCAACAAAATTTTGAGGGCTGGTTTCTATTGGCCCACTCTTTTTCCTGATGTACACAAAATGACCACTACTTGCCATAAATGCCAATTGTTTGAAGGCAAGAGAAAATTACTACCCCTGCCTCTGCATCCAATCACTGTTGAAGCCCCTTTTCAATAGTGGGGACTTGACTTCATAGGAGAAATCCATCCACCATCTTCTACTCAACATAGGTGGATTCTTACTGCCACAGACTACTTCACTAAGTGGATAGAAGCCATTCCTTGTAGGCAGGCCAATGATTCTGTTATCATAAAATTTTTGGAGACTAACATCCTCTCCAGATTTGGCTGTCCTACCAAGATCATCATAGATAATGCAACAACATTTGGATCAAAGAGAATGGTTGAATTCTGTCACAAGTATCAGATAACATTGGGACACTCCACAGCCTATTACCCTCAAGGTAATGGACTTGCAGAATCTTCCAACAAAAGCTTAGTGAACATAATCAAGAAACTGTTGGAGGACAATAAAAAGTCTTGGCACACAAAGCTGATCCATGCACTTTGGGCCGACAGATTAGCTTTGAAGAAATCTATTGGTATGTCACCCTTCCAGCTTGTGTATGGTACAGATGCAATTTTTCCTAACAGCCTTGGTGTGCCAGTTATGAAGTTAATTCAAGAGTTGCAGACTGAAGAAAATGACATAATCAGAAGAATAAATCAAACCATTCATCTTCAGCAAACCAGAGAGGAAGTGTATAAAAAAGCATTGCAGAAGCAAGATAGTATCAAGAAGATATTTGATAGAAGAACAAAGGCCAGAAATTTCAAGATTGGGGACAAAGTTTTGAAGTGGGATTCAAAGAGGGAAGATAAGGGAAAGCATGGAAAATTTGATAATCTATGGCTTGGCCCTTATTCTATTCATTCAGTTGCTGGAAACAATGCATTTTTCTTACAAGAAATGGATGGAACAGAATTGTTTGGGGGTCCTGTCAATGGCAGGATGCTTAAGCATTACTTCTCTTGATCCATTTTTATGTTTTGAAGCCTTTTACCTTTTCCATTGTAAATATTCCATCCCCCATTGCATTCAAAGTTATGAAAAATCAAAAAATACAAAATAAAGAAAATGAAAAGAGGGCAGAAGGAAAACAAGAAAGGTAGAGCCCCATGCCAAAAAGAGAAATAAATCTGAAAGTGTGCAAGCTCAAATGCCACTCCTCAAAACACACTTCTAGTAATTCAAACAGCCTAAACTTGACTTACTATTTTTCAATTTATTGCTGATAGGGTAGAAATTGTGATTTTCCAAACTGTTCAATCTTGGCTTATCAGTAGATAGAATTAGGTTAGAAATGAAGGTTCAAACAAACTCAAAATCTGAACCAAAGTTTCCAAAGAGAGATGACTCAAAACTATTTTATTTTCTGAGTCATAAAAGAGAAAAAACTGGTTCTAATTAGCTCAAAATCTGAATCAGAAAACAAGGAAGAAGACAACTCAAAACAAGTTCAAAACAAAGCTGTGAAGAAAAGAGAAGGCCATGATGATAAGCTTTCAGATCTTAAGCCTTCCATTTTGATTTTTAAAATTTTCTACAAATAATAATCTATGTGCAACTTGTTTTTATGCCATAGATCACAGCAAGTTAGACAACTTAATCTTGACTTGACTGTTTTTAAATTTCTATTGTAGAATTTAGAGAATGAAAGTCTGTTGGACAGTCTAATCCCAACAGACAGTAGATTAGGTAGAGAAATATCTGAGCTCAACTGTTTAATCTGAGTTCAGGGAGAAATAAGGAGTAGCATTAGATTAGTTTTTATGCTTTCAAAAAGAATAAAATGTTGTGAAAAGAGTTTGCCAATCCAAGTGCACTCTGATGAAGAAAAAATGTTAGATCAGTAGGATTGGGTAGGTAGAAAGTTGTGTTGATGAAATTCATGTTTCTTTCATGACTGATATTATTTTTCAGAGCAAAGCAAGAGAAATTCAAAGGATGAGGCATATGGTCAGCATCCCAGATCAAATAATGGATCAGGCACCAGTCAGCATCCCAGAGAAATCAAGTCTGAATTCTTGATGCCTTCAAGAAGGCACCATCCCCAAGTGGAGCCGCTGTTAGCCACTCATATTTTTCCTATCATATCAGCTGGTGGCTAAAATATTCTTTGCAGCCTTCAAGAAACAAATTCAGTCCTAAATTTGTTGGTGCTTGAAGTCTTTTGGTGAAACTCATGTTGCTGGTTAAATCTTCACAGCTGTTTCCTCTTTCAAACCTCTGATATCCTGCAAAAATCCAAGTCAAATACTGTTGCATTCCCCCTTTTCCCCCTCCCTTTCTTCCAACATTACCTCATTTATCCGTTTCCTTTTCTCCCATGAAATCCCTACAATCCATTATTTTTCCCTTTAACCCTTCATACTTTCACTTCCTAAAGTTAAAAACCCATTTTTTAACCTATCGGACCTTTTTCCTTTGAAAATCATTAAAAATCATATAAAAGGCATATTTTATGTGCATTTGGCATTTTAGCCCTCTCAGGCTAAGCCCCTGGACTGTTTTTCTCCATATACCCGAGCGCCGGGACTCACTGCTCAGTCCTTAGACGCTAAACCAAAGAATACCCCCTTCCTTCATCTATTTTCCTTTGAAAAACCCGAAAAACCCATTTTATAAAGTTTAACAGGAAATATTTGAAGTCACGTGTTTGATTGCCGCGATGAACCTGGGCCGTCGATCTGCTCCCCTGATCTGACGGAGCGGAGCACGCTTCACCTGGTGGACCCCCCTTCTCCCGTGCCATTTTCCAGAAAACCGCCGGTTTCCGTTCCGCACCGCCTTCCAAGCCAAGGTGGTTTTCTCCCGTCGGCCAGCGATTCCCTACGCCGACCGACACGTGTCCCCGACACTGTTTCAAAACCACCACGCTATCAGATCATTTCGCGCGCTAATATTTGTACCAAGACCACGCGGCGGAATCCACCTCCACCATCCGATCTGGGCCCTCCCATCCGACGGTTGCCGATCACTTCACCTGCTCGACCTTTAACGGACATGCACACCCGTTAACTCATCCACCGCGCGGCCAAGATTCAATCTCCGCCTTCGATCTCTGCAGATCAGCGGCTACATTCATTTTCCTGATTCCATCGCCCGGTCAACCTCCTTCCCGCTGACTCTTCGTTGCCCGATATCTACCGTCGATCTCTGCAGATCGACGGTCCGGATTTAATGTCTCCACAACTCTTTCCACGACCGCCCAGATTTGATCTCGACCGTTGGATGACGCCATCCAACGACCCGCGTTCCTCTGCACAGTTCCCAAAGCAGATTGGCTTATAAAACCAGATTTTTAACGTGTTTTTGGTATTTTGCAGGGTTTAAAGACATTTGTTCATGTTTTTAAGGAAATTTCAGACCAGGAGGGTGACGATCCTCTACGTTCCGATTTCTCCAAGGAAATCACTTACAAATTTAGTTTTCACGTCTCTTCAATGTTTCCACAGGAATTGATGCCTTTCCCTACCTGCGCAGCCTTGCACAACTAAGAAAACCGTCAAAATCAATGCAGGGAAAAGAGTATCAGAGATTTAAGATAAAAAATGAACCAGAACAGCAGATTGGTGGACAGATTTATGGGGATTAAGGCTAAGACAGTTATCAAACGCCTAATCCCTAGATCTAAAACACATATTAAAGGAAAATCTAAAGTGTTTTATCAGGAAAACCTTCACTGCCACAGATGGAGGCGAATTGATTCCTCCCAACGACCACAGTGCCACCTGTGCCTCAAAAGATTCAATCAAGAACCGAATTTATTGATCAGAGTTAGATATTTTGCCTTAAAAGCAGCCAAAGAGTTATTTCTTGTAAGGATTCAATGAAAATAGGTCGGCAGAGTAACCCTATCATCACACAGAGCCACAAAGGTCAACAAAAACCTCCCTCCGAGCTTACTTCATAAGTGTAAACCAATTAATGCAATGGAACACCTGTATGGCTTCTTCATCGAGCCCCCAAGGGCCAAGAAGACATTAATTCTGCATTAATTATATTTGAGATCTTTTCATCAGATCTCACCTCCTCATATTTCTATAAATACTTCAGTAGAAGATGAGTGAGGGGTTGGTTGTTAATGTAAATTGCTGAAGCATTGTATTGTGACTGAGCCGAAGACTCTTGATTGTAGATAGGATTTCACTGGCTCTTGGAGCTCTGCTTGTAACAGATAGGTTAGGTTGTGAAGAAAGATGGATTAAAACAATGGATCTGAAGATTGTAACTAGTTTGAAGCATCAATACAAGCTGATTTATGGGATCCTGGTCTATGCTGATGGTGATGTTATTCTCACTGTAACTTGTATTTTGTTTTTGTTTTCAATTTGTTTCATTTTCCACTATAAAGAATAGTTTAAACAGGGTTAGGACCTACTGTATATCAGTAACCTTCTCTGGCTGAAAAACCTTTATTTAAATTTTTTCTCTCAACTGTGTTATTTGAAAATGATTTAATTCAGTTTAAGTACAGGGATGTTGGCGTTCCCTCGTCTTGTTGTCTTATCTGGATGTTATTTTTAAATTTTACTTTCAATATATGTTGTGTGAAGATGAACTGAGGAAATTAAGGTTAGCCCTGAGTCCCTTTCTTATTTTCTCAACTATTTGATTGTTTCCCTTAGGATGTGTTAAAAGCTGACTAGTTTCAAAGTACTTATCAGATCTTAGACCATTCTGTGTTATCTTTGTGTCTCCCTTTCATTTTTATATGTTTTCTATCAAAAGTGTATCAAAGGCTGGATAGTTTCAAAGTACTTACCAGATCCTAGTTTGCTTCTATGTTTTTCTTAAGTGCCTGGTCAAAGGCTGGCTAGTTTCAAAGTGCTTACCAGATCCTGGGTTGCTCTTTGTTCTGCATATGTCATTTCCCTTATTGTATCACTCCATTCCATAAATCAAACTTCAAAGAGATCCTTAGGCATAGATGACTTGCCCCATAGACCACTCTTGAACCTGATTGCTTCAATTAAATCCTCTTATGACTCCATGGCCCAATGGGCTGAAAACCTGCCATCACCTTTCTTCTTGATCAAAGCTTACTCTTTTTTGCTTGCAACTTCTCACTTTTGAACCTATTTGCATATAGATCTTTCCGCCTCAGACAACAACTATGTTCAACCATCCAAAAAACCAAACAAACCCTTGGTCTTCATAACTAGCCTAATATCATTACCCTAACCTTCAAAGACAAATCCATCTTTGTACATATTGGAGAGATCCCTCTCCGGATTCAGGAGGGCTAGATCCTAGAATCCCAAAGTTGGTTGAAATGATGTTAACTCTGTGATCGGACTTTTGCTAATCTTGCTTATTACAGAGACCTAACAGATGTCATCATAGGTTTTTGAATCTTCCTTTTCTAGCACAAGTAGCTAAGTGGGATATAGAAATGTCCAACTCAGAAAATCGATCATCTCTCCTTGGAACCTATTAAAGGTTTTCAGCACTGTGGTCACTTCTCCCAAGGCTCCTTCCTTAGCCAAATATTTCACTGCTGCACTAAGTTGAGAGAACACTTTATTCATATTCCAATCAGGGGGTCTCCCTGGTGGAATGCCTCCATGTAAAGAGACATCAAGGCATAGAGCAGGATGTATATGTGTGTGGACTGATTTGTTCTTTCCCTTATTGCACAATTCATCCTGCCTCTTTTGTGCATCAATATTCTAAAATAGAGAGGGGTATGTGCTCCTCCTCATATGATGCTTTTCATACCCTTTATTTCCTTCTATCTTCAAGATCTCACAATTTGTCAATGATAGCACATGCTGCACATGGACCGTACCATGATTTCCATATGTGAGGTTCTTTGGAACTCCTTGCAAGAATGCAAGAGTTTCTCTCTTTGGAGCAAATGCTCCATATTCCTCTTCATGAGGTACTGGATATGATCTTGATATGACAGTGTTGTTACCTCTAGCCTTCTTTTTCTCTTCATCAATATTTGAGAATGCCTCGTCAACAATGAGAGACCCTAGATCTTGGTCTTCCTTTGAAGGAGGAATCTCCATATATTTCTCTTGAGAAGAAAGCTTTTCATGCAGTGGGGATTTTTCCCTTGGAAAGGTATCATACAAGTTTTCATTCCCCTCAATATTTTTATGCGATGGAGTTGGGTTTATAGATTCTTCCAACCCATGGAAAGGTTTTGTTTGTTTTGGTTTGACTAGCTCCACCAAAGGTGTTTCATAAATTTTTTCATAAAAAATTTCTACTAACCTTCTAATGAACCTTGCATAAGTATATGTATTTGCATTTTTTAATGAAAAGGACTCAAAAAAACACCAATAATAAGCCTTAGCTTCAAAATGTAGCGCTTCTACTTTAATGGCTTCATCTTCTGAAACTTGATGTTGCTGCACATAGGTGTCTAGCTCCTCCACCCAATCCCTAGCTGGACATTTAGGTGAGCCATCAAAAGTAGAAAGAAAGAATCTACCCACACCATGCAGCTTGCCCCTTGTTCTCCTATCCTCCTTGATCTTGCAAAACCCTTGGAAGTTTAAGTGATCTTTGAACCTCTTAGATTGATATTCATACTCTTGCAAATATTCACCAAGAGTCCCCTTCTTTGACACATCTCCTTTCTCCATTTCACTTGCTGTGAACATATGGCTGGTAGAGTGTTGTAAATATGATGGTGTAGCTGAATTATCACACTCATAATATGAGGAAATAGATTTTTCCTCATTTACATATCTTGTTGAGGGATCTCCATGTTTTTCCCTCCTCATTTCTTTGATGTCTTTGCTGATACCATTCAGAGTTTGAAGGAGAAGTTTTAAGAAATCCTTCCCTTCAGACAATAAAGGTTTGCCTTGATCTATTTTTCTGATTCTCTCCTTCCCATGAGAAGACTCCTTAGATGACATAATGGTTGAAGTACATAGGCTGAGTCATGATTAGAGCTCTGATACCACTGTAATATTCCCAAAATGGGGAAATCAGCAATACATGCACTAAAAACACATTTCTCAGAAAATTATATTATAAAACTCCATATCAGTCCATGGATCCTTTATATCATACATTATACCAACCAAATATAGAAGGATATCATAAAAAAATCATTATAGCCTAGCTAAACAGGCCTCCCATGCCTAGAACAACCCAAAAACACTGCAACCCCAAGACTACTACAACATAGAAATACTGCAACAAGTGACAACACAATTTTAATGAGGGTTTATACTCCAAAAATAGAGAGAAAAATGGATCTTCTGATATATTAATCAACAGAGCTCAAAAACATAGATCTAGTATCTTTTACACAAATCCAAGATGAACTGGCAAGGGTTTCTTGATAAACATGAAATACAAGAAGTATAAGCTGCAGATCTATGAATTAGTCACACTATATGGCTGAAGCATTGCATAAATATGGCTGATAATAAAAATAAATGGCTATAGCTCCTCCTACTATCTTTCTAGGAAAAAGGTTGATCCTCCTTCAGCGAAACTAGCTCATAAAACAAGGGTTTAAACCCTTCCACTGCAACACCATGAGAAATAACACAGTTTCTTCAAGGGACTGCGCTGTAGTTGTAGGTGACTACTTGGCCAAGTGCTGGATGGTGGAAATGAAGTCCAGAAAGCTCCTCTCAGATTTCTTAAACAGGTCCTCCAAGGAAGAGTGGGGAATTCCCGCATGAGAAAACCCTTGCACTAAACAATGCAACAAACCTAGCTAAACAATTGAAGCATGCAATAAGTCTAAACAGACCCAATAATAAAATCATATTCTCCAATAATCCCCATATGGCTGCCATTACCTCCATTATATAGTTGATGAGCTTCCTCACCATGGGTCCCACCCATTCAAGAGGTTACTTCCATGAAAAGGCTCCTCCTCCAAAATTACGTTGTCTCCATTAGTTCCACTCTTCTATTTACAACGCTGTTTGATTTGGTCAACCTTGAATTAGTCTCCATGCATTTTAATCTTTCACACCCAAGGTTTCTTTATTCTAACTAGCTAAACTGATCCACATTCATATTGAGCTGTCTTTATTAATGATCCACTCCTCCCATATTAGTGCTGTTGACTTGGTCAAACTTGACCTTGTCCACATGTATTAGCCCTTTTTCACACATGAGGGTGCTTGATCCAGTTATTAACATGATCCCTTTTCACAATAATAGGGATTTTATTCCTACTTAAGATATTTATGGGCCTCCTTACCCATTTATTCATCTAGCTAGATGCTATGAACAAAATTAATATTCATATTAGCTGCATGCTAATTCAGGAATATTACACATTAGGGATCCTTCTGAAGTTGCCTATTACTTTGGGAGGGAAAACCATCTATATAGACGTGATGGTGGTCCAAGGCCCCTTGGATTTTAATTTACTCTTGGGGCGCAACTATGCTTATGCCATGGGTGCGCTTGTCTCTTTCCTATTTCGTGTGATTTGTTTTCCACATGAAGGTCAAATCGTGCCCATTTATCAACTTTCATTCATAGGTCCCAATGTGACATATGGTCTACCATCGTCCCTTCCTGGTCCTTACCTGCTGGTGGTATCTTCCCTGCCACAAGTCAATTATGTGGCCACCTATTCATTGCCCGCATCTTGTTAGACTCCGTTTTGTCAGCCCACTGCAGTCAAATTCACCAAGGTTCATTTCCCGTCAATGGCAGTCATTAAATGCCATTTTGATCAGAAGAGTCATTTTATGTCTTGAGTCCAGGGTTTTGTCTGCAGAAGTGTGAAAGAACGCAGTAAGTTTTTCAGGAATGTCATCGTCAATAATGTGAGATTGATTCTTCTTCAAAACCCTGTTTTGAAGAAGAAATCATTAAATGTGTTTTTTAAAATATGTAATTTGTCAAAATGTTTCAAAATTCTCCAGCTCTTCAAATGGCAGCAGCTTCAGCAGCTCCTATCCCTGCAAAAGCACAAACAGAAAGAACATCATCAGCAATCAGAGACAAAGTGAAATCAAACAAAACAGAGTGTTGCATCCAAATGCCAGAAATGATGGAACTGGTTTGGGTCTTGGCATTGATGGGAAGATCTTGTTCCGATGCTTGAAAACTTAGGACATGATATTTTCTTCAACAGTTGTAGATCTTCCAGTTCTTTTGAGTTGGTTTCTCCAGAGTATCACTTTAGTGATACATGCCTTGATTATGGTGTTGAGAAACCTCCTACAGCTGGTTGTGGTTCAACTGGTGAGGTTATCAAAAAAATAGAAATGGACAGAGTAGGTACTTATCTTTAGTTTTGTTGGACATCAACATGATTTTTGGACCTATGGAACAAATGTCAATGCTTTTAAGTAAGTTTTATGGAGGTGGACAGATTCCTAACTACAAGGTAGTTTGGTTAGCTACTACAAATACTTCAAGTATGGATTTAGAGAAGTTGAAGAGTGGAATGGTTCCATGCGACCTAATAATACATAAACCGATTCATGGCTCTCGCCTTCATGCTGTTTGGGAACTTTTACAGGACCTTACTATGAAAAGAATGCCACAGCCTTCAGAAGTTAAAGCATCGTCCGTTTTGAAGCATAAGCAAACAAGTGTTGAACCTTGTAGAATTGAATCCGTTTATAAAAATGGAATGGGTTTGGGCAATAGACAAGATCAAAGCTAGTTGCAGTTAGTATTCACAAAATATGACAAGAAATATAAAGATCACAACAGTAGTCAACAATGGAATTGGATGTTTGGCAAATTGCGCAATCTCTGAAGAATTGGGGCTGGCAGAGGTGTGCGCTACCCATACAGGGTGCGCGCTACCCACATGGGGCGCACTACCCACTTAATCGCCACGGCCAGTGTTAAATAACACAGGCGCTACCCACTTGGTGCGCGCTACCCATTGGGCAGGGGCGCTACCCACATAGCAACAGAGCCCAGAAATTTTCTTTTTTGCGCCCAGCTTCGTTTCAAATCGACTCCTTCAACTTGCAAAGAGCTGAAAGGGATAATCTTACAACAGATATCCAGTGAAGATGGGGACGGAGTATGCACCGCAGCAAAATGAACAAAGGATCGTCAATCATTTTGCATCGCACAATAAACATCGTGTCTCAGTTGTGCGATGTCCATTTTCCTTTTGCATTTCTTGTGAGGATTTTGCTTCCAATTAGTTTATTACTAGTTTACCACGTTTTAAAGGAAATGCCCAGAATCATTGTCAAAGTCACTATTCATTGGCACGAGTCGTGCCGTACGACCAATACAGAATCATAATGAAGAATTAGAAGTTATTACATGGGAATGAGGCCTTACACGTCCGCTCATAACATAATGTAAATCACAATATCTCAAGGCGTACCAAGGGAGTTCGAACATTCTGCGACAGAAGCCCATGCTTCCCAAATTCAATGATAATGAGCTCCCCCAATTGTTCATGAATGCTCTCAAGAGCCTAGCAAACGAGGAAAATCCTGTCGATGTGCCACAGACAATTGATAGGGATTTATTTTTCACCATTGGACTTAATGTCGAAAGATGTAAATCTTCCAGTCCTAAGAAGCATTGCCAGGGCCCTAACGGAGGAGTCGATGGCAAAATTACAGTCTTTTCAGGGCATGTCGAGGTCCAAGGAGTGCCATGTCATAATAATAAATAAATTGGTAGCGCTATTCAAACGGAGCCAAAATACCATATTTCTTGGGTGGTATAACGGTGAATGGCAGCAAAGTAAAAATTCAAAGTTTAAATTGGAACGTAGATATTCATCAGCTGCCAGAGGGATAAGAATTGAAAGCCAAAATTAAACAAGGATATCCACCGTGGCAGAGAAATAGGAGCAATTTGCCTATTTTTAACTTCAGTTCCAATTCAAATCTTGTTTTTGTCCTTTAATTGGTCATTAGTGGAGCGCTATTCTACCTTCAGAAAAGTTGATTGGCTTTTTAGTTTTGTTTGTTTAATGATGATAAAACAAATCCCTTATTTTTGGTGGACTTGTCCTACCTGAGATAGTTTATTTAATGTATTATGCACCATTTGGTGGGAAGAGTTTGGAACACTGGTGGAGGAGAAATTGTATTTCATTTGCATGTTTTTGACAAGAGAAACTAATCAATGGTACAAATTGCTTCATTTAGGATTCTTGTGGTACGAATTTAGCAAATGTTTCTTATTTGTCTTCTCGTTATGTTTACAATTCACCCATAATCATTTCTTACTGAATGTTTTTAAGTAGAAAGGTAGAATCCAGATAACTGCTCTGCCTTGGGAGAACGTTCAGTATTTGTGTAATTTCTTCTGTTTGATAAGGATTCATTACACATGCCCTTGTCAACTTCTTAGCAGTCTTGCCATTCCGTTTAATTTCAATTTAATTGTTAAGCTTCATGCCTATCTCGCCTTATGGAATAATCCGTGCCTTTGATTAGATCTTTGCTCATGCTGTTCTTGATCCCATACAGTCCAGAAAACCCCATCATTTATTAAAAACCTCATCCATATCAATTTACTAGCCTAAAATCAATATCAGTGTTTCAGTTAGGTCATCTCAGATCCTATTGGACATCTTTCACTGAGTTTGACCCGAAGAGAGCCCTCTCCTGTCCTCGTAGGGCTAGCTACGAGGCTGAGCGTGGTTTGATGTAGCCTTGAGTTTTACCTTATTTCAGCCTAAGGTAGATTTGAGTGCTAACATAGTGGCGACCATACTGGGGAAATTTTTCCCCGGTACCGGATGACAAATTTCATATCTGATGCTGATGGTGGACAACAGTCAAACACCGCAAGGCTGAAATCATTCACTGGTGACTTCATTCACTGAACAAATCTAGAAATCAATGCTTCATGGCGACCTCACTGCTGATGGACTGGATTGCAAGAAGATACGCTCCCATGAGCCGAGATCACATCCCAGGTTTTCCAAATAAGATGCCCAAGGTGGATTGGCTTCAGAATTTGCCTATGTTCAGAAATGAGGAAGGTAATGACGCTGCTCTTCATCTGGTGAAATTTCACATTCATGTGCATAAATTTAAGATCAGTTTTCCTGAAGACTGTTTGATGAAAATGTTTATGGCTACTCTGGAAGACGAAGCCCGATCATGGTATGAAGGTTTTCCAGCTGCTTCTATTTACTGTTTAAGGGATTTTCATACCGTGTTCTTTGAAAAGTATAAAGAATCATATCCATCCTTGATTTTAGTTCGGAACTATTGTAGCCATGTACATAATTTCATTGAATATCTAGAGAATTTTTATGGTGATGATGATTTCATGGACGGAGAAATCATGGAGGCTCTGTACGAGAAACCATTTCAGCAACATGAAGAGAACCTAGAGGATACCCATCAAGATGCTCAGGAGACTTTGCAGCAGGTTGAAGATCATATGGCTGAAAATGATGAAAGAGAAAGTGTAGTTTCAGATCTGCCCACAGAAGACAGCAGCATGCAAGTAAGTCCAGTGCAGATTGCAGATTGTGATAATGTCAGGACAACTACTTCAGATTCAGATTCAGATCATGATGACCAAGCATATCTTGTGCTAAAGCCCATCAAGGAGAACTCTGCTGTTGAAATCATCTGGGATGCAGAAGACACAGTAATGGATCCAAATGTTCTCAGTCATACTGTCAGCCCATCATTAGAACACAACCTTCATGAAGAAGCAATCCAGTCAGTTCATGAAAATCAAAATGAGATCTTTGTGCAAGTAAGTGATAAATCTCCTTTCAATAACTCAGTAATAAATGATAGTTTGAATGCCCTGTCATATGAAGATAATTATTGTTTAAGCAGAAGAAAACAAAAGGCATTGTCTCCTTTGTCGGAAGATGAGATAGATCAGCTTTTGAAAGGTCTTGTTACAGCCCAAGCTACAGCAGATTTGCAGTACACACATAGTCAGGAAAGTGTTGGTGAAACTTCTTCCTCTTTTGAAAAAGATGACTGTCTTGTAATCAGTTGTGTAGATAAGCAAACAGATAATTTTTTCTTTCGCAAAGATGATAAGGCTGTCATGTTTGATAATCTTGAAGATTGTTTTTTGTTTAACAATGACCTTGATCATGAAGTTGAGGAGTATATGCCAGAATTTATCATGGTCAAGGAACCTACCACTAACACTCAGATGACAGATACCTCTATGTGCATTCCTATCCCTCAGAAATCAATTGTTCTTTCAGATCAGAATGGAGTAAGTACTAGTATTTTTGCAGCTGGATCTCCAGATAAGCCAGTGCTTCAGGATTTTCAAGACTCCTTCAGCATTCTTCTGCAAACATTAGAAAGGATAAATATTTCTTGGTTCATTATCATAAGCTTTGGTTTCAGTGGTTATTTTGAGTTGCCTACAGGTTCATCATTCTGCTTGCTCAAGGAGAGTAAGAGCAGAAATTTGGGGTGTAGCCATCTGTTGGATTGGTTACATTGGAAGGCCCACTACACATGATTGTATATATCACATCAGTATGCAGGTGGTTGCCATCAGGATTTTAAAGCTTGATGGACTGCTGCCCTTTTCAAAAAAAATTTGTTTTAATTCAGTCATTTCCATTTGCATCAAGTCAGTTTGAGTCGATTTTCTAGTTAATAAGTTGAGTCATCAGTCTTTAGTCTGTTCGTCAGAATAATGATACCATAGCCCAATGGATGGAGGCACTGTCTTCTCTCCCAAAGCTCTGCTGTTCTTGGCACCTCCACGAAGCGGCAGCTGCCATCCCCATTGGAGCCAATGTTAGACTCCGTCTTGTCAGCCCGCTGCAGTCAAATTCACCAAGGTTCATTTCCCGTCACTGGCAGTCATTAAATTCCATTTTGATTAGAAGAGTCATTTTATGTCTTGAGTCCAGGGTTTTGTCTGCAGAAGTGTGAAATAACGCAGTAAGCTTTTCAGGAATGTCATCGTCAATAATGTGAGATTGATTCTTCTTCAAAACCCTGTTTTGAAGAAGAAATCATTAAATGTGTTTTTTAGAATATGTAATTTGTCAAAATGTTTCAAAAATTCTCTAGCTCTTCAAATGGCAGCAGCTTCAGCAGCTCCTATCCCTGCAAAAGCACAAATAGAAAGAACATCATCAGCAATCAGAGACAAAGCGAACAAAACAGAGTGTTGCATCCAAATGCCATAAATGATGGAACTGGTTTGGGTCTTGGCATTGATGGGAAGATCTTGTTCCGATGCTTGAAAACTTAGGACATGATATTTTCTTCAACAGTTGTAGATCTTCCAGTTCTTTTGAGTTGGTTTCTCCAGAGTATCACTTTAGTGATACATGCCTTGATTATGGTGTTGAGCAACCTCCTACAGCTGGTTGTGGTTCAACTGGTGAGGTTATCAAACAAATAGAAATGGACAGAGTAGGTACTTATCTTTAGTTTTGTTGGACATCAACATGATTTCTGGACCTATGGAACAAATGTCAATGCTTTTAAGTAAGTTTTATGGAGGTGGACAGATTCCTAACTACAAGGTAGTCTGGTTAGCTACTACAAATACTTCAAGTATGGATTTAGAGAAGTTGAAGAGTGGAATGGTTCCATGCGACCTAATAATACATAAACCGATTCATGGCTCTCACCTTCATGCTGTTTGGGAACTTTTACAGGACCTTACTATGAAAAGAATGCCACAGCCTTCAGAAGTTAAAGCATCGTCCGTTTTGAAGCAGAAGCAAACAAGTGTTGAACCTTGTAGAATTGAATCCGTTTATAAAAATGGAATGGGTTTGGGCAATAGACAAGATCAAAGCCAGTTGCAGTTAGTATTCACAAAATATGACAAGAAATATAAAGATCACAACAGTAGTCAACAATGGAATTGGATGTTTGGAAAATTGCGCAATCTCTGAAGAACTGGGGCTGGCAGAGGTGTGCGCTACCCATACAGGGTGCGCGCTACCCACATGGGGTGCGCTACCCACTTAATCGCCATGGCCAGTGTTAAATAACACAGGCGCTACCCACTTGATGCGCGCTACCCATTGGGCAGGGGCGCTACCCACATAGAAACAAAGCCCAGAAATTTTTGTTTTTGCGCCCAACTTCGTTTCAAATCTACTCCTTCAACTTGCAAAGAGCTGAAAGGGATAATATTACAACAGATATCCAGTGAAGATGGGGACGGAGTATGCAATCCTCGCAACAGGTGAACAGTGACTGTCAATCATTTCGCATCAAACAATAAACATCGTGTCTCAGTTGTACGATGTCCATTTTCCTTCTGCATATCTTGTGCGAGAGGATTTTGCTTCCGAATTAGTTTTATTTCTGGTTACCTTACTGTTTTAAAGGAAGATGATAGAATCATTGTCAAAGTCACTATTCATTGGCATCGAGTTAGGCCAGACGACCAATGTATTGGTAACTGCAGACCAGCAATTAGGAAGTTATTACATGGGAATGAGGCCTTACACGTCTGCTCATAACATAGATTTTCAGAAATCTTGTACACTTGCTCTGTTACATTACCAAGGGAGTTTGAACATTCTACGACAGAAGCCCATGCTTCCCAAATTAAATGATAATGAGCTCCCCCAATTTTTCATGAATGCTCTCAAGAGCCTAGCAAATGAGGAAAATCCTGTTAATGTGCCACAGACAATTGATAAGGATTTATTTTTCACCATTGGACTTAATGTCGAAAGATGTAAATCTTCCAGTCTTAAGAAGCATTGCCAGGGCCCTAACGGAGGAGTCGATGGGAAAACTACAGTCTTTTCAGGGCATGTCGAGGTCCAAGGAGTGTCATGTCATAATAATAAAGAAATTGGCAGCGCTATTCAAATGGAGCCAAAATACCATATTTCTTGGGTGGTATAATGGTGAATGGCAGCAAAGTAAAAAGTCAAAGTCAAAACTTAAATTGGAACGTAGATATTCATCACAGCAGAGGGATAAGAACCGAAAGCCCAAATTAAACAAGGATATCCAGCGTGGCAGATAAATAGGAGCAATTTTCCTATTTTTAACTTCAGTTCCAATTAAAATCTTGTTTTTGTCCTTTAATTGGTCATTACTGGAGCGCTATTCTACCTTCAGAATAGCTGTTTGATTTTGCAGGTTTAGGTTTTGTTAATGATGACTAAACAGTCCCTTAGTTTTAGTGGATCTATTATCCCACGGATAGTTTATTTAATGTATTGAAAAATCATTTGTGGGAAGAGTTCTGGAACAGCTGGTGGAGGAGAAATTCAGAGTTTCATTGTACAGTTTTTGACAGAGAAACTAATTGAATGGTACAGCTCTGTTTCATAAGATTCTTGTGGTACGAATTTAGCAAATGTTTCTTCTTTGTCTTCTCGTTATGTTTACAGTTCACCCATATTCATTTCTTACTGAATGTTTTTAAGTAGAAAGGTAGAATCCAGATAACTGCTCTGCCTTGGGAGAACGTTCAGTATTTGTGTAATTTCTTCTGTTTGATAAGGATTCATTACACATGCCCTTGTCAACTTCTTAGCAGTCTTGCCATTCCGTTTAATTTCAATTTAATTGTTAAGCTTCATGCCTATCTCGCCTTATGGAATAATCCGTGCCTTTGATTAGATCTTTGCTCATGCTGTTCTTGATCCCATACAGTCCAGAAAACCCCATCATTTATTAAAAACCTCATCCATATCAATTTACTAGCCTAAAATCAATATTAGTGTTTCATTTAGGTCATCTCAGATCCTATTGGACATCTTTCACTGAGTTTGACCCGGAGAGAGCCCTCTCCTATCCTCGTAGGGCTAGCTACGAGGCTGAGCGTGGTTTGATGTAGCCTTGAGTTTTACCTTATTTCAGCCTAAGGTAGATTTGAGCGCTAACACATGTAATGATAGTGTTATCGTGTACCATGTCCCAGGGGCGTTGGATCCCGATTTTCAGAGTGTTGTTCTCCCGTCATATGAGAACCTCTTGAAATCCATGACCTCTTTTTTGTCATGATCAGGTGTGCTGGAGCATATTTCATTTTCTTTTTTCAAGCTACTTAAAAAATGAAACAAGCTTCTCATCGGAGTAGAGTTCATTTTCTTATGTCAACCTCCTTAAAAAATGAAACAAGTTTCTTTCGGAGCATAGTTCGTTTTCTTGTTTCAAGCTTCTTAAAAATTGAAAAAATCCCTTATGAGGATAGTTCGTTTACTATGTCAACCTCATTAAAAAATGAATTAGGTTTTGAGGATAGTTCTTTTACTGTGTTAACCTCATTCAAAAATGAACTGGGTTCCAGTTTCAAATTCGAATGTTTGTTTAGATCTCGTAGAATCCCAGTCGAGTATTTCACCTGATCTCGTAATTGAACCTTCATTCCATCCACCTCTTAGTAATCAACAGTCTACTTCGGTGAATACCATGAAGCTTGGGTGGCATGTACCTCGAATTGAGTCATCATGCTGGGGGCATGAAAAATTATCTCAAGCACAGTTTTCCATGTTTTCAAGCTTGTGTAAAAATGAAACTAATTTCAAGCATACTTTGTTTTCGTTTCAAGCTTGTGTCAAAACGAAACCGGTTTCAAGCATAGTTTTCTAAGAAGTTTCAAGCTTGTGTAAAAATGAAACCAACTTCAAGTAGAGTTTCCTGATTTAAAGCTTGTGCAAAAAAGAAACCATTCTTATTTTACCTCTCGTGATTTCCATTTTATCACTCTGTTTTTCCAGATGAGCCTTGGTTTTCTCATTCCATCATCACTATCTGCTTGGCCGATCATACACCTTCACTTGGTTGTTTTACCCATTCCCGAGCAGCCGCTGCAAAGAGTGGTCTTGTTAGCCAGCCTCTTGACCTTTACTTGTGCTAAGTAGCTCAACCATCTTCGGAACCAGTTTCTACCCTTAATACGACTCGTTCCTCCAGGAGGAGTCAACTTTCAGCTCTTTTCTGACTCTCAAAACATGAAAGATTTCCGAGCTCTTGTCGTTTTGAACTCGGGTTGCAAAACATCGTTTACCCAATATACGTTTACCCTTTTTTTAGGCTGGGATAAACTATTTATGAAAAAGGAATACCTTAGTCGAACATGGATAAGAGGTTCTCTCAGATATTGTTTACTACCTTTTCGGATCTGCGAGACTACCTACGAAAAGGGACCTGCTGGAGTTTTCTTTTCCACTTCTTTTCAAACTCTCTAAACATGAAAAGGTGTCGAGTTTTCCCTTTTTCAAACTTGTTAAAACTAAGTGACATTGGAAATCGTCACCATGATGTTACCGAGTTCCTCCTTCCTAGGGCTCGTAAAATGTACTAGGATGGATTTGTCTGAAGGACAAACTTAATTGACAAGCGTATGTTATCCTCTTCAAGCTTGTGTAAAAATAAAGAGGTACTCGCCAGAAATGGTGGGGGAAAATGGAAGTTATTCGTCAGTTGTGTCGGCAGTATGTCACTCTTGAACATGACACTTATCTGCAGTTCGTGTCGGGTTGGGATATCTTCACTCTGTCACTTTGCCTGCATGGGTTTGGGAAATCCGTTTTCCTCTCATTGATTACAAATATTTTTAACATGACCTATGATCCCGTTTGAGTCAAATGCTGCCAAATTCCAAAGTCGTGTCGCTGATATGTTCAAGAGAAAATACTTCTACAGTTTGTACATTCCTTGATCCTCTGTTTCAGTCTTGATTAACACTCATATTACATTCTATGTTTCATGTCGATGATGTGGGATTAATTATGACCCTCCTTGGATGGATCACTTCCTTTCGACTTCAACTCATTATCCAGGAAGTCAATCTAGAGACTCCTTTCTGGTACCTTAGAGATTGCATGCCCTAATGGCAAGTTCTTCGCATTCGACGACAGGTTCACATCATTGGCCTTCGATCAGGTGATTTCACGGGTGTTCGAATTCAGTTCTTTATTCACATCTTGTGGATTGGATTGCCAGTACCTTGAGATCCATTGTCATCATTGATGATTTATCTCATGCCTATTAACAATTTACATCATTGACTGGTAATGAGTGAATTTTCCTACATGTACAATTTCAGCTCATTTATTCGCATGCTTGAAATTGTACTTGATCGGGTTGTGATGGAGCACAAGACCATGGATTTTATTCTCTAGAGTCCAGGTTGTGAGGCGATATGATTTTTCCATGATTGGATACATGTTCCTTTCATATGGATGGCTGTGCCCATACCATGAGTCTATATGGGATCCTTCTCAGATGGATGGCTACGACCATACCATGGTCTCTTTTACGGATGGTTGCGTCCATACCTTGATTCATGTATTTTCATCAGAGATTTCAGTTATGTATAAGTATCTATGCTTGATTTTCAGGTCTCCAAATGTTAGCGTCTAGTTCCTTGCACGTACTCATAAAGCATTGCACCCCTCACTCGTGTTTGGACTTCATACTTTAGGGGGCATCTGTTACACAACAATTTGTCACTATCCCTGTACTCCTCATTCCTTGATCCTGGAGGACCCATACAATGAACCTTGTGTACTTTCCAAGCATGGAATACATACCCCTGAACCACACTTTGTCAGCCAAATCATCTCCCTTTACAAATTTTCTCGAAGATCTCTATAAAGACCTGGTTTTCAAGGTTGGAACTTTCTCTCAGTGTCTGACCCGTGCCGATAGTAGATATTTTCACTGAGCCCGTGCCGATCGACGCTCTATCTTAATGTTTGACCCACACCAATAATCTGATATGGGTGGCTGACTTGTTTTTCTATGCAAGCACCTCCCACTCAATTAAAACAAATTAAGGATCTTGCTTATACATGCATGTGGAGAATTGAATTCTTGATTCAGGTGTATGTGTTTTAACTGGTTTAAGGCTTTATGTGTGAGAAATTAACATTTGTTTAATCTGATTAAAAGCATGTACAACAACCATAAATTGTAGCAAATTAACCAACAACACATAACAAAAAACATAATAAAGGAGTTCACCCTCAACACTTGGGCTACATCTCCTTGAGCCTCAGTCAATGGACTTGGCTCTTTGGGATTAATAGGGTCAATTTATTTTACAAGTTGATGCTCAAATCCAATGTTTTTTTGGACTATACCAATGGGTTTAGAATACCAAAATACCCCTGGATTGACTGCTCAATCGCTGGAAATGGACCTAGGCTCCCTTGGGCTTGACCTCTTCGGTTGGTGTCCTTGAGCTTCCCCGAGCTTCTCTGTGGCACAAAATCTCCTAGAAGTCCTCTTTTGCTCATGAAAATTTCTCTACTATCTCTAGTACATATCAATCATCCAAAATAGGTTTTTCATTTGCTCAGAATGAACTTAGGCTCCCCATTCTATGCCTCCAACACCTAGTGGCACTAGGCTCCCTGAAACTTCCTTGTGGCTTCTTAGGCTCTAGAAGTCTCCAAATGATTCTGGAAACCCCATCATTAGATTCAAAAGGTTAAATATAGTCATAAATGACTACTATTTTCCTAAGAATGGCCTCTAGCTGCCGTAGCTAGGCCTCATTCTCCTGGTGGCTCTTGGTGGCCCTAGTGGCCCTTGGAACTTCTCTGAAGAAAAATCACACTCAGAAGTCCTCAGATGGCTTTGAAAACCTCACCAATGGTGCGAGAATGCTCTAATTAGTCAAGAATGAATCTTCCTTCCCTCAGAATGGTCGAAAATTAAGCCTTCTACACTTTTTCCCAATATCTCCTAGGAAAACTCCACTAAATGTGGAGAACTCCAGTTAACTGGAGTTAGATTAGGGCTTACCACCAAATTTGGTGCGCCCTTATCCACACTACCAATCATAGCTGTGCATTAAAATTTAGGGTTAGGGCGGTGGCCACATGCGCACCCCAACTGTTAAGTGGCTTATACATTAGCGGAAACAATGGAATACCATATCAAAGTTTCATTATACATACATACGTTCGCGATCAACATTGGTCCCCTTTTACGGGACTTCACAATATCAAAAAAATTCGCAATCGTAATACAAGGTACATCACAATTCGACCGAAATACCTTTTTGAAGATTGTAGGATTTAAGATTTTGCATATCGGAAATATTTACCTATTGCTCTTCGGCTTATTACAGATATAACTCATCGCACTTCACAAGTTTAACTTTATACCATTAAACCTTATTCCTTGCGAACTGCGAAGTCGCTTCCCATGTGCTACGATCTCCACGGTTGGTTTGGTCCTTGATCCGACGATCCTCGCTATCTCTCCACCTCCTCATTTCGCATCGCAGGTTAAAAAATTTAACTTTACGAAAATATTTTGACGATAAAATCTGTTCCGTGCGATGTGAAATGTTTCTCCACTATGATGAGATCTCTCTTGTTGATCTCCCACTACTGCTTCTGTGATCTAATCATCACTGTTCAGCCCTCACTATTTACTAGATCATGACCGTCTGTTCCACCTAGAACATTTCCGCAGTTGTGCAATCCCCAATTCTATATGCATAGTTCAAGGTTCCATGACAACCACCAATTCAGATCCCACTCTGTTGTTCGATCCGGTCCTGAACTTATTTTGGAAAGTGAACAACAGGCCATAACTCAATCATACGAACTCACAATTTGATGAAATGAGTTGCAGTTAAATCCTGGTGATGATATCTACGCTCTTGTCTTGGTTTGAAGCATTTTTGAGTGCTTTGAAATTTTAGCTAATCCTTAGGCCTTGATCCCAATCTAATCACTCCTTCCCACTGATGGGATTTTGGACCCACAAAAGCTTATGACTATCTGCCTTGAGCTTCAACACTCTACTGCTTTCAAGTTATATCAATTGATTTTTCTTGACAAGTATCTTTGGAAATCACCGTGACATGCCTTGCACCGCAACTGGCTATGTCTCTTGTAGACTACTCTCTAGATGTTGCTGACCCACTTCAACATTGCTGGCTACTGTAAACTGATTCATACCTTGCTGTACCACTGTTCTCTCTATGTGCTTGGTAAAATTTTAGCCTTCCCACTGAGAATGAAGTCCCTCTTGCAACTATGGCATACAAGCTTTGTCTTGGAAATCCACTTTCCAAATTAAGCTCACAAGATGGGTGAACTCTTTTCATAAAAGAAAACACCAGATTGTTCTGCAATGGCTGCAAACACCTTGCATCTTGTCCACTTCTTCACTAAATGGACGAAAACTTCCTGCAACATCTTGTCTCAAGAACACACGATCAATCTTGAAAAGAAAATATTATGCAAGAATTGAAATGAAGACCACATCTTTTTGCTTCTTCAAAGCACTGATTGTCGCCTTCCTGTAACATCACATACATGGCGATCCTCTTGCACATTGGTGTATCCATTGATCAACTCACAATCGAGAAACACCCTCGATTAAAACATAAGTCGTGCAACATTCGACATCAACAAAAAGTCGACATGAAATGTGCAATACAATCGACACAAGTTGATATACAACATGATACATATTGACAACACTCATGCATGTATCTATTTACAATGAACTTATCACAGGTTATGTATTTACACATACAAAATCTCATGCATATGTACACTTTTCAAATCTCTTTTTCAAGTACAAATAAGTACATAACCCCAAAACATATGGGTGACTATAAGAGCTGAACTAAATGATATTGCTGCAACATAAGTGAGTAGCATGCCCATCTTTTACACCTCCACAATGAAATTGTGCAACAAAAATAAATGCCTTCAACCGAATGACATTCATATGAAATATTGCATCATACAAGTTGTTATAATCTTCTGCAACTTGTCATACTTTCAACAGAAATTCAGGCATGCATAAGGCTTAAATTTGCATCTATGTACAAAGTAAATTCATGCCTTACTTGGTCAAGAAATCAAGCCATTTCTTGCCAATCCACTTCAATGGCTATTTTTAATGCTCAACATCTTATTCTTGTGAATCATCTAGACTCACATCGACGATGGAATTGCTAGTCACATTCACGCTAGTATTTTTATCCTCTTGATTCATGTGCTTGGGATGAGTGGTTGGATGCAGTGTCCAACATTGGGCAATGAGATGTCCCTTTTTCTGGAAATGTGTGCAAATATTTTGCATATTCTGTGCAATTTGCCTTCGCTTCGACTGTTTCCTGTATGCTTTCATTCTATTCCAGCATTTTGAAACTTCATGGTTACACAAACCAAAATAGGAACAAAAACTCTTTCTCCCATTCATGCATGCAGAATTATCATGTTTAACATATTCATAAACAACATGATTATGGGAATAATTATCCCTTGAATGCTACTTTGAATGTCCATCTTTTTCACCTTCTTGAGAAGATGAACTTGAAGAGGTTCAACCTCTCTTTTGAAGACCGAAAACATTGTTCATGTCCTTAGAGCTGTCACAACTCTCTTGTTCGCCATAAGCTGCATGTCTAAAAGCATCTTGCTGCAACATGGGTTTCAAATAATTGCATTCATCTTGATTACGAAATTTTCATGTTTTATGGTTTGAAACTACAACAAAATTCCTTCTTGGAACTATTTCAAGTGCCTTCATGGCTTTAAAACTTTCTCCATAAAGTTGTCCATAGCCAAGACCCAAATACTTAGGCCTTTCCTCACCATAATTGGCTCAACTATGCCTTGTGCATGTTTTCCTAATCCTTGACCTTCATAGCCCATTTTAATCATCAATTTGGACTCTATTCCTCTAGTTTGTTTTTCAAATGAACCTACACATTTATCTTGATAGGAAATTGAAGACAAATTTGAATTATTTACCTCTTCTTCAAGCACATGCTTGGCTAAGGCTTCTTTGGCATCATGGAGCTGAATATCCATCTCATGCATCTTTTTAAGAAGTTATTGCTTCTCTTTATTCATAGAAACCAATTTCTCTTGAAGTTTAGTGCTCTCCCTTACATCTTCATACAACTATTGCACCATATATTTAATGATGTGAAAGTCTTGCAACATCTCTTTATCAAAGAGTATTTCAAAGGAGGAGGATTTAGAAACATCACTTGATGAAGTTGTCATCACTATGCAAATGAATTAAAGAACTTCAACAAAAATTCACAAAGCTTTAAAAAAATTTGGCTGTAGATTCAAGCTCTTCTCTACAGCTTGTATCTCTTCTTCAAGCAACCTCTTTTGCAAACAATACCTCTTGTGCTTCAAGGGTTGCGTTGAGGTCCTTTGGGTAAGGAAGATGCTTTCAGCCTTCTTCATTATTGTCCTCTTCTAGAATTAGCTAGCAGTAGCTCCCATTCACCTCTAGCAAACTCAAACTTGTAAGCATCAATCAATTTGCAAACAGTTAAATTATTTTCACTATTAAACACCCTTCAAGTTAAACAAACAAGCAAGAAACCTTGTGCTCTATCAAGCAAGCAACCTAGTGCTATGTCAAGCAAGAAAATTAGTGCTCTGATACCAACCTGATCTAATATGGGTGGCTGAATTGTTTTTCTATGCAAGCACCTCCCACTCAATTAAAACAAATTAAGGATCTTGCTTATACATGCATGTGCGGAATTGAATTCTTGATTCAGGTGTATGTGTTTAAACTGGTTTAAGGCTTTATGCATGAGAAATTAATTTTTTTTTTAAGCTGATTAAAAGCATGTACAACAACCATAAATTGCAGAAAAATTAACCAACAATACATAAAAACAAACATAATAAAGGAGTTCACCGTCAACACTTGGGATACGTCTCCTTGAGCCTCCATCAATGGACTTGGCTCTTTGGGATTAAGATGGTAATTTTATTTTACAAGATGATGCTCATCTCCAATGGTTTTTTGGACTATACCAATGGGTTTAGAATACCAAAATACCCCTGGATTGACTGCTCAATCTTTGGAAATGGACCTAGGCTGCCTTGGGCTTGACCTCTTTGGTCAGTTTCCTTGAGCTTCCCTGAGATTATCAGTGACACAAAATCTCCTAGAAGTCCTATTCTTCTCCTGAAACCTATTCTACTGTCTCCATCACATATCAATCATCCAAAATAGGCTATTCATTTGCTCAGAATGAACTCAGGCTCCCCGTTCTTTGCCTCCAACACCTAGTGGCATTAGGCTCCCTGAAACTCCCCTGTGGATTATTTGGCTCTAGAAATCTCCAAATGCTTCTGAAAATCCCATCATTGGATTCATAAGGTTTAATATAGTCATAAATGACTATTGGTTTCCTGAGAATGGCCTCTAGCTGCCTTGGCTAGGCCTCATTCTCCTGCTGGCTCCTAGCGGCCCTTGGAACTTCTTTGAAGAAAAATCATACTCATAAGTCCTTATATGGCTCTGAAAACCTCACCAATGGCTCTAGAATGCTCGATTTAGTCAAGAATGACTCTTTCTTCTCTTATAATGGTAAAAAAATGAGCCTTATACACTTTTTCCCAATATCTCCTAGGAAAACTCCACTAAATGTGGAGAACTCCAGTTAACTGGAGTTAGATTAGGGTTGATCGCCAAATTTGGCATGCCCTTATGTGATCCGCCAATAAATCCGTGCATTAAAATTTATGGTTAGGGCGGTAGCCACATGCGCACCCCCAACTTTTAAGTGGCTTATACGTTAGCGGAAACAACGAAATACCATATCGGAGTTTCATTATACATACATACGTTTGTGATCAACATCGGATCCCTTTACGGGACTGAAATATCAAAAAAATTCGCAACCGTAATAAAAGGTACATCGCAATTCGCCCGAAATACCTTTTCGCAGATCACAGGATTTAAGATTTCACATATTGGAAATCTTAACCCATCGCTCTTCGGCTTATCGCACATATAACTCGTTGCACTTCGCAAGTTTTTCTTTATACCATTAAACCTTATTCCTTGCAAAGAGAAAAGTCGCTTCCCGTGTGCTACGATCTCCACCGTTGGTTTGGTCCTTGATCTGACGATCCTCGTTATCTCTCCACCTCCCTATTTCGCATCGCAGGTTAAACAATTTAACTTTGCGAAACTCTTTCGATGGTAAACTTTGTTCTGTGCGATGTGCGATGTTTCTCCACTGCGATGAGATCTCTCCCATTGATCTATCATTACTTCTTCTGTGATTTAATCACCACCGTTCAGCCCTCGTTGTTTACTGGATCATGATCGTCTGTTCCACCTGCAACATTTCCGTAGCTGTGCAATCCCCGATTCTATATGCATAGTTCAAGATTACATGAAAACCACCAATTCGAATCCCACTCTGTTGGTCGATTCGGTTCTGAACTTATTTTGGAAAGCGAAAAACATGCCATAAATAAATCATACGAACTCATAATTTGATGAAACGAGTTGTGTTGGAATCCTGGTGACGATATCTACGCTCTTGTCTTGGTTTGAATCGTTTTAGAGCACTATGAAATTTTAGCTAATCCTTAGGCCTTTATCCCAATTTGATCAGCCGATCCTCTTTTGGAAAGTTTTTTAAATATAAACGAATCTTCCATGTCTAGAAGCTTCGCGAAGCGGAGAGATGGAATTTTTTTTTGAGGATACGACCGAGGAATTCCCCTTTGGGTTTCTTGTTCCCATAAAATAGGAACTACTCCAAAGGATAAGCTCTTTTCCCATTATTTTAGGGCCCATATCCTTATCCTCCATTGTTATAAAAGGAGTCCTCTTTCACCTCTGCTTTTTGAGTTAGATTTAGATAGTTAGAAGCAACAATCATAGAGATAAGAAGTAATTATAGTGCTGTTATAGCTGCGGGAGAATAGTGCAGAGTGTGATTGTTTTTGTGTGTTAGGAACACAGTGAGATCTTAGAACTTTGTGTATGAGGGGGTTGCAAACGTGCTTGGATACAGACCTACCAAAGGAGAGCCTCAACATCAAGACTGGGTTGTAAACTCCCCTTGTCTTTATCATAATAAAATGCAACTGATGTTTATCTTCCACTCTTGTTTACATTTATAATGATATTTATAGCATTACTTGATCAGTTAGATAGGTTGTAATTGTTTTATGTTTGTCATGATTTTACGCTTGTCGTGGTATATTGACTGTCTGTACAGGTAATTGGATGTTGGTAGCAACGTGTATCAAGCTTGAGGAGAGCGACAGATCAAGAAGCTTCGACAGAAGATGACAACATAACATAAGAAGAAGGTAAATCATCTTCCTTGCTTTGAATTTCATCTACAATTTAGGAAGGTAGATGTTAGTATATTCCTGTAGTTGATAGAGCCACCCTAGGGCTGGAGAGATTGCCTCTGTCCACAGAGGGGATTTTCCTGCACAACACACATCCATCTGATGAATGTGCCAACCCATTTGCACTGAGAGTGCAAGGATGGATCTTATGGAAGAGTACCTTGCTACAGGCGCAAAAGTCTCATCATAATCTATCCCCTCGATCTGTGAGAATACCCGAGCCACAAATATAGCCTTGTATCTCTCCACACTCCCATCAGAAGCTTGATTTACCTTGTTGTTGAGGAGGTAAATCCCCTCTGCGGACAGAGGCGATCCCTACTAGCCCAGCAGGGGTCTAGCAACAATCAAACAATGCTATGACGCAGGTTCCTAGTTACGAATGAAAGACTTGGAATAGAAGCCTACCTGGATTCCAACGCTAGGATCTGAAGAAGAAGCGTCCCCGTTCCTCAGCCTTGGCAGATCACAATCCCTCCACGATCTCCGAGGATGAACACCTGCACATGGAAGAAACGAACAGATACAAGCATAGAAACCAGCATACGTAACTAAACATTAGTCAGAAAGGAAATTACTCACATTAACATGATAGAAAACGGAGTGGAACCATAATCATAATCATCTATTAAATAACCAGCGAAGAGAGATTACAACCAAGTTCTGACGTCGCGGTCTCCTTCGGACGGGTCTCCAGTCGTCCACGTCTCGCAAAGCTCGCCAAGGGAAGGGAAAACCTCTCCAGAGTCTCGTGACAATGGTCTCCTTACTTGAGTCAGCCTTAAGGGAAAGAGATGATTCTTTACAACACAAAGGCTCTTGGGAATATGGAGATTCAGAGCTTAGGCACTTCAAGACTAGCTTGCCATGGATTTGAGCAGGCTTTTATAGATGGGGAAGGAGGAGTTGGGATCCCTATTATTATGGGATTGGCCCTATCAACAAGGAAGGTTCCATGAGAGGTGGCAAAACCACTTCCCTTCCATAGAACTTCCGCAGCCAAACCTCCCAACTCAAGATAGGCAATGGTTTGTGAGTTTGTTGGAACTCAACTTCCGCCATCCTTATTTAAAAAGCAACTCCCAAAATGGGTGGCGCGACTATGGCTCTATTACAGAGTGCCAGTTGGCGCGACCTCTTTGCAGTAATTTCCCCATTGGCGCGAGTACTGAACTGCCTGCCCGCGCCAATGCCAAAAGGGATGTTTTTCATGACTTTTGCAAGGAGATGTCTCAAGGGAAAATAAAGCTCATGCTCAGAGGAATGCATTGATGATGTTTTCAAGGCATGACAATGTTCACAGGTCACAGAATGGGTCCTCCATTGTGCGGGATGGGAAATGGTAAGGACGGTGACAAATTACTGTGTAACAGATGCCCCCTAAAGTATGAGGCCCGAGAGGGAGAGGGGTGAAATGCTTTACGAGAACATGTTCAACTGAAGGCCCGCCGTCAGAAAACCTGTGCAGAAAGATACAACTGATATCTCAAGTACATGATGTATAAGTGGTATGGACGCAGCCATCCGAAACAGAGTATGCTATAATCCGGATCCAGGGTATGGGCGCAGCCATCCAACTAAGATCAAACTAATAGACTCAGGTATGGTCGCAGCCATCCAATCAGTGAGTCATGTACATAATGATAATAATCCACAATCGCAGCCTGGATTACAACAGACACAATCCAAGGTCTTGCGCTCCATCTCGACCCAACAAAGTACAAGTTCAGGCGTGTGAATATGTGAGCTGAAGTCGAACATGCAAGAACATCGTCGGATTACCAGCCAATGATGAAAGCTGTTAACCGACGCGAGAGAAACCACCAATAATGACAATGGTCCTCAAGGTACTACAGGTACAATCCATGGCGTGCGAATAAATGAGCTGACGTCGAACACCCGCAGAATCAATCGATCGGAAGCCAATGATGTAAACCTCTCGTCGAATGCGACGAACCTGCCATTGAGGCATGCAGGCTCCAAGGTACCATAAGGAGTCTCTAGACCAACTTCCTAGATAATGAGTTGATGTCGACAGGAAGTGACCTCGATCGAAGGTGGGCCATAATGATTCCCACATCATCGACACGAGACAGAGGAACATGATGTTTTGTTGTGAATCAGGATCGTATGAGAAACAGAGGAAGGTTGATATTTGCAGAGGCCAACTTCTCTTGAACACATGAACGGCACGACAGTGGACTTGGCAGCATTTGACATCAACGGATCAGAGGTCATGGTGACGAGGCAGTGAACAGATGAGAGGTCAAAAGAGATTACCCAAACCCATGGAGGCAAAGTGAAGCAACGAGATGAGATGTCCTCAACCCGACACGGATGCAGACAAGTGCCATGTTCAAGAGCGACATACCGCCGACGACAACGACGATGGTTCCATTTTTCCCCCACCATTTCTGGCGAGTACCCCAATTATTTTTAATAACAAGCTTGAAGGGGATAGCATATGCTTGCGATATAAGTCCGCCCTTCGGGCGAATCCATCCTAGTGCATTTAACGAGTCCTAGGAAGGAGAAACTCGGAGAACGTCATTTCGACTGAATCCAATGTCATCAGGGTTTAACGAGTCTGACAAAGGAAGAACTCGGCGTCTTTTCATGTTTAGAGAGTTTGAAAAGACAGCGAAAAAGAAAACTCCACAGGTCCCTTTTCGTAAATAGTTCCCCAGATCCGAAAAGGTAGAAAACAATATCCCGGAAAACCTCCTAGTCGCAATAGGCTAGGGTATTCCTTTTTCGTAATCAATCCATCCCAGCCCGAAAAAGGGTTAAACTTATACTGGGTGGATGTCGATTCGTGTCCATTTTAACGAGATTGAAACGACAAGGGCCTCGGCGATATTTTCATATTTAGAGAGTCAGAAAAGAGCTGAAAGATGACTCCAGAGTGACTTTTTCGTGTATTTACCGAGTCCGAAAAAGTATAAAATACAACTCGTTTCCATCTTTTAAGTCGCAAAAAACCTGCTGCTGCACATACCAAGCAAGCGTAAAATCCATTTTCGACATAACATATGCAAATATTTGATAAAGGGTCTGCAAGTCCAAAATGCACCCAGAAGAAAAAATGTTAGGACTATAGTATGGGTAGGTAGTTGTTTGGAAGATCATTTCTGCTGATATAATGTCTTCATGATTTTTGGCAGCTGATCCAAGAAATAAAATGGATGTGTCAAGTACCAGGCATCTAGCCTACTCCAAAGATCATTCTTTGAATTCTTGACACCTTCAAGAAGATGCCATCCCCATGTGGAGCCACTGTTAGCCCCCTATGAATTTTTTGACAAGCAAACAGGGGGCTAAAATGTCTTTTGAGCCTTCAAGGAATGCATTTCCTCTGAAAACACATCATCCTTGAAGCCTCCTTGTGCCTTTGTCCTTTGATAAATCCTCATTGTTGTTTCCATAAGAAAAGCCTCTCTGTTTGTGAAGAAGAAATGCCCAAAAGGCCTCCATTTCCCTTATTTCATCCCCATTAGGCCTCTGCCTTCATCACCTTTTTTCCCTTCTCATTTTCCCTCATTAACCATCTAAATCATCCTAACTCCCCTTTTAAACCTCACAAATATCCTTTGGCCAGTTTAATAGCCCCTTATTATCTCTACCGAATCCCTCTTTTAGCCTTAAAAATCCTTTTTTTGGCTTAAAAACCCACTTTTTACTTTATAACAGGCTAAGCCCCTTTTCGGCCAACCCCTTAACCACTTCCCCACATGACCCACGCCCAGACCCAATCGCTAAAGGCCTGGGTACTAATCGCAATCGGAAGAATCACGGGGGCACATTTCTTTGTTACGTTTGATTTTCCCCGATGCGATGGTTTTTTACACTATAGACCGCGGGCGCATTCTCGACCGTTGATCTTTCAAAGATCGGACGGTCAGCACTAAACTCCACACGCACCCGTCTCCTCTCTCCTATCACCCTCCGATTACATGAGAGTCGTCGATCTGTCTCCAAATCAGATGGTGGTCACTCAATCGCACCATCGCAATCGCCCAATCCCGTATCGTTGGTCCTCTCGATTGGCGCACACCGATTGGATCCCAGCCGTCCATCCCGCTTGATCCAGCGGCCCAGATTTCTTCTCATCCCACCCTATTTTCCATGATTGGTCACTCTCTGATCCAATCGCCATAGTTGATCTGCCGCCGATCTAACGGTCCAGAGCTAATCGCTTCATGAGCCCATCGGAGAGTTGGCCCTTGCCTCCTCCGCTTCCGATTGGATCCTGGTCGTCCATCCACATAAACCAATGATCCGTAGTGAACCCGATGGCCCACTTCACCCGTCAATCTTCTCTTTTCGTGCTCCATCTCCCAAAGTTTGATCTTTCCACTCCTGATCCAACGACCATCATCAATATTGCACATTTTTCGTGTCCAAGCTTTAACGCCTGAGAGTTACACGATATAAGCGGTTTTTGAAGGCCATGTGTCACACAGAAAGGCATATCGCATGATTTGGGGCATTTCTCTAAATTGCCTTAAGCCACGCGATACTGGTGGTTTTCCTCCTGAAACCACCTTTCCTCATTGTGTCCCCAAAACCCCCATATTTGATCACAGCCATCCATCTAAGCCAGATTAGCGGCCCATATCTCATCTCGCGTTCCACTCAAGTTTTCCCATCGCGCGACCTTAACACTTCACTGCGTCAGCTCAACCATCGATCTCCTCCTGAGATCTGACGGTCTAGGTTAAATCGCCCTCCGCCCATGACCGGGTCCCACCTTTCAAACTCATTTCATATGTTTTCATTCCATTTCCTTTGTATTTCGATTCAAAGGACCAAACCTCAGGTTTTTCATTAAAAATCATTTCTCCACTCACATTAGAACTTTAATGTTTTACATTAAGGTTTATTTCATTTTGCCCAACCTTCTAAAAGTCAGTCCATTGGTTAATCTCCACCGTCGATCATTGCCTCCACATTTGATCTAACGGTCCACGTCCATTTCTCCACCAAACTTCCATCAGAGTGTTTTTTCACCATCTGCAGTGTTTTCCACCATTTCCTCCACTACAGCCATTGTTTCCACAGTTGCGCCACCATTCCGTAGG
Organism: Pinus albicaulis; assembly: GCA_034641835.2. Classification (NCBI taxonomy): domain Eukaryota; kingdom Viridiplantae; phylum Streptophyta; class Pinopsida; order Pinales; family Pinaceae; genus Pinus; species Pinus albicaulis. The sequence goes on from CM076582.1 coordinate 148,628,792, forward strand.
CCTCCACAGCATTTCTTCTGCCACTCCCTAGATTTTTTAATCGGTTTATTTTATTGTGCAGGGATTACAGAGTGGTAATTTCACTTTGCCTCCACAGTCACAGCCACTGTGACTCGGAACACAGAGAGGCCATTACAGCAGCAGGGATTTAGGGTGTTAAGGCCCATAATTGAAGATTAAATGTTTTAATCCTTATTCAAGGGATAAAGATGCAGTTTGAAGACTAATGCACATGAAACAAGCCATATATATGTATATGTGAGAAGAACGTATTTTCTCAGAGAGTACGCCTTCGTACAGAAGTCTCCATGCCTCCTCGAGTTTCGAAAATCCATTTCACTGACAGAAAGCTTCCAAAGACTGTCAGGACAACAATAATGGAAGTATGGAAACCCAGAAGACCTTCAGTCACCTTACTTGCTTCAGAAGACAGAACAGAGTGCCTTACAGCCAGAAAGGACTTTCAAGAACACATCCGATGGTCAAATATCGACCTGACAGAGACTCCAAACCAAACTACAGAGTACAACGCAGAGCTATTAAGCAAAGTGGGCATGGATACTTCCTCCACTCTGTCTTAATGGATCCATTTAATTTATATCTACTTCCACAGCTACTCAGTCTCCTATAAGAACCCCTGAAGAACATATTGAAAAGGTTGTTGTTGTAATCGCAGTAGTAGGGATTCATTCGACTGTTAGAACAGCTGTTGGGGGAGAGTAGCTGAGTAGTTTGTAATGTAGTAGGCTGGGAGGAGAATCTTGGATTGTATCAGTCATTGAGCTCAGCGTATGTGACTGATTTTTCACATCAATTAATCAAGAAAATTTCACAGGATCCCGGTCTATATTACTGGTGATGTTTCTGCTATTGCATTGTTTTATTAAATTATTCATGTTGTCCATTTATTCTCCGATAGGAATCAGTAAATCAGGCTTAACATATACCCCTGCATGGTACATTAATGCCCGCTGCTCTTCTTATCCTTGATGTTTTTCTGCTGATAGTGAATCTAAGAGCAAATTCATGTAATTTAACCAGTGTAGTAGCTGTTATTCATTACTAGCTAATGTGTGAATTCGGAGTTTGTTGCTTAGTTGTTCTTGTTGGGTTTGAGCTAGAAGAATTGGGATACCGGGGATTTAGTGTGAGCACTTTCCACTGGAGTCCTTTTCAAATATATTGGCCTTTCTAAGATCTCTTGAACTAGTGTCAAAGCCTTGAAGGTTCAAATTCCTTCTCTGATCTCAGGCCTAGTTCTGTGTCTAAATCTTAAGTGTTTTCTCTTTGAGAGAATGTTGAAGAAGATCTAGAGTTAGATGACCTCTGATCTGATCTTAAGCTACCCTTTGTGTCTCTCCTTTCACTCCTTATTGTTCCATTTCACCATCTATCTTGAAGATCCTTTAGTATAGATGACTTGCCTTATGAGAGCCTTGCTTAGTTGCATGCAAGTAATCTCCTTTCATGACTCCATAGCCCAATGGATGGCACATTCCTAACCTATCCTCTTTTTCCAAAATTTCCTACTGCTTTGCTCCTTTCATTCCATAACCTTCTCAGTTAATGATCTCAAACCAACCCAACAACCAACCAAATCATTTTAAAACCCCCCTATGTGCTTCATACCTAGCCTAATACCTCATTTTGAGCTTTCAAAGATATATCATTCTTTTCTTTATGGAGAGATCCCTCTCCAGGTCCAGGAGGGCTAGATTCTAGGGCCCCAAAGTGGTTTTGATGTTGTTCGGTCTTTTGGTCTTGCCAATCTAGCCAAAACACTTGAACCCCAATAGTTTCTACAGTCTAGATTTCCAGTTATATTTACATTATGAAGATCAGTTACATCTCATGTTGCCTTGGACATTTTAGCATCAAGTTTACTTTTGGTTCAACCACAGTCAAAAGATTCAAGTGTCATATCAGATCAGTGACTAGCTTCATTTGAAGTTTCATGTTCCTTGAGTTAAAGTGGAAAATTGCAGCTGCTAGGGTAGGTAGGAGTGTGTGAATAAGCTCAAAGACGAATGGGCATCTTTCAGTAGGTATGAAGTTGGTTTCTCTGCAGTGACCATCAAGCATGAGCCCAAGGTGAAGGCCATTAGAGCTTGAGGAGGAGCTTGGAAAAGTTTCAAAGTTTTATTCTAAAGGATGGATAGCAGCACTGGAGCTACAGGTTCTTAGCGTACCACAGGGGCACATTATCCCAAGTGGAGGCACTATTATCACCCAAAAATTCTCAAAACATCATTGTGTCAACTCTGTTTTAGGTCATGATTTCAAGTAGTTCTAAAATTCATTTTAAGTCTTGGTAAAGGGTAGGTCATAGTTTCATAAGTTTTAAAGGTCATATTTCAAGTTCAAATAAAGTCTTTTAGGTCCATTCCATGATTAAAAAGTCATATTTTTCATTTAGGGGTCATTCCATTAGGTTTTGGGTTGAAGTTCTGCAATTAGCCAAGAATCCACACTTTCGTAGCGCATCTAGTTCAAAAATGAGGAAATGCGCTATGAAAGCACTGCTACTTTCGTAGTGCGCTACGAAACTGCTGTAGCAGTTTTTTCAGTCATGAAGAAAAACTCTGTTTTCTGGTTTTAGTAATGAACTTCCAATTTGGTTTTTGGGCAACTGAAAACTAATTTTTGAAAACTGAAAGAGGTTTTTCTTCCTAACATCTCCAGCTACAATAAACTATCTCAATTTTCTCACAAGGGTTACTAATTAGGCGTTACAAGTCTTTCTTTGAAGCCCTATTTTCAAAAAGTAGAGTTTTCTTATTTTACACATGTTTTTCAAAGACAGTTTCTGAATAGCAAGAGAAGTATTTCAAAAAAAAAAGAGAGGTTTTTGTTCAATATAGAATGGTCTAAAAAATCATCCTTTAGTTTAAAAAAATAAATTATGGATGAGGAGATACAAGCTCTGTCTCAACACCTATTTTTCAGATAAAAACAATACAAAAAAATGGTCAAATTTATAAGTCAATTTTTCATTAAGCTGAAGACAAATGTTGATGAAGATCATGTTTTTGAGGATAAGTTATATGTTTTGATAAAAATATTAGTCCTTGTGAAGTGTAAATATCCTCAAATCAAAAATTTCTAAAAGTCTGTTTTGAAATAAGCTTACACAATAGTTTCGTAGCGCGCTACGAAACTGCTGAAGATGACTTTTTGCATCTTTACATATGAATTTTGGGATAGGGTTGATGGGTCTTGAGTTTAAATGTTGCTGGTGGAAGCATGAAGACTACAGGTAAAGGCTCCAATTGTAAAACAGGAGAAAAAAGGGGTTAAAGGAAAGTTTTTCAATTACCTACAAACTGCGCTACGAAAAGAGGCTACTTTCGTAGCGCAGACATATTCATACCCTTTTACACTATTTCGGAGATTTTTATTTGCACAGGTGGAATATTAAAGGTTTCAACATAATTATTAACACATGTGACACATATGAAACTAATCTACCGACGTTAACAAGTGTTCGAAGATGAAAATGGAAGTTAAGGGCTAAAAAGCAGGAAACCTGTCTCCTGATTTTTAGGACAGTTTTTAGCATCATCAATATGATTACCTCAAAGGTGGAAGCATCATCAAAATTCGAATTCATGGGATTGCAGATGGAAAAATATGTAATAATTATTAGATAAGGTTGTTAGGATCATATTTAAAGGGTTTTAGTCCTATTTTTAATAGGACTTTATTTTAGGTTTGCAGCTGTCTTATGTAATAAATACCATGTTATATGGTTAGGATAGGTGTCATAGGTAGGTATTCGAGGTGTCTAGTGGAGGATAAGCTTATACTATGTTGTAAATCATCTATAAAGGATCAAGAGGTTGAATTAAGAAGGGGTTGGAGACTTTTTGGCAAAACTGGTGCATATTGTAAAAAGACTGTTTCAGTTAATGCAGAGAGCTTCTATTTGACCAACTTGAGATTCAGAAGGGGTGTTTAGTGTTTTCCTACTCTATCGGTACTGCTTATATATCTTATTTGCAGTGGTTTTCATCTATATTACTCAGAAATAATCTTCAAGATGCTTTGACTTCCTTTATAAATGGACTGACTGTGTTTTTACTTATTTAACGTCGAAAAAGTTATAAATATGTCTAATTGGTAAAAATAAAATTACTTTTACTATTTACCTTGGTAGAAAACAACAGTGGTCCATTTGGAGCAGAAACTTCCGTCGACGATTGCGACCAATCTAGGCAACCATTCAGCTTCTCGTCTGTCACAGGTAAAAGGCGCTCCCTTGCTCTACATTTTCATTCATTTTTTAATGATTTTCTCTTAAGAATCAGTTCTATAAGGCCACTCTTAAAAATTTAGGGCTGCGCCCATTGGCGCGGGTATCGGGCACGGACCCGCGCCAATGAGCTCTTTTTTACAAAGGGCTCGCGCCACATGGCGCGACTGTTCGCAAAACAGCCGCGCCAGCGGCCGAACCTTAAATTTCGCCCAAAATTTCGACATTTAAACCAAATTTCTTGGAATTTGAAGCTCATCAAAGATCTAACCAGGGGTTTTTGACCATGTGAATGCAGATAATCACTCAAAATGGCAATCGAATGGAAGGAACGAGAGCACGGAGACGAGGATGAATAGGCCATGCAAAGCCAAGCTTGCATGAATGCACTTAGAGACTGTGGATTGAAAAAGTTCTTCCTCACGCCATGTTTACGAGCTCAACCCGAGCTCCTCCAATATCTAATCAATATCTGGGATGAAAATGAACAGGTGTTCAGGTTACGAGACCAGGTGTTAGAACTGGAGGTCACTGATGTTTATTTCATTACTGGATTGTCCCGCAGAGGTCCAATCCCTGTACTGACTGGAAGCAGACCATCCGGGGAAAAGATGGAACAGGTAATGGCACGGGTGTGCCGAGGGGCACAAACAGGATCAGGAAGCAAGAAGGTGGATATCCACACCATCCCTGATCTAGCACTGAGAGTAGTTCTCCATACCATTAAGCGGGCTGCTGGGTCGCAGGCTCCGCACGAGGCCACGAAGACTCAAATCCTGCTGGCCTCAGAATGCATGGGTCCCCTACTGTTCAACTGGGCAGAAGCAGTAACTATCAACATGAAAAGGCAACTCACAAAGTACAAACAGGGGAAACTGAAACAGTTCGGTTATGGTTCCATCTTGGTATCATTCATTCTGGAACGCATACCAATCTTCCAGGGCCAAGGGGCCGCAGTGGCGAGTCCGATACCACGAGAGCCATGAATGGCTCGCTGGGCAGCACTGATGCCCAGTTCTGGAGGTGGCCAACAGATGTCGTGGAGGCCAGATTTCTTTAGGTGGTTACGGCGCCAACTGATCGTCGTGGAAGACTGGCCCTATTCAGGAACTGACTTTACCGGGGACCCAGATCTCCCACTACCAGAAGGAGATGACTGGGACGAGGAGCTGGGTAAGACCTCATATTTTTGATTTTATGTTTATATGTTTTTTTGTTAATACACATTCGTCTTAACACAATTATATATGCATGCAGATGTAGGACCTGAGAGACCAGCCGGGATGTCTCCAATCTCCCGGAGGACACAACTCGCCCCTGAGATCCAGGGGGAAGGCACCGGAGGAGAGGAACTGATCCAGAACCTTGAGGGGATTGCCCATGGGATCCCCGACTATGCCCGGCTAGCAGACGTACTGATGGCATACCAACGCCACACGGTGGGAGTTCCGAACCGGATCCACCGAATCCTGAGGCACCTAGTGCGTGCAGTGACGTGCTACCATGAGCACCATGCGGATTAGTCCTTAGGATTTATGCCACACCTATTTTTGAGAGACATAGTGTCTCAGGATGTACTAAGATGATTATGTATATTTTTTGAGTTTTGTGATGCACACTGTGCAAAAACATTTCGACACACATATATATATATACATATGACTATTTTGGATGGATCTTTCTTTACATGTGATGATGTTTTCTATATGTCATGCAAATATCTAATACAGATGTAATCTAATGTATCAGTTACATAACAAACGACCCAATGCGAAATGTATTCACACAATGTATCTAATCACACATTTCATTTTTACGCAAGCTTAAAAGCACACATGAACACACACATATGCAAACTATGCTTGAAGTGAGGAAGACGGGCATGCCCCCAAGCATGGTGTCTCAATTCGAGGTGCATGCCCCCCAAGCTTCAGTCGATTGAAAATGGACTGAAGGTTCAAAACAAAATTCGAATTGAACATGCTCGTGTTTCATTATTTTAACGAGGTTGACACACCTAAAAGAACTATCCTTAAACAACTTGTTTCATGTTTTAAGGAGCTTGACACAAATGAAGGAACTATGCTCCGAGATCCTGGTTTCATTTTTTAAAGAGCTTGACCGAGGGAGGAAACCGTGCTCTAACCGACTTACATCAAAATGAACAAGAAGGTGGTACTTCCAAGAGTTCCACTCCTGATGGAAGGGAAACATCCTGGAAGTCAGGACCCAATTCCCCCAGCACATTATGCACGACGGCATCATCACTGAGCACAGGCACGGGGTAGGTAGACACATAGTTGACCTGCGGTGGAGCAGATACAACGGGTGGATAAAAACCTGGAGGGGGTGATGGTGGACCAGTTGCCACATTAGGACCAAAGAACGAAAGCTGATCAATGGTCACGATCCGTCCTTCATGTGGAAAGCACATCACGCGAAAGAGGGAGGAGACAAGCGCTCCCATGGCATAGGTGTAATCGCGCCCCAAAAGCAGATTAAAATCCAAGGGGCCTGGAACGACCATCACGTCCATATGGACGGTTTTGCCTCCCAAAGTAACAGGTAACCTTGGAAGGATCCCCAACGGTTGACTCGTTCTTCTATTGAATGTCAACAGATTCTGTGTAACAGGCGCAAGCGGTGGTGAACCGAAAGCTTGCCAGGTAGTTGATGACAGAATACTAACAGAGGCACCTTCGTCTATAATGGTGCTGGGTACGACTAGACCAAGAGCCTGTATTGTGATCTCGAAAGGCACATAAGACGGAAGGCGAAATCCTGCAAATCGACTCCAATCAAAGGAGGCGACCAAACTACTCGGAGGGGCTACCATCGAAATGCGAAGGTATTCCCCTGATGTTACGGTAGAAGAAGCATCCTCCATGACCTCCATCTCGAAGGCGGGAGGGATATCCTCTGGAGCCTCCATCATGGGAGGTGGAGGAGCGACTTCTTGAAGTACAGGGACAGGAGAATCTTTCTCCAAGTCTGAAGAATCTGAAGAGACCAGAAGGACATGAGGGGTGTGAGATCCACTCTCGACAGAAAAGACCTGGTGTACCGCGGACGGGGCCAGTTCAACCGATCCTACGACCAATGGTTGGTCAGGGACGGATTCGTGAATTTGAATTTCTGGGGGAGTGGGATCGACCAAGGATGACTCTTGACCAATCGTAGGATCAGCTGGCGGAGGACTCAAAGAAAGCCGATTATAACTAGGTGGAAGGCGTGGTGTAGAACCGGTCGGGTTGTCCAAAACTCGTTTGGCTTCATCCATATAAGGACAAAGGTGAATGGCATGGTGCCCTTCACACAACTTACAGGGATTGGTGATCTTACCCTGCTTCTTAGGAGCTTGATCAGTACCAGTTGAAGATGTGCCCTCAACTTGGCTCCCAGAAGTCAAAGGCAACGGCGGACGGCCATCGGACCATGCTTCGAGCACCTTGGGGATGCCAGGGCAGTCTCGAAGAAGATGGTCTCCCGTGCACAACAGGAAAGGGAACTTGACTTTTCGTGGAGGGTTGGAAGGTTTATCAAGAGGAGATATTTCAGAAACAGTGGCTGCACTTTTAGCCTCTCGCTTATCAGACTTCTTCTTCTTTGTCTTCTTCTTCTTCTTCTTAGCCACCTGGTTACTTGAATCCAGACTTTCACCGGGCGAAGTAGAAGAGGAGGACGCAGAAACAGGCGAAGAAGGGGAGAGGTCCACCTTGGAATCAACATGAGGTTGTTCAGGTGGAGGAACTGATTGAACATTAGTGGAGACATTCGGGACAACAGAGGTTGAGAACAACCAAACAGGCAACCCAACAGTTAACCCAGGAAGGGACAACGTCGCCATGTAGGGAGCACCAACATTTCCAAAAGGAGGAAAATGACCAGGATTCCCTTCTGAGGGGATTCCTTGGTTGGTAAACTCTGAAAAAGTTGCCATCAAACTCAAAACCACACACGGGCTGAAAATGAGTTAAGACACACGATCAAACGGTCAACAAGCAATATCTAAGCGGGCGTGTAATCGTGGGCGATTAATTTTACCACATTGGAAAGTAAGAAATTCTACCGTTTCATATTTTAAGAGTCGAGAAACGATAAAAAGATGACTCTATCTCTTTCAGAGTTGACACAAGCATGAAAGGACAAGCGCTTGATGGTCTTTTCAAGTTTAAGGAGTCAGAAAAGACCAAATGACTGCTCGGGAAAAACTAGGCACAAAGGGTGTACCAAATATCCGTGAACTGCAATATACACCTTGGTTTCAAATAATGAAACAGAAATCGACCAAGGACTTTCCGTACGTGCAGGTAGTCTCCCCGAATGCTATGTTCGGTGTATCACGGGTATAGGGCGGCAGACTCGGCTTCCTGTGGATAAAGGATTGAAAACCTATAGGGGTCTCCCTTTATATACGCGACGGTACGGGGAGCACAAGTCCGTACTAGCGCTGTCTAAAGCCAACAGGCGAACGACAGCTGCTAGGTTTAACGACGTCGGAACACGTCTGTAGCCTAGACCTTCTAAATATGTTTCGTTAAGTTCCAATGCTGCCTTAGGTTAATTGAATAAATTTTGCAGTTGATCTTCAATTAAGTTTCAATTTTCAGGCCCTATCGTATGTAGTGTCTCAAAAGACTCCTAAATGCAAAGCTATATGCCACAGTGCAACATTTCGTTCGATGAAAACTAATTAGAGAAGAGTTGAGAGCTTTTACACAAACGAAATGAAAGGAAACCAAGCAACGAGATCTCTAATGCAACTAACGCAATTGACAACTTTTCATTCAAAACACTAATCACTAGTGATATGGAAAAGATCACAATTTGCACTAATTAACAAAAGCAAAAGAGATTTTTTTTTGATTTTCAATGTTTAATGGCTAATATGCACTAATCAAACTTGAAAACAAACGGAACAACTTGAGAAACGATTTTCAAGAGAGTGAAACAAACAAATTTCACTCAACAATACAAGCCACCAGATCCCCAAATCGACCAAAGCCTCTCAAAGCAAAGAAAAGACTCGAAAGCTTCCAATGGACCGTGTGATCTAGGTCCAAGGCAAGACCAAACGAATTTTGAATGAAGGAATGAACAATCACTCAAAAATCGCAACAAAACAATGAACAACTACTTAGAGAATGTGGAGAATCAATCAGATAGTTGACAAGACAATCAAAACACCAAAACTCCCAAGGAGGGCTCGATACACTAGGCCACTAGATGCCCTAGGGCTTAAAACGTGAAATCGGTAGATAGAAGCAAACAACCAAAGGACAGAGGTGAATTCCCAGCCAAACAGGACTCCAACACACTCAGGCAGTCGGAAAATCAAGAAGAAAAACAATGATCAAATTCAGAGAGCTCAAAAATGAGAAAACTAAAAAAACTTACAGGGGTGGCGCGACTGTAAGTGTGAAACTGGCGCCAGAAAGCGATTGGCGCGGGTTGAACAAAGGCAACATGCGCCAATTGGCGCGACTGTCGGGTTAAAAACCGCGCCAGTCGAGTTTCTCAGCAAAAAATTAAAAACAAGCTACTCCAGAAACAGACCAATGCAAGCTAAGCAATCCAAGAAGCAAAAACACACAAAGAACCCAACCCAAAAGGTTCATCAAGCAAGGAAAAGCAAGATACAAATGGCAAGGCAAGACAAAGACTCCAAGTTGTTCAGTCCGTAAACCAAACCGGAGATTGACTGAAGTAGCGTTGATCTACTCCACTAATGCAAGGCAAAAGCGTTTCGAAGGCTATCTGGCTGTACTTCAGGCTCCGTCTATAGTTTACAAATCAAACAACAAGCTGGATCCCCAGTGGAGTCGCCAAATTGTTGAGGAGGTAAATCCCCTCTACGGACAGAGGCGATCCCTACTAGCCCAGCAGGGGTCTAGCAACAATCAAACAATGTTATGACGCAAGCTCCTAGTTACGAATGAAAAGACTAGGAATAGAAGCCTACCTGGATTCCAACGCTATGATCTGAAGAAGAAACGTCCCCGTTCCTCAGCCCCGGCAGATCACAATCCCTCCACGATCTCCGCGGATGAACACCTGCACATGGAAGAAACGAACAGATACAAGCATAGAAACCAGCATACGTAACTAAACATCAGTCAGAAAGGACATTACTCACATTAACATGATGGAAAACGGAGTGGAACCATAATCATAATCATCTATTAAATAACCAGCGAAGAGAGATTACAACCAAGTTCTGACGTCGCGGTCTCCTTCGGACGGGTCTCCAATCGTCCACGTCTCGCAAAGCTCGCCAAGGAAAGGGAAAACCTCTCCAGAGTCTCGTGACAATGGTCTCCTTACTTGAGTCAGCCTTAAGGGAAAGAGAGGATTCTTTACAACACAAAGGCTCTTGGGAATATGGAGATTCAGAGCTTAGGCACTTCAAGACTAGCTTGCCATGGATTTGAGCAAGCTTTTATAGACGGGGAAGGAGGAGTTGGGATCCCTATTATTATGGGATTGGCCCTATCAACAAGGAAGGTTCCATTTGAGGTGGCAAAACCACTTCCCTTCCATAGAACTCCCGCAGCCAAACCTCCCAACTCAAGATAGGCAATGGTTTGTGAGTTTGTTGGAACTCAACTTCCGCCATCCTTATTTAAAAGACAACTCCCAAATTGGGTGGCACGACTACGGCTCTATGACAGAGCGCCAGCTGGCGCGACCTCTTTGCAGTAATTTCCCCATTGGCGCGAGTACTGAACTGCCTTCCCGCGCTAATGCCAAAAGGGATGTTTTTCATGACTTTTGCAAGGAGATGTCTCAAGGGAAAATAAAGCTCATGTTCAGAGGGATGCATTGATGATGTTTCCAAGGCATGACAATGTTCACAGGTCACAGAATGGGTCCTCCATTGTGCGGGATGGGGAATGGTAAGGACGGTGACAAATTATCTGATGAATGTGCCAACCCATTTGCACTGAGAGTGCAAGGATGGATCTTATGGAAGAGTACCTTGCTACAGGCGCAAAAGTCTCATCATAATCTATCCCCTCGATCTGTGAGAATACCCGAGCCACAAATATAGCCTTGTATCTCTCCACACTCCCATCAGAAGCTTGATTTACCTTGTAGATCCATCTCGATCCAACCATTGATTTTTTGACAAGTTTTGGGACTATCTCCCATGCATTGTTCTTGAAAATGAAGTTATACTCCTCCACCATTGCATCAAACCAAGTAGGCTGATGCAATTCTTCCTGAAAGGAAGATGGTTCAATCAAAATACATTTTCTCATAAGAGCCATCTATCTAGTAAATCAGTCAGAAGACTATCTCTATCTACGTTGTGAAGTAGGGGCTCCTACATTCTGTGCAGCATCAATTCTCAGTCTATCAGCTTCCGTGGTGTGCCTTTTGCCATTTCTGATGGATGGCTCTGCATGAGTGTTTTCCTCCACTTCGTGAACCTCCTCATGTGGTCGATCCACATCTTGAGACTCATCCTTGGGAACCAATAGTTCCTCCTCTACATGCAAGTCCAAATCCCTCTCAAGGGACAACCACATGGCTTTCACCTCATAAAATTTGATATCCCATCGCAAAACAATCATTCTTTTGTTTGGAAAATACACACGATAATTATGGGGTGTTTTAGTGTACCCCAAAAAAATCCCAACCTCAACTGTTGGTTCCAGCTTATTCCTAACGTCCTTAGTCACATGCACATAAACAAATGAGACAAAAATATTAAAGTGTGAAACATCAGGTTTCTTACCAGTGAAAGCCTCTTCAGGTGTACTCATGCCAAGTACTCTATTAAGACAACATTTTTGCACATGTACCACTGTATTGCATGCTTCCGCCCACAAATGCATCGGTAGGCCTTGATCATGCAAAATTTCTCATGCTGCACCCACTATAGTTCTGTTCTTGCTCTCCATGACCCCATTATGTTGTGGGTTATGAGGCGCTATGATTTATCTTCGAATTCCTTCTTTGCTGTAGAAGATCTTGAATTCGTTAGAGATGTATTCTCCACCATTATCGCTCCTAAGAGCCTTCACTTGCTTCCCTGACTCTTTCTCCAACAGTACTTTAAATTCACATAACTTAGAGAATGTTTGATCTTTCTTCTACATGAAGGAGATCCATCACTTATGGGAAAATTCCTCAACAAAGATTACATAGAAATTATGTTTTGCTGTTGAAGCAACAAAGAAAGTACCACACACATTTGTGTGAACTCTCTCAAGGATCCCCAAAGCTCGATTTTCCTTCTCATGAAAGTTGGCCTTTACATATTTTCCCATAGTACATCCCTTGCATGTATTTGAATACGCAAGTGTATCCTTGGGAAGACCAGTAGATCTGTTGCTTGACTTTCAAGGCTCCATGGTGAAGAATGCCCAATCGCCTGTGCCATAATTTGCCGTCATCCTGGCTCACCACTTGATCTGCCTTTCCCATCATTGTTGTGCAACCATATACCTCCAAATTGTAGAGTTTATTAACTCAAATCCCTATCCTCTTGGCTTGACCCATTTTTTTATGTCGCAGGAAATCTTTTTCATCACTAAAAACAATGTCATAGCCTCTATCCTCCAATATTGCGACTGCGAATTTTTTTTTCTTCAGACCTAGTACATTCATCACATATTTAGATTGAAATGGTTTACCTGACTCCCTCTAAAAGGTAGTGGAATTGATGGAAACCTACATTAGGTTAACCATGACCAAGTTATTTGATACATTGAAGACAAAAGGCACCTTGATCACACTAATTCCTTAGGTAATTACATTGACATGGCCCTTGGTTTTTCCTTTTCACACCTACAAGAGAGTACGACGGACATATGCTGGGAAGTTTGGGTAGATTTCCATGGGAACAACAAAGCAAGATTGTGGCAGTGAGGTAGTGCTACACTGCGAGAGTAACAGGACTGTGGAAGTATCGTAAAGCTTGGAAAAATTCAAAATTATTTGCCTATATCTACAACCAACACTTCAATCCATTTTCAAACACCCTTCCCAACACCTGTACACTTCTAGAACAACAACACCTTTGTAAAGCATCAAATCATCAAGATCATACATTGACCACCAACTTGTTAATATCAATTGCAAGCTAACTAGATCTTCTGTGGTTGAAATCAATGGAAATACCACACTTTCAAAAATATCCCCCTTTGGTATTGATGGAAACATATAATTACATCACCAAACTTATTTTCATTCACTATTAGCTAGTTGGTCTCATTCTCACTCTAGTGGCTGGCTCACTCCCCCCCTTTGACATCAATGAAAAAGGGTAACAAAGTATCGCTAAAACACCGTGCTAAAAAAATTGAACATTATTGGCATCAAATGTTTTATGATGAAACAAGATCAACTACCAACACCTGCAATATAGACAATAGAAACCAAAGAGATTTTATGCTCATACTTGGATATATTTGTAACAATGTGACATCATGCCAATCATACTAGCACCATGAATTTCTTATTTTCTGATCATACTCACCCTAAACATGTATTGTGTTTGCAATCATCTTCCTCAAGTTGTTGTTTTGTTGGTCCTCTTGGAGCTCATACCTCCTTGCGCCATGGAAGAAGCTACATAAGCTAGGACAATGGATCCACACACCTGACCATGACCATTGAAAACAATGAAATTACAAGGCTTGATAATGATATACATGGCTACAATAATTACATCCAAAATCCCATACATGGTTGAAGTAAAATATCTTCCTTCTATGTAAGCCTATACCAATGTCTCTCTACCAATACACCAAATGAAGAGAAAAACAATAGCACGAGTCTATATCTTTCACTCTATGGCACATACATAGCTAAAATAAATAATCTCTACAATGCATGTCTGAAACAATGAATCACTCTCCGACACATGGATGCACCAAATATGCTCTTTTATGCATAACTGGTGTAAGGGGTTTTCAAGCATTTTTTCCAAATGATAAACAAATACATGCATGTGGATTAAGGACATGATATTTAACTCAATCATACAATGTATAAATATGCTACAAGATAAATGAGTGAAATCAAAATGAAAATGACACATAGCCCTTAAAATCATAGTGCCATGCAAAACTCCCCTTGAGCTCTTTATACATTCTGATTTACATGTTGATTCTGCGGATCTGATAGTGCATTTTGGCTCTCAGACACACCATGCATTTTCTGCTACCCATATTCATACCTTATTCATGCTGACATGCTATTTCCATGTGCTACCCATGAGACTATGCATGCCTCACATACACTTATGCACTTTTTTGTGAATATATTTGAGAATAATGGACTGTAGTGGGCACTAGCTGCTACTACTTCACTTGCTGCTACTCTTTCTTCTTCCATACCTTGGTAGGATACTTCTTGGCATGTGAATTATCTTCTAGTTTTCTACTGGGCCTACTATGGACACACTACACCTTCACTTTTTGTTGCTCTTTCTTCTTCCATAACTTGGTAGGCTACTTCTTGGCATGTGTGTTTTCTTCTAGTTTTCTACGAGGCCTACTATGGACCATCAACACCTTTTTCTTGGCTTTCATTTATAAACTGAGCAACTTGTAATCTCTAGCTGGTGACCAAGGTTGTCACAGGTATAAAACCTCACATGACTGAGATGTAAGGAAAGAGGACTAAATATTCTGCTACTCATGTCAAATTTATGCCTAACATTGATCAAGCGCCTTGTGACCAAACATGTTACATGAGAAACAATAACCAGAAAAAGCATTAGTCTGCATGTTGGCTATAGATTTCCTTGGCTGGCCAAACTGTTGCATACTATGTTGGTTAGATGTGAACACTCTACTTCTACTGTTGGTTGCAACATATCTAAAGTTGTGGCAGTTGTAACACTTGATCTCATCCATCAAAGGAGCAAAGGGATTATTTCTTCTTCTTTGAAATATGAAATATTTTCCATAATCTTCTCTTAGAGAGAATGGTACTATAAACGTAGATGCTCCTTTTGGTCCATTCCTTTGTTGTTGTTGGATCTACTGCTTGTAACTTCTTTTGTTGCTCATCTTCATGCCATTATATGTTAAAGGCTTCTTCGACTTCACACTATTGCTTGAATGTGCTTGTGAGCCATATTATCCCTTCTAAAATCGAAGACCATATCTATTCATGGGAGATATTTGGTTGCTAAGTAGGCTATCCAAAGCCTTGGTGCTCTTCTTCTGCTTTAAGTGGTTGTCTTTATGTTCCAACTACTTTCTCAAAGAGGCAACTTCAGCCTCAAGCTCTTCCGCACGTCCCTCTCTTTATTTTTGTTGAATGGCCACCACATATTCAAATCTCTTCACTTATTCTAGCTATATATTCAAACTAATGATCTCTCCTTTGATGATAGCCTCCTTATCATCTCAGATCCACAAAATATTTTCTTGATTTATACACACATATATCATCCTACTTACTTCAACAGATAGTTTCTCGATTACAACCATGGTTTTTACGGGAAAATTTGGCTTGATAAAGTATGATACTTTTAACCCAGTAGATTAGAGAATGATCTACCCATATTTTTTGCGATTGTGAACAACATCAAAGAGTCAAGACACAACCATTTTCTATGCAAACAAATAAATTCAACACTTGTACATGATAATATGGAGAACATAATATGAAACTTAGTATCCTTGCAGGTCGGTGGAGCCTCCCGAGTCTGATCCAGAAGAATCCCACATACACTTGAAGATCTCGTTCCACTTGCAATAAAATAATACCCTACATACAAAACCACCAAACAAGCAAACAATGGCCTTTCTGCAGAGGGTCTTTTAGCTTAAAACCTACATATGCAAGAATATAACATATTCAAAACATAGAAACAGGAAATGAACATTTATTTATTAATCCAAAATGAAAGCACATCAAATGTATACCTTCCAGTAAGTGAGGCCTCCTCTCAAACCAACAAAATGATCTCCTCCTCTAGGTGTAATAATCTTAATCACATGAGCATAAGATCTCAAGTACAAAAGAATATAACTCTCTCAATATTCAGAATATCATCATTAATTACCCAAGACTCACTAACTAGCCCGACCCTTTAGAATCAATGGTATAAATAGGATCTAAGGCTTCTCTCATAGGATGAACTTGGACACTTTGAATGAACAAAATTTATGAAGCTTCTTTAATAATTCATGCAAGACAACTTGAATCCATGATCCTCTAATCCAATCACATAGCCAAAGAAAGATTCTAGAATATCTACCATCATCATTGGGAAAAAATAGAGAAATGAAGGAGGTTTTCGCTAGGATAACAAGGATTCTCAATGAAGACAAGTTTCTTTAACCTGATCAACACTCTATCCTAGAAATGATGCATAAAAATAACTAAAAAAAAGGGCCAAGCATGAAAAAAAGGTCATCATTATGAAAACTCATAAAAATTGAATCTAAGAAGGGGATTAGGATGATAATAATGGTTGACTCAAGTTCAACCTTAAGAACTGATGCATCATCATCCCGACTGATCATATCTAAGTGGTTATCATCACAAATATCCGATGCATAACTCATAAATAATTCATCAACATTTTTACCTTTAGATCCATTTTGCTGTAATACATCTGGTTCTCTTGCACCTTAATAATTTGATTTCTTCCCTTGAAAATAAACTGTTGAAATCACACTAGGAGGTGCACCTCATTAGGCTATTACTCTTCCTTTTGAGAGGCATCCTTCTTTTCTTTGTGCTCTTCTTCTATTTCTTTCTATTTCTGCTGCCACTATCTCCTCCATACACAACTTACAATTTGTACCATATATCTTTTGGAAAATCTCATATCTGCTATATTCTCCACATTTTCGTTATGGAGATGGTTATATATCACACACTTTTCTCAAGCATTCAACTGTTTCACCTTAAATGAAAGAGGATCCTTACTATAACCTTCAAACACCATGCTCCAAACATCATATCCACAAGTTGACAACTAGGATTTAATTTTTTCTTTCCATACATGGTAATTTGCAGTACTGAGTAGAGCCACTCCTCGATGGTCCATATGGAAAAGAAATTTTTTTTTTTTCCTAGATCTTCCTTCCAGTGGCCAATATGCACCTGAAATCACCTGATATGATACCAATTGTTGGGATCTTGACAATACTAATGGGGGGGGGGGGGGGAATTGAATCAGTATTGTACCAATGGATCAAATTTTAAACTTTTTGTCTTATTTTACAAATCACTGGATCATGAGCCTATTAGAAAAAAAATATAAATCACATATGTAAAAATAAACATGAACCATGAGAGAAAATACAAGTGCACAAGTATATCATAAGCAACATATAAAAATCAAGGCATAAGCACGTAAACCATAATTACATGAGAATAATAGATATAAGGTGGAAGCCCTTCCAGGAGAAAAATCATAATCTTCTTATATTTTTTTTCTTCTTCTTCTTATTAAAATTCTTCTTTTACATCATGCATTGACCAACACCATTGTGAAATCCCTGACTTGCAATGCGTGTGAACACCCACTTTCTCGAACCCACTACCTGATGGAAGCCACCACTTACTGAACTATGCAGGACACCACCTGTTGGAGGTCAATACCTCCAATAGTTTCTCCAACCAACACTGGAAAGAAGCCACCACTTGCTACACTGAAGGTCCCAACCTTCAAGACCATGTCAAACACTTTTCAAACTAGTGCCCACTATACTTTTCACAAACACTCGTAGGCCTCGTTTCATCCTATTTTAATATTGGACCCACATAAAAATATCCACTCAATCGCAATAGATAAATCTTCGCAACACAAAATCTGCCACAAACAAACAACTGCATACAACAACTCCACTCAACCCATCAATGCCCTCACACTCAACCAACTAGAATTCCCTCACACATAATCAACTCAATAAAAATTAGCAACATGAAATCTGACTCAACATTAACGAAACCCATGCTCTTAACATCATGCTACAACAACTCAACCTACAACACTTAGTAACATACTCAAAAAATCATGAAAAATACTCTCAACAATATTCATCAACATATTCTTTGCTCACCCAATACATGAAATATCATTAAATTGAACTCTCAAACATTATATAACATATGAAGTTACATGGCTTATGACATGAATACACAACATTGAAAATACAATTAAAATCCATAACAACTCATACAACAATAACAATGTTAGCTAAATAAAACACTACAACCCTATCCACTCAAACTTAGGATCCACCTATGTTTCTATTCTCATCCGCACAACAGTCAATAAACTCTCTTGATCTCTAATATAGGTACCCTAATCACATTTTAATTTCTCTATCTTCCATTGCTATAGATAACACTGAATAATCCTATGACTTCATTTTCTCTCAGTGACAAATCACTCCATTTCCATGTGCACACATATGCATCACTCCTGAAACACCCAACAATGATGCATGACCTCTCTTAATCACACACCATCTCAAGCTATGCACACAATTATATTCCTTGGCATAAAATACTCTTCCTTTGTCATTCACATAAGTATATAAGATGTTCTCTATCATCTTGTCACTAGTGTTTTGATTTTAGCATGGTATGCACATAGATCATTCTATATTGCTCCATACACCCTCCTACAACCAATAACCTCTATTCCTCCAAACTCTATCCATTGACATCTATTCACACTAAAACCCTAGATCTAATTGGGGATCATATTGAGGTTCCATTGACATCCTCCATATATTATTAAAAATCTGTCATACATGTTGATAATGAAATAATCACACCCATTATAAAACCTATGGATAATTCCATAAAATTAATATTTAAAAATAATGCCAAACATCCTCCAGATCGACCAAATCAAGACTCATGATTTTGTTCCATTACCCATTTGGTGACCGAATCAATTACTTCGTGGAGGACCAAATAAAAACTAATTCATTCACTACATTTGGAGGTTAGATCAACCACTAACACAACCATCAATGATTAATTGTGTTCATACTGCGCCTCAGAGGACCGAATAAATGAGCTAACCATGACCAAGTTAGTTGATACATTGAAGACACAAGACACCCTGATCACGCTAATTCCTTGAAAAATTATAGTGGTATGGACCTTGGTTTTTATTTTTCGCATATACAGGAGAGTTCTGTGGGAATAAGCTGGGAAGCCTAGGTAGATTATCGTGGGCACGGTAAGGCAAGATCGCGATAGTGAGGCAGTGCCACTATGATAGTGACAATAATATAGCAATATTATAAAGCTTGGAAAACTTCAAAACTCTCCGCCTAGATTTGCAAGCAACACTTAAGTCCATCTTCAAACACTTTTCCTAACACCTATACACTTCCATAACAACAAAACATCCTTGTAAAGCATCAAACCATTAGGATCATGCATTCACTACCAACCTATTGAAATAAATGCCAAGCTAACTGGCACATCCGTGGTTGACATCAATGCCAACACCATGCTACTAACAACCAGTGATAATTCTATCTCACTGCTCAAATGATTGCATTTGCCTTTACAAAAGATAGACTACCAAGGAGCTTTACTTTTATTGAGTTTCCAACAATGTCAACATATCTAACACTATTAATATCCTCCACTATAGTTGGTATCAATAATTTGGCACATATTGATCTACGCTTCTATTATTGGTATATTTCAAAGGTTATTCACCTTGAAAACATTACTCGTACTTTACATTTTCTAGTCAAATTTGTTTTTTCTACAAGTGTTACTTAATACAATGTTTTCCCTAAGGTTTAGTGGAAAAAAATCACTACATAAATTATGGAATTTAAAACTATATATCTACTTGTGGATACTCTACCCCCTTAGTGATTGTGAAATTTCTCACCCATTATATTATACAATTTTTTATTAGTAGCTTGGTATAAATGCATATATCATTATTGAATGTAGTACACTATTAATTTAGAGAAATTTTCTTGTTACTCCTACACATATTAACTTTAAAACCCCTACCAAGAAAGAATCTATCCCCCTCCTACTTACTTCTATCACACTCCTCCATCGATTTAAGTCAATCTCTATTTTGAGTGGCATTGATGAAATTTATACCTCATAGGGGATTTTTAAGGTTAAAAAAGGGTCTAAAAAAAATTTACTAACAAAATCAATTTAAAAGAAGTCCCAAGATTCATGATGATGATGTCATATCCTAGGGTAAATATTTTTGAAGGGAAAAGAAAAAACTATTTTAGATATCATTTTTTTTGGATTCAACTTCATTAAGTAAGTCATTAATCTATGACCGTTTCCATGAGAGGTAGTTGTAACTGACTAATTTCTCATGATTTATGAATAGTACACTTAACACTCATTGCATTAGGTGATGCTCATAGGGGTGAAGAAGTGGGATTGAAACTAGTGAAATGTATCACATAACATCAATCATCACTTCTGTGGCTTGCACTCGGTAACCAGGCCTTCCTGGGAGGTCATCCATCCCAGATCTCCTATGACTCAAGCGCTCTTAACTGTGGAGTTTTCCCCACAATCAAGCTCACTTAGCTTTCTATCCCATTTGCAAAACCTTAGCAAGTATTGTGCCTCATGAACCATTAAAATAAAGCTCCCTTCACTCTTTGAATTTAAATATTGAGGGGTTTTTGTAGTGCATTATATTAGATATCATTTTTTTTTGGATTCAACCGTGTTAAGTAAGTCATTCATCTATGACCATTTCCATGTGAGGTAGTCATAACTAACTAATTTCTCATGATTTTTATTTCTTGCTATAACACTCGAATTAATACTCTTTTTCAATGCACATATCTTCCATCTTGTTTCTTATATACTAAGATCATTGTAAAGTTGATATATTAAGATCATGTAGGTCACGAGGCCCTCTCCTTCATGGACGACTTCTTTGGGTACAACCAAATTCAAAACTGCCACACCGATTAGTACAAAACCACATTCACTACCCCCTGGGGCACATTAACATACATAGTAGTGCCATTTTTCCTAAAGAACACTGGAGCCACCTTCCAGAGGGCCATGAATTATATCTTTCATCACTTGGCACAACTTATCCTCGCCTACTTGGATGACCTCACCGTTCGATCAAAGAAGCACTCAGACCACCTTGAGTATCTGCGACTGGTATTCCAACGATGCTGGCAATACAACCGACACTTAAACCCCCTCAAGTGCGTATTCTGCATCAAAAAAGGAAGAATTTTAGGTTTTATCATTTCCCAAAAAGAAATTAGAGTGGAACCCCTCAAAGTCCAAGCTATCAAAGAGGTACCTCCTCCTCGAACCCTCAAGAAACTACAAAGATTGCAGGGAAAGGCCAACTTCCTGAGACGTTTCGTCTGAGATTATGCCACTTCTGCTCAAGGATTCCTGCATCTCATTTGACAAGACATCCCTTTCAAATGGGGTGACCAAGCCCAATAAGCATTTGACGCGTTGAAAGATACATTGTCCTCAGCACCGCTGATCAATCCCCTAAACTAAAAAAAAGACTACATCCTGTATCTATCAACATCTGAGACCTCTTTGGCTAGATTATTGATCTAGGTGGGCCCAGATGGGAAGGAGCACGTAATTTATTATGTTAGAAAAAACTTATCAGGACCTGCATTAAGATATGAGCCCGAAGAAAAGACTTCACTAGCGCTAATTCACGCAGTCCAAAAAATTCACCACTACATCATCTTAAAGACCACAACGGTTGTTGCAGATATTAACCCCATAAAATATCTTCTGACGCGCCGCTTAATGAACCACAAGTATGGCTGCTGGATAGTCATTTTACAAGAATACAACTTACAATTTCGCTCCCCCAAGAGAAAAAAGGCACTAATTTTAGCAGAATTCATTACGGACCTCCCAAGTCATACCAAAGGATCACCAGTAAATGATTTGATACTAGACGAACATATATTCCTCATAGAAACCGACGACCCTTGGTACGGAGATATCCTCCTATTTTTACAAACACAAAAAATTAGACCCCATCTCACTTGTGACGATTGTCCGCGCATTTGTCACCAGGCCCCCCGATACCTCCTTAAGGGATATGTCTTATACCGATGGGGCATCGACACCATCTTACATCAATTCCTTACCCACGACCAAGCGGAACAACCCCTTAATGACTGCCACAACAGAGCTTGCATTTCCACCTCTCCCGAATGGCCACCGCCCAAAAAGTCTTACGGGCAGGATATTTTTGGCCCACTTTATTTCGCGACTGCATTTCAATAGTCAAGAGGTGCGAGCAATGTCAATGCTTCGCTCACAAGGCGAGAGCCCCTTTTTCTCCCCTTCACCCTGTCATCATCGCTGGTCCCTTTTGTAAATGGGGGATCGACTTCATGACTTGCAACCCAACATCGTTGGGAAATCACAAATACATTATTGTAGCTGTCGATTATTTCACCAAGTGGGTAGAGGCTATGCCCACATACGATAACACCGCAGAAACCGCTGCATGATTTCTGTTTAACCATGTCATTGCCCGGTTCGACGTACCCAAGGAGTTACTCTCTGACCATGGGAAACACGTCGAAAACGAAGTTTTCTAGGAGCTATCTCACCATCTCGGATTCATACATGAATTCGCATAACTATACTACCCCCAATCCAATGGATAGGTAGAGGCTGTGAACAAAGTACTCAAAACAATGTTATAGTGTATGGTGAATAATGATAAAAAAAAATGGCACCACATGCTGTTCTTCGCCCTGTGGGCATACCGCACGGTAGTGAAAACATCCACAAGGTTCACACCCTTCCACTTGGTGTATGGGGTCAAATCCATTATTCCCATAGAACTCGAGATCCCAAATTTACACACTGAAATCGAACTCCTTGATGACACCCATCCTCTACAACAACGCTTAGTACAACTAGAGTTGATCGATGAAAGTCTACGATAGTCTCTCCAGTACAACGAGGCCCATAAAAAGTGGGTGAAAGCATCATTCTATCACAACATAAACCCTCATTCATTTACTGAGGGAGAGTTAGTCCTCTGCTACGATGTCGCAAAATAAGCCCTAGGGCCAGGAAATTTTGAAACATTATGGAAAGGACCCTACATCAAAAAAGATTGTCTCCTCAAGGGGGTATACATCTTGACATAGTTGGATAGAAAAATCCTGAGAAACCCCGTCAATGGTCTTTACCTCAAGAAATTTTACCCATAAGGGCCAAGAGCCCTAGAGTCAACATACATGCTCCAAAAATTTAATTTTTGATCAAAGACTCATTACAATAAATTCTATAGTGTCACAAATGGATTTTCAAATCCACCATTACTTTGGATTCGCTGATGGAGCATTACGATGGTCTCAAAGTTTAGCAGCGACTGCCTGGGTCATCTATCACCCTGACCGATCACCATTCTTCACCAATAGAGTGTGCATCGATTTAGCAACAAACAATCAGGCAGAGTATGACACCGTCATTGGGCTCATGAGCTACGCCTTCAATCAAGGCATTCGTCGCTTGCATATCTACCTAGATTCCCAGTTATTGGTGTCGCAATTAAACCAAGAATTTGAGGCACGAGATTCACATCTGTTTATAAAATATTTGCATGAAAAAAGATTAAGCCATCAATTTGATCACATTACATTCACACATGTGCCAAGAAATTAAAACCAGATAACAGATCGCATAGCTAACCATCTCGGATAAACCATCATACATAAAAAACAAAAAACATAAAAAACATAGATACCCATCATCATAATGCATCATCCATAAATACATATCAACGTGGGAAACACCATATAGAGCCGCAAAAAATATATCTCCCTCATATATATATATATATATATATTAAAAAATGTTTGAGTACAAAAGAGGAGTCATGTATCTAACTCATAAGTCAGCCCAAAAATACATATGTGCAAGTCGACAAAAATCAGGGAAGTGTCCTCATAATGGTTGCTTTCCCTGTGTACAAAAATCCTCTAGGGATGTGCCCCTCCAAGTTGGGCACCTGGACCCATGGCTGCTCCTGGTACCAACACTGGGGCAACTATCAAAATCGAGGCCGCCACTGGGCGTAAAGTCGGTCGATAGCCCCTCTTGTGGGCCATCAATGTCTCCAAAAAGACGTCGTCCAAGTCATCCACAAACCCACGGGTAGGCATCCCCTGGGTAAGACGGTCCACTCAGCTCATGCATCCTCTAGATAACGGGCCCTGACCTCTAGAGTAGCCATCTGCTCCGTCACCTCCGTGACATGAGCCTCTACCGCCTCGGCGCGAGCAATCGCCGTAGTGCACTCGGTAGCAGCCGAGCTGCTACCCTCCCCAGAGGGGCCAACCTCGCTGCCAGGTACTCCACCCTGAGGATACACTGGATCCCCTCCCTGTTCCCCAGCTTAGGGCGGAACACCTCGAGGCCTCCGGATCAGATTGTACCCCACCAATCGAGCCACGGGACGCCCAATCTCGCCAACATCTGCAAGAGTAAAAAAAAATATGTCAACATCATCATCATACACATATAAATCATAAATACTCAATAATTTCAGAATAAAACATAAAAAACATACCTGCTAGCCCTCATGCATACCTCGCAGGAAGACCCATGTCCGAGTCTCCACAGAAGTCCATCCCAACATACAGGTACGACAGGAACATCTGAGGATTGGCCTCAAACCAGGCCTTTGTCGTGGAATTCCATGTAATGCCCCACCTGTCCTCCCCCATCAAGAGGCATCATAGGGGCCCACCTCCTCATACGAGGCTCATGAGGACTCCCAACAGGTACTACCACCACAGGTCTAAGCAGTACCCCTCTCTCATACATAATGCTGCACAAGATTCTAGCATATGTAAATAACTTCAATCCATCACAGACTTTCGAGAGCTGAGCCAACATCCCGTCGTAGCAGTGACGGGAAAAATCGAAGAAGTGTATGGCTCTTCAGCCGGTGCAAAACACCAATCTGCGGGCCCGATTCTCGATTGGTTGAAGATGACCCCGTCAACCGCACAATCACTACCAGAGCACACCAATTGGCCAGGTCATTCATAGAGGCTATCTGAATACACCCCTCCATGAGAGGCGCCCCGCCACAATGGATAACAACGAACTGCTGAAGATCCACCCTCCTAGGGGGAAGTGGATAAGGGAGTGCCTCGCCCCGAGGTAGTAGCCCAATTAAAAAAAATATATCCGTCTCAGAACGGATAGCCATCTTGCACCCCCGCAACACCATAACCTTGTGCCACCTGTTCCAACATCATATCAGGTAGCGCAGTAGGCGATCCTGTGATCGCAAGAGGTCATTCTCCAAGAACTTGAGAAGACCCCACCTCGCCAACCACTAGCGTGCATTTACATCATGTTCCACATCGATCTAGAGGTCAGGCCAGTCCCTCTCCCTCCACAAAATCTTTTCATAAAAACAGGCACACATCAGCAACATAAAAACATTCAAAAATTGAAGAATTTTCACAAATATTTTCCAATTTTTTTTTAAGCCTGGTCGCCATGCCTGTTTCTAAAATAGGTGTGCCTTTCGTGCACCTGTATGTTTTACAAGTGTGAAAAATGTGCGCATAAAGCCCTTGTAGGCGTGATAATTTCACGCAAAATCCTTAGTTCTACGGGAAAACTACACGCTTGTTCTTTGATCGCTCGCACAGTCAAAGCTAGAAAAGGCTAGGAATCCGTACAATCCTAGTTTGTACGGACACCTGCCCAGTCACACTGAAAAAATTAAAATGTAGGACATTATGGGGCCTACTTGGATCAAGAATCGTGAATCTTGGGTACTCAGGCTGACTGCAATGGCAAGAACAGCTCTGCAGAAGCCTCTGACCTCTCAAAACCTCAAACACTCAAATGTTGCAAATGAGTTGAAATGAGCCATATTGGCCTATATGTCGCCCTTTTCAGATTGTTTGGAGGACGATAATGAGAGCTCAGAGGGCCCAATTGTAGAACCGAAAAAAACATAGTGATCAACACCTCATAATGCCCAATGAAGAATCCACACATTCACACCTCCGAAAAAATAAATTTTTAGTGCCGTTAGGTATGCCCTCTCTCATCTTCTTGTCATTCAGCGCATGTTTTCAATAATATTTGAATGAGGAAGATGATTTCACTTGGGCTATTTTTGTTTCAAGTTTTGTACAAACCATCCATTTCTCCATCCATTGCTCCTCCATTGAAAGTTCCAGGGCATGTATCATTCTAACCTCAACATGATAGAGTCCCAGAAAAACTTTGCATATCCTGACATCATTTATCCACAAGAAATTAACTATAGGTTCCAAGCACCCGAACATGTTTATCATCTCCCCACCTTGCACATGATAAAAATCCTTGTTGGTCAATAGATCCTCCCCTCCATGGCGCCCATCACTAAAAGAAGAGCATACATCACAAAAATCATGACGTCATGGCCATACCACTTAAGCCCAGGAAGCACTTCATGTCCATTCATCCACCATGCATCAAGTCAAGTTTTACCATATCGAAACAAAACCCCTTTTTTGGACTACCATGTTTTGCAAGCAGATTGAAAGCACACCACTGCGCCTTTCATTTGGCCTACCATACCTCCATTAGCATAGCCCATCTACGATATTTTCCATCCGCTTCATCACTCCCACACAAGAGACCGACCAATGGGGACCCCACCCTCAGCAAAAAATCCCTCCTCACATCATCAGTGAGCGAGCACTTTCATGTTTAGGGGCAACCGTCTTTGTGTGTTGTACAATCCAATCCCATTGTTTCATTCTTTTGGTAAGTGTACAAAGACTGCAAATAGTGAACAAAGTACCCCACTCATCCATCCATGTTTATCCCATGGTAGTAGCCCCTAGTCACCCTTGGTTGGAGTATCACACCTTTCACACATAAGCAACTGTGAAATTCATAACCAACATATACCCACCTTGGACGTCCTACTGACTCCATGGATTTCCTCATTAAAAATAGTTTTGACTGCCACCAAGCTGCTTTTTTATACTCTGGACTTGGGTCACTGAATCCCCATCATTGGTTTTCAGTCACCCCTCGCCATCATTCCTATGTTAAACTTATCAAATCTGAGACCCTGGTCCCTTGCATCAGTGACTCTCTTGTTTGGTTAAGGCTTCCTTTTTGTCGACTTCAACTCCCATTATCCAAAAAGGAAGTGGTACCTTGGATGGCCCCTCGCCATAACAGGGGCATTCTTGGGTGGCACTGTGGGAATCATCATTTCCCATAGATGTCATCGATCCTCTTGACATTCTAATACGACAAAAGCTTTCAAGTCAAGATGGTATCATACTTTACAACCATTGCACTTTTCTCAAATTCATCGAAGACCCGTGCCATTATAAGCATCTCTTTCAACAATGCTTACATGAGAAGGTCTGAGTCATACACCCATGCGTACAATGAGAATTTATATGCCATACCAAGATTACACACGTGGGCACTAATTTACACCTATTTCCATAGAAAAAACACCCCTGAGGCGTCATCAATCATCGTCATCAGCCAAATCAGCAGATCACTACCATACTAGTGACATAGAAAGAACCTTTAGCTGTCAGATAGATTTGTTTAGCAAGCCAAAGCATCACGAGCATGGGACATGCTCGCCTCGTAGAAAAATTGTATTTATTGTATCATACTATATATTGTAGGGTTCCCACAGAAAATGGTCACTCTTCAACCCACTATAAGGCATTTCCAACTTTTAGCTGTATGTGGGTCTCTCTCTCTCTCTCTCCCCACAATACACAAAAAAGAAACCATAATGTATTTCGGCTATACAGTTCTTCCTATACCTCACACATTAGGGGGAAACTGTTATCACTGGAAAACCAGACAAGAAAAGATGACATTATTAAATTTCAGGCAGAAGGATTCACAGGGCTGAGGCACATTAAAGGATCTGGAAATTTTAAAAAATCCCTAAGGTCAAGAGGAAAAATCAAATTGCACACTAAGTAATAAGGAAAAATGCACCTTTTCGTGCATTTTTCTTCAATAAGTGTGCCTTTGCGCAACTTTCCCTCAAAAAGCCACATGGTCCTAGGAGTGGCGGAAGTCACTTTCTGGGACCACAAGGCACACTCCAGGAAATGATCCTACACTTGAGTCTGCCCAAGGACAGCCGCCTAAGCCACCTTGGGACCTCAAGGGAGCACACAAAGGAGTCAAGTATCACACAATGGAATCAACTCTCTCTCTTGGGTCACCATCCACCAATGTGCCAAGAGAGGGAAGGAGAATTTGAATTCATCTATAAAAGGCCACTAAGAGAGAAGAAAATGGAGAGCACATTGTTATGATGGCCAACATTGCTCAGAGGCAATTGACTAGTGTGAAATATAGAGCCGGAGTAGAGAGGGGATTCAGTTGTTGTCCATCCAACAACTTCAATCATTTGGAGTAGAGAGAGAGATAATCCAAAAAGTAGCTAGAAGGTAAACACGTCTTGGCACTGGGGCTTAGAACTCCATAGTTCTAAGGGCCCTTTGGAAAGAGTGTAAACATAGTATCTTTCTTCCTAACAACAAGCAATAAGAGGGGACCTTGATGCCACCATTAATATTATTGTTATGTTTGACTCTTTATGAGCTTTCGTGTTTATGTTTAGTTTAGTTTTTTTTTCTCTCTCTATATGCATACTATATCATGATTTAGTGTGTTTAATGTTTTATAACATGTTCACTAACCTTCTAACTCTTTTGTTTATCTATCTGTGACCAAGGCTTGGAGGCAACGACCACTCCTCCTAAGAAATTGTGGATTGGTACACTTGTGCACCAAATCCACAACCACACTTTGAAAGAAAAATATTTCTTCCTACTTGATTTTATTTTTATATTATCACGATGAAATATTTTTTGTCCCAAAAAATTATATAAACATTTACATATACTTTTCTTAGAAAGTTACAAAAATAGTCACATGATTAAAAAGTAAAGTCCTGGTTAATACTTAGTCATGATAATTAACAATATTTCTTTATATATAAAGTAAACGTGTAATATTTTTAGAGTGACCATCTTATAGGGTGGAAGTAATCTAGGTACCTAGTTACAAATCCAATCTAGCTTTGGAATTTTTGTTTGCTTATTGGGTTGTAAGATGAAGTTTCTGATTTGATCTTCCTCTCTAATCCATTTGATGACCAAGAGAGAGTCATCAAAACATTTTATTTGTTATATCCCATGTTTTTGGACCAACTGAAGAAGTAATTTGAGTGCCATTAATTAT
The DNA here is from genome assembly GCA_034641835.2 of Pinus albicaulis. NCBI lineage: Eukaryota > Viridiplantae > Streptophyta > Pinopsida > Pinales > Pinaceae > Pinus > Pinus albicaulis. The sequence goes on from CM076582.1 coordinate 148,658,268, forward strand.
AATGCTTTCAAAAACAATAAATATATCATCCATAAATAAGAATTGTATGATGTTACACATTGGTACAATGAATATCCATTTGAAGCTATCATGATCTGCAACCTATTTTATTACCCTACTTAGACCTTCAACTATAAGAAGAAAAGGGAGAGGGGCTAGCAAGTAGCCTTGCCTTAGACCCATATATGGTTTGAAGAAAAGAGGTGGAACACAATATATAAGGATTTCAAAGTACATTGAGGTAATGTAGCTCTCACCCTAACCAACAATTGATGATAGTGTCAGGGTCCTGTAATTTAAAGAATCTCAAGGTGACTGATTATCTTTGTTTAGATCGTTTATATTGAAAATAATACTCCATGACTGTCATTTATTTCCAAGAAGGTACTTTTGGCAAAAAATATGGCAAAGGATGGCTGTATTCACCTCATTTCCAATATAGTCCAAACTAAGCCTAAATGTATTGGGTATCACTATCCATCTCATCAAACCCTCCAAAACCCACATATATAAAGTTTTGGGACTTTATATTAAGCCCCGACACCTCCATTTCAGCTCCGCCCCCCACATTAGGCCGTTTTGATATACATATATATCATATGTTATATATATGATATAAACCACAATAAACCTTACGTTACCACAACAAAAATTTATCCCTATGACCCTTTACCTTTTCATCGCATCACAAATTCACACTTTTACTTGCCTTTTCACATTCCCTTTTTCATCTTCTAACTCCTGATTGAGATAACAAGTGGAACCCATTTCCATGCCCCATTAGCATCACTATCGCATATCACAAATATTATAACTTACCTCATTTCCCCCGATCCCCAATTCTGCGATTTGCGATAATTTAAAATATTACGATTGCAATATATCGCATCACAAATTACACCCACAACCTTTATCCCATTAACCCTTTCATTGCCTTTTCCCATCACCAACCTCTCTGCTCGTCATAAATCATGCATCGTAGATCTTAACCTTTACCTCATAACAAAACTCCCTGACCTATGATTTGTGATATAAGTTGGGTCCCACCTCCTTGCCATTCCACCTCCACTCATCGCACATCGCACTTCGCAAGCTCAAGAGGATAAGTGCTCACGAATATGTTATAAATGCCGAAATGTGAAATGCGATAAAGGGATAGATGTGATAATTTTCAAAAGAAGATTTGAATTTATTTGAAGTCTAGGATTATGTGTAGCTACGCTATTTTGTGAAGGAAAGCGAACGCGGGAAGAAAATCTCGGGTAAGGGACCTGACACGTGCAGAAGAGGTAGAGTCGGGAAAAAGGAGTAGATTAACAGGGCATAATGAAACAATACACACAACCATCGATCAGCCAAAATCAACCAGCACCGCATCATATTTAATGATCCAACAAAGGCGGCCCAAAAGTAGAGCCAGCTGTGTGAAGCCACCCATTTTTGCCTCTTCATGAACACCTTAGCCACTTTCAGCCCATTTTTGGATTCATGAAGAGCTGCCGAAGTTTTTTGGATTCATGAAGAGCTGCCGAAGGTTTTTGGATTCATGAAGAGCTGCCAAATTTAATTCTATAGGAAGTGCTTTGTCAATGATTTTTGTTTAGCCCTTTGCATGGCCACACTTGTCTAGTTTTTACTTGATTTTAATTAATGAGAATTTTTCAAGTAGATAGGCAAACTAACTTAGTCTTTAGTTAAATACTACATGCATTGGTAGTATTAAGGGTTGGACCTTCGAGGAGACTCTGCCTTGTAAGAATCGACTATATTGGAGCACTATAATTTTCGGAAGCTGGAACATCAATAGTAAGAAACCATTTGCAGGAAACTCGAGTTGTGTTTGTTTGGTGATGTGATTCTCTTCTCTATGTTGAATGTTCTATTATTTTTCCTCACTGTGTATCATTTTAAGATGATTGTAAAACAAAAATTTTAAATTAAGATTTGCTGTTGGAGCACCTTAATTCTGTTTGTGATTACAATTTGAATGTTTTCTTCATGAAGTTTGGTTAATAAATTCTTAATTTCCTTTTAACCACTACTGCAAATTCACTGCTTCTTTCATCTCACAATTCCTGTTGCTTTAAGATCCAACACAAACAGTTAGCTTTCCCTGTGATGCTTTTGAACTTTTGATGCAACAAAACCAACCCTTGTTTGACTCCATTAGCCCAGTGGCCACTCTCCTGTTGTCTCAACCACAAACTTCAAACAAACCTCTTTGCCCTTATAAGTAGCCTAAAATTCCAAATTAAACAAAGCTACATCTAATAAAGAGATCCCTCTCCGGGTCTAGGAGGGCTAGATCCTAGGCTCGAAGCGGTTTTGATGTTGCCTTCGGGATTTTGCCTTCAGCCTCGGAATTATGGAGCGCTAACATATTGGCGACCATACTGGGGAGAACGAAGTTATATTCCTCAAGAAAATACATCAAAGTTTTGATCTGGTTACTGATGGTGGACAATGATTAGACACAAGAAGGCTGAATAATCCACTTGGCGACTCCAATCCATATCAGTTTCATTCAAAGACTCCACTGGAGGAAGAACCTGAATAATGACAAGGCAATCTAGAAAAATAAGGTATTCAAGCCCAAATTGTATTCAAGAGATTTTTTTTTTATATCTGTAATTATGTTCTATCTTACTCTAAGCCTGATCAAGAGTACATTGCTAAAGTTTACAATTATCATTTTCAAATTGATGAGCCTTAAAGAAGCTAAGCCCCAAATTTTAGATCACAAAAATACTCATACACCTGTGCACATCCTAGATACACTTGTGGAAAACCTAGTGAAACATGAGCCTCATGCTTCATCTCCTGCCCTTGCTAAATCCCCAAATGGTTATAAGCCCCTTGCTTTACCTCATATACCTGTAAAAGCCTCAGAAATTTAGAAGCCTCTGGTTTTGCCTCATATCCTCCATGACCTGCCTGCAAACTATAACAATAATCTACCCAGATTTGAAGGAGAAAATGCAAAGATCATTGCCAAAAAGCACATTCAAAATCTTGAGTATTTTCTTGACCTATTTGAGGTGGAAGAAGATGATGTGGGTATCCAGATGTTTTCCCTATCATTACAAGGTAAAGTTAAAAATTGGTTTAAGAATCTTCCAGTTGCAAGCATTAGTAATTTTCATCAATTCACACAAGTTTTCTTGGATAGATGGGTGGTCATGGGAAATTTTTTTCTCATCATATAATAGTATAACCATTTAAAAAGACATCCAGGGGAGACATTACAACATTTTTTAGCCAGGTTCAATAAGGTATACCATTCAATTCCTGTTAAGATAAAACCACCCCCAAGATTAGCTCTCTTGCACTACCCAAATGCCTTTGATCCAGAGATGGCATTCTGGTTAAGAGAAAGGGACCCTGCAACCATTTAAGAAATGAAAAATATTGTAGTTGATGTGGAAGAAAACCTACTGAACAGAGAGGCGAAGTTAAAAGTAGTGGATAAGGACAAAATAGAAAAAGAGCAATTGATATCTTTCGAGGTAAAACTATATATCTTGACAAATACAGTCAATGAAATGATGCATGAGATTAGTAGGAAAGAGGAACTAAGGACAATTACCAGAAAGGACAATTACCAGCATACCCAAGAAATTTGCAGCTCTTCCTTGGTATACTAAAACAAAAAATGATTATTTTATGTACTCAATTCACAACGGTTCGAAATCAGAGAGAGGCAGGATAATATCCAGGAATGATGTACATGTTATATGACCTTGCATACAAAGATAATCTTCTCAAATATGATTATCAAGAGGAAGATTATATGGTTGTGATTGAGGCTTATTGTTCAAAGCAACCATTACCATCATCTTGCGAGAAAGAATCTCGGTTATAACAATGCAAAGATGGTAATCAAACTCTGCATACTGAGCAAGATTGTAAGGAGGAAAATGCATAAAGTTTCCAAGTAAGTGTTAGAAGTGGCAAATGGGATTGCGAAAAGGTAAGTAAAAGTGCGAAGTTGCGATGCGATGAAAAGGTAAAGGGTCAATGGGATAAAGGTTTGTTGCAGTAAGGTAAGGTTTATTGTGGTTTATATCATATATATAAGATATGATATATATGTATATCAAAACGGCCTAATGTGGGGGGCAGAGCTGAAATGGAGCTATCAGGGCTTAATATAAAGTCCCAAAACTTTATATATGTGGGGTTTGGAGAATTTTATGAGATGGATAGTGCTACCCAATGCATTTAGGCTTATTTTGGACTATATTGGAAATGAGGTGAATACAACCATCCTTTGCCATCTTTTGTCCCAGAAGTACCTTATTGGAAATAAATGACAGTCATGGAGTATTATTTTCAATATAAACGATCTGAATAGAGATAATCAATCACCTTGATATTATGTAAATTACAAGACCTTAACAAAGGCTCTAGCTGGGGATGACACTTCTCTAAGTGAAGTGTTAAGAACGTCGTAGACTAGTGGCCTGATCCATTGGGTTGATCCCAAATCAACAACTTGATATGCTACAAAACATTTGTGGCTGAAAATATTCCAGCTGAAATCAACACTCTCTGTAACTGAAGTTTGGAACACACTTGATCTGAAAACTGAAAATAAGTCTAAAACTAAAACTGAAAATATGCTCAAAGTATTGAGCTTATTTGTACACCTACCTACCCTAACCTACTGAAATCACTGCTGCTCTAAATAATACAATAATGCTAGTGTATCCAGTTCACCAGCTTCTCTAATATCTTTGTTCTTTCATTTTTTTTCACCATGTTCAGAGACAAACCTAATAATGGTGTTTGATAGAAATTCCTAGCATGATCTTTTTTACATGGCTCTTGGTATACTCAAAAAACAACTGACATGCTAGAAATATGTGTTGGCTTTGTAAAGAACAATTTCTCCATATAGAAAACCACTGGATAAAGATACACTTGACCCATTTTTGGCTATTTTGACTCAGCCAACTCAACTTCATTACTTGGTACTGTAAATGTGCTCTCCATGTCTTCGAACAACTCGGAACATGCTTGAATTTTATCTGATGGATTTTGTGTCGATGCTTCTACTGAACCAGACAATGGGGCAGACTGTCTGATCATATCCATATCATAGTAGCTTTTGAGAGCATTACGAATACATGAAGATTGCCTTTGGAAACACAAACCATCCAACGTATCATCTATTGGGTCATGTAGTGTTTTAGATGGTTGTAGCATTGGTTCCAATGATATCTCATGTTTTCCTATGTGATTATCAACTGAAATGTGACCAATACTCTCTTTCATGATAAAAAAATGAATTAAAGCACAAGGACAAAGAATCAATATGGATCAATTCATCATTTGTTTCAGACTTTGTGATTTCGTCTGAGATTTTCCATTCAAAAGGACTAAAGGGCTAAACCCATGGATCTAAAACAAATTGTTTATCATCCATGATTTCCTCCTCTAATTGGTGAGAGAGTTCTCCAATCCTACTATTGAAAATTTGTTTATAATTTTCTCTTAGAAGTGAGGCAAAACATAGAGGAAGGAATTTTGTGATAAAAAGTGGGACCCATTTTCCTACTCTGTATTCATCGCTATCACATATCGCAAATATTATAACTTACCTCATTTCCCCTGATCCCTGATTTTGCGATTCACGATAATTTAAATCTTAGGATTGTGATATATCGCGTCGAAAATTCCACCAGAAACCTTTATCCCATTGACCCTTTCTTTGCCTTTTTGCATCACCAACCTCTCTGCTCATTGCAAATCACGCTTCGTGGATCTTAACCTTTACCCTCCATTCCTCATAACAAAACTCCTCGACCTGCAATTTGTGATATAATTTGGGTCCCACCTCCTTACCACGTCACCTCCACTCATCACACGTCGCACTTCGCAAGCTTAGGAGGATAGGTGCTCAGGAATATGTTATAAAGTCCGAAATGAGAAATGCGATAAAGGGATGGATGCAATAATTTTCAAAAGAATATTTGAATTTATTTGAAGTCTAGGATTATGTGTAGAAATGTTTTTTTTTGAAGGAAAGCGAACACGGGTAGAAAATATCAGGTAAGGGACCCGACATGAGTAGAAGAGGCAGAGTCGATAAAAATGAGTAGATTAACAGGGCACAATGAAACAACCAACACAACCATCGATCAACTGAAATCAGCCAGCACTGCATCATATTTAATGATCCAACAAAGGTGGCCCAAAAGTAGAGCCAGATGTTTGAAGCCACCCATTGTTGCCTCTTTGTGACCACATCAACCACTTTCAGCCCATTTTTGGATTCACGAAGAGATGCCAAAGTTTTTTGGATTCATGAAGAGCTGTCGTAGTTAATTCCATAGGCAGTGCTTTGCCAGGGATTTTTCTTTGGCCCTTTGCATGGCCACACTTGTCTAGTTTTTACTTGATTGTAATTAATGAGAAGTTTCCAAGTAGATAGGGCAACGAACTTAGTCTTTAGTTAAATACTGCATGCATTGGCAGTATCAAGGGTTGGACCTTGGAGGAGACTCTGCCTTGTAAGAACCGATTGTATTGGAGCACTATAATTTTCAGAAGCTGGAACATCAATAGTAAAAAACCATTTGCAGGATACTTGAGTTGTGTTTGTCTGGTGATGTGATTCTCTTCTCTATGTTGAATGTTTCCATTATTTTCCCTCGCTTTGTATCATTTTAAGCTGATTGTAAAACATAAATTTTAGATTAAGATTTGCTGTTGGAGCACCTTAATTCTATCCGTGATTACAATTTGAAAGTTTTCTTCATGAAGTTTGGTTAAGAAATTATTAATTGCTTCTTAACCACTATTGCAAATTCACTGCTTCTTTCACCTCACAATTCCTATTGCTTTAATATCCAACACACATATTTAGCTTGCCCTGTGATGCTTTTGAACTTTTGATGCAACAAAACCAACCCCTGTTTGACTCCATTATCCCTATGGCCACTCTCCTGCCATCTCAACCAAAAAAATCTAACAAACCCCTCTGCCCTTATAACTAGCCTAAAATGCCAAATTAAACAAAGATACATCTAATAGAGAGATCCCTCTCTGGGTCAGGAGGCCTAGATCCTAGGCCCGAAGTGGTTTGGATGTTGCCTCTGGGATTCTGTCTCAATCTTAGATTTACGAAGCGCTAACAGATAGAAACCCAAATGAATAAATATAAATTTCAAGTAAATCTAAGTAACTCCATCACAAGCTTTAAAGCTTTAAGGAGATCCCCTCTGATGAACATCCATGTTTTAATTATAACCTTGATTGAGTGTAGTATTTTTTGTGATATCTCAAATACTTCATGAATTTGTCTCCCCATTGAGAATCTAAATTGCTCTACAAAGGTTTGTTTTTTTAATACACTTTTAAGTATTTTGGAAATGACTTTTGAGATAATTTTTAGATACAATTGCATAATGATATTGGCTTTAATTTTTCAAAATATGTTAGGTTATAATATTTAGGAATCCATGCTATAAGTTTAGTGTTGAAGGTACTTAACATTTTTCTAGTGGTTCTAGTTTCCTAAAGAACCCTTTTAGACCCTCTACTATAAATTCATAGCATCCCAAAACGAATTCCGCAAGGAGGCCAGTTAGGCTTGGAATTTTTTCCCTTTTGAAGGTTTGTAATGTTTATTGTGATTCCTCTTTCCCCACTTATTTCAAAAGTTCTAGGTTTTCCTCATGACTGAAAAAATTAGGGAATTAGTTGGATAACCTAATTATATCAACTTAAGTTGCTTGAGAGTCATTTTTAAATATTTTTGAGAAGTCATTGACTCCTTGTTTATCAACTTCCTTAATTTTTTTTGCCCAAATGTTGTCTTTATCACCCACCAAAAGTGGGAAATCCATGTTAGTCATCAGTAATTTTTACTATCTAAAGATGACTAAATGTCAGTCCTAGATTTCTAAAAACAAGATTCATGAATATTGTGAGTTTTAGAAATCTCACTACCTTCATTATCCTTAGGATAAATTTTTCACTATTTCACTATTTTGTCATGTCATGGTCAGCTTACCACCCCTGGAGGACCCCTCATGGGCTCATGCCATTAATCTTTATCCTATTTTCCACCCATGACCTCAGTACTCTGTTTTACCTTACCTCACCCCTCCACTTGCCATCTAGGATCACCAACCAACGTACTCTTTCCCATGTTCATCAGATATCTTAAGCATTGATGGTCTAAAAAATACCTCTATGAGCTATTTAGATCAATCAAGTACATCCATTTCTATATCTTCAAATATACCAATTGGTCAAAAGCTCTATTTTCACATTATTAAGAACCCAAGCCTAATTTCAGTAAAGGACAAGTCAAAAGAGCCTCCCACTAGGTCACTAGGGTTTCATAGGTTGTAGGGTTATTTTGAGTGTTCCAAATCACTGTTTTTCATGTGATAGAAGCTGAATCAAATATGAGAGAAAGTCAACACCTGTTTGTCCAAGATAGATCAAAGAGGTCTACAAGGAAGACCTCCTTATCAAGTTTAAGTTCTGTAAAGGATAAGTGTTCATTTTGACATTTCTGTAGGAGTGTCAATATGATTATTAGCAAAAAAAATTGGTAAGGTAAGAGGCTTTCTCCTCATTAAAGGACATCCAAAAAAAAGAAGGAGGAAACAACCTATGTTCAAGAAAATTAGGATTCCTAAGCCTGATTTTCTCACTGCCTCAAAGAGAAAGAATGCAAAGAGTATCTGAGGGAGGTCAAGTTTTCAAGAGCAGTCAATTGCCCTCAAATGGTCAAAGGAATAAAAGCCTAGGGTTGAGTTTCAAGATGAGAAATCAAGCTAATCATAAGGTTACTGTTATGTGACTAAAGTTGTCAAAATACAAGAATGTCAGAAGGGACAAGATCAGTATGACATGGCACTTGCAAATCAGAAGTGGCTAAAGGGAAATGACATACATGGTTATGAAGAAAAAGCTGTGGCACTTGTCAAAAGTGGATTTATTACACCTCTAGAAAATCAGTGGGAGGGGAAGAAACCATGTTTTCAGATCACCCACACTCAGAAATCTCAAAGGGAATAAAAAACATGATTACCAAACTCCACAATGCAAGTAAGAAAGGTTTTGACAGTGTTAGGGTAAGGACAGGTCCCTCAAAGGTTTTGACAGTGTTAGGGTAAGAACAGGTCCCTCAAAAATGTTTTAAAGAGCTTACCCTTACTAAATGAGCTAAAGGGATGTGTTAGGTTTCAAATAATAGAGAAGGCAATTTTAAGGTTTTGATATGACGGAATGGGTAAGAACAGAGTGTTAAAAGCATCAACAGGCCAAAGGGAATCAAGCCCACCATGTTAGCTACCTGAAAAGCAGTAAAGAGAAGTGGTAAGGAGAAAAGGGGATTGGTTTTATATTTTTAAATCAGCCACCGCAAAAAGTAAAAAGAATATCAGTGAAGTGATAAAGAGACCAAAAAACATTAGAATGCGGGTTTGCAAGAGGTAAATGTATCTTCCTAAGACTATAAAAAGTCGATTTTTTTATCAATCAACTCCATTTGTTACTTGCAAAAGAGAGTGAAAAGCTTTCAAAGAGAAATTTCTAAGTTTTGGAAAATTTTGGGCAATAAAACCCTGTGCTACGCTCCTGGGACACCGTGCTACGTGCCTGCGAGTGCTTTCCTCCAAAAATTTAATGGTGCGTTGCGTGCCTGTGAACGGATGCTACACGTTCACTCTGTGCAGACCTGACTCGACAGGCCTAGGTGCTACGCGTTTGGCGCTGCACACAGACAGTACCGAGTGCTACGCACTGAATACTGCATGCAAAATGCTCGATAGGCCCGTGCCTTAGTCGTTTTAGAGACCCGATAGGCCTATTCACTTTACAGTCTACGCGTTTGACTCTGCACACAGCAGCTCGACTAGCCCGTGTAGTCACCCAACTGGCCTAGTGCTACGTGCCTGCGCTGCATGTTCAGCAGTGGCCCAACTGGCCCATGCAGCCACCCAACTGGCTTGGTGCTACGCGCTTGTGCTGCGCGTTCAACTAGGAGGGTGTATACAACATCTCAAGCTCAAATTTGCTCAAAAACTCCTCAAAAGTTACTTCTAAGGGTTTCCTAGCACCTTTGAGGGGTAAGTACAAACAACACCATTTCATTTCCTAAGTTCTTGTCATTTAATTAGAGGAAAAAACCCTAGATTTCTCCATCAGTTTCACAAAGAAAATTTTGGGTTTTGGCCTTCAAGGCAAGAGTAAAAAAGCAAAATGTCAAGGGAAACTAATAGTGGCAGTGGTGAGGGAGGCCAAGAGCCTAGAAGACAACAGAAAAAGGGTGGAAGGGTTAACAGATTTGAGCCACTGAATACCAAGGAATTGATGGCCTCTCCTATGAAAGTTGCATATTTCCAAGAGGTGGGTTGTTTTGACTTCTGTGAAAGGGAACAACAGGTCCAAATTCATCCTGCGTTGACTAGGCATTTTATCCTTAACCTCCATGACCATCAAGTAAACTTAGTAGGGGTGAACTTTGAGCTATCCATCAGTACCATTTCTATTTCCACCAAGATACCTAGTATGGGAGAAAAGTGGTTCAAACAGGAAAATTTGGACTTGAGCCATTATCAACCCTTCTTGAAACCTAGATACCAAGCTGACTGCAAATCCATTTTTCCATTTTCACATCTACTGGAGAGATAGGTGCCCTTGATGAGAGTCATCATGAAATATTTCACCTGTGAGGGTAGGTTTTCTAGGCTTTATTCCTACCACATAAGAATGCTTATGCACTTAACTAGGGCCGAACTATTACATTTTTCTTATTATATTTATATAAGTATTGATAATATGTCTTACATTGTGCAAAAGATACCTACAAAAAATGCAAAGTATTTTTCACCATTCTCTTATCGAGATGATTCTGTTGCATCAATTAGAGCAACATGTTATTCCATGGGAAGTGTTCATTTCCCATGAAGTTTTCACAAACCCACAGCCTCATCATCAGCCAAATTTAACCTCATCATCTCATCTGCCTCCCTTCACTCCTCCATTAACCCCCACTGGCCATGAATCCTCATCTACACATGAATCCTCTCCTCATGAAAGCTTCCCTCCCTCACCTTCTCCTAAAGCATTAGATCAAGAAGAGAATGATGAAGAAGAGGCAGAAAATGAAGAGGAGGAAGAGGGCAGTGATGAAGAGAACAATGAAAAAGAGGATGATTAAGAAGAGGCAGAGGATGGTGAAGAAGAGGCAGAGGATGGTGAAGAAGAGGAGGATGATGAAGAAGAGACAGAGGCAGATAAAGAAGAAAATGACAATGATGAAGAGGCAAAGGATGATGAAGAAGAGGAGGATGATGAAGAAGAGGCAGAGGATGATGAAGAAGAGGAGGATGATGAAGAAGAGACAGAGGCAGATAATGAAGAAAGTGATGAAGAGGCAAATGATGGGAGTCATGAAAATAATGAAGGAAATGAAGAGGCTGATAGTCAAATTGAAGATCATAGCAATGAAGAGGTAAGCAGCTTTGATGAAGAAAAAAATGACAATGCATAAATTAGTGAACAGGTTGAAAGTGGTGATGATGTTGAGAGAAAAGAGTACAATGATGAGTCAGAAAACATAATGATTGATGATACTAATGATGAAAATGAAGAGGGTAATGACAGCAGCAAGGATCAAAACTATGATAAAGACAAAAACAAGACCACAATCACACCGCTTTAATTAACTTATCAAAGAGGGCCAAGGCTTGTGTTTGCTGCCTCCAAAAGGCAAGGGACCATGCCATCCACCTCATCTCAGCCACTAGACAAAATGAAAAAAAATATAAAGGAAGAAGAAGAAGAAGATCATGAGGTGGAGAGGGAGTTTGAAATCATTCAGGTGGATAGTGATGAGGAGAATGAAGCAAGGATCTCAAACTTGCTCATCCAAAAAAAAATTCTCAAATTGAAGACCTCTAAGCACATTTGGATAGGGCCAAGAGTGTGAATGATGCCCTTGACATGGAGAACAGGAAGCTAGGAGCACAAATTGCTATTTATGAGGCTAGAGCCATTAAGGCCCGGAAAGAAGCCCAAAGAGCACATGTAAAACTAGAAGAGTTCATGGGCACTTATGAAGAGAGTGAGGATGAGGAAGGAAAATCTAGGAGGATACCTAGAACCATGGGGTTGAAGAAGGCATTGGCAAAAAAAAGGGAACAAGAATCAGCCTTAGAAAAACAAATCCCTCTAGATGAGTTGTTTTCCATAGAGATAGCACATGATCGAGAGCCTTGGTTGGAAAGAGCCAACATACACTTGGAGGCTAAATTGAAGAAAGAAAATTAGAATCTTGATCTCCAAAGAGGATGACTAAACATTATGCCCAAAAAAACCAAATTGCAAGGGGTAAACTCAAGAAGGCTCAAACCAATATCCAAGCACTAAAAGAAGAAAAAGGCCAATATAACCTTAGAATCTTGGCACAAGCTTCTCTATAGGTCTCTCAAAACCCATGAGGCACACTTCCACCAAATTTGGGAGAATTTTGACAAATTTTGGTTTTTTGTTGATTTGGAGGGCGAAGGGGTAGCACCCATGGTGCTGCGATTTTTCTCAGAGCATAATCAGGAGGAAAGGCTTACATTTTTGGAATACTCAGTTCAAATATAGCATTCTCACAAATTTTTAGGTCAATTGGAGTTGTTTTGGTCCTCCAAATGGGTCAAAAACACCCTAATTTTCACCTTTCTGCCTAGTTTTCAGGACATGTGCCGCACCTTTACCAGCCTTGTAATTTTTGATTTTTGAACAGGTTACAGGGGTCCAAGCAGAAAAAAAAAGAGTAGTTATGGAAATTATACTCAACAGGATTTCCAACGAGCCATCACAGAGCCTATTCCGACATCGGGAAGGCCTTCAAAATATTGCTGCATGTTGACCCAGTTTTCTTGCTCCTGTGCTACGCCCTTGGCATGAAAATTCAGCTTAAAACTCAGTGCTGTGCCCTTACAGAGGAAAAGTAAACAATATACACTTGGAAAGTTTTTGGAGGCTTGGAAGAGCCCAAATGTCAATTTATTTGCTAAAAATTCCTGGAAATATATATATTTTTTAGATATTTTGTGCCTTGGGCCTTGCAAGGTCTCAAGGACAAAAGTGACATTTCTAATTAGCCAATAGGCTTCTAGATACTCTATTAGGTTTTCTCCTCCTTGATTGTTAAATAGAGCATTGAGGATTCATTTTTTTTTGGTTTTTTTTATGACTCTTGTGAGTAATACATAGTTTTTGGAGCTTGAAGAGAAATTGGTGTTGTGGAGCTTGTGAATGGCTTGTTTTGCTTATTGATGGAGAAGGATTTCTTGCAGGATCCCTAAGCTTGGTTAATGGTGATGTAATTCTATTATGTTATTGTTTTCTTGTGTATCATTGTGTTTCATCCTTCTATATTTCAGTAGGACAAAATTTTTAGACTAATAAATGTTGTTTAGAGGCACCTTAGCTCTGTTTATCCTTCACTGCTTCTATGTTTTCCTCTGCTAGGTCAGTTTAGAGAATTATTAGTTTCTCTCTAGACCCACCCAAGCTTGTTTATCTTATGAATGGTTTAATACAGTAGATATCATAGATGATTTATGGTTATTCCTGCTTGTTTGATGTCACTAAAACACTGTTTTTGAGGTCTCTCTTTGAAGTACCACTGATTAGGTCTGCCAAAGAGGCCATGTTTCGATCATACCCTTTGTCCATGCTTGAAGAGTTGTTTCAAAGATATTTATGGCTATGATCAATGATGTTTAGGAGTTACCTCTTTCTTGATTAAAGCTATTTTTTTTATCTTAAATGTTTTCTAACCTTGAATGTGAAATCACTAGAAGTTAAATGAGTTTCTCGCCTTCTATATTTCATTGGATTGCTTGTCTGAAATGCTTATTTTCTTGAGTTGAATCAAAGATTTATTGGTGTGCCCTTTCTATAGATTTCTTCTTTATGCTAAATAGTGTTGAAGTCCCTTCTTTTTTTAAGAATTTGAAAAAGGATTCTTGATTTCCATTTTCCCTACTTTGTTCACAAACTTGATGTTCATTTCATTTCACCAAACCTTGAGAATCCATCTGACCATGCTAGATTTTCCCTGCGATGCTCTCCTATCCATTATTGAACCTTCCATGACTTTTTGTAGACTCCATATCCCCATGAATTGAAAATATCTCATTACATATATTCTACTTAATCATCTACCCAACCAAAACAAACAAAGAAACCCTAAAATCAAACAAGTTCACATCCTTTGCACAAAATAGAGAGAGCCCTCTCTGGGTCCAGGAAGGCTAGGTCTTAGGACTCCAAAGACTAGTATGATGTTACCTTGTGCATTTTATCTCACCAATCTAACAAATCACGGGACACCAAAAATCCATAGGATGATAGTTTTCTCTTCATTTGATAGCCAGCTAGCCAACAACCCTATTATGATATTTAGGTAGTTTTATGTTATATCTCTCCTCATATTATTCCAATTAGTGCTCTCACAAATCTAGCATTTTTTTTGAAGGAATGTGGGTCATATATCAACATTATCTCTGACTATTTTAGCAATCATGTTCTTTCATCTCACGTTAAGGGAATATTACTATGAATCACGAGGAAAATTGGATGATTGAATGCTCATGGTTGTATCCTTGTTCCCATGCTTCACTTGTGAGGTTACCCTTTGACCCTAGTCCAGTGGGACCTCCTCTAAGGCCTTAGGGTTTAGGAGGGACACTAATTGATATATCATGTCCATGGTAATCCATACCTACCACTTTCCATATTTCCCTATTAGATTCATATCAATTATTTGGTCATTGGGATTGGCACCCTATATCCACACCCTTGAGTTAGGGTCCATAATCTTGGCCCCAGAGGTTGATGCAACTAAAATAATCATAAAAGCATATAGAAACCATAATAAAATAAAATTTAAAATTAAAAATATGGATAGGAATTATTTAGCACATGGGAAAAATCTTATAATGAGCTCTACCCCCCTCAGTAGTCATCATCTAGGTCTTTAAGAATTTACTATTTCATCTAAAATAAATGAAAACTTGAATGACCCAACCTCGATGAGTGAAAAATTGCTAAATATTTAAGGGGTACTAGAAAATAACAAGGAAAAATTGGTATCTTAAATTATTCACCAAATGAAGACAAATACTTTAAAGTAAACGATGCACTAGAAGGGTGGAAAACGTAGGCCGAGGAAAGGGGTTATTAAAATTATGAAACTACATTCAAATTACACTTTCAAAATATTTTTTATGGATATGATAATTTCATTGAATTCATCTTTTAGAGAGGACCAAAATCAACTTAAATAACACTCAAATAGGTTAAGGGAAAGTGCACTTATGCACATTTGGACAAGGTCCACCTCAAAGAAAATTGGACACCCATGGAAGCCTATAAATACAAGTGACCTAAAGATTATTTGGACATCACCACACATCTTCTTCTTCTCTTCTTATTGATTTTTTCACTTAGGTATGTAGCAAGGATGAAAAAATAAGTTCGTAAAGGTCCAAAATTACAGGGTCTGAGGCTCACATTTGATCTAGGGTTTCTAGGCTATAGTCGCACGCTTGTCACAGAGAAATTTCGGTTATACGGTGGCTAGAACACATGAAAAAAGGGAGCATCTGGGACACTATAGTCACACTCACATCCCCTCATGCATGCAACTGAGGAGTTTGACTAAAATTTACCATTAACCAAAGTTATCTGCAGCTGACCGAAGATTGAAAAAGTTGTCTCTGATATATTCTGACAGTGAAAATTAATATCTACATGTTATTGGGTTGTATTTATGGATGATATTGTATTGGGCTCATTTTACTCTCTGCTGAACCTTTTATGACAATATAATAGAAGAATAATTTCAAAGGGTTCCCCCTTAGTGGGGTTTTTCCCCGGTCTTTGACGAAACCTAGTATCTCTTATTGATGCGTTGATTGTCTCCTTTGTCACTACATTTATTGTTCTATCTTCAATTACTGTTGATGAAAGGAAATACTAATTGTAGTAGAAAATATTTATAATTGAAATATTTAATTGGGATAAAGTAATTGATACAACATAGAACAATATGAAAATTTAACATGGTATCGAAGCTAAGGTGAAGGACAAGCCCAAGAGGAGACAATGATTGAAGCAATCATCTTTGGAAAAGTTGAAAGAACTGATCTAGTCAAGTCAAGATGTCTTCCACCTTCAAGGAAAATGAGAAGTTTGGTGATTCATCCAATTTTGTTGCATGAAAAATCAAGTTGGAAATCATAGCTAACAATAATTATATTTTGGATTACATTAAAAAAAATTACCTGAGCATCCAGGGAATGCTTCCGCTTCTATCAAGAGTAAGCATAAGAAAGGTGAGAATAAAGAAAATAAAATTATCGATGATGGTTTACAAGAAAATTTACTTACATATATTGGAAACTTCAGAAGGTCCAAGGAAATGTATGATAATATAGTTGGCATGTATGAGGTGAATAATTTGAATGAAGTCGTATCCTTGAAATATCAACACAAAGACACACATATGAAAAAATGAGAGTCTGTACAGTCCTACATAATGAGGATATCTCGTCTTAGAGATCAATTGCAAAGATTTGGGGAACCTCTTTCTGACAGGGAATTGGCGATTGTAACTCTAATAGGTCTCCCTCCTCTTTGGAAAACCTTCATCACTACTATAAGCAACACCAATGCCCTCCCATATTTTGATGAAATTGTTGGAAATCTCACTCAATAATAATCAAGGATGATATCAATAGGAAGGATTCAAAATAAGGAGAGACCGCTCCATTCATCACACATGATAAGAAGAAGAAGAAAGGGAAAGGAGGTCCATAAAATTCAAGGAAGCCTCCTCCTATAAATAAAAATAAAATAAAAGAATACTCGCACATTGAATGCTACAATTGTCACAAGAAGGGTCATTATGCTCGATATTTTCCTAAAAAGAACAATGGGCCACACTATAATAATAGAAGCTACGGAAAGAAGTTCGATGATTCAATAAGAAGAGATGATTGAAGGAATGAATACAATGGGAGAGATGAAAGAATAATAATATATGCTCCAAGTGATGATGAAGAAGACCGTTGTACACAAAAGAAGTCAAGATTCTCTAGGTATGAAATTAATGTTGCGAACCAATCTGAATATATTATTATTTATGCTATTACTTGTTCATCTCCTCCGAATTCATGGGATAATTGGTTGGTTGATAGTGGGGCCACTCATCACTTCTCTGGTTATAAGGAATTTCTCTCTAACTTGGTGGAGAGGGAGTCAAATTCAAAATCATTCTTGGAGACAACTCCACTCATCCCGTTAAAGGTTTTGGATCCGTCAAATTTAGTTTGAATTCAAGATAATCGATTTTTATCGGTGATGTGATGTAGGTACTTGGATTGAAGAGTAATTTGGTATGAATATCCTCTTTGGAAGATAAAGGGATGAGGGTTTCCTTCATTAAAGGAAAGGTTCTTACTTGGCCTGTTGGTACACCTATGAGAGATGCATTCACATTGGGATCGAGATACGAAGGACTCTATAAGGTTACTAAAAGACCAATCCTACCATTGGTACATGACACTAATCACCTAGGAGAAATTGGTCTCAGGCATTCTGAATGTTCAAGCTCAACATGATGGAGTATGTCCAGGATGTGCCAGTGGGAATAAAACTAGGGGACCATTCCCCTCAACTAAGAACAAGTCAAATGACATCCTCCATCTCAGTCATTCTGACTTGAGTGGTCTGATGCCCATACATTCTCTTGGTAACCATCTCTATTATATCATCTTAATTGATGAATTTTCAAGAAAGACAAGTATATATTATCTGAAGCACAAGGATGAAGCATTTGAAAATTTCAAGGAGTTCAAAGCTTTGATCGAAAATAAAAAATGGAATAAAATCAAGATATTCAGGTCTCAGAATGGTGGATGATACACTTCAAATGAGTTCATTTCTTTTTTAAATAAGGAATGTATCAAGAAGGAGACAACTGCACCATATACTCTTGAAAAAAATGGATTAGCCGAAAGGAAGAGCATGTCTATTGTAGAATCCGCTCATGCCATGCTCCCTTATCAAAATTTACCAAAGTTCCTTTGGGGATAAGAAATAAATGTTGTTGTATATGTTAAAAATAGGGTCCCTCATCAAGAACTAGTCAAAAAAACACCCAAATAAGTGTTCACAGGTGCCAAGCCCGATGTGAGTCATCTCCGTATCTTTGGTTGCCCTGTATACTTTCATGTGCCAAAGGAGAAGCGAAAGAAGATAGAAGCCACTGGAAGAAAATGTATGTTTGTTGGATATTGTGAGAATTCTAAAGATTTTAGAATATATATTCTTGGTCAAAGGAAGGTTGATATTAATATGGATGTAACATTCAATGAAAATGATTCCCTTGGAAAAGCAAGGGACCTTCCTCCAACTCCTAAGAAGAAGGATGAAGATACGAATATTTTGGATGGTCCTTCCATGCCTGAATCTGATACATATATTTTTGATGATCGCATGGAACCCATGGATCCCATAGATCCTCCTCCATGTGATCCTCCCACCAAGAAGAGGCCACTTTGGCTTCGAGGCACATTATAGGATGATAAGAATCAAGATCCTGTTCGAAGATCATTTAGAAAAAGGAAGAAGCCATGCATGTACTAGGGATATGTTGCTGCTATGAGTACTATAAAAAATTCAAACCGTCTACATTAGATGAAGTCGTAAAAGATAAAGTTTGGAAATATTCTATGGCCGAAGAATATGAACCAATTATGAATAATGACGTATGGGAGGTTGTTCCAATATCGAAGGGGAAATTTATGGTGACTTCAAAATAAATATTCAAAATCAAGCATGAGGTTGATGGTAGCATTTAGAAATACAAGGCAAGGTCTGCGGCTCGAGGATTTTCACAAAAAAAGGTAGAATATTATGATGATATATTCGCACCTGTGGCACGATATACAACCATTTGTTTGATAGTTTCCCTTGTCGCAAGTCAAGGATGGAATCTTCATCAGATGGATGTGAAGACGAAATTCCTTCATGGTATATTACAAGAGGAAGTGGTAAGCCTTGATATTGCACCAAGAGTGTTACAACTCCCAAGGGCTACTATGAACAGTAGATGGATTCTACCCATGCCACCCTGTTGAGGCCCCGAAAATCGGTGCAACAACATAAGGGAAACCACTCGGTCGATGAATTAAAAACCGTCCTTTTTCCATTTAGAATGGTGGCTCCGACTGGATTTATGGGACAAGTTTCCTAGTTTAATATAATTGGGGTGAATGGATGGATTTATCATTATGTGTAACTTGATATATGGAAATATTAGCAAGATTGCAATAAAAAATATATCTATCTACTATGTATCCCAGGATGAAATCTATTATCTTTGCGATCTACAAAAAATACCTTTATGTAGAAATTATACAAACATGTATATCAATGGATTTAATCTGATATAAAAATTTACTAAAGCTAGATACTAAATCCTTTTAAAAATCAATTACGGAAATTAAACACAATCGCCAATCACATTAAGCAAAGAAAGAATCAAATCAAACCACAACACAAATAATTTCCTGGGGAAATCTTGCTGCTCAAAACCCCTCTATATTCTATTGTATATTCCCCATGGAATCATGAAAAAATTACAATGCACTCTTCTCACAAGACTCTCCCGCACTCTCACAACTGTCTCACACTGTTCTGGACAAAACTTACCAACACTTAGCAAATTCTCAGCCTCTAAACAGCCCGCCTTGCTTGCATAATTCCTGACGAATGCAATCCCTATTCTTTAGGAATTTTGGCATTTCAAAAATGTGCAAGGATCATGGGAAATCCAATGGATGTTTAGTTGGATGCAGGAAATCTACTAAGCACACAACTGATAGTTAACATCTCTTTAGCCTTTGTCTCAACTGGGTCTTCACTAGAACTGACATGCATGAAAATATTAATAGTAAATCATCAGTTGGATGGCAGATCATCGATTGTGAATTAAATAATATTTAATTCACTTGATCTCTCACTAGTGAAACAAACAATTACAACTAGTTCAACTGACTCTAACTCACCTAACTAAGTTAACTAATAACTCATGCATTAAACTAATGCACCAACTACATTCGAACTCCATAACTAATAGACTTAATCTACATGCCTCACCAACCACCCTTATCTTGAAATAAATGAGCTAACTGAGTTTATCATACTCAATTAACTATTACAAGTGATCATGAGATAAGATTACATTTTATTGTCCAATTTAATTAATTAAATTAGATGCTACACCAATTTAATTAATTAAATTGGCCTTCACACTAATGTATCGTTAGGACTTGTTGGTCCCACACTAGTGTGTGCTGCAATTTCTTGTTGTAATTCAACACTCCCTCTCAACAAGAAAGGGATTATCTGCCACTTCGATCCTGCCTCTATGGTATTCTAATTTTCTTTTGGTGAGTGCCTTCGTTAGAATATCTACATCCCGATCTTCCATGTGAATGTACTAAAGTAACATATTGCGCCTCTGAACACAATATATGAGATGGTGGTACCAAATGTCTATGTTCTTGGACCTATCATGTAATACCAGATTAATTGAGAGTTTAATGCAACTCTGGTTATCACAATGTATCACAGTCGGATCCATCTAAGAACCAAACAAACCAACTGGGATCTTTCTCATCCATATGGCCTCACATGCATCTTGACTTGCTGGAATGTACTTTGCCTCGGTTGAACTGAGTGCCAAAGATCGTTTCTTCCTGTTGTACCAAGAAACTGCTGTCGATCCTATGTAGAAGATCCCTCCTGATGTGCACTTTTTGTCTGATGGACTGCCTACCCAATCTGCATTCGTGAAGCATTGAAGCTTCAGTCCCTCTGTCCATCTGTACCATAATCCATAATCTGTAGTGCCCCTGAGATATCTCAAGACATGCTTTCCCGCCTTCCAAAAGAGCTTGGTCGAGTTAACCATAGCTTGAATCAGCTGGTTAACTGCGTAGCAAATGTATGGTCTAGTGTCCACCAAGTACATTAGTGAACCCACTAGCTACCTGTAGACAGTAATGTCCACTACTTCTTCTGAAGTAGCATCCTCTTTCCTCCAATTACTAGGAAGAGGATTATCCATGGGTTTACAAATTTCCATGTGAAACTTACCCAATATCTCTTTGGCATACTTGCCTTGAGAAACAAAAAGTTCACCATCCTGCTGCCATATTTCCAAACCAAGGAAATAGTGAAGGAGTCCCATGTCCTTCATTTCAAACTCCCTTGCAAGAAGTTATGAGCAGCTCATCACCTTTCAAAATTAGATCATCAACATAAAGTACGATAATCAAGAGCTTACCATCAACCACAATTTGTTATAGGTTTGCATCAGCTTCACTTTTGATGAAGCCCAACCCAGTGAAATAGTTGCCAATCCGAGTGTACCAAGCATAAGGTGCTTTCTTAAGTCCATACAGTGCTCTCTTGAGTCGGAACACATGCGACTCATTGTAAAAGATCTTGAAACCTTCTGGCTGCTATATGTACACTTCCACCTTAATTAAATCCATTGCAAAATGCAATTTTCACATCCATCTGATAATGCACCACCCCATCTGCGTTGAGAGTGCAAGGATATATCTAATAGAAGAGTTGCTCGCGACTGGTGCGAAAGTCTCTTCATAGTCGATTCCCTCAACTTGTGAGAATCCCCGGGCCACAAATCTAGCCTTGTACTTCTCCACACTCCCATCCACTTTTGATTCACCTTATAGATCCATCTAGATCCAACGACTAATTTTTTGACCAGTCTTGGGACAACTTCCCATGCACTGTTCTTGACGATGGAGTCATGCTCTACCATAGCGTTAACCCAAATTGGTTTTTGCACTGCTTCCTCAAAGGAAGATGGTTCTATCACAATACACTTGCTCATAAGAGCCATGTATCTAGTAAACATGTATGGATACTGTCTCTATCTGGGCAGTGAAAGAGGGGCTCCTACATACTCTGCCCCATCAAGTCTCAATCTATTAGCTTCCGTGGTGCGCCTTCTACCATTTCTGGTGGATGGCTCTGCATGAGTGTTTTCTTCCACTCCATGATCCTCCGCATGTGACTGATCCACATATTGAGGTTCATTCTTTGGAACCAAGAGTTCCTCCTCAGCATGCAAATCCAGCTCCCTCTCCAGGGACAATCACATGGCTTTCTCCTCATCAAATTTTATATCCCGTCTCACAACAGTCATTCTGCTATTTGGAAAATACACCCAATAGTTGTGGGGAGTTTTAGTGTACCCCAAAATATCCCAATCTCAGCTGTTGGTTCAAGATTCTTCATGGCGTCTTTTCTCACATGCACATAAACAGATGAGCCAAAAATCTTAAAATTTGAAACATCAGGTTTCTTACCAGTAAAAGACTCCTCTGGTGTACTCATGCCAAGTATCCAATGAGGACAACAATTTTGCACAAATACCACTGTGTTGCATGCCTCTTCCCACAGATGCAATGGTAGGCCCTGATCATGAAACATCGCTCGCACCCACAATTGTTCTATTCTTTCTTTCTGTGACCCCATTCTGCTGTGGGTTATGAGGTACGATCAACTATCTCCAAATTCCTTCTTTGCTGCAGAAGTTCTTGAATTCATTGGAGATGTAATCACCACCATTGTCACTCCTAAGAGCCTTCACATGCTTCCCCTTGTATTTCTTCACCAGTGCTTTGAACTCAAGAAATTTTGAGAACGTCTGATCTTTCTTCTGCATGAAGTAGATCCAGAACTTTCTAGAAAAGTCATAAAAAATATCACATAGTACTTATGCTTTTCTGTCAAGGCTGTAGAGAATGGTCCACACACGTCTGGGTGAACTCTCTCAAGGATTTCCAAGGCTCGTTTCTCCTTCTTGTGAAAATTTTCCTTTGCATACTTCCCCATAGTACATCCCTTGCATGTGTCTGACTGCACAAGAGTACCCTTGGGAAGTCTCGTATAAATAGACTACATGACCTTCAAGATCTTGTGGTGTATATGGCCCAATCTATTGTACCATAACTCACCCTCATCCCAAATCACCACTTTTTCTGCCCTAGCCATCAATGCTGTGCAACCATCTCCATCAACTTTATAGAGATTCTTCACATGAATCCCAATCTTCTTGCCTTGTCCTGTTGTTTTGTGTCGCATGAAAGATTTTCCTTCAGTGAAAACAACATCATAGCCTCTATCCTCCAACATTGTGACTGAGACCAAATTTTTCTTCAAGCTTGGTACATGCATTACATATTTTAATTGAAAGGGTTTATCTAATTGTCTCTGGAAGGGAACTGTACCAATCTCGCTAGCACTGCACCACCTGTCATCACCCATTTTGACATGCATTTGGAGGTCATTCTCCTCCAAGCTACTGAAAATTTCTTTGTCTCCCATCATGTGAAAGGATGCACCACTATCCAAGTACCACACTGATCCCATTGGACTTGACACCATACATGAAATAAGTGGGAAGTCAAGCTCAAATTGCGAGGCCAAAGCCTCACCAGTTAGAGATCCTCAGGCCTTCTTGTTATTCTTCTTTTGTGGACAATTAGTGGCATAATTTCCATTTTTGTGACAATGAAAAAAATTCACTTTGGACATGTCACGCTTCTTGCCATCTTTTTCGTACTCAGATTTGGAATGGAATTAGTTTCCTTTCCCCTTCTTCGCCTTGGCAGCCAAAGAACAATCTTCTTCCTCATCATGCTTAGATTAAGATCCATCCCTGGTATTCTGCCTGAATTCTTCTTGCACCAAATTTGACCAAAGTCGTTCCATCACTTCTTCCTTTCTCTTGCATCTCAATCTCTTTGATTACTTGATTAATTACATTTTCTGGGTTCTCATTTCTATTTTCGGATTCATTTTCGGAATGCTCCGAATTCTGAGATTGATGTTTTGATTTCCCTGACTCATTTTTAGACATGTCTTTAGTTTCATTATCCAATCTAATACTTGGAGTTGGTCTGTTGACATCTTCAATAGTCAATAAATCCAGAGGAATCCTTTCTAGTCTCTTGTTTCTGTATGCTAGGAAGGCTTCCAAGTCATCTTGATTGAGTTGACTAGATGCAAACTTTAGTACATCTGAAAACTTTTCAATACCTTGAAAGAAATAATCAAATCTATCTATTTCTTTCACAAAAGGCTTCATTTTGAGCTCTGTGATGAAGTTCTTAATCACATCATTGGGGTCATTTGGCTGCTTTGGAATTACAACCAAATTCAACAAATTAACATTTGAAACTTCCTTGTAGGCATGACCAATATCAATGATCAGGTGATCATGTCCTAAGTGGAAAAAATGCTCAAATTTGGAACTGCTCAGAACTGGTAATAAATTGATCGACTGGATAGTGTTCGTCATTACAATCCTAACACCGTGAACGACACACAAATCCGATGCTGTATGTGGAAGATATTCAAGTTTTAATTTTGCCCAATAACCTTCAAAACAACACTTTGGAAAGCAAAATTGGCATCTTCAGAATTTTGTGGAAAATGGAAAATTTTATTATTTCATAAAAATTTGGATGGCCTATCAGTGGGAGCCACGTGGCCCCAGGCCTAATGGTTCAATGTGTAATTTTTTTTTTTTGAAGTTTAAAAAAATATTGGTCATTGGGCCGACCCGACCTGACCCGAGTGGGCACGGGTCACCCGCGGGCGGTGTCTACCCACGGGTTAGCAGCTGAACGGGCCGGTGTGAACCGTGGGTCAGGTCATGAATGGTTGGAGTGTTGAGTCGTGAACGATAGTTGGTTCTGCATGAAACCTCGAGTAGGATTGACACGTGAACCTGGGCGGAGTCTACCCGAGGGTCAGGTATGAACCATGGGTAGAGATGGCGGGTGGCGTGTGAACGGAGTCCCGGGTGGAGTATACACACAGGTCAAAATGTGAACGCGGGTCAGCAAACAATGTTGAGCAATGAACGTGGAGTGGTCAGTAGCTGAACGTGGCAATGTTGGGCACGACTGAACGAATATTTGGGTGGTGTTGACCTGTGAACGAGCAGAGACTGCACGTAAATGCCGATGGTGTTACACGTTGAACGGACGGTTGGTTGTTGAACGTAGACTCCGGCAGGGTCTACCCCCGGGTCACCACTACACGAGCTCGGGTCACGAAGAAACATGGCTTAAACTTATTCGCTGATAGTTAGTCATCCGTAAACCTCGCATATGAACACACGGGCTTCTCATAGTTACATTAAATGTTGATGCCTAATTTGGAGCGGGTCACCCCTAAACTAGCGGAGATAGCCAAAATGGTGGAGTTAACTGCAGTTTCCCAAATTTAGAGGAGGTTTTTAAGGCCAAACTGGACAAAACTTCAGTTGGGCATAGCTTTCACTACAAAAAACCTTTTGGAGCGAATTGTTTTTTTGATTTTGGGTATTTTGAGCATTCCAGAGCCAATGGCATAGGTTGCAGAGTCAACAGAGCTGATCTTCAGGTACTTTTTTAGCAGAGAAGCTTGAAGAGCCATTAGGGCCTAGGGAGTGTTGGAGCTGTATTGGGCTATGGTTAACCATTGGAGGTGAAACAAAAGCCAATATTTACTATTTTCTATGTTCCGAACTCATTTCCACAACTTATTTTTCCTGTTTAGGATTTCTTATCACTGTATAACCAATTTTAGCATCTAATAAGAGCAAGGACATGCACATTTGGGGGGCGTTGGACCCGGCAAATGTAGCCCAGGAGGGGTGAAATGCCTCATCAGATGCTGTGTTATATTATGTGAATTTATCTTGCTGTGTTTTTTAGATTTAATATGTTAAACAATAAAAAGAAATAACACTCCTTCACACATAAGACTCAGAAAATTACCAAAAACACTTTGTTTCCCTTGCAATACTATCTAAACACTTTGCACATATAATTTTATGGAAATTAATACCTTGAACAAAAAATACAAGTAGTTTCAGTTTTAGATCATTGAGTGTTAACTTCTACAAGTTCTAAAGACAGAGTCTATAAAGGGTCAGGTAGCCTCTGGATCTCATCCTTTTATCAAAGGTGACATATCCAGTAAATGCCCCTACAGTCAATTGCTGGAATAAATCTAAGAAGTTGTATTTGTAGATCAATTGGTATCAAAGCTATGGTTTAGAGCTAGAGTTTTCACTCAACATTTTTTTTGTGCAAATATTAAGTCATTTGTTTGCAAGTTTTGATGATGACTAGGTTAAAACTCAAGAGAGGTGAAGGAAACTTTGTTAGTGCACAAACTAATCCACAACCAAGAAGGGTTAGAGAACCACCTCAAAGAGCCCTAGAAGCAGCTACAAGCATGTCTTCAAGAGAAGGTGAAACTCTTGAAGAGATGGATCCCAAGGAAGAAGAAAGAGTATTTTGGAAAGATTTCTTGGATATGACTGAAATGGTAAGGATCCTCTATCAAGAAAGAAATGATAGGATTGCTGGAGAAGGGTATAAAAACCAAAAAGAAGGAGATGATTCCTCATGAGGAAATAAGGGTCATGATCAGTCAAAGAAAGGGAATGGAGGAAATGGTGATCCACCATCTCCATCGTCATCCTCTTCCTCGTCATCATCTTCTTCGACTTCGGTAAATCAGTCACATAAGTCGAAAACCACTTGTAAAAATCCTTTTCTAAAGATTGATGTCAAATTTGAATTGCCAATGTTTAATGGTGAAGTTAATGCAGAGAAATTAGATAATTGGATCAAACAATTGGAAGTCTATAAAAGGATTCAAAATCTGCATGATGACGACACTAAAATAAAACTAGCCTCGCTAAGGATGGATGGAGCAGCTTTGGTATGGTGGGAAGCCAAGACCAAGGAGGAAATCAAGAATCATGGTAAGATTACACTATCATGGACTGAATTTATTACTACAATCAAGAAGAAATTTTATCCTCTTGCTCATCTTCAAAAGGCTATAATGAACTGGCAAAACTTTAGACAGCTTAAGGGACAAAATGTGCAAGACTATACCAAGGAATTTAGGAGAAGAGCACTCTTATTAGGGGTAGACTTACAAAGTCAAGATACTTTACTGAAGTATATAGGTGGTTTGCACGGTCACCTTAAACACACTATCCTTATGTTTAATCCTACTAGTCTAGACAAAGTTTGTGTACAAGCTACGCATTTAGAGGCTAGAGGGAAAAACACTTTTGATGAGGGTAGAAACAAGCCTTTCAAAGGGAAGAAAAAAGATAAAACCTTTAAGGGAAAAGGTAAAAATAATGCATCAATCAAACAAGAGGGTGAAAAGGTCATTTGTAAACATTGTTCAAGAGAGGGCCATGAAGAGAAAAACTGTTGGAAATTACATCCTGAAAAAAGAAACTAGTTTAATAAAAACAAGGGAAAGAAGAAAACTGCAGCTACTACAACTACACCTCAAGATTTAGGTAATGACTCAGGTGATGAAACCAAAATTGCAGCCATGGGTTTGAAAAGTATGAAGGGAAAGGAAATAGAAATTAAATCAAGCACTAGTACTTCAAAATGTCATGTACAAGCTCCTAATGAGGAAGAAAGAATTGAATTGTTCCATGTGAGGGTAGTCTCAAAACATACTAAAATTGACACACTGTTTGACAGTGGGTCACAAGCAAATCTTATATCAGAATACTTGGTCAAACAACTAAAAATTGAGACCATTCCACATCCAAATCATTATCCACTTGGGTAGATATGCAAGGATGGAAACTTACAAGTCTCAAGAAAGTGCATATTGCGATTCGCCGTAACTGCACACTTTATTGACACAGTTGAACTTGATGTGGTGCCACTTGATATATCAGGAATTGTTTTGGGAAGTACTTAATTATTTGATAGGAAAGTGATCTTACATCACCATGAAAAAAATATCATCTCTTTAAATATGGAAAGGAGTTCACTGTCAGAGCACATCGCAAGAAGACAAATATAGCGATGGTAAATGCGGGACAGGTAAAAAGGCTAGTCAATTCTAGCAAGAGTTTTGTACTTCTTATGGTTAAGCCCAAGGTTGATATGAAACATGAATCATTTGAAAATTGTGATTCCAAGCTTAAATCAGATTTATATGATGTAGTTGATGCACAACATGAGATGTTTCAGGAACCGACAGGTTTACCTCCTAAAAGGGAGATTCAACATGAAATCCATTTACATCAAGATTGTCCTCTTCCTAACATCGGCATGTACCGTTTGTCTCTCAAGGAGAATGCTGAAATCAAGAGGCAAATTAAAGACTTGTTGGAAAAAGGATTCATAAGACCAAGAACTTCTCCATGTGGGTCTTCGATAGTGTTGATTCCAAAGAAATATGGAACTTGGCGCATGTGTGTGGACTTCAGGGCGTTAAACAAAATAATGGTAAAGAATCGTTACCCACTTCCAAGGATAGATGATTTGTTGGATCAGCTGAAATATGATAAATATTTCACTAAGTTAGACTTACGTAGTGGTTATCATCAAGTTAGAATTGCAGAAAGTGACATTTGGAAGACAAAATTTAAAACCAAACATGGACTCTTTGAGTGGCTTGTTATGCCGTTTGGTTTATGCAATGCACCTGCAACTTTCATGTGGGTAATGGATGGTGTCTTATGTCATTTTCTTGATGATTTCATTATTGTCTACTTAGATGACATCTTGAGTTTCAGCAAGACTAGAGAAGATCATGTCATGCATGTTAAGAAAGTACTTGATGTTTTGAAGAAAAATCAGTTATTTTTTAAAATGTCAAAGTGTGAATTTGGAAAGACTTCTTTGGTTTATTTGGGACACATAGTAGGAGGAGGCGCTTTGAGGATTGATCCTTCCAAATTAGAAGCCATTGTGAATTGGCCTACTCCCAAATCCATTATAGAGGTAAGAATTTTTTTGGGTGCAACTCAGTATTGGAGGAAGTTTATTTCTAACTTCTCTGCCATAACAACTCCTATGCATGCAGTGACTAGTGTGAAGCGTGCTTTCCAATGGGGAGGAAAGAAACATAAATCTTTTGAGTCTTTGAAAGAGAAGATAATTTTAGCTCCAATTCTTTCATTACCAGACTTGAGACAACCATTCGAGATTCAGACAGATGCAAGTGAATACGCCTTGGGTGCAGTTCTCTTACAACATGGTAAGCTTGTTGCATTTCATTCCGAGACATTTAATGGTGTTGTTGTGAATTATACTACATATGTTAAAGAGTTGTATGCGTTGGTACAAAGTGTCAAAAAATGGAAACACTATTTGATGGGAAAAGAAACAATTGTTCATACCAACCATTAGCCTTTACAATACTTGCAATCGAAAAGTAAATTGCAGCAGTCACGACATTTCAGATGGATGGAATTCCTACAACTATTTCACTTGGTAATAAGGTACAAGAAAGGTATTTACAACAAGGTTGATGTTATGATTTCAAGGCCTATTATTAGTGCTAGTACTTTGCTTTAGAATGATTCTATTGTGCATGAGAGCTACATAGAACAATATGCACCAGATGTTGATTTTAAGGATGTGTATGCTAACTTGAGTGAAGGGAATCATGTTGAGGAGAATGATTATTATTTGCATAATAATTTGCTGTTTCATATGGGCAAGTTATGTATATCACAGGGGAAGAGATTAAGCATGATGAGAGAGGCTCATTCTTCTCTCATAGCTAGACATTTCAGTAAAGAAAAACATTGGCACATTTACAGAGGTATTGTTATTGGCCTTGCATGGTAGATAGTGTTTCACGTTTCATTAGAGGCTGTTCATTATGTGCTACAAGAAAACCTAGCAATAGGAAGCTTGGTTTATATACGCCATTGCCGGTACCTTCCAAACCATGGGAAAGTGTTTCTATGGATTTTGTTGGAGGGCTACCATTATCTAGAAAGCAACATGATTATCTTTATGTAGTAGTTGATCGTTTCAGCAAGATGTGTATTCTTATGCCATGTAAGAAATCTATAACTACTGATTTATATTTTCAACATGTATGGGTTCATTATGGCTTGCCTATTCTATTGTTAGTGACAGGGATTCCAGATTTGTTGGGAATTTTTGGTCCAATCTATGGAAGATGATGGACACCAAGTTGAAGAAGAGTACTATTTTCCATCTGCAAATTGATGGCCAAACATAGGTAGTGAAAAAAACCATTGTAAATCTTTTGAGAGGTTATTGCAGCAAGCATCCCAAGCTTTGGGATGAGCATTTTCATTGCATTTAGCATGCTTACAACTGGGCCAAGCACTCTTCTAAAAATACTTCACCTTTTGAAGCTTGTTTTGGGTATTTGCCTAAGTCACCTTTAGATTTTATTCTTGAGAAGGATGTGGCCATTGATGGTAATAGTGACATTGACAAAGCTCACATGTTCATTGAAATAATTCAACTCATACATCAGCAAGTTCAAGAACAACTTGAAAAAATTCAAGGCAAGTACAAGGAGAGGCATGATAAGCACATAATTGAACATAAGTTTCAAGAAGGGGATGAGGTATGGTTGCATATTAGTAAAGAAAGAATGCAAGGAGAAGGTAAAAAGCTGAAGCCTATTCGTTATGGTCCATTCAAGATCCTTAAGAAAGTTGGAAATAATTCTTTTCAATTATATTTTCCTTCATACATGCAAATGTATTCCGTTTTGAATGTGGAAAATTTATGTTTGTATGAACCTCCTTTAATTGCTGATATTGAAAGTGAAATTCAGCTACCATCCATAGAGGATTTCTCGCCAGAATTTTTGGATGAATTGAAAGAGGATGCTATCCTTGACAGAAGGACACACACTTCAAGGAGGGGAAGTGTTGATTATGTTGGGGTTGGTCTTAAAGGCAGCAAACCGAGTAAGGAAAAGTGGATTGAGGTGGAAAAGGTGAGGTAATTGTACCCTCATCTTCTTAACATGTAATTGAAGGATTTTGGGGTCCAAAAGCTTCCCAATGGGGAGGTGTGATCAGGTGATCATGTCCTAAGTGGAAAAAATGCTCAAATTTGGAACTGCTCAAAACTGGTAATAAATTGATCGACCGAATAGTATTCGTCATTACGATCCTAACGCCGTGAACGACACTTAAATCCGATGCCTGGTGTGGAAGATATTCAAGTTTTAATTTTTCTCAATAACCTTCAAAACAACACTTTGGAAAGCGAAATTGGCATCTTCGGAATCTTTGTGGAAAATGCAAAATTTTATTATTTCATAAAAATTTGGATGGCCTATTAGTGGGTGCCATGTGGCCCCATGCCTAATGGTTCAATGTGTAATTTTTTTTTTTTTGAAGTTTAAAAAAATATTGGTCATTGGGCTGACCCAACCCGACCAGACCCGGGTGGGCACGGTTCACCCGTGGGTGGTGTCTACCTGTGGGTCAGCAGCTGAATGGGCCGGTGTGAACTGTAGGTCAGGTCGTGAATGGTTGGAGTGTTGAGTCGTGAACGACGGTTGGTTATGCACGAAACCTCGGGTAGCATTAACACGTGAACCTAGGCGGAGTCTACCTGAGGGTCAGGTGTGAACCATGGGTAGAGATGGTAGGTTGCGTGTGAACAGAGTCCCAGGTGGACTACACCCACGGGTTGAAATGTGAACGCGGGTTAGCAAACAATGTTGAGCAATGAACGTGGAGTGGTCAGCAGCTAAATGTGGCAGTGTTGGGAATGACTGAACGAAGATTTGGGTGGTGTCGAATCGTGAACGGGCAGAGATTGCACGTAAACGCCGATGGTGTTACACGTTGAATGGATGGTTGGTCGTTGAACGTAGACTCCAGCAGGGTCTACTCGCGAGTCACCACTGCACGAGCTCGGGTCACGAAGAAATGGGGCTCAAACTTATCCGCTGACAGTTAGTCATCCGTAAACCTCGCATATGAACGCACGGGCTTCTCATAGTTACATTAAATGTTGCCACCTAATTTGGAGCAGGTCCCCCCTAAACTGGCGGAGATAGCCAAAATGGCGGAGTTAATTGCAGTTTCCCAAATTTAGAGGAGGTTTTTTAGGCAAAACTGGACAAAACTTCAGTTGGGCATAACTTTCACTAGACAAAACCTTTTGGAGCGAATTTTATTTTGATTTCAGGTATTTTGAGCATTCCAGAGCCAATGGCACAAGTTGCAGAGTCAACAGAGCTAATATTCAGGTACTTATTTAGTAGAGAATCTTGAAGAGCCATCAGGGCTTAGGGAGTGTTGGAGCTATATTGGGCTATGGTTAACCATTGGAGGTGAAACAAAAGCCAATATTTACTGTTTTCTATGTTATGAACTCATTTCCACAGCTTATTTTTCCTGTTTATGCTTTCTTATCACTGTATAACCAATTTGAGCATCTAATAAGAGCAAGGACATGCCCATTTAGGGGGCCTTGGACCCAACAGATGTAGCCTAGGAGGGATGAACTCCCTCATCAGCTGTTGTGTTATATTGTGTGATTTTATCTTGCTATGTTTTTCAGATTTAATATGTTAAACAGTAAAAGGAAATAACACTCCTTCAAACATAATACTCATAAAATTACCAAAAACACTTTGATTCCCTTGCAAGAGTATCTAAACACTTTGCACATATAATTTTATGGAAATGAATACCTTGAACAAAAAATACAAGTAGTTTCATTTTCAGATCATTGAGTGTTAACTTCTACAAGTTCTAAAGACAGAGTCTGTAAAGGGCTAGGTAGCCTCTGGATCTCATCCTTTTATCAAAGGTGACATATCCAGTAAATTCCCCTATAGTCAATCTCTGGAATAGATCTAAGAAGTTGCAATTGTAGATCAATAAAAAAGTGCAAAAGTACCACACTGTAAAGGAAAATTAGGCCAAACAACCTTCTTAGCATCTTTAAGGTATTTTGAAATACCATTTACAACAAGTTGGTAGGAAATCTCTCTAGCAAGTAACTTGTCAGGAACATAATATGGCACGACGTGAGGAGAAGCATAACTCCAAAAAACTTTGACATAGGTGAAACTTTCCTATGCAAACCATCTGGCAACAGGAAAAATGTCTGTACTAGCCTCTTTGGAAATCCTAGTGGCTTTCGCATTGAATATAATCTGGTGCATAGGCAGTATGAATCTATGGAAAATTTTGTAAAAATGTAGATGAAAATTTGATTCCCGAAGGACTCTATGATAAATGTGGATTGGAGTAGGGTTTTGGGTCATCCATTTCCATCCCATGGTAGCAAAACTCGAAGAAAAGAAAATTGCGTCCATGACATAGGCATTCATGTAAAAGGGGGGTATTTATCTATATGAAACACTTCTTTTACTCCTATACTCCATGATATTTCTGGCTAAATTATCAGATATGACATTTTCCCAATTCAGAATTAAGGAATTGACAATTGCGTCAATCAGTGGGACCCAATCTACAAAAAACCTAGTAGTATCAGGTTTTGAAAATAATCTACACAACATATAGACATCATAGCAATAAGGGGAAGGAATTTGTGTTATTGGGTATGTATCGAGTTTGTCTCGTTTAATCTTGCCTTGGTCATCCTTCCTTTCCTTTATGACTTTCATCAGGTCTGGATTTTTTGTTCTAAAGCTTTGAACAAAAGATTTGACATAGCTCTACTGCGGGATGGGTAAGTGGTACATTGTCCTCAAATCTTCTTCCCTTAATGAACTGATATTATCACCCTTTGAATCCTTAAATTTTCTATCTTCTATGTTCAAGTGGTCAGTTACTGATCAGAAGCTCAAGTCCAAGCCATGGAAAAAGCTCAAAATTGAAAGTGTTCAAAATCACTTGCAACGTGAATGACCGGATAGGCCTCGGCGATACAATCCTGACGCCGCGAACGACACTCAAATACGACACTATATGTGAAAGTTATTCAAGTTTGAAAATTCAAAATTTCAGGCAAAAGACCAGTTTGACGAGGTTTGACTTCAATTTTTGAAAAATTAAAAGAAATAATATTCCAAGGAAAGTTCCTAGAATATTCCTCGAAATATTCCTTGGAATATTCCCTAGAATATTCCATTCGAACCAATCTGATTTCGACACGTGGCAAGTGCAGGTTGTTCAGTGGGTTGACTTTGGAAATTTTGGCCAATCATCGGGTGCCACGTGGCCCCAGGCCTCGGAGAAATTTTTGGTGATAAAATATTTATGACTCCACAGGAGTCGAACCTCCGACCTCCCGCGAGAAAACCGGGCGCTCTACCATTGCGCCACCGCTTTGGTTCTTAACGTATATATGCATTGGATTTTATTTAAATTTTAAATTTCATTTCGGTGGAGGATTCAAGGGCTAGCCCCACCCGATGTGACCTTGCCACCAAGACCGGGAGCTAAGACGTGGTTAACTCCACCCTAACCGCCAGAACATTTGCACATGTGAACACGTCATTTGGCATTTAATGTGATGGTTAGTGGTTTTCGCTATTTATGGAGTGTGCCCACCAAATCTGGCGGACGAGCCAAAATTTTCAGGCTTAACTGGAGCTGGCCCAAAATTAGTGGAGGTTTTCAAGGGCAGATTGGGCAAAAATGGTTTTGATCATAACTTTTGATGGGCTGAACCTTTTTGGATGAAATGTATTTTTATTTCCGGTATTCAGAGCATTTTGAATCCATTGGAATAGGTTGCAAAGCCATTGGAGCTGATCTTCAGTCCCTTTTTCTTCAGGGAAGCAATGAGAGCCATAAGGTCCAAGAGGGAGTTGGAGCTGTGTTGAGCTATGGTTAACCATTTGAGGTGAAACAAAAGTCATTTTCGACTATTTTAAGCATTCCAAAGCCATTGAGATAGGTTACAGAGGCAGTAGAGGTGTTCTGCAACAATTTTAGCTTCAGGGAAGCTTTTTAAGCCATCAGGGCCATTTTGGTAATAGAGATGTATTGGGTTGTACCTTTCTGTTTAAGGTGAACGAAGACCATACTCAGATATTTTCCACCTTTTGAAATCGATGGAAGAGGTTTTGATAACTATTTAAAGACTTATAAAACCCGAAAAGCTTTAGAGGAGTTCAAAGAGCCTTTAGGGCCTTATTAAAAAAATCACTGCTTATGGTAATTCTTCACTATTTAGT
This sequence comes from Pinus albicaulis, assembly GCA_034641835.2. Taxonomy (NCBI): domain Eukaryota; kingdom Viridiplantae; phylum Streptophyta; class Pinopsida; order Pinales; family Pinaceae; genus Pinus; species Pinus albicaulis. The sequence continues at coordinate 148,693,347 of CM076582.1, forward strand.
GAATTTGGAAAGGAATTCTTAGCTTTTTCATGTCTTTTGAATCAATATGTGCATTTATATTTGTCTATTGAGACACTTTTAAACTTGTATTAGCATTTTGAAGAATTTTAATACAAGAGGACAAGCTCATTTTGGGAGGCTTGATGCAGCATATGTAGCCCAAGAGGGGTGAAATATTCATCAAACATTTGTGTCATGTTATGCTGAAGTTATATTGCTGAAAATTTCTGATTTAATATGTTAAAAATAAAATTAAAATAACTTACCTTCACACATAAACTCATATACAGTTTCCATAAACACTTTGTTTCAATTGCAAGACATGAATAGCAATTTGCACATATAATTTGATGGAGATCATGAGTGTTAAATTATAAAAGTTCTAAAGACAGAGTCTGTAAAGGGCCAGGTAGCCTTTGGATCTCATCCTTTTTTAAAGGTGACATATCTAGTAAATTCCCCTACAGTTAATCTCTGGAACAGATGTAAGTAGTTGTTTAATCAGCTAGACTTGGAGAATTTTGCACACATTTAATTAATGGAAATGGATACCTTGCACACATTTTCAAGTACTTCCATTTTCAGATCAGATGGTATCAGAGCTTTGGTTAAGCTTGGTTGTGCTCATCTTGAGCATTTGTTTTTTTGCAAAAGGTGTTAAAACAGTGTAAAAGATTGACTATTTTATTGGTTTCAAAATGGTTGCTTGTATGAGTTTTCTTGAGTTGAAAGGATAGCTGTTGATAGCTAAGTCTTGGAAAGGAAAAAAAGAGTTGTAGGCTATTTCCTAATCCCAAATTACCTCAATATTATCTTTGGAAAACAAACCCACTTGATTAAGTGTTTGCTACAAGCTATTGGAGTTTTTGTTTTATGGCTACTTGAATAAGAAGGGGTCTTTACTGACATTTGGTTAAAAGCTTGTCATTTGTTGGAAAGCTTTGAGAACTTTTCTTTATAATTTCCTTTTGTTAATTTGACCATTTACATAATGTCAAATTATTCTACAAGTGAAGTTTCCTCCTTCACGAGATTCTTCAATGATGACATGAATAATGAGTTCATTAAGGTGAAGGACATGGTGCAGATTCTCAAGGAGGATCAAAGAGAAAGTGTTAAGCTTCATGCACAATTGTTGGCTATGAAGGATGAGAAGGAATAAATTCTCCAAAGGTTGCATGACATGGAGAAACAACTCCTTCAAGCTCAAGAATCTTTGTCCAAGAACAAGCGTGAGGAAGAGGTAAACCATTCCAACTTGTCTTCAATTTCCTCTTTTGAAAAGTGTGTTGGTTCTTTTGAATAACATACAAGGGGTATCGGGTCCAAAATAATGTTTGAAATGGGCTATCATGAAGGCAAAGGTATGGGAAAGCATGCACAAGGCATGGTTGACCCTATTTCAGTTGTGGAGCGACCCAAGAATGTTGGTCTTGGTTATGAGAAGTTTAATGGCGTAGTCTCTAAATCCTTGAATGCATGTGATGCAAATTTAAAGAGAACCTTTATTCCAAGTTCTTCTATGCATATATGTCAATTTTTTTTTAAGGATGATTGCAATTTTTTTAAGCCATCATTGCCACAAGTAGAGGGTAAATATGTTTCTTATGGCGAGCCTTCAAGTTCAAACAGTTTTCAAGACAAGAATTGTGATGAAAGTCTGAAAAGGAAAGTTGTCTCCTCTACTAGTTCATCGTCTTTCGAAGACAAAAAGGATGGACATTCCATGAAGCAAAAGAGGTATAATTATTCACATGATAAATTTGATTATGTTTCAGAAAATAATGATAATTTTTCTTGTTCAAATGAAAGAAAGTTTTGTTACACATTTTGTGGTGGATTTAACCATGTTGCTTCAAGATGCTGGCTGAAAAAGAAAGCACACAAGAAGCAGAGGAGGCAAAGAGAAATTTCTCAGAAAGTGCTTAAGAGTTTCACATTTTCTCAAAGGAAGGGACATGATGTCTCTCATTGTTGGACCTTGTATCCAACAAATCGTCCAAATCACATGCAGCTAGAGGACAAAAAGCTTGGCGTAAGTGGATCTATGGAGTCCATTATCGATGTGGAAATGGAAGATTCACATGAAGGTGTATTGCAACCGCAAAAGACGCCATGGAGTTGGCTTGGTAGGAAGTGGATTAACTTCTTATTGCAGTAAGTCATCTTCATTTTGTACATGCAAATTTCAGATTTGTATGCATGTATTTTAGTTGAAAAGTTTGATGCAAGATTGCATGTAAAAGTAGTTTCAATTGAAGGAATTTTCTTTGTTGTTGCAAAAGTTTCACCATGGAGGTGTAAAAGATGAGTATGCTACTCACTTATATTGCAGCAATGTCTTTTGGTTCAGCTCTTAGTCACCCACATGTTTTTGGGATGATGTACCTATTGGTATTTGAAAAGAAGAGTTGAAGTTGCACATGTACATAGAGGTTGTATGTGTAATTACCGAACTGTATATAGTTCATTGTACATGATACATACACATGTGTTTGTCAAGATGTATCTTGTTGTTTTTCGACTTGTGTCGATTTTGTCACACATGTTTATCGACTTGTGTTGATCGTGTTACACATGATTTTTGACTTGTGTTGATAGTGTGCACACTTTTTACATTGATGGTTGTGTCAATTGTATAGCACATTTCATTGTCAACTTGTTGTTGATGCTGTATGTTGCACAAGGTGCCTTTGGTGTCGATTGGTGTAGAGAACAAAGTGTCAGTGCAAAGCAGTGCAAGATTCCATGGGATGGAAAGACATGAAAGAAAAAAGGGCACAAAATTCAGCAAGGGTCATTGCTGGTTTCAGTATGGCAGATTGGTATGGCGAGAAAAATTGGTCAAGATTCGACACAAGTACATGGCTCATTCAGCAAATATTCGCCATGTGAACAGTTGGAAATTCAGGAAAATTTTTAGAGGCTGAAGAGAAGAGGATGTTGTTATTCTCTCATTTTTTGTACTACAATCAGTTTCAGAATTTTAGTGAGATTTCGGGGTCCAAAAGCTTCTCATTTGGGAGGTGTGATCAGGAGCTCAAGTCCAAGCCATGGAAAAATCTCAAAATTTAAATTTTTCAAAATCACTTGCAACCTTAACGACCGGATAGGCCTCGACGATACGATCCTGACGCCACAAACGACACTCAAATCCGACACAGTATGTGAAATTTATTTAAGTTTGAAAATTCACAATTTCAGGCAAAAGACCAGTTTGACCAAGTTTGACTTCAATTTTTGAAAAATAAAAAAAAAGAATATTCCAAGGAATATTTTTGGAATATTCCTCAAAATATTCCCTGGAATATTCCATTTAGACCAATCCGGTTTCGACACATGGCAAGTGCAGGTTGGTCAGTGGGTTGAATTTGGAAATTTTGGCCAATCATCGGGTGCCATGTGGCAAGCCCGGAGGCCGCCACATGGCCTCAAGCCTCAGAGAAATTTTTGGTGATAAAATATTTATGACTCCATAGGAGTCGAACCTCCGACCTCCCGCGAGCAAACCGGGTGCTCTACCAATGTGCCACTGCTTTGGTTCTTAACATATATATGCATTGGAGTTTATTTAAATTTTAAATTGCATTTCGACAGAGGATTTAAGGGCTATCCCCTTAGGGCTAGCCCCACCCGATGTGACCTCGCTGCCAAGACCGGGAGCTAAGCTGCGGTTAACTCTGCCCTAACCGCCGGAACATTTGCACATGTGAACACGTCATTTGGCCTTTAATGTGATGGTTAGCGGTTTCTGCTATTTATGGAGTGCGCCCACCAAATCTGGCGGACGAGCCAAAATTATCGGGCTTAACTGGAGTTGGCCCAAAATTAGTGGAGGTTTTCAAGGGCAGATTGGGCAAGAATGGTTTTGATCATAACTTTTGATGGGCTGAACCTTTTGGCATGATTTTTTTTTATTTTGGGTATTCAGAGCATTCTGAATCCATTGGAATAGGTTGCAAAGCCGTTGGAGTTGATCTTAATCCCCTTTTGCTTCAGGGAAGCAATGCGAGCTATAAGGGCCAAGAGGGAGTTGGAGCTGTGTTGATATATGGTTAACCATTTGAGGTGAATAAAAAGTCATTTCCGACTATTTTCATCTTTCCAGAGTCATTGAGATAGGTTCCAAAGGCAGTAGAGGTGTTATACAACCATTTTAGCTTTAGGGAAGCTTTTTGAGCCATCAAGGCCATTTTGGTAATAAAGTTGTATTGGGTTGTACCTTTATGTTTAAGGTGAACCAAATACCATTCTCAACTATTTTCCACCTTATGAAACTGATGGAAGAGGTTTCAGAACTGTTTAAATACTTCTACAGCCCAAAAATCGTCAGAGGAGTTCAAAGAGCTGTTAGGGCCTTATTGAAGAAATCACTATTTATGGTAACTGTTCACTGTTTAGTGAATCTGTAAAGGAATTCTTAGCATTTTCATGTCTTTTGAATCAATAATTGCATTTAGATTTGTCTATTGAGACACTTTTAAACTTGTATTAGCATTTTGAAGCATTTTAATACAATATGACAAGCTCATTTGGGAGGCCTGATCCAGCAGATGTAGCCCAGGAGGGGTGAACAGCTCATCAAACATTTGTGTCCTGTTATGCTGAAGTTATCTTGCTGAACATTTTTTATTTAATAAGTTAAACAACAAATTAAAATAACTTACCTTCACACATAAACTCATATACAGTTTCCATAAACACTTTGTTTCAATTGCAAGACATGAATAACAATTTGCACATATAATTTGATGGAGATCATGAGTGCTAGCTTCTACAAGTTCTAAAGACAGAGTCTGTAAAGGGCCAGGTAGCCTCTGGATCTCATCCTTTTATCAAAGGTGACATATCCAGTAAATGCCCCTACAGTCAATCTCTGGAATAGATCTAAGTAGTTGTTTAATCAGCTAGACTTGGAGAATTTTGCACACATTTAATTAATGGAAATGGATACCTTGCACACATTTTCAAGTACTTCCATTTTCAGATCAGTTACCCAGTTAACCATATCTGTATAGGGGAGAATCTTTGGCCTTGCTGCTACCTTATGGATGAATGAGCATGCATCGTCAAAATAGTTCGGATATGAAGAAACTGATGCACTTTTTGTAGCAACTTTGCTTATTACCCTTGGCTTTTAATCCTCAAAGAGCTAATACATTTCCTCCCATGAAGAACTTCCACAATCCTTGTTGCAAGTGGTATCTGAGAATAGGGGATACATATCTGAGCTTTCAGTAGATGATGCTTGGGCAATTCCTTTTCATTTTTTTCTCATCTCTATAATCCTTGCTCTGTTAAGTGGTTTCCTGAATTCAAGCGAACAGAGCAAACTTTAAAAATAGAGAGAATAGAGAGACAGATAGAATAAAAAATACAGCGTTCAATCATTTCAAATATGCTCGAAGTAGATATGAATCTATCAAACCTTACTCCTATTAAATGTTGTTAATCACTGATAATATTTTAATCAAATCTCTTACACACCTTCATATGTCTATCGATCAATTTAAGACATTAGATCTTATATTCATTTGATTGGACATGAATGATTTCACACATTTGAGCAATAACTACCAATTATTGCATATCGCAACTTATAACTATTTCCATTAGTTATGTTACCAATAAATCTCGTGAAATGCGATCTGCGCAAATTGCACATCACAATTTCTATGTGGTAATAAAATTTGCGTTTAGTTATTTTTTGCGAAATGTGAAATGCGCTTTAAGAAATCATGCCAATGCGCTTTATCAGACACTTGGAGTTTTATGTTTGTTACTTTATTGGTTCGTTGGGTCCATTTAATCGCAATTCTTACCAAATTGTTAAAAGTTTGATCGTTTTTACAAGGTGCGATGCAATTTTTGTTTATAATGATGTTTAAAGCATTTGCAATAGGAGTTTTACATAACTTTGGAAAGGGTTTAGCGCATATCACAACCCGCATGACTTAATATGTTTTAAGTTGTTTAAGCTCGAAATATATACGATTTGCGATGCACGTTAAGGAATGAAAGCGGAAAGGAAAATAACTTTATTTCCTAATGTTTTTTAACTTATGCTAAAAATTAAACAAAATAATTTTCCTATTTATTTTTAAAGGGTTCCCATTTAGTAAAAATAAATGGGGGTTGTTGTATAGCACAACAATTGGCGATTCACTTGGGAGAACCAGTTAACTCTAATTAACATTTTGAAATTTCTAATTTTTTTTTGAAATAAAAATATATGTAGGAATGAATTTCAATAAATAATATCTCACTAAGCAACAAAATCTCTCTTTATTACAATTCATACAAATTCCTCTTTAAAAAAAAAAGTATGAGTATCTTTATCAGTATTTACTCAGTTCAAAAAGATAAAGCAGGCGCCTCTTTCAGATTAGCTTTATAAATATTTACTCTTTTATCACATGTAGAGCCTCTGATCCAATAGGAAATTTAAGCTCTTGGTAGGGTTACCTTTTACCCAACAATGATTCATTGTCCCATCCAGTCTTTTTTACAATTTTCAAAAATAAATTCCAACCTTATACACTTGATCTTTTTTGAAACTTGTTTTTATTTTTTTGTATTGTATTTTTATTTACTTAAAAGCCATTGTCTTGGCTTGGTAACCAAATATTGACAATGCCATTCACTAGTTGTAATTAAACTGATCAAGCTGGCTCTTGATGAGACCCCTTGTCCTCTTGATATAATCTCTGTAGAAATTTGCTAAATAATGATTAATTATTCACCGAGACTATCCTGATCACATACAATTCGAATTTATATGCAACACATAATCTCTTCCACTCAGATCATCACACATGCGGAAATAAAACAAGCGATAGCACATCAATTCATCATACACATTAACACATTATGTATGGGGAAAGCTTATAGCTGAAAACCCCGCAGCTATTGTGTATATTATAATGGAGAAATAATGTAACAAACTCAGTACAATACTCCTCACAAGTACTCAGTACTTTCTCATAAAGTTACACACAAACTAGCTCAGTTTTGAACAGGTTACTGGTTCAAAACTCACCGCCAATTGCCTTGCCTCTATTGCGCAATCCAGGCTTGTCTATATAGAGATCCAAGGTTCGAATATCCTTGGCTTGACAGTGCAATCATCATGGGAAATTCCTCCAAGTGTGGTGCAAATCTCATGCACAACTGATGTCGCCACTCATAGCTAACTCCACCCTTTCATCTACCTCTTTCACTGGTCTCCACTGAACTGATCATGCACTGTAGTGAACTGATGTGTTCTTGAGTTGAATAATGAGTTACTAATTAATGAATTTAATAATATTTAATTCACTCCACTCATAACTAATTGATTAGCTAGTTAAACTAATCTCAACTAGTTCAACTAAAATAAACAGAACACAACTCCACTATCTATCTCATTAACTCCACCAAACTTCTGCCACTGAATTCCTAACTGAAGTCAACCATGCATGATGCCATCAAACCCTTGGGAATAGCGTAATTCCTCTGTCAGATGCATGAGCCACTTCTGTAGCTCGAACTGAAGTGCTCCAAGAGAGTAAACTGCTGTTTAGAGTCCAAACATTATTAAGGGTAAATAATATTTGACTTCCCTATTTTTAGGAGAGGCAGTCTAAAAATAGTTCGACCTCTTCGACCTATAGGTCACAAAAATAGAGTCCCATCTATTTTTACCAACATGATCAATGCTCCAAGAATCTCATGCTGGAATCCCTGGACCATGCTCCATATGTCTAAAAATAGACATAGTCTAAAAATAGACTTTGCGCCAGAATTTGCCTGCAGGCCCACTTAGTGAAGGCGACTTCATTTCATTAAGCTCCATCATCTTGCTGCATTTTCAACACTCTCTCTCAGCAATATATGAATTATCTGCAACCCCTATCCTGCCTCTGTGGAATTCGAACTTGCTCCTGGTGAGCGCCTTCGTCAGGATGTCGGCATCCTGATCCTCCGTGGGAACATATGAAAGCATCATGATTCTCCGCTGAACACAATCTCTGATATGATGGTACCTGATGTCGATGTGTTTGGACCTGTCATGAAATACTGGATTAGCCGAGAGTTTAATGCAACTCTGGTTATCACAGTAGATCACTGTAGGCTCCAAATGCAACCTGAACAATCCTGCGAGGATCTTCCTCATCCAAATAGCCTCGCATGCAGCCAAGCTAGCTGCCATGTACTCGGCCTATGCTGAACTGAGTGCCACGGATCTCTGCTTCCTGCTGTACCAGGAAACTACTGTCGACCCAATGCTGAAAACTCCTCCAGATGTGCTCTTCCGGTCCGTTGGACTCCCTACCCAATCTGCATCAGTGAAGCCAGAAAGCTTCGCTCCATCCTCCTGTTTGTACCATAGACCATATCCTGATGTGCCTCTAATATAGTGCAATACATGCTTGCCTGCCTTCCAAAAGAGCTTGGTAGGCTTAACCATAGCTTGCGAAAGTTGGTTAACTGCATAGCATATATCGGGTCGTGTATTGACCAGATACATAAGCGACCCCACCAACTTTCGATAGACAGTGTCATCCACTACCTCCGCTGAAGTAGCATCCTCCTTCCTCCAACCACCAGGAAGAGGAGTGTCAACAGGCTTGCAGCCTTGCATGTTGAACCTCTCCAGAATCTCCCGAGCATACTTGCCCTGAGAAACAAACAGTCCTCCTCTGCGCTGCCAAATCTCCAATCCCAGGAAATAATGAAGGATGCCCAGGTCCTTCATCTCAAACTCTCGTGCAAGATCCTCCTTGCATGAAAGTATCAACTGCTCGTCGCCAGTCAAAATCAGATCATCTACATACAGTACGATGATCAACAGCCTCCCCTCCACCACAATCTGGTACAGGTTTGGATCCGCCTCACTCTTGGAGAATCCAAGCCCGGTGAAGTAGCTGTCTATCCGAGTGTACCAAGCACGAGGTGCTTGCTTCAGCCCGTACAGTGCTCTCTTGAGTCGGCACACATGCGACTCACTGCTGAAGATCTCAAAACCTTCAGGCTGCTCTATGTACACCTCCTCCTCAATAACTCCATTGAGGAACGCAGTCTTCACATCCATCTGATGAATGTGCCACCCCATCTGCGCTGAGAGAGAAAGGATCGTCTGTATGGAAGAGTACCTTGCGACAGGTGCAAAAGTCTCCTCATAATCAATCCCCTCGATCTGTGAAAAGCCACGGGTGACAAATCTCGCCTTGTACTTCTCCACACTCCCGTCAGCCGCCTGCTTCACTTTGTAGATCCATCGCGAACCCACCACTGATTTCTCCACCGGTCTTGGGACAATCTCCCATGCACTGTTCCTGATGATCGAATCATATTCTTCGATCATGGCATCAACCCATGCGGGTTCCTCCACAGCTTCCTCAAAAGAGGATGGCTCCATCACAACACATTGACTCATAAGAGCCATGTATCCAGTGTACCGATCAGGTGACTGTCTCTGTCTGCGCTGTGCTGTAGGTGGTCCTACAACCTTCTCTGCATCCCGAGCCAGTCGCTCAGCTTCTGTAGTGCGCATGCGCCCTCTGATGGTTGGCGCTGCCTAGGTGGTTTCTTCCACCTCTTGAACCTCCTCTTGTGGCTGATCCACATCCGGAAGCTCCTCCTTAGGAACTAACAGCTCCTCATCTGCATGCAAGTGTAGCTCCCTCTCAAGCGAACACTGCATGGATTTCTCCTCCTAAAATTTTATATCCCGTCGCACAACAGTCTTGCGACTGTCTGGCACATACACCCGATAGTTATGAGGTGTATCAGTGTACCCCACAAATATTCCAACCTCAGCAGTTGGATCCAGCTTCCTTCTCGCATCCTTCGTCACATGCATGTAGACAGGAGAACCAAAAATCTGCAAATGGGAAATATCAGGCCTCTTGCCAGAATAAGCCTCCTCCGCTGTACTCATGCCAAGAACCTTGAGAGCACAACGGTTCTGCACATACACTGTTGTATTTCATGCCTCAGCCCACAAGTGAAGGGGTAGGCACTGATCATGCAACATCGCCCGTGCAGCACCCACGATCGTTCTGTTCTTCCGCTCAGCCACCCCGTTCTGCTGTGGGTTATGGGGTGCGATGAGCTCTCTCCGAATCCCTTCTGCGCTGCAGAACTCCTTGAATTCAGCCGAGATGAATTCACCACCGTTGTCACTCCTTAGAGCAATCACATTCTTCCCCGACTCCTTCTCGACCAGTGCTTTAAAATCACAGAACTTCGCGAATGTATCTCTCTTCTTCTGCATGAAGAAGATCCAGCACTTTCGAGAGAAATCATCAACAAAGATCACATAATACCTGTGCTTTGCTGTCGAAGCAACTGAGAAAGGACCACACACGTCTGTGTGAAATCTCTCAAGGATCGTCGTGGCGCGACTATCCTTCTCGTGAAAGGTGGCTTTCACATACTTCCCTAAAGTACACCCCTTGCACTGATCTGACTACGCAAGAGTGCCCTTAGGAAGCCTAGTAGAAATCTGCTGTAGAATCTTCAAAGCTCCATGGTGAAGGTGGCCCAATCTCCTGTGCCACAGTTCGCCCTCATCATCCCGGCTCACCACTTCTCCCGCCTTGCATACCATAGCTGCGCAGCCATCTACATGCAACTGATAAAGTTTCTTGGTTCGAACCCCTATCTTCCGGGTCTCTCTAGTAGTCTTACTGCGCAGGAAGGCTTTTCCTTCGCTGAAGACCACATCATACCCCTTATCCTCCAACATCGCCACAGAGATCAAGTTCTTCTTCAATCCAGGTACATGCATGACATCCTTTAGTATAAAGGGTTTACCAGACTCCCTCTGAAAGGATATGGTACCGATACCAGTCGCACTATATCTACCATCATCGCCCATCTCGATGTGCACACCCAAATCTTTGTCCTCCAGATCTGAGAACAAATCCCGATCTCCCGTCATATGAAATGACGCACCGCTGTCCAAGAACCACACCAATCCCATCACACTTGAAACCAAGCATGCAATCAGTGAGAAGTCAAGCTCTAACTGTGAAGCCAAAGCTTCTCCATCTGAAGATCTTCCCGCTTGCTTGTTCTTCTTCTTCTTTGGACAATTGGTAGCATAATGTTCGTGATCATGGCAGTGAAAACACTTCACTTTCGCCATATCCTGCTTCTTGCCCTTTGCACCAGAATGAGAGGTTTTCTTACCCTTCCCCTTCTTTGCTTTGGCAACCAAAGCGCAGTTTTCTTCATCGGCTCCCTTTGATGAAGATCCATCTCGAGTAGTCCTCCTTATCTCCTCCTGCATGAGATCCGCCCAAAGGCGCTCCCATCCCGGCAGCTTCTCCCGACCATTGACACTATCTTGATATGAGTGCCAGGCCTTCGGAAGACCAAGGAGAGCCAGGTCGACCATGTCCTCGTCTTCGACAGTCACCCCCACACTTCCCAGCTCATCTCTGCACTGAGTGAACTTCGTCAGGTATTTGGCGATACTGTTGCCTTTCTCCATCTTGATGTTCTGAGCTTATCTTTGAGCGCCAGCTTCCTTTGGTCACTCTTACTCTGGAATAGATCCGTCAAAGCTTTCCACATTAAAAATGGAGAAGCCTTTCCATGCAGGCTAGATACAATATGATCCTTGACGCCCTCCAACAGGATCCTTCGACATTTCGCCATCTTCTTTTGCCATACTTCGACTTCAGCAGGATCAGTGGGCTTTTGGACATCCGTATCTACGAACTCCTTCAGACCATTATCTTCTAATACTTCTTCCATGCGATCCTTCCATGCAACATAATTCGAACTGCCTTCAAGAGCATATTTGAGTCGCAAACCGTTGAAAGACATTTTCAACACCGGCACCAAGAAAACAAAACTGCTGCAAAATTTCGAATTCCACCTCAAAGCTCAACCGCTCTAGATCTGTGAGAACAAATTATTTCTAGCACAGAGATCGACTGCAAGGGGCATTTACCAGACCTTTCACTTTTCGAAGAAAGATGAATCCGGAGGCTACCTGGCCCGCATGCAGACTCTGTCTACCAAAATAAGTTTGTAATCACTGTGATGATCAATCTCTGCTTCAATAGCTCTGATACCATGTAGAAATTTGCTGAATAATGATTAATTATTCATCGAGACTATCCTGATCACATAAAATTCGAATTTATATGCAACACATAATCTCTTCCACTCAGATCATCACACATGCGGAAATAAAATCAAGCGATAACACATCAAATCATCATACACATTAACACAGTATGTATGGGGAAAGCTTATAGCTGAAAACCCCGCAGCTATTGTGTATATTATAATGGAGAAATCAAGTAACAAACTCGGTACAATACTCCTCACAAGTACTCAGTACTTTCTCATGAAGTTACCCACAATCTAGCTCAGTTTTGAACAAGTTACTGGTTCAAAACTCACCGCCAATTGCCTTGCCTCTATTGCGCAATCCAGGCCTGTCTATATAGAGATCCAAGGTTCAAATCTCCTTGGCTTGACAGCGCAATAATCATGGGAAATTCCTCCAAGTGTGGTGCAAATCTCATGCACAACTGATGTCACCACTGATAGCTAACTCCACCCTTTCATCTACCTCTTTCAATGGTCTCCACTGAACTGATCATGCACTGTAGTGAACTGATGTGTTCTTGAGTTGAATAATGAGTTACTAATTAATGAATTAAATAATATTTAATTCACTCCACTCATAACTAATTGATTAGCTAGTTAAACTAATCTCAACTAGTTCAACTAAAATAAACAGAACACAACTCCACTATCTGTCTCATTAACTCCACCAAAATTCTGCCACTGAAGTCCAACTGAAGTCAACCATGCATGATGCCATCAAACCCTTGGGAATAGCGTAATTCCTCTGTCAGATGCATGAGCCACTTCTGTAGCTCGAACTGAAGTGCTCCAAGAGAGTAAACTGTTGTTTAGAGTCCAAATATTGTTAAGGGTAAATAATATTTGACTTCCCTATTTTTAGGAGAGGCAGTCTAAAAATAGCCTTCGACCTCTTCGACCTAAAAAATAGAGTCTCATCTATTTTTTACCAACATGACCAATGCTCCAAGAATCTCAAACTGGAATCCCCGAACCATGCTCCATATGTCTAAAAATAGACATAGTCTAAAAATAGACTTTGCGCCAGAATTTGCCTGCGGGCCCACTTAGTGAAGGCGAATTCATTTCACTAAGCTCCATCATCTTGCTGCATTTTCAACAATCCCAAGTCATTACCCTATTTTGGTGGGCAGTATTGGTAATGTCAGTTCAACTATTTCCCTATGAACATGGTAAAAAAGCTCATGATGAGACTTATTATCTTTTAAGATTTTCTAGTATAATCATTTTTTAATTTGTTTCTAAAAAATTGATAAGTTTTCCCAGATGGGGTGAATCATGAGTCCTTTTGAGGATTCTGGATGATAATTTTTTGAGTTTTAGATTTCTTTTTTGTAAAAAAAAACTTTACTATGTTAAAGATTATTTTCTTGACTGATAACAGAATAACCATGATTTATAAAGATGAGAATTCATCAGAGAATAAATAACTTCAGTGAAATTGAATCTTTCAGAAAAATAGACTCTATTTGATATTTAAATCTTTCAATTGTTTCCTTAACGTTTCTTATTTCTATAAGCAATAAATAAAAAGGATGATCTGAGATGTTTATTTGAAAAGCCAAAATCAATACTATTCAACTTTTTATTTTCATAAGGAAAAGAAAAATACAATAATATACAAGTAATAGAAGGGGTTACCTCCTATGAAAAGTATTTCTTTAAAATATTCCCATTAACAGGGAAATAATCTCTTTTTCTTGATAGATCTTGCAATAAAAATGTTGATGGGCCTATTTCTTCAATGATTTGAAATGGACCTAGCCAGAGTTTTTGAAAATTGGCGTGTTTACCTTTTTCCTTGTGCGCTTTGTCCCATTTCAATACCAGATCACCAATTTGAAAGTTTTTTGTAGTAACAGAAGGTGAATCAAATGAAGCTTTTACTATCTTTTGATGATGTGAATGAGTATCTTTAACTTTTTCTCTTTCTTCTTCCAACTTAAGAATTTGAAATTGTCTTACTCGTAAGGAGGAAGAAGGAGATTCATCAATAAATTGAACTAAGGCCAGAGAAGGAATAACTACATTGGTAGGAAGAAAAACTTCTTTTCCATAAACAAGTTTGAATGGAGAAGTTACAATAGAAGCTTTATGAGTTATTCGATCTGCCCAAAGAGCAAAGATTAATGACTTATGCCAATTTCGTTGGTTTTGATCAACAGTTCGTTTGATGATTCTAATAAGGTTTTTATTTGTGGATTTTTCTAAACCATTTCGTTGCGGATAATAATTTGCAGAATACTTAAGTTTAAAGCCTCTTTTGATTTCAAATTCTATCATGGCATCTCCTGAGAAATAAGATTCATTATCGAACATTAAAGCAGTAGGTAAACCAAACCTAGTTATGATAAATTGGTCAATGAAATCAATAATATTCTCAAAGTTGGCTACCTTCAATGGAATTTATTCCACCCATTTAGTAAAATAATCTGTAGCTGTGAGAATATATTTATGCTGTTTGGAAGAGTTAGGAACAATCACATGGATTATATCTAATCCCCATTGTTCAAATGGTTGTTCGATATTAACTGGCTATAATGGGAAGGCTGGTTTCCTTTGTCTTCCAGATGCACTTTGAAAAATTTTTCATTTTATTTCATAGTCATGAGCATCTTTGAAAAGTGTAGGCCAATAGTAACCTGCATGCAGGATTTTGTGTGCTGTTGTATTTCCTCCAAAATTTCCTTCAACTAGTCCATCATGGAGTTCCTACAAATCTTTCTTCGCTTCAGTTTTCTCTAAGCATCTTAATAGCACAGAATCAAAGTTTCTTATAAACAATACATCATTGATTAATTCATATTGCTTGGCCTTTGATCTCAAAGCACTTTTTGTTTTATAACTGAGTTGGGTTGGAGCATATCCATTTTTCAAATAAAATTTGAGATCAACGTATTGATATTACACATCGTTGAGGCTTACCTCTGATATTTTCACATTATTACCTGAATATTCTTCTGATGATAAATGGGATGCTCCTGTTAGAATTTTGCAAAAACCTTGACCTCTAACAATTTTTAGAGGGTCTAATTTCTACATCATATTCTTGTAAAGTAGTAATCCAGTCAGCCCTTTTCTCTCCTAATTCTCTTTGCATCAATAGTTGCCTCACTGCAGAGAATGGAACTATTATTTTAGTGTGAGTTTTGAGGAGAAATGGCCTAAAATGCTTTATAGTTTTAAAGACAACAAATGCTTGTTTCTCAACAGATGAATAGTTTAATTCTGCACCTTGCAAATTGGAACTGAAAAATGATATTGGTGCTTCAATTTGTTCGTCATTAAGCTATGTTAAAACAGTAGCGTAAGATGTATTTGATGAAAAATTATATAAAGTAAAAGGATTAAGAAAAATGGGGGTATTCAAGAATGGAGCATTGATAATGGTTTGTTTGATCAAATCAAATGCTTCTATGTCGTTATGTCCCCATTTAAAGACCAAATTTTTCTTAATCATGGTTTGCAATGGTAAAACTATTTGCGAAAAGTCAGGGGCAAACCTTTTTACAAAAAATATTTGTCTAAGAAACAAATGCATAGTTTTCTTGTTATGAGAGAAAGGAATTCTTTTAATCTCTTCAATTATTTCAGGATCAATATAGATACCTTTCTTTGACACAGTGAATCCTAAAATTTTTCCTTCATCTAAAGCAAAAAATGACTTCTTTGGGCTTAATGAAATCCCATACCTTTTACATCGCTCAAAGATTTGATTTAGGTCTTTCACATGATTAGTTGCTCGTTCAGAAAAGATTGTAATGTTATCAAAATAAATAACCACTGATTTATTGATGAGCCCCCTAAAAGCTGTGTCCATAGGTCTCTAAAAAGTGGCACTTGCATTAATTAACCCAAATGGCATCTTTTGATAGGCATAAGTTCCCCACTTAGTCTTGAATGTAGTTTTAAATTTGTCATTTGGATATACGAGAATTTGGTTATATCCTGAAAATCCATCTAGAAAAGACATAAGTTCAGAACTAGCTACAGTTTGTAGTACTTGTTCCATGGTTGGTAATGGAAAGTTGTCCTTTTGACATGCTTTGCTTAAATTCCTAAAATCAATACAAATCCTAATATCACCATTTTTTTTCCTGATGGGAACCAAATTTGAAACCCATTTAAAAATTCTAATTGGAAAGATGATCTTTGCTTTAAGGGGTTTATTTAGTTTTGTTTTGATTTGATTTTCAAGATTCGGGTGAGTTTTCCTCAACTTTTGTTGTATGAGTTTCTCATCTGAAATCATAGGAATAGTGTGTTGAATCAAAAAAGTGTCATATGTTTTAAGATCAGTGTAATCCCAAGAAAAAACACTTTTGAACATTCTTAATAACTTGACAAATGATAATCTTTCGTCAGAAGATAGACCAAGACCTAAATTGGCATTTTGAGGTTTGTCGTCAGTTCCAAGGTTTACTAACTCAAATATTAAGGTAGAAACTTGAGTTTTTTAGTTAGTAAATCTTTTAAGCCTATCTTTTATATCATAGAGGTATTATAATTTGAAAACTGACTTAGGAATTGGATTTTCATCTTTCTCTTCATTTATATGAGTGTCATGTTCATTTTCATCCACAATTTTACTATCATAAGATCCTTTAGATGTAAGGAAATATATGATATCTTAATCATTATTAAATACTCTCCAATTGGTAATATTGTAAGGAACAAATGATCTAAAGATTAATTCAATGGAAAATCTATCGGGAATAATTCTTGAGATGGAATTAATTTCAATGCTACATTAGCCAGTAGATCTGCACTAGCATTCTGTATCCTAGGCACGAAAGAAATATTGAAGGCTAAGAAATGAATGGTTAATTCTTGGAGTAATGATTGGTAATGCTTTAAATGTCTAGAATTATAATGAATGGTATTTCTTACCTAATTAACAATGATTTTCGAATCTCCTAGGACTTTCAGATATTTGATGTCGAGATCAATTTATTTGTACAAACCTTGGATTAATGCTTCATATTAGGTTATATTGTTTGTGCAATCGAATTCAAGTCTGCAAGATAACATGGTTTTTTCTCCTTCTGGGCTTATTAAAATACAACCAGCTCCTGTACCATCTTCAGATATAGAACCGTCAAAATAAAGAGTCCAAAATAAAGAATTAATTACTGGTTTATCTAAAAAAAATTTACATTTCGAAGTGTGTCTGGGAAAAATTCTCTATTTGAGAGATAACTGCATTATCCAAAAAGGGTGATGGTTGAGCGTTAAAATTTCCCAAAAATGATTTTGTCGAGTAGTTTCCAATAATATTATTATTGAATTCTACTCATTATTTTATTCCTTCAAGATCAGTGACTGTATGTTTCATGAACTTTTCACGGTCTACCCGGATTTGATTTGACTTTCCGTTGTGTGGTAGCCACATATGTGACCAATCTGTTGCAAAATATCCATGAAGTTTTTCAGACCAGTCTTTGCTTAATACTAAACCGTAAAAATTAGGAATATCAGCCAGCAATATATCGATTATTTGAGAAACCTTGGGGTTTGATGACAATCTAATAGAAAAATAATTTATTTCTCCCACAAACTCTCAAGTTGTACTATATGAACATGATAAATCTGAGGAGTTATGTTCAACTTAACACATACTAATTTTGGCTTATATTAGAGGAAGCCCCTGATTCTATTAAACAATTACGGACGTTTTGATTATAGATCTCATAGGTTAAAAGAAATGGAGGAGTATGAGAGATGGATCGATCACATATCATAATCAAATTTGTAGCATCTATTTTAGTTGAAGGAGAAGGTGGTTTACGCATTTTATTAGCAGCTTGGACTACTACTGGAGCAAGTAGGGTTGAAGCAGGAACCACATTTAAATCTCTAAGTAATATTTTCTATTGCTACTTTAACTTAGTAAGTTCATGAATTGAAATGATGGCCCTGGTATTTTTCATATCCTCAAATACATTATACTCAATAGTGTCCGAGACTACCATTGTCTTTGATGTAGGTGGAGTATTTGAAGTAACAGGGTTTGTTTGTATAGCCTTAGAAATAGACTTTTTACTTACTGTTTTATCCTTAGCAGGTGTTGAATTCTTCTGTTGTTGATTTGGATGCGTTGCTTCAGTGGTATTTTTTCTCTTTGTACTCACAGGTAAAGCTTCTTGTTGTTCCTCATTTGGTAGGATTAAATCCCACATTCCATTTAGTTCAACTTCTTCTTCTTCTTCATTTTCTTCTTCCTTTGTTTGCTCTTCATTTGTATCTTGATCAAACTCAGCATTAGATATGATATTCGGTGGTTGATTATTAGAGGATTGATTTTTCTTGAAGGGTCTAAAAGTATTTTTTGAGCTAGAAATTTCAGCGACTTGTTTCTTGATATCTTCCATCTCATTTGTCATAGTCTTTAAAAAATTTTGAAGACCTTCTACATCAAAAGGGTCTTTAGATAGCTTATTTTTTGAATAATCTTTGAAGGATACTTTATTTGATTTCCTGTCTTCTTGGGAATTCTTCTTTTCAAGAGCGATTACACGTTTCTCTATAGAGAAATATTCATTCATGTTTTCTGTGAGTGTAGGCAGTTTTTCTCTGTCAACAAAAATGGCTATATTGGATGGAAGAGATGAAATATATCACTCAACTTAAAAGTTGGCACCAGGAATTGATGTAGCAGGAATTTTATTTATCAATTTATTAAATATTGAATTAAAATATTTTATTTTCTCCCCTATTTTAGCCTTTAAATTTGACAAATCATTAATGAGCGTTACAGTGGTCTCATCATCCCCAAACTTAGCTAGAAATTGTTCTTCGAACATATTCTATCTAGTTATAGAGTGGGAAAGCTGTGAAAAATACCAGGATCCTACAGATCCCATGAGAGTATATGGAAATAATCTTACAACACAATCCTCTTCAACTACCTCTTTTAAATTGATGACTAACATATAATTATAGATGTGTTATTCTGCTAGAAGACCATCATCGGGATTAAATTTAGGTTACCATTTTTCACGTGATTTTGGAAGAGAATGAAGAGGAGCGGGCATATTTATAGCCCCCTGATTATTCCATGGTCATAAATTTAGTGGAGGTACTTGGATTGACATTGGTCCTTTGGTGGATTTTATGGATTGAGTTTGAGTTGAAGAAGAGGCAAGCTAAGTGCTAGAACTAGTTGAAGGGATAGTAGATTGAGTACTGGAACTAGTTAAAGTAACACTGATTGTTGGAATGGAAGTTGTGGAAGTGGGTGGATTATTGGATAAGATCTCACTGGTGATTGAATTTGATTCAATCCTCTTTATTATCCTTCTAGAAGTATTGATGGGAAATTCAAAAGGATGGATTCATGTCTTTTTACTTTCTGATCGATTTAATATTCTTCTAGGTTGTAAAGAAGATGAAATACTAATCTCATATGATTGAGAATATTTAGGATTTTTAGCAGAAATGGATACTCTCTCTAATTTTCTATCAAATATTGGACTTTAGGAGAATTTTGATAAAAATCGGGAGACATTATGGGTTGAGTATCACTAGGAGACTTAGGAGAAGGATGTTCAGCTTTAGATTTTAAAGATGTAGATCTAGCTAATTTTCTGGAAGTTGATGGGGATCTAGAGGGAGAGAGACTTTTAGATTGACCTTTAGATTGATCATACACTACAAGAAAAAAGAACATTAGTGAGGGTCATGCTTGTGACGGACCTTTAAGGTCCGTCACCAATGTCACATATGGTGACGGCCTTTAAAAAACCGTCACTGTAAGTGTATATAGTGATGGTCCTTTATGGTCCGTCACCAAAGAAATTTTCAATGACACTTTTGGTGAGGGTTGTTAAAGGCCCGTCACTAATTCTCTCTTTGGTGACACTTCTAGTGACGAACTTTTAATGACCCTCACCAATGCTCTTTTTGTTACTTTTGGTGACGGTCAAAAAATGTCTATCATCATTGATCATTAAAAAACCGTCACTGTAAGTGTATATAGTGATGGTCCTTTATGGTCCGTCACCAAAGACATTTTGAATGACACTTTTGGTGAGGGTCGTTAAAGGCCCATCACTAATTCTCTCTTTGGTGACACTTCTAGTGACGAAGTTTTAATGACCCTCACCAATTCTCGTTTTGTTACTTTTGGTGACGGTCAAAAAATGGCCGTCATCATTGATCATTCCAATGAGTTTTTGATGACGCTATGTACCTATTAATATATTTTTTTGTCAAAAGTTAACGATTTAATACCATTATTGTGGAGTATTTTTTATAATATGTCCAAAGCCATAGTGGTTAGGGTTAGTGAATTTTTTAGAAGTAATTAGTGTGTATCATTTCCCTCAAGTAATAACTAGTCAAATAGAGATTTCCTATGAGTCAACAGATGATTCATATATATTAAGTTTATTATCTAGAAAATTCCCTTTAGATAAAGTTCCACTATTGTGTGTAGGAAATATATTATTTAATACAAAATCAAGCTTTGACAATTCTATTAATGAGAAATACCTAACGATCCTCACCAATCTGGGCACGCCTTAAATTAATGCTTTGGCACACACTAACATTTCTTAGCACCCCACATGTATTGGAACATCTTTGTACCTAGAACATCTTCTGATGACACTTACGCCCAAGCACATGGTGACATGCGCTAGCACAACATCGTACTCTGCTAACATGTGTTGGCATGCTGCATATAGTCCCTAGCATGCCCTATAACACCTTGGTTGAATGCATTGACATACATTAGCACTTGGCACACAATGCCACTTGGCATGTATTGGGACCTATTATTAGTGTGCCTAGCATGCCCCTTTTCAAAAAGACAAAGTCCTGACTTATTAACCCTCTTATTGGTTCTTCCTTTTGTTGCCTTGACACATATTGACATACCCTGGTCCCCTGCACCACATCCTTAGCACCCAGCATGTATTGGCATATCTTGGCACTATTAATTGGAACATGATATAATTAGCACACCTTGGAACTCCCAAGCACACTTTGGGAATTCTTGACATGCCTTGATATTCCCTAGCATGCCTTACCAATGCTTAGCATACCTTGTCAGTCCCTCCTTGGCATGACAACTAACACTCATTAACACTAGTCTCTGGTGCATGTTCCTCATATTCATTAACTTTCATGAATTTTTACTTAGTGCTCCCTTAATGTTTTTTCCTAGTAATCCTTAACACTCATGAACATGCATTATCACTCTCTAGCACACTTTAGCACTCTTCAACATTCCCTTCCACTTCATAACATGCATAACACTAGTTCCTGACACATATTGGCGCTTGGCACGTGTTGGTGCTTGGAAAGTCTTAGCATGTGCGGAATACGTTGAGATGCCTTGGTATGATTTGGCATGGTTTAATATTAAATTTATTTTTGATTATCAGTTGTTGGAAAGTAGATGAGAAGCAACAAAGGAATACTTGGCACTTAGAATGCACTAAGACTTTGCACTTGGCACCTATTGTTGCCTAGTGTTGGTGTGCCTAGCATGCCCCTCTTGGAAAAGGTAAATTGATGACTTATTAACCCTTTTATGTGTTCATTTCCTTGTAGTTTAACTTTTTTCTCCCTTTTGTTGTCTTGACATTCCCTGACATGCATTGACACACCCTTGCACATCTTGGCATGCCTTATCACTTAGCACATATTAGCATGTTTGACATGTATTCCCACTATCTGGCACATCAAAGGGGTGAAGAGAGATGTAGTCCTAAAGTAGGTCGAGTACGAGGGCGAGTAAGGGTTGCTAAAGGGAGGTCATGATCATCCTCCAAGAGCAAGATCATCATGTGAGTGTTCAGAAGAATGTTGCATACCTTAAGGGTCGGTTTGCGCTAGGAAGTAGGATGGCATATTGTTGGTTCTCTTCTGGAAAATCGAGCTTAAGAGAGGTTTCTCATGAGAATCTAGGCATGTGATTTCAATGGTGTCTTTGTGTGAAGGCCACATAAAATTTTGAAATGTTGAAATTTGCAACAAGAAAACGTGAGATTGGAAACCAGAAAGGACAAAAAAAAATGCACCCACACTGGTGAGGAATTTTGATGCACTAGGAGTGAGGAATGTGGGGCGTCTAATTTATTTTTCCCTTAAATAAATTGTAATTTCATCTCATAACAACTTGTGTTAGTTAATTAAGTCATGATGACCGAGTTAGCTCAAGAAATTCAAGTACTTGAGGGTCTAAGATGAGGCATCTAGAGGGATTCTAATATTTTTGGGTCCAGTTGAAATTGATGCATTAGTGGGGTGCAAGTGTAATTAACTCAATTAAATGCGTTAAAATCAGTTTAACTGGTTCTAACTAAGTTATGAGCTAGCGAGAGGTCCATTGAATTAAATTAGATTTAATTCACAATGAGTGATCAATCATATAACTGATAATTCGCTATTAATAGTTGTACGCATTTCAGTTTCAAGGAATACCCAGTTGAGACAGAGGTTAAAGGGAACATAACTATCAGTTGTATTCAGAGAAAATTTCCCATGTGAAATTATAAAGTCATTGGGATTCCATAATGGATTGTGCAATCAAGGAAGATTGATTTTCCTAATTAATAAGCAGTTAATTCCCTAGCTAGGATTGCATGAGCAAGGCAGGCTGAAGTAAGGATCAGAATTGGCTAAGTACTAGACCGAGTTTGCCTAGATCAATGGGAGACAATTGACAGAGTGTCGGAGAATCTCATGAGAGATTAAGCATTAATGTTTTGTTTCATGATTCCTTGACTTAATACACAATAGAGATAGAGGGCCTTTGAGTAGTTTATTTCCCCAAATACATCATGTTGTTGTGCGATTGATAATTTATTTCTCTTACTTATATGTGATTGTGCGATCGTGTTTTGTTTCCGCAAATTGTAGGAAGGATTCAATATCTTGTTTTAGTATATTACAAGATTAGATTGAATCTTGTTGGTTAGATTTTCTACATGGTATTAGAGCAGATTTTTTTTGGGCGGCGAGTTTGCATAGAATATTTGAATATTTTGGTGTAAAATTTAAAAAAAAAATAGGCTATTTGGATTCCTTGCGAAAATCTACCGAAATAGAAAAAAAAAATCGGTCGAATCGGAGCTCGGATGAGGGAGATATCATCGATTTAAAATCAACTCTTTTTTAGAAACTTTTTGTAACGTCGGGACAATTACACTGTGCGCGAGTCAAGAACCTATATGTAATTGAGGTACCAGATGCATGCAAAGCTTTGAGGAGAAAGGCAGAAGTTAGAGACTTGGTGGTTTAAAGGGAGCATAAATACCTCTTAACATGAATCTTCATGAGAAGCGGTCTCAAAAGGTTGTGGAGTAGTTTCCACAATTGGAGAAGCAGAGAGGAGACTGAGTGGAAGCATCCACTCAAGCAGAGACCTCCATGAGGGGGAAATTTCGAGCCAGATGGGAAGAGGGAGCAGCCATACCTGGAGATGTAAGCTGGTGGGGTGATGTGTAGACATAATCCCAAGATAAAAAATTTGGGCAAGGTCCATTGAGATGGCGTGTGATCGAACCTGGCTACGAGGAGCCACAATACAATAGTAGTAGGAAGGATCAGTTAAATTGATGTAGTCAGATGTCAGCAAGACAGAAATCAGAGTCAGATGTCAAATAATACTGGATCACAAATTAGAGTTAGCAATAGTTCAAAGGGCACGGATGCAGATGTCAGCAGCAGTGCAGAGAATCCAGTACTAGATAGATGCAGTAGCTAGCAGCAGTCAGAAGATTCTGATGACAGATGCATTATACTGAGTAAGTTGTTCGGAGGCTATACAGTTTTAGGATTTGCAGGTGCAAACAACACTAGAGAAGTGTAGCATGCAGAAAATTCCAAAAGTACCGAATGGAGATAGATTGAATTCCTTTCTTGTTGAGAGGGAGTATTGAAATTTGCAACAAGAAATAGTGAAATTGGAAACTAGAAAGGACAAAAAAAAATGCACCCACACTAGTGAGGAATTTTGATGTACCGGGAGTGAGGAATGTGAGGCGTCTAATTTATTTTTCCCTTAAATAAATTGGACAATAAATTGTAATTTTGTCTCATAACAACTTGTGTCAATTAACTAAGTCATGATGATTGAGTTAGCTCAAGAAATTCGATTTAAGGTGATCGAGGTGGATATTGGTAGCCACCCGCCTATTCCACTTGGGCCCTCGCCATTGTCTCTTTCAATTTTTCAATTTCCTTAATTATAGCACAATTTACTATTTTTGTCAGTTTTTCAGGTTCTGAACTTCCGGAGCCATTTTGAGGCCCCAAACGACGTTTTTGGGGCAAGAAAGGTTTAGCGATTTCATAGAAATCGCATTAGCAGTTGTAGTCCTCGAAGAGATCTTTCTAACAAGGTATCATGTGCATCAAACGAAGATCATATGACCAAGTTACGACCCCGGAAAGTTGGCTGCCCAACTAACCCCAACGGGGCCCATAAACTCTTGGTGTTACATCTCCTCGAGTTAGGGTTTTGATTGTTTAGGATTTTATCTTATTTTTAAATAATAAAAAAGACCCTTCATCCTTATTGTAACACAATTCAGAGGAACATAACTATCAGTTGTATTTATAGAAAATTTCCCGTGTGAAATTATAAAGTCATTGGGATGCCATGATGGATTGTGCAATCAAGGAAGGTTGATTTTCCTAATTAATATGGAGATAATTCCATAGGAATTGTGTGAGCAAGGAAGGCTGAGAATTGGCTAAGTATTAGACTGATTTTTCCTAGATCAGCAGGAGACAATTGGCAGAGTGTTTGAGAATCTCAAGAGAGATTAAGCATTGTATTGTTTCATGATTCCTTGAATTAATACAAAATAGAGATAGAGGGTTTTGAGTAGTTGCTTCCCCCGATACATCTTGTGTTGTGCGATTGATAACTTGTTTCTCTTACTTATATGTGATTGTGTGATCGTGTGTTGTTTCCACAAATTGTAGGAAGGATTCAATATCTTGTTTTAGTACATTACAAGATTAGATTGAATCCCATTGGTTAGATTTTCTACATGAAATAGAAGAGAGGGTTGATACCATCTTGCCTTGTGGTGGTTATTAGGTCGCAAGGTCTGTGATAAAGACCAACATAAATCGAGGAGGGCTTGCACTGTAATTTAGAGCCATAACAGAATTTGACACAGGTGTAATATTGACTGATTTAACCCTAGTTTGAGGGTCGACATTGAGATCTGAAGTTCATGTCAAGATTCAGTCAAAGAAATGCCCAGAATCTATGGATCCATATGAGCTAGGTCGAGTCTCTTATGGAGGCAAGAGTCGTGTTTTTTCTATGTGTGGATAGGGTTTGTTCTACAACAATTAGAAGTACATAAGTATAATTCCCTAGTTAGGACAGTTTCCTAGCATGTTTAGTTCATAAGGTATGCCCTTAAGACTGTGACAAATTTGCGTAGAAGAAGACAGGTTGTGACCCTTAGAGCAAGGTTTATTTCTGCAATAAAGACCACAGATCTGGAAGATGGTTTGCAGATTCAGTATGTGTGGAGACAATAGATCCAAAGGAGGGTGGAACTTGAGCAGAAGATTGAGCATGCAGAAGAAATGTGCCATATGGAGAATGGATTGACATGCAGAGGAGTTGATTTTGGTGGACTTTCCATAGAGTTTTAGACAAATATATGAAGAAACCTATAAAAAATTAGTAAATGGACTGTTAGTGGCTGATTTGTGACCCCAGTTCAGTCATCTAGAGATTGTTAGAAGTATGATAAGAGGAGTAATTCATATCTGTTCGTAGATTGGACAACAAAGATCAAATTGTCGATACACAAGAACAGTGATCTTGAGAGGGCTCAAACCCTTGTTAGGTGGCAGACTTGAAGAGCCCTAGATGAAGACAATATTGTGGGGCCCTAGATCAGTAAAAAGAATTGATTGTGGTTGGGCAGATTGATGGTAGTCCAAGTACAGTTGGAGGGTTGTTAGATTATTGTCAAAGAAGAGCCCTGACTCTTGTTCTGGTGAAGGACAATAAAATTGGTAGAAGCGTAGGTGTATAGGGCCTAACTAGGATGTGTAGACTTTCAAGGACTAAAGTAATAGTCAAGTGGGCGAACCAACTAGCCCTAGTTCACTATATTGTAGAGGATTGATTAAGAGAGAAGAAGGGCAGCCTCCATAGCCCTCGAATTCTCATATTGGAGCTGTAATATGGAAAAAGTGGGCATACGAAAGATTTGTTCACAAATGGAATTGTGAACAACTTGTTACCACTCAAACTAGTAGTGGACCTAAAAGGTGTTCCTAAGAGGGCAATTGCTAGGACAAGGGAAACGATGGAGGCTTAGCCCATTGTCACCACAACTAAGGCTCCGTGCTCTTCACGGAATTTCACTGATGGGTGGAGTCTCGGTAGTTTAGGAAGTCACTTGTAGAGTATTGGTCAATGAATAGGTGGGAAGTGACCCTCGAAACCCTTTCTCTAAGATAAAATAAAGAGTGGGACTTGCTTTCCTTCTAAGAAAGTGAATTTATCTTCTAGGGAGAGAAGAGGGGGATTGAAGGGTTGAGGGAGAAGAAAAAGACTTATAAAGGAAGTTCTCAATCCCTAAAATCCTTTGGGAACTTGGATTCCCAAATGGTCCTTGATGAAAGGCCTTTGACACCAAATGGGACCACACGGGGCCAAGTGGACCCAGCCCAGGTTCGGGGATGGAATTTAGCAACCAATGATGTTCCTATACTGGAAAGGTTAGGGGAAAGGATTAAACAATAGTTTCTACTTCGATAGGTAAAATTGATCCTACTAGGTTCTATCCTTGGGACCACCTAGGCAAAACTTGATCCTAGAGCTAGGGCTTGAGGTATCTGAATATTCCACCGTCAGAATTGGCCCAAGTTTTGAGGAGAGTGAGGGTACCCAACAACGCAGCGACCTCTAGGAGATAGAAGTTTTCCTCTAGATAAGATTCCTAGGAAATTGTTTCCCTAGGTGACCTAATGGGGTTAGACCTAGGGAATGTGAAAATTTTCTTTAACTCTAAATCTCCAAATTCATCAAATTATATCCTGTATTCAAACCTGATCCTCTTTGTTAGCCATTATGAAGATAAGGCTGATAACTTACTTTAGAACCATCACCTACATGTAGTGATCTTATTCTGTGAGCAGACAACCTACTTTCGAGAAGACACGGAAAGGTAAACACTCTCTGCCAAGATTTTCCATACAGCCTAGGTTAAGCAACCACATATACATCACCAGTTTTTTCTCTTCAGATTTGTGACTTAGAAGAGCTTTGTCTGACCACCTCCGGGTTGCTCCCAGAGTCACCCAAGCAAGCCCTCTCAGCATCATCCTCTTTCTGTAGTACCTAATTAGTAATTTAATTAACCATAACAGTTTCTTGATCATGCAAGTATTTCAAATATATTGCCAATAAGCATAAAGCTTTCATGTTAAACAATCACGTCAAAAGACTTTAGACTATGATGCAAAAATTACAAAGAAACCTCACCAACACTCAAAGGACAAACAAATTCAAACCTCTACAAAGTATAAATAGATATCTGATAAACTTCATTCCACCACAAAAATGTGCTTAACTAAAGAAAATTCTAATTACTGTGCTTTCAAGACAAAGCTTTCAAGGGCGGTGATGTTATAAACATACCCCTAACACCTTGTGAACAATCAATGTGTATAAGTAGACCATCATAAGGCTCATTTTAAACATCATTATTATCATTTTATAAATCATTTTTATCAAATCAACGAGAAGCAAGCAACAATTGCATTCAGTTCCACTGAAGCAAAGTATATGGCAGTTTCATATTCTTATTATGAAGCTATCTAGATTTGCAACTTGATTGTAGAGTCAACCAATCACTTGTTGAAGCCCAATATTGTCTCTTGTGAGAATCAAAGTTACATCAAGCTCTATGAAAATCCAATGTGTCATAACCATTTCAATCACATTGATATTCAATACAATTTCCTAAGATTCCAAGTTCATTAGGGAGTTGGTAGTGTTGGACCACATTCTGACAAAGTTGCATATGGTTAATAGTTTGACAAAGCTCCTAACAAAGGGGAAGTTGCACATGGTTAACACTAGTCATATCTGTAGAAGGAATATTATAAGCATAATTTACTAGAAAAACAAAAGAACATTATCAAAGGAATAGTCATGAGAATGCAGGTTGCACAGAGGATATCTACATGTACATGATTTTCTAGAAGTTTAAACACCAGCCCAAGGAAATAAAATCAAGGGAAGGGCTTGCTGCTTCATCAAAGCACTGATCCTAAGATTTTCCTAACAGAAACAGAAAAAAAATGCAGCAAACCAGAATTTTCCTGCTATGAAATGACGGAAATATTGCAGACTGGACACTTGTTTTTCTAAAGCAACCACTTGTTTTTCTTAAGTTTGCTTCATAACTTCTCACGGTGCTTAACTTGCTTGTTTGTACCTGTAAGTGAGACTACAACCCCCCAACCTCTCTAACAATTCCACCTCTTCAACCCTTGTTAGTGTCTTCTTAGACATGCACACATGCCTCAAACAAAACTTAACACTAGCATCTAAAATGTGCATGCTAGTTTCATCTTTTAATGCCTCGCTGAAACCACATTATCACATTGCTTAAAATGAAATGTTCACAACTTAAGGCAAAACACCTACTTTGCTTATGACAACCTAAACTATGCAAGTGACTTCGAGATGACTTCAGTTTCTCAAGATAAAAACACATGGTCTTACAACCCCATTCACACAACAATTTGAATATATTTAACCTAGAAAATGGTACATATGCTAGGCCTTTCAAATTTGTCATGCGACTTTCAAGAAACTAATACTTTGTGTTTTAACTATCAAATCCACTTACTATATACTCTTTTTTTTGTACACCCACCTAATATACAAGAAAAATTATTTTTTTCAATGCAACCAAGTTAAAAACGCATATTTCCTCTATACACTTAAATGTTTTCAACACAACCAAGTTAAAAACACTCTTACATTCAAATTCCAAAAATACAACAATAAACCTTAACAACAAAAACATTACATAAAATTAATAATCTTAAAATTAAATCATTATTATTATAATAAATAATCCTACCCTTTCCATCACAACCAAAATCATACACTAATTTGTTAGTTCCTCAAAGACAACAAAGATATGTAAGTGAAAATACAAAATAAATTAAATCATTATTATTATAATAAATAATCCCACCCTTTCCACCACAACTAAAATCATGCACTATGTGAGTTCCTCAAATACAAAAAAGATCTTACTATGTAAGTGAAAATAAAAAATATTGTAATTATTGTTTTTTCAAGAAGCGAAATTCCCTCCGAACCCCATTTTTTGTATCTGCTGGCTTTTCATAAGGAGGGCGCCAAAATGGGATTGAAGAGAGTTGCGACTTATGGTTTTACAGCAGCAGAACCGATATCAAACCCCACCACCGGTTTTTCGACAGCGCCAAGGTACGTTCCATGTTCAAAATCCTCTGTATTTTTGCATCCAACTCTTGTATGTTTAGAAATTAATCTTTGTGCTTGATATTGTTACTATTCGCAGGGATGGCATTGGCATCTGATGAGTCTGAGAGACCATTTATCAAAATAAAGGAGCAGTAGCAGAATACCCGAATGCGAGGCTTATATGCTCAAAAGGCCAACATTGCGACCACCAGGGCGTTGCGAGAATTTCCGCACCTCGGCCTCAAGGGAATAGAAAAGATGCTGAAGAGCCCGTACAGCGATGCCACCATCAGTGAGTTCTTGTTCCATTTATTTATTCTTTATTTTTAGATTGTTGGAAACCCTTAATTCTTGAAAATAAGTAGAAAATGTATGATTCACAAGTAGAAATTACTTAAAAAAAATTGTAGATATTCTGCAATGAGTGAAACAAACAAATACTGTGTGATCTATTCACTCTTTCTCAAAAACAGTGAAGCCCAACGAGCTAGATGCTCTACATAGGCCGATGCTTGCCTATGAAAGCTATCAAAAATTGGTGAATGCATTCAGGTGTCACCAATTGCATGCTCTGTAGGGATCTACTTGGCGTAGAGGTACTTGTGGTGGGCCTTTCACTGGCCAAGAGCCACCTGCTTACCTAGTTGGATACTCATTGCTCAACCGATTGCCAAAGCTCCATAAGAGATGCATTTCCCAGTTCTAGTGCTAACGCCCAAAGAAACAAAATGAAATTGAAAGAAAAGGACATTAAAGCCTTAGCCCTTACAAGCAACCTGTTACCCCTCAAAATGCATTTGCATTTTCAGCATATTCTTTCGAGTAGTTCATCTAATCTTAGATCAAGGAAGCAAAAAGGAGATTGGTGTAACAATTAGGAGGACAAAATCAGTAATTAGAAGCATGCATTCTCCAAAATGTTTCTAAATATAGTAATATATAAACATGCAAATTATTTTTTTAATCCATTCTAAAAGGATGTTGTTCCGAGATCCTAGGTTGGACTAAGACAATGTGCATGAGAATATCTATCTGTCAGTGATGTTAGCACAGAGTAAGAAAATACTATTTGTGTTTGTGGACCCTAGATAAGGGTTTTGGATATAGAAGCAATCATGTAGCACAAATCAACAGATTTTTTGGATACCCATTACAACATGGGTGCACAGATCAAAATGATGGTTGAAGCCTGGGAATATACATTTGCTAATTGGCGTTTGTATATCCTTCCATTGCATCATATTCATAATTCTTTAATGCTTTACTTACACCTCTGTAGGTTGGTACTGTAATTGACTCCATGCCAAAATATAGCAATAGAGGTGTGAATGATACCCTATTGCTGGAAACAAGTCTGAAAATGCAATATCTGTGTGATGGATCCAGACTTTTGAAAGGTGGCTGCATCATCTGCACATCAGTGGCATCTAATGATATGTGGCTAATATTCTCATCCTTATCCTATTATAGAGCAATGAGGAAGCATCAATAGGCATTAGCTCTAGAAGCATTATGGTATGACTGAATTTGTAATGACACTGTCAAATATTTTCCATGGAATCTGCATAGGAGGCACAATGGGTAAACCCTCATTCCTGTAGGCACATGTGGTAGAAAGTTAGCCCTTATCAGATCCATATCTCTTGTTTCTGTAGTGCCAGCTATTGCATACTTGTTTCTGTTGAGAATTTGGAGGGTTGGAGATTAATTCAAATTCTCTTCTTGATAATTACTTATGAGCTTACTTGAGTTATTTATGTCTTCTCTTCTTTAGCTTATTTAATCTTTCATCAAGTCAATTATCAAAATACACGAGACACACAAATTATGATCCTAGAATCAGGGAAAAATCTTTCCCTCTTCGAGAGGAAAACCCATGAGAAATTCTTTTTATAGATCTTCAAATGACAAGTACCATGACCCAGACTTAGACCCTTGACCTATGGATGCTTCCAAGACCTTGTTACTTATTCTTTGTCGATCTTCCATGCTGATCTTTCTTTCTTGCACTAGTCTGTATTGTCCTTTCTTTTATTAACTGCAGAGATTTACCTTCCTCTCTTTTCTTATCCAGCAGTGACCCTTAATTTTCACATCCACTTAAGACCTTCATACTGCAGACCTGATTCTGTCATAGACAGTAGGTGCATATTAGTGATATTTCCCGAATATCTTATTCCAGACTTGACAACAACATACATACATTCATCTGCATCATGGTAATCCACACACAACATGGTGATCTGTTGAACTTAACACTGTTCCATTTCAGAGAAAATGACACTTATATACTGCACTTTTAAACAGAGGAATCCGCAAACTTCAGCTTTAGAAATCCATTTTTATAACTTCAAGAAATCCACATTTTATTTCTCCTTAAATCTGCATATATATCACTCCTGAAGTTATCCGCAATTTGCTTCAGGTTAGCCGCACTTCTTCTTCAGCCATTTCTGTTCTAGAGACTGCAACTCTTTATTATATTTCTGGTTATCAAGTATATATGCCTCCTTTTCAAACTTAATTCTCCATTAGAGGCTGTCAAAGGTTCGCATTCCAGCTCACATATATCCGCACTGTATTACTAAGAAAATCTGCACTTAGTCACATATGTAGTTTGCATTGTATCTTTGAAAAGGCCGCATTTCTATTTCTGAGATTCACCAAAAATCTTATTCAAATAAACCGCAGAGGTGTGTATATATATATATATATATATATATATATATATATATATATATATATATATAGTGCACTTTTCAAGTCTTTTAGGCCGACCATACAGTCAGCTAGAAGGCCGACTTCTCAACTGATAATTAGGTCGACGTGTAGCTGCATATATACTGACTTTTATCATCCATCTCCAGCGTTGAGTTGAGTCAGTTTCAAGCCATCCTTTTGCGAATTCTTTTGCAAGGCCTTGGAGCATATCTTTTGACTAGATCCTTCATATATAAATGATACTTAATTACATTTTTATCTAGAAGACAAAGCCTTAGATAAACATCAAGAAGAAGTCTATTTAACTTATAATAAAATCTTGCTCATGAAACCCATGAAGCAAGTACAAAATACATTTTATTACCTTTGTCTTCTTCTTTACATAAAATACATAATTACATAGTCAATATGAATACTGACCTAGTTACACTTTTCAACACTCCCTCTTAACTAGGGAGGTATTCATACAGGTACATGGTCACTTTCAAACTGAAGAATCTCATAAGAAGAATCGGATTGGCAATCACATATATATAGCATCATATCAACCAACATTTTCCTAGTGTAAGGCCTTGACTAACAACCCCATCTCTCAACGAGACAATGGGCTACAATGTTGGCGAGACACATGACTTATAGACACCAAAGTCATTGTCTCTCCTAGGTACATACCCCACCTAGGTGTTCCCAGAGTATCACCTTCTTGGATTATTCTTCTCTTGGGTAGCCAACCCTCAAAGAATATCGGTCCTTGACTACTCTTATATTGAATTCCCGACCTCATTCTCAAAGAGTATCGAATGCCAGATGATTACCCAATCCTCTATTCTGTCTTCTAGGTGAAGACCAAAATGATGTGTCTATCCATTCTCTTCACATGGCATTCACTAAGACTTACGGCTGTTAGTCCTGGTATAGTGCATGACACATGTAATAGAGAATTACATACATCACTCCCTCTTAACATAGAAAGGACATACTTCAAGTTTCTTCCAAGCAAGAAACTTACCACCAGGCTCCCTATCAACCAGGGTCCTGCAGCAGCAATCCAACTACTCATGAAGAATTCCTCCCCTCGATGTCATGGATTTCGATATTGAGGAATCTTCAACTTTTGGCTTCATAGGGCATAGATCATCCATCACTTTTAGTCACGAGTCATGCCCACTATCAGAAAGTGATTCATCAGTCTTTATCATCTGGTCCATCATTATTTCATGCTGCTTTCCTTCGAATCATCTCCAAGGATCATACATCCTTTCTCATGATTAGCAACCCTACACAAATTCATCCTGATAAACATAGACATATGAACTTTTAAAACCAAAGTTACCTCAGTGATGACCTTTCACCATGACATGTTCCTGTCAGCATCAACATCCTTTATTCAGATTGACACATCTCCTAATGATATGTTTTGTCAAGGGTCTTCTTCTTTACCAGACTTCTGTTAGAGTCTACATATCTTCCCAGGAGATCTCCTAGTCGCATCTTCTTGGCTTCCGGATGATAACTGCCTTTACACATGGTTGCATTTCATGATCTCTTCCTTTCTGCACATTCTTCATTCCCAAGAACTTACAAATTTTCCAGTTCCTCGTTCATGTACAACCACCTCATATTCCATGAGGATATATATATGTTGATTTCATCTGTCAGTGCATCAAGAGATACTCCTTCGTAGATCATAATTATAAATACAGAAGTCCATTACCTGCAACCATATGACATGAATTCACAGTATCCAGTGTCAGCATATAAATATGTACATGCCTCATACTTTTTTTTTTCTTGAGTCATCCTGTAGCAGGTTTTCTAGAATGAAGAGATTCATTCCCTTTACTTGCTCCATCAATATGTCATCTGAATTTTGTTTCCATGATGACCCTTGATCTTGATGACTACCTTCCATTAGTAATGTTATTAGAGAGGATTTCCCGGAGCTGTTTCACCAAGAGCTCCTACCTTGCTTCGATCATGATGCTACACTGCTTCCTATCTTACAACCAACATAAATCACTTAAAGGAGAAGATGATCTCAATCATAGTGGATATCCCTTGCTTCTTCTTTCTTAGATTACTTTGCATCAGGTTCTTCCCTCATTTCAGAGACATGGGATTCTTCCCTATTTCTCTTGTCCTTTTCAGATTAAGGACAATTTCTATTATAATGCCCAAGTTTATCACATCCAAAGCATTGTGCTTTGTCCATATTTCTTCTTCTACTCTGAGGACCAAACTTACTGAATCTTCCTTTCTTCCCGGACATGGCTGCAAAGGCTTGATTCCCTTCACTTGATTTTGTATCAGCTTTGGCTTTCAGTCTTATTTCCTCTATTTTACATAGAGACCCTAAATTGTGGAATGGTGCGGCTTCTTTCTTCCAGAATAAGCCTGAAGTGAAGTTTCCCTATTCTTCTAGTAGAGCATTCAGCACCAATGTAGTCATCTCCGTGTCAGACATTACTTCTCCCAGTTCCTGTAGTTGATCTCAAAGAGATTGCTTCTCCTGCAGTACTCACATAGAATAGCTCCACCAATTTCTCATATATTCCTTTTGATGATTCTAGATTTGGTACATTAGAGATGAGAGATTCTTTTATGGATTTTGTAAAAATCCTTTGGGCTCTTATATCTCCTTTCATGTATTTGGCATGACTTCATTGTCCTTGTCTTCTATGTAGGAAAGTTTGAAACCCTAACCAGTTTGTTGCTTTCTTTGCAAAGAAGACATTTTTATAGATTCATATGAAGTCATAAAGATACTTACTTGAGTAGATGCTTTTATTTTTCTATCAGCTTTCTTGTTGAAGATGATGGCAGGAACTCCCTCTTAAACTGATTTCAAAGTAGGTGATCTTGGATCCTCCTTGCTGTGTGGATTATTTGAAAGTCTTCTTGAGATGGTTTGAGGATTTCCTTGATTTGAATTTTCACCCAAACTTTGATTTTTTCTTCCTCGAGTGTCTCTTTGTCAAGCCATCCTTGTGTTCAGCACCTTAGCTCTGAAACCATGTTGAGAATTTGGAGGGCTAGAGATTAATTCAAAATCTCTTCTTGATAATTACTTGTGAGCTTACTTAAGTTATTTATGTCTTCTCTTCTTTAGCTTATTTAATATTTCATCAAGTCAATTATCAAAATACACGAGACACACAAATTAGGCTCCTAGAGCCAGGGAAAAACCTCTCCCTCTTGGTGAGGAAAACCCACGAGAAATTCTTCTTATATATCTTCAAATGACAAGTACCATGACCCAGACTTAGACCCTTGACCTATGAATGCTTCCAATACCTTGTTACTTCTTCTTTGTCGATCTTCCATGCTGATCTTTCTTTCTTGCACCAGTATGTACTGTCCTTTCTTTTATTAATTGTGAGAGGGAAGGTAAATCATCCTTCCTCCCTTTTCTTATCCAGCAGTGACCCTTAATTTTCACATCCACTTCAGACCTTCATACTGCAGACCTGATTCTTTCATAGACAGTAGGTGCATATTAGTGAGATTTCCCGAATCTCTTATTCCAGACTTGATAGCAGCATACATACATTCATCCGCATCATGGTAATCCACATACATCATGGTGATCTGCTGAACTTAACACTGTTCCATTTCAGAGAAAATGACACTTATATACTGCACTTTTAAACAGAGGAATCCACAAAATTCAGCTTCAGAAATCTGTTTTTATAACTTCAGTAAATCCGCATTTTATATCTCCTTAAATCTGCATATATATCACTCCTGAAGTTATCCGCAATTTGCTTCAGGTTATCTGCACTTCTGCTTCAGTCAATGGTGGCATTTCTGTTCTAGAGACCACAACTCTTTATTATATTTCTGGTCATCAAGTATATACGCCTCCTTTTCAAACTTAAATCTCCATTAGATGCTGTCAAAGGTTCGCATTCCAGCTCAGATATATCCGCACTATATTACTAAGAAACTCCGCACTTAGTCACATATGTAATCCACACTGTATCTCTGAAAAGCCCACATTTCTATTTCTGAGATTCACCAAAAATCTTACTCAAATAAACCGCAGATGTGTGCATATATATAGTGCACTTGTCAAGTCTTTTAGGCCAACCATACAGTCAGCTAGAAGGCCGACTTCTCAGCTGATTTTTAGGCCGACGTGTAGCTGCATATAAGCTGACTTTTATCATCCATCTCCAGCATTGAGTTGAGTCAGTTTCAAGCCATCCTTTTACAAATTCTTTTGCAAGGTCTTGGAGCATCTCTTTGACTAGATCCTTCATATATAAATGACACTTAATTACATTCCTATCTAGAAGACAAAGCCCTAGATAGACATCAAGAATAAGTCTATTTAACTTATAATAAAATCTTGCTCATGAAACCCATGGAGCAAGTACAAAATACATTTTATTACCTTTGTCTTCTTTACATAAAATACATAATTACATAGTCAATATGAAGACCGACCTTGTTACACTTTTCAACAATTTCCACTAGGGAGGACTCTAGTCGTTGTGGCTGTTTGGCAGCATAGAAAGCATGAATAGTAACTGTATTACTTTGGGACACTCAACTCTTTATAGGCTAGATTTTGTAGCAGAAAAACAATGCATTTGCTATGAAGATTAGACCTGTAGCACGATTGGGAGACATATAACAACAGAAATTTATTGAGACAACATTAAAATTCAAAATGCAGGAGACTATAGGGATATGATGATGTGGCTACAATTTGCAGATCAATTTGTGGGAAGATCCTATAGATTGTCTTGATCATCAAAACAATAGCTGAAAGGTATGGTTTTAGATCTATAAAACTAAATTCTTTTTCCATCTTGGAGAATGCCTTGCCTGGAATAAGGTTTGTTTAAAATAAAAAAATCAAGAAAACATTCTAGATTGAGAGATCTAAGGACCCCTTAACTCATCCATCACACAAACCCTAGGATGAACTCTCTTACTATGCAATTTATTTCAGGCAATATGACACAATCAATGACAGATTTTAAGGTGGAAAAATAGTGCGTTATTAAGGTACGTTTTCTAAAATCTTTGTGTGGTTTATAGAGTTTGGAAGATAAGCTCATACTTTGAGGAAACTCCCCACCAAAAAATGGAGTTGTCTAACAACCCTTGATCTTTTTTGCACATATCTACACGAGTTGTGTATCTCTCTCCTGACCTTCCTTACCAGCTAGCTGTAGATGATGTCCGCTTAACTTGTGGTTGTAGACAAGCCATGGACTCCCTACCAAAAAATGCAGTTGTCTTAACAACTCTTGATCTACCTTGCACATATCTACATGAGTATCTTTTAGCAGTACTCCCACTTTGAGTTGTGTATCTATTACAAGTTTGATGGAGTTTGTTAGCCTTATTTCGAGTGCTCCACTATGAAGACAAGTACTGTGTGAAGCCCTTTGGCATGGTCCACATGTGCATATTTTAGGAGTTCTAAGGAGATGAGAACCCCCTTTTTTGTGGTTTATCCTTACAAAAATCATTCCCAACTTCTGTGAATTATTATAGCATTCCTAATCTACTGAATTTAGATTCTCCATGTACAGGGGCATCACCAGAGATAACTACCAAAAGCAATGGTTTGAGTAGAAGTTATTTTTCCATTGGGGATGTGGCAATCTCGCAGGTATATCTTTGTGTGCAAATGCCCAGTTTGCTCCAGAATTTATATTGTTGGTTTCCTTTGCTCTCAGATTATATTATCCTTCAGTGTTCAGTTATTCTTATTTGGTACAAATGAGCTGGACTAGTGTAAGGGTTGAAGTTTCTCCAGTGGCTTTCAAAAGAATTTGCACTTGATTCTTATCCAAAGACACGAGTCACACCATGTTGCAATTCAAGTGTTTTTTCTCCTTAACAATCCAGTCATACTCTCAGAGCAGTATTGGTTCTATGATCCTTTGCCAAAGTGCTCCCAAGTATCATTTCATCTAACATGAAAAATAATGAATACCCTTAAAGAGAAGTAGGTGCTCCATCCTAAAGGTCTTGATACTTCTTTATGTTCCATACTCATGAATATAACAAAGGGAATATCTTGATAAATAGCTTCATTTCCAGGATGTCCTCTGCTGCCAAGAAAAGTGCCTAGAATGGACCCTTTCACGTCCAGGATGTCCTCTACTACTAAGAAAAGTGTTTAGAATGGACCCTTTTCTAATGTAGCAAACCTCTATGCTAACTGTCACACACTTTTGAGGGAAGAGTTGCTCCTAAGAAGGTGTCTCCATTGTTCTTCATGGTACCCAAAACAAATATCTCCAAGGTTACTTCATGATGACCAATGCGTCATGGTCTTCAACATTATCTCCACGACCTTCAAGGTGTCTTCAATTGGCATCCCAAGTTCTACACCTGCTCTAAGCCTCTTCAAAGGATTCTTCAAGAACTCTCCAAGAAAGTGTTCACAAGGTGCTTCAAGAGTGTCTTTACATGGTGCTCCAAATACTTCAATATTTGGTCAACAATCTGCTCTAATATGCCCACTGTCAAGATCTTCTTCACTTGTACACCCTTTCAAGTTCACTGTTCATTAATGCTCATTCATTATTCTTCATAGGACTGAAATCCAAGCATGTGGTCCCTTTTTTGATGTCGAAGCCTAAAGTGGACTTGAGCCTTCAAACCTTGATGTAAAGCTGGGTCAACGATATACAGTTGTATCACAAGTATATCTAACAGGTGAATTATCTCAAGTCTTCCATCAATTTACCGATTCTGAGATTGTTGTTTATGCTAGGACATGAAGAGCCTTCACTATCACACTTAGCACAGTCACAGTAGTAAGTTTGAGCTTGTTAAGATTCCAAGAGATCTGAGTTGTGTTGTTTCTAAGGTGTATATCTCTGTTTCTAGCCTTTACAATGCTACAAAAGACTGTCCCTTTTCAAGTCCAAGGTCTTACAAATATTATATAAAACACTGCCCACCAGTCTTGAGCTTATCCTTCACAAGTGACTAACACAGGTCTGAGCTCTTGTAAGAAGCAGCTACAGGACTATGGTCTGAGCCTCCAAGCTGCAATTTCTGGTATTTTAACACACAGGTCAAGGTATCAAGACAGCTAATCAGAGCTTATTGTTCACAAGTTATCACAAGTCCGAGCTGAAGACACGAGCTAATCTGACACTTCACTGCCTTCAACACCAAGTTCGAGCTAGTTCACATAGTCTTGTGCCTTTTTAACAATTATCCTAGGCTTGTTACAGTTGAAAAGAAGTTATGTTGCTGCCCACGGAGGTGTCCTACAGCAGCCTGCTTCAATTGACAAATAATCCTGTTCTTAACCCAAACCAAAAGATTCTTGTCCTCGTTGTGCTGTCCCTTGACCGAAATTTGGTGAGATAAATGACAGACAGTGCTTGCATTTATATGAATTCGACACTGGAATGAAGGGACACGTCCTTTGGAATTGCTAAGGATTATCTTGCCAAACACCCGATCTGGTGTTTTTGCTAAGGATTCATATACAGAAGTATGAAGTCTTGACTTTGAATTATTCTTGTACTTTGCTGCCTAACTTTATGTTTTTTGCTGATGCAAGGGATTTGCATTTTTTCTAGAAATTTCCTTTTAGGTTGCCATTGTCTACGTGCTTTAATGAATGCCATCCATTCAACCATTTGCAGTTCTGATTTTCCAGGTCCCAACTATTGTTTGTCAATTTCTGTTAATATTTCCTGCTAGGTTATTTGTTTAATAGCAGATAGTGTTAGATGATGTCACAGATGATAGGAATCTCCACAGTTCGCCATGAGTTCCTAAGGTTCTCCACGAGTGTCTCATACTTTCTGCGTTGTACTGTTTAATCCCAGTCAACTGCCTCATCTTCTGGGTCCTGATTGTGGTTTTCTTTTAGTTTTATTGATTGGATCTACAACCTTTGGGAGAGTTTTAGTACCTCAAATAAATTATTTAATAGTTAATACCTAGTTTGGTGACTGGTCACATTGATGAGAAACTTCACTGAGGTATCCTTCTTCGGTGCTATCACAAATTCGCAAACTCCATTAGGAGAAAAACTCATGCATATTATAGGTCACTGTAATACAGATGTACACTGCAGAAGAAGTTGATTTAGATGAGGCTAGTTTCATGGAATGGGCAACTTGTGAAATTAAATTATATTGGTAGAAAAATGGATGTTCTAACTTATATGTGACAATGGATAATGTCGGAGATGCTGTCGTCGACATGAAATGTACTGGTTATGTAGCTGAGAATGATGTCACAGTTAATGTCTTAGGTGATGTTCTTCAGTATAAGTGCCCTCCTGTATTGATGCCCTTCTTGGCATTGGTGTAGCCTGTAAATGAGACTTCCTGTACAGATGTTCTCTTGTTAAAATTATGATGGCTTTGACAAATATTAATTGTTGCACTTATGACACCTTGTATGGTTGTTTTATCAGTTGCAATAATGATGTCTTGTACATTCACCATCTCATTCTCCTTAATAATAATGTCTTCAATTGATGTGGTCCTTTCAATTAGGGTGTCTTGAATGGATGCCCTTTTATCTATGAGAATGATGCTTTCTAGGGAGGTTCTCTGAGCTACAATTTCTGCATGGAATTATTTAATGGGAAATAACATGGCTACAAATTCTGCATAGACTGTCAATTGGAGAAAAATCGTGTTCAAATTTCCTTGAACCCAGCAACCTGGCAATTTACTACCTAGCAGATTACAGATCTGCTGAGGAGGAGGTAGCACCTAAATTATTCACTTCAGAACATATTGTTTTAAATTATTCACTTCATAACAGAGACCAATCATAAGAATATTCTTATTTTTTGCAGGCCTGCAATCCATGACTGAGGAGGAATTGACAGCAAACAATAAACCACATTGCTCAGAGGCATTCAACAAAATTGGCAGATCTTTGGTGTTTTTTCTCAAATTCACCTGACTGTTCAGACGTTGGCTGATTCTTCTTACCTGTATGTTCAAACGCATCTCCCAAAATATATAGCCATGTAGAAGGTAATGACTCTTTGAGCCCTTTGAAAATACACCACATAATAATCTCTGCCCAATTGTTTGAGCTACTTATCAACTCACCAATGTCTGGTCCAAACAAGTTTCCTTCAAGGATCAAATTAATTTCCTCTTTTCAAATAGAGTTTAGAAGCATTTGAACAGATTCTGGAGTTGTTTCTTCTGACCATACATTTAAAGGTCTCAAATTGCTTGATTTATATGTATTTGCATCCATTTAAAGGTCTCAAATTTCTTGATTTATATGTATTTGCACCCATTTAAAGGTCTCAAATTGCTTGATTTAAAGGTCTCCTCCTCATATGATGTACTATTTTGAATATTCTATTCTTTTCATATCAAACATTATAAAGCCTCTTGCACACACATCTCTTTTATTTGAACATAA
Source organism: Pinus albicaulis (assembly GCA_034641835.2). Classification (NCBI taxonomy): domain Eukaryota; kingdom Viridiplantae; phylum Streptophyta; class Pinopsida; order Pinales; family Pinaceae; genus Pinus; species Pinus albicaulis. The sequence goes on from CM076582.1 coordinate 148,735,033, forward strand.
TTCCGATAATCATTGCATTCATGAAGAAAGGATATATTCATGTGAAACCCTGCCCAGCTGCTTCTCTTGGCTAATCCCATCACCTACATTCCATAGAGAATCCGACAATTGAATGTCGACTTGACCAAAGGCATTGCTTACTTCCTGCTGAGATTGAACAAGAGAATCAAAATCTCTCCTTCCAGGGGTCATTACTCTGTGCTTTGAACTTGAAGTTTGCCTCTTTTCCCTTCTCTTCTATCCCAAGACTCCAAAAACTTGTTGCAGCCCATCCTTTCTGTCTCCTCTGCCCACTGAAATTTCAAAAGCACTTCATCCTCGCCCTTATATGCTCCTTTAGTTTGAAATCCAAAATCATCATTTCCACTATTCTTGTTTTCTGTATTTACTTCTGTTGAATCTGTATTTTGTGCTAGGTTACGAGTATATTGTTTTAAATTATTCACTTCATAACAGAGACCAATCATAATAATATTCTTATTTTGTGTAGGCCTGCAATCCATGACTGAGGAGGAATTGACAACAAACAATAAACCACATTGCTCAGAGGCATTGAACAAAATTGGCAGATCTTTGGTGTTTTTCTCAAATTCACTCGACTGTTTAGACGTTGGCTGATTCTTCTTACCTGTATTTTCAAACCCATCTCCCAAAATATATAGCCATTTAGAAGGTAATGACTCTTTGAGCCCTTTGAAAATACACCACATAATAATCTCTGCCAATTGTTTGAGCTGCTTATCAACTCACCAATGTCTGGTCCAAACAAGTTTCCTTCAAGGATCAAACTAATTTCCTCTTTTCAAATAGAGTTTAGAAGCATTTGCACAGATTCTGGAGTTGTTGCTTCTGACCATACATTTAAAGGTCTCAAATTGCTTGATTTATATGTATTTGCACCCATTTGAACTGAAAGCTATATTGTGCAAAGTTTTTTCAAGCTCAAAAGTATTATCCTACCTTTAGAAGCCTGAACCCCAATAATCCTTGCAGTGGCCACTTTCACCAAGTAGAATATGTGCTTCATAAACATCATCAAACCTCAAACCTCAATTTCCCTTCCAAGTTTTTCTCTATAACAATTTTTGTGAGTCCTGCTTGCCGGACACCAGTTACAAACTTTCTTTCACTTGAAAATTCACAACAATTGAATTTAAATTAGCCTCACATGGGTTGTATTTCATTTTTAGTATATTTCACTTGATTATTTCTTTATACAATCTACCCACTTTTCTTATCCATGTTCCGACGTTCCTTTGCACCTCTTGGTGCAATTGCTAGTTATAAGAATATTTAAGATTTTGGATCTATTGATCTGAGATGGATATTGCAATATAAATCTGAAAGATTCATGAGATTACTTCATGTTTGATCAGATTTTTTAATGATAAATGTTATCTTGCAGGAAAATTTCAAAATTTGAAGTCATATTAATTCAGTACATTGATGCAAATTCATACGCTGGTGCGATGTATATGATAGCAATTTCATTTTTTTACAGTTACTTTTAGTTTAATTATATCATTTAGCTCGATGCTTTCCATATATTTAACTAAACCTTTCTTGCTTAACAAGACTTTGTCATTTCCATGTTTTAGTGAAACTGTTTATGGTTTGATACTCTCATACAACCTTTATCAAGTTACATGCACCCTCATTCGAAAAAACAAGAAAATTTTTCTTGCCATGACTAAGTTTCTTTGTCATTGTTAACTTAAGAAAGTCTTTTAGCTAAGAAACTAGTTTCAAGGTTATGGCATAACTTGTCATATAAATTGAACATAATTTATATCCAAAATGTTAACTTGTAAACTACTTAGCTGGTTTTAGGCTTTCCATTTAAAATCTACTTTAGTTTGAACTTTGAACAAGTTGTTCCATAGACTTGAATATTAAGAGATTTTGGTGTAAGGATTAAAAATTAGCTCGTAAGGCCTCTCAGTTATTCATTTGTTTTTATCTAATATAACATTTACTATTAAATTAGAACCACTCGGCACAAATACGTCATAGATCAAGATCATACTTTGTAGAGTGTCGTAGAATAAAAATAGGAGCAAGGACACTGAGTTCTTTCGGTTTTCCGGGTTCTTATTCCTTTGGTGTATCTTTGCAACTTTAGGGGCAATTTCGAGTTTAAAGTCTAATTCTTTAAAGGGTGCTATCTCAATGGAAGAGCACCTGCTTTACAAGTAGGAGGTTGGTGGTTCGATTCCATCGTGCCCTGATATTCATATATAGGGAATGAAGAAGATCAGTTTTTGGTGACGGATGCTCTTTTGACCATCACCAATGAGTTTATGGTGAGACTTTTCGACCCTCACCAAAATATGAAATGGTGACGGTCAACGAACACCACCATATATATGCATCAATAGTGACGACCATTAAAGGTCCGTCACCATAAATCGTTGTTGTTTATATGAAATGGTGAGGGTCACTGTTTGTCATTATAGTCATTATTTGTGACGGACCTTGATGTCACCAATGCGTTTATGGTGACGGTCAATGAACGTCGCCATATATATGCACCAATAGTGACGGCCATGAAAGGTCCATCACAAAAAATCGTTGCTGTTCATATGAAATGGTGACGGTCACTATCCGTCATTGTAATTAATATTCGTGATGGACCTTGAATGTCACCACAACACATACTTTCGGCGACGCCACCTTTGGTGACGTTCAATTTTTTGGTGACATAGGCTATTGTCTGTCACCATTGCTCATATGAAATGGTGACGGTCACTATCCATCACTATAAATCATTATTGGTGACAGACCTTGAATGTCACCACAACACCTATACTTTTGGCGACGCCACCTTTGGTGACGTTCAATTTTTTGGTGACGGAGGCTATTGTCCGTCACCATTGCTCATATGAAATGGTGACGGTCACTATCCGTCACTATAAATTATTATTGGTGACGGACCTTGAATGTCACCACAACACCTATACTTTCGGCGACGCCACCTTTGGTGACGTTCAGTTTTTGGTGACGAAGGCTCTTTTGACCCTCACCAATGAGCTTATGGTGACCATTTTCGCCCCTCACCAATGTGTTTTTTTCTTGTAGTGGCTTCTTAGATTAAATTATCAATTAAATGTATAATCAAATTCTTTCTAAATCATATCAAGAAGTTGACTTTGTCATTCTTCCAAAATTGAATGGTATTTGAGTACTTGGTCATACAATAGTTGAGTTTCCTTTACATGTTTTTATACCACTTTCCTAGATTAAATTCTCAATTCAATGTGTAATCAAATGCTTTCTAAATCATATCAAGAAGATGAATTTGTCATTCTTCCAAAATAGAATGATATTTGAGTATTTTCTCATACAATAATCTCCTTTTAATTTCTTTGAATTTTCTTTCCATTTAGATTAGCATTGTCATTTCAATTTTTAATCATAGGATTTATGCTTTCAATCCATGGAGTAGATTTAGATTAAGATATAATATAATTAGCTTTAATTCCAAAAATATCAAAGTCATTATAATAAATAATCTTTTTTTAGATCAGGTTCTAACCATTTAAATTTTGATTCATTTTTATGCAAATTAGAAGAGTTAAAGAACATCTCCTTTTCTTCCTTCTTTCAAAACTAGTTTTTAACTTTAAACTTCATTAAATTAGTTGATCAATTTCATAGATTTTATTTCTTAAGATTAAATCTTTTAGACATAAATAAACAAAACCCCCCAAAAAAATATAAAAACATACACAATGAAGTAAGAAGAAGGTTAACTAAGCATATAAAGTGCACCACAATTCATCAGTTTACTAACCTCAGTTGATGATTTATGATAGAAATTTAGGACATTATTTTGGCTAAACATTTTGGCGTCATTGCCGGGGAAGTATAATTAGGTAGCCTTATTTCTTACATATAAAAAAAATGATATGCATAGAGAAAGATATTCTAGAGGTAGATTCATAGCTAGAGGCATGAGTTTGATTCCAACAACACCACTCACCCCACCTCAACCACGCAGTGCTACACCACCATCTCAAAATCATATTCCATATTTCACTAGACATAGACTTCCTGAAGTCTTAAAGTCAGAAATTCAACCAGGAGGATCTCCTACTTCATCCACTAAGGCAATCTTAGAGGAAGAAGATCCTAGATCTCCAACTGAAGGAGTAACCTTCTTTACCTCTATAGGAGAACACATTCTAGTTGAAGAGTTAGAAATTCCTAGTGAGTGTTATCACTTCTTCATTTTGAGGTTGAAACAAAACTACATAGGTAACATCAAAACTACTTTGGGCCTAGGATCTAGCCCTCCCAAACCCAGAGAGGGATCTCTCTGTTATATATAGCTTTGTTTATAGGGGAATTTTAGGCTAGCTATTAGTGCATAGGGGTTTTTTTGAATATTTATGGTTGAGACAGCAAAAGAGGGCCATTGGGCTATGGAGTTAAACAAGGGTAAACAGATTCAAATGGATGAATAACCGAAATCATGTGTAACCAGACAAGCTAGTCATGCCAATGGATCTCCACAACTTATGAAATGGAAAAGTAGAAGAGATTAAGGCTCAATATGAATGCAGAGAAGACTCTATATAAATTATGCATTCAAATCTCATAGGAAAACATAAATTACTGCTTCAAGACTAAACAGGGTGCTCGATGACAAAACCTAAACAAAATTTTCTTATCCACAGTAAAGAGAGAAAACATTATGTGAAACTATAGAATGAAAAATTATAGGAAAAGAGTATGGAAACAATAGTGCCCCTTCAGTCATCCAAAAAATTTTTTTACAACCATATGAGTCTATTACAATGGCTTTTCCCCTTTTGGGCTCCCCCTAATACTGCTAATGCGTGCAATATTTAACTAAAACTTGAGTCTGTTACTCTATCTACTACAATGATTGTTCTTAATTACATTCAAGCTAAAATTAGACAAGTGTCGCCATGCAATGGCAATGATAAGATGAATTTGACAAGCACCGCTCGTGGAATTTTCTTCGGTGATCGGTTATTGATTGCAGATTAAGGAAAAATTGTCTCTTGGGATCAAGAAGAGGCTATGATAAAACGAATCTAACATCTGGCAATGTTCCTTCAAAAAATTGTTGCTGGATAATCAAATCTGGTGTTGTGCTGGCTGATTCAGCATATCTGATTGTTGTGATGGCTATGTTTACTACCTTTTTCCATTATTTTTGTTATATCATCATAGTTTTGTATGAACACCCTTTTCCTGACTCGACCTGTGGTGTCTATCTCCTTATTACCACAACGTTCAGGTTACTGTGCCCTTTTCTCTTTGTCAAGTCTTATCCTACCCAAGTCATTTTTGTCATGTTTATCCCTTTCTTCATAAAACAACGTAACAAACCGCATACACCCAGATTTGAAATCCTTTAGGCTTCAACATTGACCCACATTGCGTCTGCACCAATATCAAAAATCACAATTCGGTGTTTTCAACATATACCTCAGCACTTATCCTCCTGAGTTTTTGAACTGCAATATGCAATTTGGGTCTCGCACAACCGAACTTCAATTCCTTTAGATTTTAGCTCTGAATTACATGCATCCACTTCCATTTCGCACTTTGCAAGTTTTAATTTTTATCGCACATTGCAAGGTTTGGGATCGTGGAAATGAGGTAAGTGCTAAAACTTGTGAAGTGCGATATACGATGGCGGAGGGTGATGTGGAAAGATTGAGATGGGGCCCTTTAATACTGCAAATCGCAAATCGCAAGTTTTGTTATGAGGAATGGGAGTTAAAGACTAAAACTTGCGAAGTGCGAAGTGAAATGAGTGTAGGTGACGTGGCAAGGAGGTGGGCTTGCCCGTAGATTGAAAATTGGCATTTTTGTTATGAGTACGGGGAGGTAAATGTTAAAGCTTGCGAATTTTGATGGGCGATGAGAACGTAGGTGACGCGGCGGGAAGGGTCCCACTATATCGCATCGACGTTAGAAGCGGAAAACTAAGATGCGAAATGTTAAAGGGTGCAAAGTTGCACCAATGCGATCAAGAGGTAGGTGACGTGGTGGGAAGGATCCCACTATACTGCATTGGCAGTTCGGAGAAACAACAAAAGAATACGGTGAGATCTGTTGTGAAATTTCGATGCAAAAAGGCAAGGAAAGGGTGCCAATTTTGTTGCGGTAAGGTAAGGCTTATGCAGTTTATGACATATATGATATATATATATATATACACACATCAAGTGGCCTAAAGTGGGGGGTAGAGCTGAGATGGAGGTATTGGTGCTCAATATGAAGTCCTAAAACTTTATGCATGTGGGTTTTGGGGGGGTTTTATGAGATGGATAGTGCCACCCAATGCATTTAGGCTTAGTTTGGACTATATTGTAAATGAAGTGAATACAACCATCCTTTTCCTTGGTGCCCAGAAGTATCTCATGGGAAATAAATGATAGTCATGGAATATTATTTTCAATATACAAGATTTGAAAAGAATAATCAGTCACCTTGCGATACTATAGATTATAGGATACTAATAGAGGCTCCAGTTGGGGATGGAAGCTCCTTCAAGAGGTATCAATAACACCATAGATTAGTAGCCTAATCCATTGGGTTGATCCCAAATCTACAACTTGATCTTCTACAACCTTTGTGGTTAAAAATCTTCATGCTGAAAACAACACTCTTTGGAGACTGAAGTTTTGAACACACTTGAACTGAAAACTGAAAAGCAATCTGAAACTAAAACTAGAAATATGCTCAGAGTACTGAGCTTATTTGCACACTACTACCTACCCTAATCTACTGATAATCTTACTGAATCAGGTAATACAAAAATTCCAATGGAGCCAATCAAGTAGCTGCAGAAACAAATGGACAATTTGACTACTTGTCAAGAAAATCAGAAGTATAACTTGACCATGCATCCACACAATCAAGGTGGTAATTTGTAATGGAAACTGCTGATGCATTTGATCCTTATAGAGAATACATGTTTGAAAACATGAACTAAAAATAACCTCAAACTCCATATAATCTGTTATAAGATCGATAAAAGCATGATGTATGATATTTTCTTCTAGGCCTTCAATGACTAGTTGATCAGTTGTATCCTCAATATTTAACCTGGAAACCACATCTTCTGATCTAAGGCTCAAGTTTTAGCTGAAAATTGAAAGTGCTTGAAATCGCTTCGAACATGAACGACTAGATAGAGTTCGTCGCCACGATTTTGGCACAACTCGTTTCATCAAAATCCGAGTTCGTATGATTGAGTTATCGTCTTCTGCTCATTTTCCAAAATAGGCAAAAAAGGAGCAGAACAGGTATAGTGATGATGTGGTAGGTACAGTCATAATTGCAAGGAATATTCTCTAGATTGCAGCCAGTGGCACTGTGACAATTCTTGTCTTTAGATTCGTCAGATGGGTTTGTGAAGAGAGAAATTGTCTAATGACCTCCAATATCCTTCCTGAGTTGGAATTTGAATTTTTTTTAAGGTTGGAGTACAACCAAACCAGAGGGCTCCACATTTCCTCTCTGGTGGGCCATCTCCTAACCTCTGGGGTCGAATTATTTGTCACATTAATGTTGGACTAAGGTTTCGGTGGAATTATATATATATATATATATATATATATATATATATATATATATATATATATATATATCTAATAAATTTTTTAAAACCCAATTTCAGCAGGTTCAACCAAGTTTGGAGGGTCTTCTAACCATTATAGCAAAGGTTCCTAATTGGAGGTAGAGTTGAAAAGTATGTCAGAGAAATTTCATTATATATTTGTGAAACATTTATGTGGCGAAGTGGGGGTCCAACCCACGACCTTCCTCCTGTCTGCCCAACACCTTACCATCTCCTCTTCCCTGTGTTTCTCACCCTCTATGTTCATTTTTTACATTTGAATTAATACAACTCGACAATTGGGGGTTGGAGGGGGTCAGCCCCATCCCCATATGGCCAGAACCTAAAACCAAGGGCTTAATCCGACGAACTGTTGGAAAATTTAATTGAGTTTAATTAATTATTAAACGTGGTTTAACCACAATAAGACGCAATTAGCGCTAAGAACGCACTTATCACTAAACTACGCTTATCCATCTGTCTAATCTAGATTACTGTTAATTAACTACAATTTATGTTGGCGGAATTTTTGGAGGGCACGCCATTTTTGGCAGATTTTTCAATTTTGGAAATTTAACTGGCAGTTCCTCCAATTTTAGAGGAGAACTTGGGGAAAAAACAATTTTGATCATAACTCAAGCAATTTTTTCCCAAAAAGAGCTCAGAAAGAGGCAGTCTAGGCTAATTGGCATGTTGGGAACTCAATGGAGCAGGTTTCAGAGGCAGAAAAGTTCATCTACATGTTTTTTGTGCATTTGAAGATTTTTGAAGGCCAGTGCCACCAAGTGTTGGGGTCATTGTCAAAGCATCCAGAGTCCAGATTCAAAAACAAATAATCATTTTTGGGATATTATGACGTTTTAAACTCATTAGAATAGGTTCCAAGAGGTTCTGAAGCTTTTAACAACAATTTGAGCAAACTTGAAGCTAATACAAAGGCCCACACTATGAAGTTAGACCAAGGAGATGTAGCCCAGGAGGGGTGAAATCCTTTATCAAAATTATGTGTGCTAAGCTCTGTTATGTGCGATTTTTGTGTTTTATATTTCTTATGTTCTGTCATTAAAAATTATGTTTTTTTAAGCTTATGACAAACTCATAATTTCACCAAGTACATTGTTTGATAATCACATGCTCATAAACAAACCTATGAGGGATAAGTAAAAAAAATCAAAGAAAGGTTTATATATGATATGAAACTAGCACAATAATAACTAGCATTCATTTTTATATCAATTTGGTATTAGAGCACAAGGTAGCTCGCTTGTTTTACTTGAAGGGTTTTCAACGGTGCAAAATTACTGATGCTTACAAGATTGAGATTGTAGAGAGGAGAAGGGAAGATATTGATATCTAGTCCTGAAGTTAGGACAAGAAGGAAGAAGGTTGAGAAGGAATCATCCTCATCCAAAGGACCACTCAAGGAAACACTTCAAGCACAAGAGGAATTAATTGCACAAGATGCTAAGGTGATTGAAGAGATACAAGCTGCAGATATTGAGCTTGAATCTACAACCAAAATGTCAGGCCATGAAGGAACTAATGAAAATTTTGAAGAAGAGGATGTGTTGTGCTATAAAACAACCCCCATTTATTTTAATAAATGGGGACCCTTTAAATATAATTAGGAATTTAATTTCTTTTATTTTTTAGATTTAAGTTAAAAAACTTTACGAAATAAAGTTTCTCTTGCTTTTCCTCTTTCATTCCTTAGTGTGCATTGCAGTTTGTATAGCTTAAAAACTTAAATGACTTAAAATCCACTAATTCATGCGGGTTGAGATATGCGCTAAGTTCTTTCCAAATTCATATCAAAATCTTATTGCAAACACTTTAATCACCGTTATAAACCAAAATCGCATCGCGCCTTGTTTAAACGATCAAATTTATATGCAATTCGGTGAAAGTTGTGATTACGCAGACCCGATGAGCCAATAAAGAAATAAACATAAAGTTCCAAAGTCTGATGAAGTGTAGCCACTTGAATTTTTAAATATGCACTTCAAATTTCACAAGACATAACTAAAAACAAACTCATTTACCGCATAAAAGTTACGATGTGCGATTTTCAGAAATTGCATTTCGCAGGATTTATGGGTAACATCATAAATGGTAATAGCTATAAATTGTGATGTGTGATGAATGGTAGTTAATTAATCAAGCATGCAAAATTATTCATGTCATATCAAACCAAATAAACCAAATACGAGATCCAACGTCTTAAATTGATCGATATACACTTCACGTTAAGGTGTAAGAGATTTGATTTAAAAATATTATCGGTGATTAACTACATTTAATAGAAATAAGGTTTTGATAGATTCATATATAATTCAAGCATGTGTGGAAGTGATTGAATCCTAGATTTGTTTTAATTCTATCCACCTCTTTTTTCTCTATATTTTTAATGTTTTCTATATTCGCTTAAAATCAAGAAACCACTTAATGGAGCGAGGGAAATAGAAATGAGTAAGAAAGGCAAATAAATTGCCCAAGCACCATCTACCAAAGACTTAGATATGTCTCCCTTGTTCTCAAATACCTCCTGCAACAAGGATTGTGGAAGTTCTTCATGGGAGGAAATATACAAGCCTTTCGAGGATGAAAAGTTAAGGGTAATAGTCAAAGTTGCTTCAGAAGCCACGTCTGTTTCTTCAGACCCAACCTACTTCGACGTTGCATGCTCATTCATCCATAAGGTAGCAAAAAAGCCAAAGATTCTCCGTTATACAGATATGGTTAAGTGGTTAATTGACCACTTGAACATAGAAGACATAACATTCAAGGATTCAAAGGGCGAGAATATCGATTCATTTAGGGCAGAATATTTGAGGAAATTGTACCACTTACCCATTCCGCAGCAAAATTATGACTAAAATTTTCTTCAAAGCTTTAGAGAAAAACATCCAGACCTGATGAAAGTCATAAAGGTGTTAGCTCCTCGTAATTTGCTAGATTTATTGAGATACAAATGGACAGGGGTAACATCAAACCAAGCTTTAGAATCCAAGGACCTAGCCTTCCTGGATTCATAGAGGGATCTCTCTTTTAGGTGCAAAGATGTGAACTTGTTTGCTGATTAGGGTTGATTTTAGGCTAGTTATGAAATATTTGGGTTTGTGGATTGTTTTTGGTTGGGTATGATGCTTAGAAAGACTATATAGAAACAAGGAAAACTTCAAGTCATTGGGAAATTGAGTCTAACAAGGTCATGATAGGTTCATCAATGGATTAGGGAGTATTGTAGGGCAAATCTAGCTTGGTTGGTGGATCTTTGAGGCTTGAAAGATCATGAGATGGAAATTAATTTTGAGAAACAAAGTTTGACAAAGAGCAGTAAAGAATTTTTTATCATATACTTTCAACTAAGGGAGTTAGAAGAATCATAAGCATAGAGAAGAAATCAAAGGCAGAGGAAACCCTAAACTCTTTGATTCAGACTTAAAGTATATAATTATCCAAGACAAACATTCAAATGAAACACAGAAAGGCAAGAAACTTATTCAACTTTCATTGATTTCATTATCAAGAACATAAAACATTAAAGATGCACAAATAACTACATTCATAGAAGGAGAGAAACTTTGAACATCTAAGATTATAGATATAAAGGTTATTTGAAACAATTAGCTAAGCAAATGCAAAGAGCATGATTGAAACAAACTTCTTTGACAAACCTAGGTAATGGTGCTTTAAAGAGATGACTCCAAGAACAGAGTTTTCAGTGGCAACAAATATGCAGGGCTAGCCATAAATCATACTTGATACCAACTGATCTAAACCATTCAAGAAATATACAAGCTCAGGAAATCCTTAGAGAGAAAAAGATGAATTCTCTAACATATCCAAGCAGAAGAAAACATTAAGGCAATGAAGAACAAACAGAACTAAGGTGCCATCAGAAAACATTTCTTAGTCTAAATTATTTGTCCTACTACAACAGAGAAAGATGGAAACACAATGATAAACTATAAAACATAAACAAAAAGAAACACTTCACCACCAACCAGACTCATGGATCCTGCAACCAGTCCTCCTCCATCAACAAGAAAATCAGGGCATGCATGAGCTCCAAGACATCAAATTATTTTCAAAACTCCAAGAGACTATGTATTACTTGAGAATAAGTCATCAAAGTCCAACCAATACATAAGAGCCTCATGCTCTATTTATGGAGCAAATGAGGAGCTGGAAACCCTAAGAGGCTTCCAGAAACCCTAATTTAGTCATAAATGTCATAAATGTGCTTAATGACCATGCAAGGCCCAAGACACATAATAGATAAGATAATAAATGAAAAACATCAAAACAAAACTCCCCAATCAAATCAAGAGTGGTTTGTCCAAGAAAATAATAAAAACCCATTTTTTCATTAATCAGTGTCTTTTGTTGACTTTTTGGCACAAGACTGTCTCTGTGCGTAGCGCCATTTCAAAAAAAAAAGGGTCTGTTTCAGATGAGTTTTGGACCCCTTCTCGGCATTGGATGTGGCCCCGTGATGGCTCGTTGGAAAGCTCGATGAGTCTAATTTCCAAAAATACTTGAGTTGTGCTAAATGGATTCCATTTACCTGCTCAAAAATCAAATCTCCCATGACTGCTCTGTGCGTAGCACTTGGCCTGAAAAGGAGGCAAAAAGGTCAATTTTGAGGTGTTGTTTGACCTTTTAAGGGGGAAACAATGCTCCAATTGACCTGAAATTTTGTGGGATGCCCCAATTTTGTGTGTAGTGCCTAGGGTGCTGCACTCCTAGGGGTTAAAATTTGGAAAAAAAAAAGAATTCGGATTTGCCTCAAAATTGGTGTGTAGACCCTTCAAGGGGTTTTAGAGACCTGCTGAGAAGCATCAGCCAAGATCCCAAGGCTGTCATGCACTTTGGTCCTTTTTAGCTCTTCTAGCTCTATGAGTTCTTGCTTCAGTTTGGAATTAGCAAGCATGCTTTTCCTTGCATAGTGTTTGACCATTTTCTTTTGTAAGGCAAAGCCCCTCTTCACCTCTTTGAAATGTTTATGCTCCTCTTTATAATAGTATATGACCCTTTGCGCCCTCTCAAAGCCCTTTTCCCATTCTTGAAGCTAGGCATCCTTTTCTAAGAGGATCAACTTAGTACTCATCTCTTGGTCCTCATTATAACTGTCTAGATCAACAAAAAGAGGCCCTTGAGAAGTCCTCTTAATCCTTTTGATCCTTCTTACTTGTACCTTCTACTCAACATTTTCCATTTTTTCTTTGCCCTTGTCCAATGTTTTGGCAGTTTGAGAGGAGATGGCCCTTTTCATTTTAGAGGCAACAAACACATTTCTTCTCCCTTTGTGATAAGTGTATGTGAGAGGGACAAAAATGGAAGTTTTGGATGCAGTGCTATCATCACTTTGATTCTCTGATTGATTGACATCTTCTGCACTTGCCTCACTTTGACTTTCTTTGTCCTCCATGGACTGATTTTAGTCAAGACATTCATGACAGCTGTCATGACTATCATGACTCTTTTCTTGACTGTCTTGGACACTTTGATGGCTGTCCTCCTCATCATGCTACTCTTCTTCATCATCTGGCTTATCTTCTTCATTATCTTTCTCACTACTTTCATCTATGTTTTCCTCTTTATCAGGCTCAATACTTTCATCTTTGTGGCTGCCTTCAATAATTTCATCATTTCCATCACTGCTTTCTTCATGGCTACTTCCTTCCTCTTCACTATTTTCTTCATTCTCATCATCTTCTTTTCCGCTACTTCCTCCTTGTCCATCATTATCTGTCTCAGTTTCCTCCTTACTGCTACCTTCTATTTGTTCTTCACTAGGGCTACTGTCACCCCCCTCACTTGGAAATTTAGGGGAAGAAACAAGAGGTGAAATTCTTTGTGGAGAAGGCACATGGGGATATGATGGATGAGTGGAGGTAGATGGTTGGGAAGTGGAATGAAAATTCTACTAGATGAAGGCCCAGGGGTTTGTAAACACATCATGTGAGATGAAGGTTTCCCAAGATATTCCTTGCTGCTCTAGCTGATATAGGACAATAATTTTGTTGGAACGGGGTCTCCTAACAAGCTATGAAACTAGTCCATTTTGAATATTTTTTATTATATTTAGCCTAGCGGAGGGGTTTTGGGGTGGGTCAAAGCCTCGAACGCATTGTAATGGGTCAAAGGGTAAACTAGGGGTCCGAAAACCATGGGTTGCGGACCATAGGAAAGTCAAGGCTAGATTTTTATAAATAGAGATGCATTTTGTATTGTAAAGCATGAGAAATGAGGAGCTATTGATGTGAATTGTGAGTTAAGCAATCTTTTTGGGTTTTGGGGAACGGACTTCTGCTAGCTGTGTGCACGAGATCCAAGTCTAGCTGTGTGCGGACCCTGCTGCTGTGTGCACAGGTTGGGAAGGGAATTGTAAGGAAGAATTGATGAATGAATGAACGTGAAAGATTATTAGAGAACTAAATCTGTGAGTACTATTATGTGAATTACTGATAATTTCTGTATTGTGCGTTTTCTGTCCTTAAGCTGTGAAAGATCTGTATACTTTTTTCTTGGATCTAGATCTGTTATGTTCTATTTATGTACTGCTATGTTGATATAATAACAAGCATATAACTATAGATCTAGTGCACGTGGATGCGAATAGAGACTTAATTAACCCTGCACAAAACAAGGTAATTGGGGATTACAAGACCTAGTGCAGCTCTGCTTGCTTTACCCATCCTTTCTCAGGGTGCAGAAACCTGGTTCTAGCACCCACCCATACTACTTCAAGTGAAACTTTGACCTGTGGAAGTGGGTCACTGCCAAAAGAGCCAGTAGTATAGGGGTTTTTTGGAAAACCTTGCACACCGAACCTGGGTCAGGACCCCTCGATCCAACAAATGGTTTCGTTGCTGGGACCCCAAAGAAGTCTGAGGAAGTGTTCTGGTACTGACAAGAAAATACTGAAGATCTGACGTGAACGTGAATGAGCGCTACTCTAGAGGAGAGTACCACAGGAAGCGGTAGGTATTATCAAACCAATCCAGAAAAGAATCACTCTGTCTGTAGCCTACCAAGGAGAGCAATGATGCAAGGGTTGTCAGGCTCGTAGGAGGGCAAGCCCTCAACTGGAGCCTTGTTAGAAGGAGAAATGGCAGTACACTTGAAGTTACCTACCTTTAAAGGTGCGACCGATGAAGATATGGATCGTTTTTGGTTCATGGCCGACTCGGTATGGACGACATAGGGGGTGGTGAGCGATACTGTGAAAAAAGCACAATTTTCCTTGGCCTTTGAAGATAGAGCGCTGGATTGGTATATGTGGTACATATCTCAAAATGGAAGCGCATCCCTTCAAAATATTAAGGATGCCCTAAAACAACAGTTCTGAAAGCCAAATTCATACTCTCAGTTGGTAGCCGAAGTAAAAGACTTCAAGCAAGGTACGTCTGAGTTGGTGTGGGAGGCCGATCAACGATTGAAGAAAGAAATTAGGGAAGGGGGGTTCAATTATGACGACAGAAAACACATGGAATGGTTCATCACCATGTTGCTACCTCACTTACGCATACAAATGGGCCAGCAGACCTTCGAGTCATAGGAAAAAGCCCTGGAAACTGCTATGAAGCTCGAAGTTGTGCCCAAGGATGACACGTTGGGGGGAGTACAACAGATTCAAGAGCATATTGGAGCCATGCACATGGAAATACAGAGCTTATGAACAGAATGGGGAAAAGGAGTTAGCACAGACCTCTGGTGCATACGATGTCGGGTGTCTGGTCATAATAAGGACTAGTGTCCCCTGTTGGAGGATTACGTACAGGCAGGGGGACCTAGTCCGCTGCGCCTCTAATCTGGCGGACATGCGCTCTAGTGCGATGACTGCCGGGAAGCAGGACTACATGATATGGCCCAGTGCCCCCAGCTAAGTATGGGTGATCTGAAGCAACAATGGTGCAGGTTTTGCCAATCAGTAGGGTACGATGAGCATAATTTTCTCACATATGAGCTATTGGTAGATCGTGGAAACCTATATAGGGTACAGTCAGATCCCACATCGTTGAGATCCCCCATGACTTTTGGTGGCTCCCCCGCAAGGGGTAGGGGAGGTTGGGGAGGGAGCGCAGGACAGAGTCGGGGGCAGTTGATCTGCTATAATTGTGGAGAAATAGGGCACTTTGCAAGGGAATATCCAAATCCCACCAGGAAATCCTACAAATATTGTCGGAAGCTGGGCCATGAGATTGAATATTGCCCAATTTTAATAGCCAATATGCAAGACAAGCAACCCACCCCTACGCAGAATGTGTAAAGGGTTAAAACTGAGCTACACAGCGGGCTGGTCACCCAGGGAGAAAAACAGGAGCTTTCCTCTTGGGAAGGAGTACCTTTCAAAGAAAAAACACCACTGATAGTCCCCACGCAACTGCCAATGCAACCTCAGATAGAGGAAGGAATTGAGCCCCTTCTAACGACATGCTTGAAACTGCTACATAACCAACCAACTATGGAAACTCTTCAAGTATTACTGGATAGATATACAGCCCGACCCAACACAATCCCCAAGACCTGAGGTGTCCATTGGCTATATGGCTACAAGAAACGCATCGGTCGAGAAATGCAACTGACTACGCAGATTGGCGACTACGAGATGGACCAAGTTATTCTCGATTTGGGGTCGGATTCGAACGTACTACCAAAGCAGACATGGCAACGAATGGGTGAACCTAAGTTGGAATGGTCCACTATCCAGCTGCGCATGGCAAATCAATAGAAGATCATACCGCTAGGACAGTTGCCAAGAGTCATGGTAGATATCGCGGGAGTAAAAGTCCCAGCTAAGTTTGAGGTCATTGAAATCATGGAAGATGCGGAACCGTACCCTGCATTACTCGGGCTAGACTGGGCTATAGACATGGGGGGTGTCATCAATCTCAAAAAGCACAACATGGTGTTCGAAAACAACGGTACACGCGTAATAGTACCACTAGATCCAGCAGAAGGTGCACGGTATATAGAACCAGCCTACGAACGGGAGGAACTAGACCACATTTACATATTGACTGCGTAGGATGAAGACAGGAGTAAAACTACAACGGACAGGATATTTTGGAGGGATAGTGAATGTTGTTCTGACGCTGATGAGGAACTGGAAAGTTGGCAGAACTAGTTACATGACGTGTCAGCACTGTGCTGCCCCTGGGTCGCAAGAACCCTCTACTGCATTTCCTCAGAGGTAAGAGATCTACCCCACTTTGATGAGGCTAGTAGTGTCCACGAATTCCTAAGGACAGTAAAACCTAGGGCACCAAGAGAACGACGGCTCTGGGCCCTTAATCTAGCTATGCGTGGGACACCTGCGTGTTGGGGGGACACCCACAAGAAAGCGTTCCCAGATTGGGAAACGTGTCGAGAAAGGATGCTTCTATGGTTCACCCCTCCAGTTGACATATGCACCAGGGTGTTCCTCCAACCCGGGGATCCCCGTGCAAATCTTCGTGTTTGGATGACCAAGTGGTCTGACCGAACTACAGAAGAATGGGTCCATCTATTTTTTCATGCCTTGGGTCCTATCCCGGCTACTTGGTACTTAGATGCAGAATTACACCAGCGCGCCCGCCAATGGGAAACACTAAAGGAGGACTTTGTTGGGACATTTAGAATGATTGGAGGAACAAAGACACTCGACGAAGCTCTGCAGGACATTGATGCATTTTTCTTTAAGAATACTCCCCACCGCGCTGCCCCAACGGTCCCGACATGGGACACGCAGATGCACAACATAGCCAATTGTTGGAGCTTGGTGATTGATGAGAATGAGGATAATCCTCGAAAAATTTCCGTCCCAGAATCTGAAGGAGAATGCGTTGTTGTGGGGCCATCACTATAGAATCTTGATGTAACATAACCTCTTAAGCTGCGTGACATTAATATTGGGTTGGAGGAACACCCTAAGCTGGATAATATTGGGGACTATTGGGATGAGGGGACTGTAGGAAAAATCACAGAATTACTCACGGAATATCAGGACCTATTTCCGACGAATTTCTCTGAGCTCAAGGGCATCACCGGGGACCTCGGTATTATGCATATCACTCTGAAACCTAAGGCACACCTCGTCAGGCAGCGGCCGTACCAACTGAATCCCAAATACAAGCAAAAGGTCAAGGAAGAGCTGGATAAAATGATTGCCGCCAGTATCATTGAACCAGTTGAGCAGTCAGACTGGGTAAGTCCAATGGTTGTCCAGGAAAAGAAGACCAAGGGAGAAATACGCATCTGCGTGGATCTATGCAAGTTAAATGATGCCTGCGTCCATGACCCCTTTCCTACACCCTTCTCCGACGAAATCCTTGATAGCGTGGGTAGACAGGAGGCCTATTCCTTCATCGATGGGTTCTCAGGGTACCATCAGATTCAGATTGCACCTAAAGATCGTAGTAAGACTACTTTCATGACTGAATGGGGGTCTTTCCAGTATACGGTCATGCCCTTTGGTCTCAAAAATGCACCTGCTATTTTTTCAAGGGTCATAGTTGCTGTATTCAAGGAATTTATTCATAAGTTCCTGGAGGTTTATTTTGATGATTGGACAGTTTTTGGCTTAGTCAAGGAACGTGTCTCTAACCTGTGATTAATGTTGGATGCATGCCGGAAGCACCAGATCTCCTTGAATATTAAGAAGTGAATTTTTTGTGTGCCATTTGGAATCTTGCTTGGACACAGTCTGTCGGCAGGGATTTATGGTTGATCCTGCGAAGGAAGTCGTAATTATAAACCTTGCAGTCCCCACAACATAGAAACAACTGCGTTCTATTCTCAGACACACTGGTTATTACCAAAAATTCATTCAAGGGTACGCCCTGATTACAACACTTATGGAAAATCTATTAAAAAAAGATGTTTTTTTCTTTTGGGATGATGAATGTCAGAAGAGCTTTGAACTTCTCAAAGAGAAGATGATCTCTACCCCCATACTAATATTTCCTGATTGGTCAAAGGAATTTCATGTACATGTGGATGCGTCAAGTATCGCCTTGGGAGTTGTTCTCACTCAACCTGGAGAAGGAGATATCGACCACCCGGTTGCCTTTTCGAGTCAAAAACTCTTAGGCATAGAACGAAACTACTCCACCACTGATCACGAAGGATTGGCTATGGTCTACGCGCTACAGAAATATCGGCACTATATACTAGGTGGACACTTTAAAATGTTCACTGATCATTTGGATTTAAAATACTTGGTCAAAAAGCCTGTGTTGGGGGGGAATATTTGTTTCTGGCTGTTGTTATTCTAGGAGTATCATTTTGAGATCGTCGTCAAGCCCAGAAGGTTGAATGCTAGCCCGGACCATCTGTCTCGCATTGAAACAGGAGAAGAGCCTACTAGTTTGGATGAAGGCTTGCCGGATGTGCAGTTGTATACCATTAAGGTGGTTGACGAACACTTTGCTAATATCATTGAGTTCCTCACTACAAGCATGGCCCCGGCTGGATATTTGATACATCAGAAGAAGGAATTGGTTACTTGGGCCGTGGAATTTACTATCCTCTCCGGTCAGTTATACAAGCTAGGTGCCGACGAAATACTACACAGATATGTCCTCGAACATGAACGACCTATCGTGTTAGCAGAAGCACATGAAGGTGTCGCAGGAGGCCACTATGCAGGATGTGCAACCGCACAAAATATTTTTAGAGCTGGGTTATGGTGGCCTACTTTGCATCAAGATTCATACACTTATTGTCGATCTTGCGATACCTGCCAGCGCACAGGATGACCTTCACACCGAGATGAGATGTCGTTACAGCCTCAAGTGGCTTTATAGGATTTTGAAAATGGGCCATTGATTTTATAGGACCCATCAATCCGGCCGAAAAGAAAATAGGCACGCGCTACATTATCACTGCCACTGACTACGTCACTCGATGGGCTGAGGCACAAGCAGTGAAGGATTGCACTGCGGATACTACTGTGCACTTCATCTTTGAGTAGATCCTGACTAGGTTTGGCTACCCAAAAATCCTAACGAGTGACAGAGGTACACACTTTGTCAACCAGATGATTCAAGCCTTGAATGAGGAATTCCGGATCCACCATGCTAAGAGTACCCCATACCACCCTCAGGAAAACGGGACGGTTGAGGCTTTTAAATTTTTTTTGGAATAGGCATTAACTAAAGTCTGCAATGCTAATCGTAGTGACTAGGATGTTCACATTCCCTCTGTTCTGTGGGCCTACCGAAATACCTGCAAGAAGCTAATAGGCAGAACCCCCTTCCGGATGGTCTATGGAAAAGAGGCCATTATGCCCATTGAATACGTTGTTCCTAGCCTACGCATTACAGCATTTACCAATATGGCATACCTCGATATCATAGAGGAGCATCTTGCGCAACTTGTGGCTCTAGAGGAAGATCAGTTTATTGCTAATTTTCATCAATAGGTTCAGAAGGCTCGTGAAAAAGCATGGCATGATCGACATATTTGCCAAAAGACGTTCATCGCAGGTGACCTTGTCCTTTTATACGATAGCCAATTTGCGAAACATCCAGGAAAATTCTAAGAGCATTGGCTGGGTCCCTACACATTTAAAGAAATCGCGAATGGTGGAGCGGTCCATCTAGCTACCCTGCATGGAGACATCGTCCCAAGCTTTGTCAATGGTAGTCGACTCAAGCCTTACCGAGATCAATGACTATATGACAGCTGCAGTGACTTGGGATGAGTCACAAGATTGTGTTGGGGGACTATTGGAATGGGGTCTCCTAACAAGCTACGAAACTGGTCCATTTTGAATATTTTTTATTATATTTAGCCTAGTGGAGGGGTTTTGGGGTGGGTCAAAGCCCCAAACACATTGTAATGGGTCAAAGGGTAAACTAGGGGTCCGAAAACCATGGGTTGCGGACCATAGGAAATTCGAGGCTAGATTGTTATAAATAGAGATGCATTTTGTATTATAAAGCATAAGAAATGAGGAGATATTGATGCCAATTGTGAGTTAAGCTATCTGTTTGGGTTTTGGGGAACGAACTCCTGCTGGCTGTGTGCGCGGAGATCCAAGTCCAACTGTGTGCGGACCCTGCTGCTATGTGCGCAGGTTGGGAAGGGAATTGTAAGGAAGAATTGATGAATGAATGAATCCGAAATATTGTTAGAGAACTGAATCTGTGAGTACTGTTATGTGAACTACTGATAATTGCTGTATTGTGCGTTTTTTGTCCTTAAGCTGCAAAAGATCTATATACTGTGTTCTTGGATCTAGATCTATTATGTTCTGTTTATGTACTGTTGTGTTGATATAATAAAAATCATATAACTATAAATCTAATGCACGTGGATGAAATTACAGACTTAATTAACCCTACGTAGAACAATTTAATCGGGGATTACAGGAACTAGTGCAACTCTAATTGCTTTACCCATCCTTTCTCAGGGTGCGGAAACTTGGTTCCAGTACCCACCCATACTACTTTGGGTGATACTTTGACCTGCGGAAGCAGGTCATTGCCGAAAGGGCTAGTAGTATAGGGGTTTGTTGGCAAACCTTGCACACCAAACCTAGGTCAAGACCCCTCAAGCCAACACATTTTGATCAGGGAGTGGTGAAAGAGGCTTGACATTTGGTGGTCATAGCTTTTCTTCTTGAAAACTGTGGCCATTTTATCAATGCTTTGGAAAAGGTAGTAAGGTAGGTTCATCATCTTGACCTTGGTAAAATTCATTAGCAACCTTATATGATATGAGTAGATCCGGGAGTATCTCCCCTCACATGTGAAAAAACTAATAATCTTCCTCATCAATGCAACATACCTCTCTAGCAAATGGGAAAAAGAGAAAACAACCTTACAATTTTGTTGATAGCTGGGTTTCAAATAAGGCCCATAATAACAAAACTCCAACTTCTTTTGTTTGAACCATACCTCACCAATGTCTGGTATACATGTTTCTTTGGAAATGATTTCAGATGAGAGCTCAAATTGCACCCCTGATAGATTGACTTGATGGTTTTGTAAGCTACAAACAAACAATCTAGTCAAGTCTGAATGGTTTCTGACTTACTTGACCCTTTCACAAAATTTGTAGCACCCTACATCCTGAAAGCATGAAAGGATCATAGCAGATGAAGTGATTGGAGTGGTGTCTAGGGGCTCAAATATTTTTTATTTTCCTCCATGATGTTTTGGCTTGGTGGGAGTATGACTCTCATCACTACTAGTGTGACTGTATCCCTCTGACATGATGACTGGTCTAAAAACAACAGTAAGACCTTTGGACTTTTCTTGAGGGTTTTTTGGGCAAAATAGGTGGTGTAGGTCAACTCTTTGCAAGATGAAGGCTAAGGTGAAAAACAATTTTTTAAAGCTTGCACTTGGTGTTGGAGGTTAGCCCATAGTTACACAGTCCTCTTTTTTCACTCAAAACAAATTTTTCTTACAAAACCTAACCCAAAAAATTGATTTTCATATAGTCTAGGGTTTGGTCCAAATTTTACTATGGATGTCTTCCTTGTTTTAGAAAAAAAAAAATTTGGGAGGAGAAAAAAGGTTCCACCAACCTTAGGCTCTGCTTGCAGAAATTTCGAAATTTGGAGCTCTTTGAGAAAATGTAGAGAATTCTGGTCGGAGCATAGCGCCGGTGCGTAGTTCCTGTGTGCAACGCCGGGCCAGTTGGGTCGCCGGAGCACAACACCGGGCAGAGTGGGTGGTGTCCTAGGCGCTTTCCGGTCCTTGCCTAGCCTGTGCATAGCGCCAGCCTAGGTGCGTAGTGCCGGGCTATAAGCGCATAGCGCCGTGTAATTTTACACTGCCCGCCTTTCTCCTATGCATAGCACCTAAGGCCAAGTGCGTAGCGTCGGCCTCGGTGCGTAGTGCCCAAAAAATTTCACAATCTTGCCCGAAAATGCTAAAACTCTCCTCCAACGGCTTCTTTTGTTTTGCAAAGTGGCAATTGATGTGGGGGAGAGTTTTAAAAGACCCTTTATAGTGTTTTGAAAAATAAATTAAAAGGAAAAAACCCACTTTTGTAAAGTTAAAATTTGCCCATATTTTCAGTGTGCCTTTTGACTAATATTTGCTATGAAACACACTTTTGACACATTTTTTGGCAAAAATGTTTGCTTATGTCTCTGTCATATTTTGCAGAACAATCTTTTGACAAGGAGGCCTTTGTTGTGGGTCTACTGCTGAGATGCAAATTAGGGGCACACTTGCTTCTTAGGCCATTTTGAAAATAACTTATGCCCATATTTCATTTGCTGTGATCCCTTCTATAGGTATTTTGATTGTACTTGCAAGCATTAGTCTCCCAAACTGATACTCTTTGTATGTCCTCTGCTTTCAAGAAGGAGGTTTTGTCATCTTTAATAGCCTTTCAAAACCTATGTATCCTTCGTAACAAAATCTTCAATGTGTACTTTGATGGGGTTGAGGTGGCTTCTATCTTTGTAGCCTTTGTGATGGTCTCTTGCTTGTCACCACTGTGTTGTTAACCAACCAAAACAAACCATGATTCTCTTTTACATACAGGCCTGTTGCCTTTGTCTTGTTTTTGTCTGCCTCCCGGTGATGATTACATCTTATTACCTTACCTCTTCTTATTTCTGATGGAAACCTTGATCATTTATTTAAACAACGTGAACAAGGGCAGTTGTCCCTTTGCAGTGTTTGTGCTCTAAGCCAAGGAGGATTTTCTTGAAAGACTATTGATCAGTCTTGGATCAAATTGTTTGACTTTACTCCTCTTTGAATACAATCTCTTCATACAGGAAGGCATAGTTTGTAGGGCACCAAATCCATCCTATGATTCAGTGAGAGCTTAGGTGACCTAATGGGGGCTTTCTTGGACTTGGACTTTGGACTGAGATTTAGACTTAGGGATCACCAAGTGTAAGATAGGATCTATGATAATCTTAGTGTATTGAAAATCCAAAATCCAACATACTTTACTATCAAAGGGTTTACAGAGACAATTTGAGACCATCAATGTTTGGAAGTATCATGGGTGACACAACAAAGTTGTTTTATTGGTAGGTTTAGGTGGTAGTGGGGATTTTTAGGTAAAATAAAAACAGAGGATTTGGGCCAAGGTGACAATTTAGGGTTAAAATAAATGGTTCGAGCCCATGATGGGTATTTCGGGAGTAGTGGGCCAGTCATGACTAGATAGGCTGATAAAATAGTGAAAATTTTATCTTAAGGATAATGAAGGCAGTGAGATTTATAGAACTCACAATGTTCTATAAATTTTGTTTCTAGAAATCTAGGAATAGTCATTTAGTCATCATCAAGGCAAAAAAATTACTTATGACTAACAAAAGGAATGGAAGGAAGACCATGGAAATCCTAAATGAGATAAACTCGGTACATACCCGATAGCACAAATTCCTTCCCCTTATTGTTATTATGTCGGTATGTTGTCTAGATTATATGCAAAACCAGACGCTAATATCTTTTCTGTAGATTGGGTCCCATTAATTGACGTAATCATCAATTCCTTAATTATGAATTGGGAAAATATCCTATCTTATAATTTAGCCAGAAACATCATGGAGTATAGGAACAAAAGAAGTGTTTCATCTAGAGAAATACCCTCCTTTTACTTGAGTTCCTATGTCATGGACGCAATTTTCTTTTCTTCTAGTTTTCCTACCATGGGATGGAAATGTACAACCCAAGACCCTAATCCAATCCACATTTACCATAGAGCCCTCTGGGAATCTGATTACCATTTGAATTTTTACAAATTTTCCATAGAGTCATGTTGCTTATACACCAGGTTATATTCAATGACAAAGTTCCTAGTGTTTCCAAAGAGGCTAGTACAGACATTTTTTCTGTTGCTAGATGGTTTGCAAAGGAAAGTTTCACATATATCAGATTATTTGGGATTTATGCTTCTCCTCACATATTGCCATATTATGTTCCTGAAAAATTACTTTCATGAGAGATAGCTTACCAACTTGTTGTAATGGTATTTCAAAATAGCTTAAAGATGCTAAGAAGGTCATTTGGCCTAATTTCCCTTTACAGTGCGGTACTTTTTCACTTTTTGATATTGGTCATGCCTAAAAGGAAGTTTCAAAGGTTAATATATTGAATTTTATCTGTAATTCCAAGATGGCCATATGATCCGAATGATGTGATTAAAAATTACATCACAGAGCTAAAAGTAAAACCTTTTGTGAAAGAGATAGATAGATTTGAAGATTTCTTTCAAGGCATTGAAAATTTTTCAGATGTACTTAAGTTTTCATCCAATCAAATCAATCATGATGACTTGGAAGCCTTCCAAGCATATAGAAATAAGAGATTGGAAAATATTCCTATGGATTTATTGACTATTGAAGATGTCAATAGACCTACTCCAAGTATTAGCTTGGATAATGAAGTGAAAGACATGTTTGAAGATGAGTCGGGACAATCAGAGCATCAATCTCACGATTTGGATCATTATGAAAATGAATCCAAAAACAAAAAGGAAAACCTAGAAAAGATAATTGATCAAGTAATCCAAGATATTGAGATGTAGGAGAAAAGAGGAAGCAATGGAACAAATTCAACTTCTCAAGAAGTTCAACACAGTCAAGATACACTTGATCAATTAGGAAAATCTCAAAAAAAGAATTTGAATATTGAATGGGATGAGTTTTCTAAAGCAATAAATACTCCTAAAACAAATCCCAATACTCATCAATCTGCTAGTTTTCAGACGCCATAACATTCTCAGAATTTAATGGAAATTTTTACTCTACTACAACAAGTTCCTAAAACTCATGATCAAGAAATCATTCTGGCTTATCCTACAAAATAGATAGTATTAAAAATTGAGGAAATCCCTTTTTTGGATGTCTTCTACAGCCCAAGTCATAAATTTGTAGTAAAGAGAAGAAAAAGGAGAAGAATTGATGAGACGGTCTCAGATCTTACAAATGAATCAGTTGATGTTTTGTGGAAGGATCCTCTAGCTGATTCGACTAAACATTTAACCAAACTATCACAGTTTGCAGGGGCATATGATATTGCCACTATTGATAAAGCCACTGAGGTTAGAATTTTACTAAAGAAAAAATAATATATAATACAAGAAGTAGAGAGGGTGTTACAACAATAAAAATCTAACTCTAGTGAGCAAATAGAATTGAAGATGTCCCAATTTCAAAAGGATTTTGAAAGTCTTAATTTGCAGCATCAAGTACAACTCACTGAGAAGCAAGCACAACTGGAAGCAGCAATGAACATATTTCAAAGCTAGCCACAGTTAGATCAATTCATAAAGGAAGAATTGGATGTGAATGCTAAGTTAAAGCAACAAAAAGAAGCATTTTTCCAACAAACTTCTATGACTAGCTCCTATTGTGACTCAAGTGAAATATTGATCCACCAAGTAGCTATCCAAAAACTTGAATGTGAGAAGATTGAGAAGAAAATCAATGAAAACATTCAATGGCAAACATCAAACTCAAGAAATATAGATGATCTACCCCAGGTAGATAATTTCCACAAGGAAATCTTATTCAAATATTGGGAATCACAGATAAAGCAGGCAGAGAAAGCAGCAGCGAAAGCATCAATATTATCAAAGGAAATTACTGAATCTATGTGTGAAAATCTTGTGAAAGAAAAAATTATCCAAGAGTGCACATCTGAAGTGCTCTTAGAAGTAAAACAATTGGAAACATAGTGGAAACAAAAGGCAGAAACACAGAATGAAACAATTAAAAAATTAAATAAGTTTGATCAGTACCATACCCTGCAGTCTTTAACATATTCGACAAAAAGTTCGCAGCCAACACTCTCAAATGCGGTATTCAAGGGATAGGTCAGATCAAGGATTTCATAGCCATCTCAGCTCAAGCCCATGCTATATATTTTTCAACTTCAAGATCAAATACAAATGAAATATCAGAATTCATAAACCATATTGTTACTTTATTTTCCTAGATTGTAGTCAAAGTTAGTCTTACGAGTTTGGTTTTTTCAAACCTCATCTATTTTTATGTAATAATATATTTTTAAAACATAGTTAGTTTAATATTTAAACCCCTCTCATGCATTTACAAAATTTTTCATAAATTTGTCAAAAACATTCTCAAAGAATGCACTTTTGTAAGTTTGTGAATTCTTTGATGAATTAATGGAACACAGTCTATTATCTTTTGACATTTGAAGTTGTTTAACTGTTTTTGCACTACTATACTCTTTAAATTGATTTAAAGTGAAGAGGAGTAGATATCTACTGTCAGTTTACATGAGTAGAACTTCATACATATGGTACTTCAATTCACTTTTATTAAGTCACTACTTTCTAGATTAGCAGTCATCTCTTTATTGCATTATATATTTAAGACGTCATTACAGATGAATGTTAAATGCACTACTGTACTAATATTTGTCTGTGATTTCTTATTAGATATATAATCACACATATGAATGCGATATAATTTTCATAATTCTTCTAATCAAACTATTTTGTTAGAAGAATCATCTTATATAATTCTCATCTCTTTCAACTGTAAAATAATCTACATTACTAATAGTTGAAAGATATCTCTTTAGATCACATAAAGGAAGAAACACCCTGGGTATATAGTAGAATAGATAGTATTAAATAGATGCATGTGATAGATTATAATAATTTTCCATTTGCATGTTGTATAATCAAAACACACCCAAAAATCATTCCTTATTTGGAACCTGGTCCCACTACCCCCACTCGGAGCCACTATACCATACAGAAAAGGAGCTGCTTTAAGGTCTGGATTGGGTGGTTTTCCCCCATGTTGTGGCAGCGAATTTAGAGGCCTCAACATTATGGTACTAGAAGGAGGGCCTTGTAAATGGAAATAAGGTCTGATCAATCTAAATTTCAATCTAAAAGTATCTCTCCCTCTAGATCCCCATCAACTTCCAGAAAATTGTCTACATCCTCATCTTTAAAATATGAAGTTGATCATCCTTCTCCTAAGTCTCCTAGTGATACTAAATCCATATTGTCCCCCAAGTGTTATCAAAATTCCCCTGAAATTCAGTCTTTGATAGAAAATTTAAAGAGAGTATGCATTTCTGCTGAAAAGACTGAAACTTCTCAAACATCTGAGATCAGTATTTCATCTTCTTTACAACCTTGAAGAATATTAACTCGATCAGAAAGTCAAAAGACATGAATTCTTCCTTTTGAATTTCCCATCAATAGTACTCAAAAGAGAATAAATAGGACTCAATCAAATTCAATCGCCAGCGTTGGCCTTAGGGGTCCTGACCCAGGTTTGCACGTTGAGGTTTGCCAACAAACCCCTATACTACTAGCCCTTTCGGCAGTGAGCTGCTTGCGCAGGTCAAAGTCTCACCCGAAGCAGTATGGGAGGGTGCTAGAACCAAGTTTCCGCACCCGAAAAGAGAGCAGGTAAGCCAAGCCACACATAGTGCATAGATCTATGGGAACAGAGCTAGTTCGCAGGCTTAATAGATAACCAGCATACACAGTATTACAGATCTAGATCTTAGGTCTGCATCCACGTGTGTTTGACCAGCAAAGATATAAATTAAAGTATGCGCAGCAGACCAGATAACATATATTATAGATAAACACAACAAATAACACAGATCATTCATACCTTATAGAATTAACACAAAGCACAGATTCATGTAACAGATAGATCCAGAACCAAATACCAGCAATAATTCTTATATATTATCAGCAGATTCTTACATACCCCCAAATCCCACCTACGCACACAACCAACAAGGTCCACACACAACAGGACAAAGGATCTCCACGCACACAACCAGCAGGATTCCAACCCAAATACCTGAAACCCAGAACTAACAATCCGCACTTAGCATTCACTTTTATTCATCTTCTACCTATCGAATAAAAAAGACTTACTATTTATACCAATTTAGCCTAGACTTACCAGGGTCCGCAAACAGTGGTTTGCGGACTACTGATTTTACCTATTTACCTGCTTATAATGTATTGGGGCTTTTATCCACCCCATCACCCCTGCGCTAGACTAAATATAATCAAAATAATACAAAATTGGACCAGCTTTCATCAGTGTGGGAGACCCTGCTCCAACAGTCCCCCAACACAATCTTGTGACTCGTCCCGAGTCATGGTGGTCGTAGGTCTTCCTGCCTCTGCAACGTCTCTAGTCCTAGAAAGAGGTACCTTCATCGTCTGCACAATCGTTATCCTCCATTGTCGAAGGGTTGCGCTACGAAGTAGTGTTCCAGATATTTCTTCAGTTGACTCGTGCATTCAAAGTCCCCAATGATACTGTTGTGGCCTGGCTGATATATTGCAGCTACACCGAACATGTAGTCATTTGCTATGATATGGTTTGAGTCTACTACCATTAAAGTATCCTAGAAGCATATCACCCTGTAGGGTGGCCAACTGGACAACTCCTCCATCCGTGATTTCCTTGACTAGATAGGGACCCAACAAATGTTGTCGAAACTTTCCTGGGTGCTTCACAAACTGGCTATCATATAAGAGTACCAGGTCATCTACTTCAAATGTCTTCTGGTGGATATGACAGTCGTGCCATGCCTTATCACGCATTTTCTGGACTTGCTGATAAAAGTTGGCCATAAACCAGTCTTCCTCTAGGGCGGTGAGCTGTATCAGGCATTCTTCGAGGACGTCTGAGTCATCCATGTTTGTAAAGGCTGCAAAACGTAGACTGGGAACAATATACTCCATAGGCATGATGGCCTCCTTTCCGTAAGTCAATCGAAAGGGGGTTTGTCCTGTTAACTTGTTGCAAGTGGTGCGATAGGCCCAGAGAACTGATGGGATGCACACGTCCCAATCACTGCGGTCGGTGTTTCAGACCTTTGTTAGCACCTGTTCCAATATTTTATTGAATGCTTCAACATCCCCATTGGCCTGTGGGTGATAAGGAGTGCTTTTTGCATGATGAATCTGAAATTCTTCAGTCAAGGCTTGAATGGTTTCATTAACAAAGTGTGTGCCCCGATCACTCATGAGGGTCTTGGGGCACCCAAAGTGGGTTAGAATCTGCTCAAAAATTAAGTGCGCAGTAGTCTCCACAGTAAAATCTCTTACTGCTTGGGATTCTGCCCATCGGGTCACGTAATATGTGGCAGTGATTATATATTGGGCACTTATTTTCTTTCCTGGCGGATTAATAGGGCCAAAAAAATCTATGGCCCATTTATCAAAGGCTTGCAGGGATATTTGTGGTTGTAAGGTCATCTCATCGCTCCTTGATGGTCGTCCCATTCGCTGACATGTATCACAGGCTCTGCAATAATCCCAGAAATCACTATGTATAGTAGGCCACCATAGCCCAGCCCGTAAAATCTTCTGCGTCGTTGCTTTGTCCACATAATGCCCACTTGCTATTCCTTCATGGGCTTCTGTTAGGATGGCTTGTCGCTCATGCTCCAGAACATACCTGCGTAGTACTTCATCCGCACCTAACTTATATAGGTGACCTGCAATGATAGTAAAATCTCACGCTCGTGTGACCAACTCCTTCTTTTGTTGGACCAACTAATTTGTTGGCGCCATACTGGTAGTTAGGAACTAGATGATATCAGCAAAGTGTGCATCGACAACCTTAATGGTGAACAGTTGTGCATTGGATAGGCCTTCATCCAAACTAGTAGGTTCTTCTCCAGTATCAATACGGGATAGGTGATCTGGTCTCGCATTCAGCTTGCCTGGTTTAACTATGATTTCAAAGTTATATTCGTGGAACAACAACAGCCATCGACAGATTCCCCCCCCCAACACAGGCTTATTCACCAGGTATTTTAAGGCCGAATGGTCAGTATACATTTTGAAGTGACCTCCAAGCAAGTAGTGGTGATATTTTTGTAGTGCGTAGACCATAGCCAGTCCTTCCCTTTATGTTGTGGCATAATTGTGTTCAACATTTGAGATTTTTCGGCTAGCAAAGGCGATTGGATGATCAATTTCCCCCTCGCCCGGTTGCGTAAGGATGGCTCCTAAAGCAATGCCCGAGGCATCTACGTGTACATGAAATTCCTTCTTCCAATCAGGAAATACAATAATAGGTGTCGAGACCATATTTTCTTTGAGTAGTTCAAAACTGTTCTGACATTCCTAGTCCCAAAAAAAAGCGACATCCTTATTAAGTAGCTTCTCGAGCGGCGCTGTAATCAGTGCGTACCCCTGAATGAACTTTCTATAGTAGCCTGTATGTCCCAGAATTGAGCACAACTATTTCTCAGTTTTGGGGACAGCTAGGTTGATAATGGCAGCAATCTTGGCAGGATCCATCATCAGCCCTTGCTGGCAGACTATATGCCCAAGTAAAATGCCAAAAGGTATGCATAAAATACACTTTTTGATGTTGATGGAGATTTGGTATTTGCGGCAGGCATCGAACATTAAGCACTGGTTCAAGACATGTGTTTGTACCAAGCCAAACACAGTCCAATCATCAAAGTAGACTTCTACAAAATTGTGGATGAATTATTTGAACACTGCAACCACGACACATGACAAGATAGCCGGAGCATTCTTGAGTCCGAATGGCATTACAGTATACTGGAAGGACCCCTATTTAGTGGAAAACTTAGTTTTACTGCGGTCTTCTGGGGAAATGCGGATCTTATGATAGCCCGAGAACCCATCGGTAAATGAGTACACCTCGTGAACACCTACATTGTCTAGTGTTTCATCGGAAAAAGGCATCGAGAAAGGGTCATGTATGCAGGCGTCATTTAACTTGCATAGGTAAACGTAGATCCGAAATTACCCCTTTGTTTTCTTTTCCTGAACAACCATCGGGCTGACCAGTCTGACTGTTCGACTAGCTATATGATACCGGCAATGAGCATTTTATCCAGTTCCTCCTTCACTTTTTGTTTGTACTTCGGGTTCAATCGGGAAGGTCGCTGATTGATTGGTCAGGTAGCAGGCTTGAGTGTAATGTGCATAACTCCCAGATCGCCAATGATCCCCTTGAGTTCGAAGAATTTAGTTGGAAAGAGGTCCTGGTATTCTATCAGCAGCTCTGCCACCTTGCTAATGGTGTCATTATCCCAATAGTCATCGATCTTGACCAACTTGGGCTGGGTTGCCGTCCCAATATTGACTTCGCGCAGCTTTAACAGTTTCATTACATCTACCATTTGTAGTGAAGGTCCTGCAACTACGCGGTCACCTTCAGATTCTGGAATAGAGACATTGCGCGGATTGTCTTCTTCCTCAGTGATCATAATATTGCAGCAATTGGCGATGTCTCGCATTTGCATATCCCAGGTTGGTTCCCTGACTATAGTAGATGGATTAGTGTTACCAAATATATATGCATCCAGGTCTTGCAGAGCTTCGTCTACTGCTTCTGATACTCCGACCAATCCAAAGGTCCTAATAAAGTCCTCCTACAAGATTTTCTAGAGAGAGGTCCGTTGATGCAGCTCCGCATCCAAGTACTAGGTAGTCGGGATTGGGCCTAATGTGTGGATAACCAAATGAACCCATTCCTTGGAGGTTGGATTATGCC
Source organism: Pinus albicaulis (assembly GCA_034641835.2). NCBI lineage: Eukaryota > Viridiplantae > Streptophyta > Pinopsida > Pinales > Pinaceae > Pinus > Pinus albicaulis. Next base: position 148,767,114 of record CM076582.1, read on the forward strand.
AATTATCCATCCATGCTTGCAAATGTTTGCGCGGGTTTCCTGGGCCGAGGAACTTTGTAATTCTTATCTGAGGCAGAGGTTTAAATCGCAAGAACATAATTTCCTGACATCTTTCCCAGTTCGGAAGTTTCACCTTATGGGTTTCCCACCATCTCGCGGGTGTGGCGCGTAGGGCCAAATTAAGGGCCCATAACCGCCTTTCTTCCAGGACCTTTGCCTCAAGTTTTCGTAAAAATTTCACAACTTCTCCTGAACCATCAAAGAAGGGTAGTTCCCTTACCTCTGTGGATATGCAGTGCAGCACAGATACATCGTGTAACCTGTTTTTCTAGTTATCCATTTCATCCTCAGTGTCGGATAAGCATTTACTCTCTTTTTCCCAGCAAAGCATACCTTCATTTGTAGGGTTGACCCACTCCTAATCCTGGGCGGTCAACTTATATATGCGGTCTAATTCGTCTTTTGTCTGTACAGGTTCGGTGTATCGCTCTCCCTCCGTCAGGTCTAAAGGGATGACCACCCGTGTCCCATTGACTTCAAATACGATGTTGTGTTTTTTTAAGTTAATGACACCGCCCATGTCGATGGCCCAACCTAGCCCTAGGAGTGCCGGGTAGGGGTCTGTATCCTCCTCAATCTGAATAACCTCAAAGTTTGCCCGTACCTTAATCCCAACGATATCGATGACTACTTGCGATAGCCTCCCCAATGGGACTATTTTCTGCTGATTGGCCATACATAGCTGGATATCTGACCATTCAAGCTGAGGTCTCCCCATCCGTAACCATGTTTGTTTAGGGATGACATTTTCATCCAACCCCAAGTCAAGGATGACCTGATTCATCTAATAGTCGCCGGTTTGTGCTGTCAGTCGCATCTACCGCCCAGTGTGCTTCACCTACTTATTCAGCTTGTGGATGTCCTTTAGTATTACAACCAAAGTTGGTCTACCTATACAGTTATCGATTAGATCCTGGAGGGTCGCCACAACTTTTTGATTGCGAAGGAGCTTCATGCAGGCTTGCAGGAATACTCCCACCTCCTCATTTTCCGTAGTGTGCGCAGGTACCTTTGTACTATCAATCTCCTAGAGGGTTGTGACAAAAGCCTCCTTTTATTTAGCCAAATCTAACTCGTCCTGCTTGATGGATGCTTTTCTAATTAGCAGCTCAGCTTCGGCCTTCTCCATACTCCCACCTGTGGCCATGCCACTATGGGTTATAACATTAATGTTGGCCTCTTCTGGTAGTGGTTTAGCCTTGACCCTCTGAATATTTTGTGTAGGTTTCTGTTGCTTCTCTTTTATTCTGGCTATCAGGACCGAACATTCTTCGACCACATGATCCCGCCCCCTACAATATCTGCAGGCTACTCGAGACAGCTGCGCACAGTCTTTTGCAAAATGACCTACCTCCCCACAGTTATAACAGACTAACTATCCTCATTCTCCACTTTCACTCCCCCCTTGCCCCCTATTCCCGCTTCTAGTAGGGGAAATTCTACTACTGATGGACGATCTAGGCGATGCGGACTTCGATCTCATTCGGTATATACTTCCTCGATCTATCATTAAGTCATATGTTCGGCATTTTTTTTCATTGTGGCCTACGAACCTGAAAAATCCGCACCATCGTTGTTTTACTTTTGGGAAGAATGCTGTTAGGCGGGGACAGTGATGAGCATCATGCGATCCTTCAACCCGGCAGTCATTGCACCATAGCAGAGGTTCCCTCAACTTCCTCGTGTCGGGGGATTGTAGCAGACTAGAACATGTTTCATGCTCCTTGGTAGACTTTGGATTTCAACCTGCATAGCTTCTAGTTGACCCTATATTTTTTGTACACCCAGTTGAGTTTCATCCCTTGGCGCAACTTCCAACTTCATGGCTACTTCTAACGCCTTCTCCTGTGTGTCAATAGTTTGGTGACCCATTGGTATCTGTAAGTAAGGCAAGAACATAGCAATAAACCATTCTGTATGTTGCTTATCGTCATATTTGAACCCTCCTTCTCGGATTTATTTTTTTAATCACTGATCTGCTTCCCATACAGAATCAGATGGTCCCTGCTTGATGTCTTTTAGTTTGTTGACTATCTGTGAATAGGACTTAGGTTTTTTGAACTGCTTCTTTAGTGTCGTTTTGATCTCATCAATCGTTGCATTTGCATGTTGTCCAACGTATCCCATATACCAACCCAAAGCTCTTTCCTCGAAAGCCAAAGATAGTTGGGCCTACTTCAGTGAATCACTTGTAATGTTTTGCGCCATCCATACCGATTCAGCAACAAACTAGAACCTATCCATATCCTCATCACCCGCACCCTTGAAGGTAGGTAGTTTTAAATTCGCAGCCATATCCACCTTCCTTTTTTGCGTTCTGGCGTTACCTGACTGCTCTTTCAAAATTCTCCTGGTGCCGGCAATGAAACCATTTTTTGGCCTTAGGGGTCCTAACCCAGGTTCGCACGTTGAGGTTTGCCAACAAACCCCTATACTACTGGCCCTTTCAGCAATGACCTGCTTGCGCAGGTCAAAGTCTCACCCAAAGCAGTATGGGAGGGTGCTAGAACCAGGTTTCCACACCCGAAAAGAGAGCAGGTAAGCCAAGCCACGCACAGTGCACAGATCTATGGGAACATAGCTAGTTCGCAGGCTTAATAGATAACCAGCATACACAGTATTACAGATCTAGATCTTAGGTCTGCATCCACGTGTGTTTGACCAGCAAAGATATAAATTAAAGTACGCGCAACAGACCAGATAGCATATATTATAGATAAACACAACAGATAACACAGATCATTTGTACCTTATAGAATTAAAACAAAGCACAGATTCATGTAACAGATAGATCCAGAACCAAATACCAGCAATAATTCTTATATATTATCAGCAGATTCTTACATACCTCCAAATCCCACCTGCGCACACAGCCAGCAAGGTCCACACACAGTAGGACAAAGGATCTCCGCGCACACAACCAGCAGGATTCCAACCCAAATACCTGAAACCCAGAACTAACAATCCGCACTTAGCATTCACTTTTATTCATCTTCTACCTATCGACTCAAAAATACTTACTATTTATACCAATTTAGCCTAGACTTACCATGGTCCGCAAACCGTGGTTTGCGGACTCCTAGTTTTACCTATTTACCCCCTACAACGTATTGGGGCTTTTATCCGCCCTATTACCCCTGCACTAGAATAAATATAATCAAAAAAATATAAAATTGGACCATCTTTCATCAGTGTGGGAGACCCTGCTCCAACAGCTAGTGATATCTTATCTCATTCACCTCCATTACCTCCACTCATTTCCACCACTTCCACTCCAACAATCAATGTTACTTTAACTAGTTCCAATACTCAGACTACTATTCCTTCAACTAGTTCTAGCACTCAGCATGCCTCTTCTTCAACTCAAACTCAATCCATCACATCCACCCAAGGTCCAACGGCATGCCACCCATGGAACAATCCAGAGGTTGTAAATATGCCCACTCCTCTTCATGCTCTACCGAAAGTACACCTAAAAAATGGTTACCTAAGTTTAATCTTGATGATGGTCTTCCAGTAGAAGAACACATTCATAATTATATGCTAGCTATCAATCTAAAGGGAGTAGTTGAAGAGGATTGCGTTGTATGATTATTTCCATACACTCTCACAGGATCTACAGGATCCTGGTATTTTTCACTTCCTGCCAGCTCTATAACTAGCTGGAATATGTTCGAAGAAAATTTTCTAGCTAAGTTTGGGGATGGCAGAACCACTGCTACACTCATCAATGATTTATCAAATCTAAAAGCTAAATCGGAGAAGAAAATAAAATATTTTAATTCAAGATTTATGATGATGATGATGGTTAACATCCACTCAGACCAAATTTGGTCTATCAGACCTATAATTCTCTTACTTCTTAATTGTCTTGCTTCTCGTCTTTCTTGGGGAGATTGGTATTGTAGCTTTCTTTTTCTTCTCTACGTTCTTCCAAATTCCTTTATCTTGCACCTCCTTCATCTCTTCCGATCCTTGGGACACTAGTGTCTTATCTTTGGGATCAGGGAGATCTGCTTTGCTACAAAATGAAGATTTCTTTTGTGCAGTATTCAAATCCTCATAATTTTTGATGCTTGAGGGGTTGTCGAGTTCATTTTTGTTGTTGTTAGTCGGGGCTTTCCCCCTGCTTGTCTTGAGGGTTGTTTCTTTCTTGCTTGATTTATTGTGATTTATAGTTTTCTGGAGAGTATTCTTCCTTGATGACAGTGTAGTTTTCCTTTTGTTCTCCTTCCCACCATGTAGATCTATGGTGATTCTTTCTAGCAGAATTTTTTTGGGAGACTTTTGGGCAATTTTTGGCTGGATGGCCTGTCTCAAAGCAGGATCGACATCTGAAGAGGACACTTTCATAGTCGAGTTTATGGTTCCATTCATAGGCTTTGCTTGTTAGGATTATTTCAACTAGGAATCCGGCGCTGAAGTCCATTTCTACACAGATGCATGCATAGGTGGTTTTGACATATTCCTCTATTTCTGGGCACCTGCAGTAAAATTTCCCAATTACATTTCCAATGGATTTTAGCGAGGAGAGATTCCAAAGATGCAAAGGTAGGTTTCGAAATTTGACCCAAACTGGTGCTGAGGTTATGACTGTTGTTTATGGATTGAATGATGGGTTCCATGGCTTCATGAATAGGCCCGAGTTTTCCCAAAACAAAGGGCCAGAATCTAAAATGCATTGTCTACTTTCAGAGTTTTCAAAATCTACTATAAAGAAACCCTTATCACAGGGGTAGATATTAATGTCATCAGAAATGATAGGCTTCCATACCTCTAAGATCCAACTGTGGAGAGCTATCAGCTGCAGCCAAAAGCCATTAAACTGACAGATTAAGGCACTTTCAGAAAATTTCAAGACCTCATCCAGTGAGGCCTTGACCACCCGCAGAGTGGGAGCTGGGGCTTCACTAACAATATGGGTAGGAGCTTGACTCTCATAGGTGGATGGAACTAGGCCAAAAATTATCTTCGTGAAGCTTGGATCCATACTAGACCCAAAAATATAATGGAAGATATTTCACACAATAGACCCAAAAGTTTTTAAATACTTTACACCGCAGACCCGAGAGATGAATCGATATAGATGAGGGTTTTTAAGTACCTCGCACTATAGACTCCAAATGTATCACACGATATTTCACACAGCAGATACCTCACACCGCAGACTCGAAATGTATCACATGAGATTTCACACAGCAGACCCGAAAGTTTTTAAATACTTCTCCTACGGAAGAGATGCGAAGAGATGAGATGATATCTCCACGCCTGATGTCTGGTTGGTTCAATGGCGAAACAATGTTCACAAAGGAGAAAAAATGTTCAACCATTCACTGCCAACCTTCAGCAAGGACGATCATGCGACCCAATCATTCAAAAACTAAAACAGAAAGTGACCGGGATTTCAGTTTGAAGGGCACAATATTCACTAAGGAAGCTCGGAATACCTAACCGTTTACTCGCACCGCAGACAAAGATACCTCACACAGCCTCAGTAAGGATAGAAGATACCTCACACAACTTCGGCTCGCAAAAAATATACATCGAACAGCTTCGACTTGTTCAATAAAATTCCTGTTACATCAGTTCCTGGCACACAAGTTCAAATTGAGTGGTATATTTCATCACTTCCATCCAATTTAGCCATTTTTGTTGATAGAGAAAAACTGCCGACACTTACAGAAAACATGAAGGAATCTCTATCTATAAGAAACGCATAACCACTCTTGAGAAGAAGAATTCTCAATAAGACATAAAATAAAATAAGGTAACTTTCAAAGATGATTCAAAAAATAAGCCATCTACAGACCCATTTGATGTAGAAGGTCTTCAGAAAGTTTTAAAGACTATGACAAATGAGATGGCAGATATCAATAAACAAGTCGCTGAAAATTCTAGTTCAAAAAAGACTTTCAGAAAGTTCAAGAAAGGTCAGTCCTCTAATACTCAACCACCAAATATCATATCTAACGTTGAGTCTGATCAAGATACAGAGGAAGAAGAAGATGATGAAGAAGAAGAAGTTGAACTAAATGGAATGTGGGATTTCATCCTACCAAATAAAGAACAACATGAAGCTTTACCTGTGAGTACAAGGAGAAAAAATACTACTGAAGCAACGCAGCCAAATCAACAACAAAAGAATTCAATGCATGCTAAGGATAAAACAGTAAGCAACAAGTCTACTTCAAAAGCTACAGAAACAAGTCTTGTTACTTCAGATACTCCACTTACATCAAAGACAATGGTAGTCTCAGACACTACTGAGTATAATGTAGTTGAAGATATGAAGAAAATCAGGGCTAACATTTCAATTCACAATCTTACTAAATTAAAGCAGCAATAGAAAATCTTACTTGGAGACTTAAATGTGGTTCCTGCTTCAGTCTTACCTGCTCCAGTAGTAGTACAATCTGCTAATGAAATGGACAAGACACCTTCTCCTTCAACTAAAATAGATGCTACAAATTTTATTATGATAAGTGATCAATCCATCTCTCATACTCCTCCATTTCTCTTAACCTATGAGATATTTAATAAAAATGTTCATAATTTTTTAATAGACTCAAGGGCTTCCTCTAATATAATTACAAAATAATTTTGTGCTAAGTTGAACATAACTCCTCAGAGTTCTCCTGTTCATATAGTACAACTTGATAAAACCAAAGTAGAGGTGGTAGGAGAAATAAATTCGGTTTCTATCAGATTGTCATCAAATCCCAAGGTTTCTCAAATAATCAATATATTAGTGGCTAATATTCCTGATTTTTACAGTTTAGTATTAAATAGAGACTGGTCTGAAAAGCTTCATGGATATTTTGCAACAGTCTGGTCACATATGTGGCTATCATACAATGGAAAGACCATGAAAATTTCATGAAACATACAGTCACCGATCTTGAAGGAATAAACGAGCTAGTAGCATTCAATAATAACATCATTGGAAACTACTCAGCAGAATCATTTTTGGGAAATTTCAATGCTCAATCATCACCCTTTTTCTATAATGCAGTTATTTCTCAAATTGAAAAATTTTCCCAGATAGAAATTTAAAAATGTATAAGTTTTGTAGATAAACTAGTAGTTAATTATTTATTTTGGACTCTTTATTTTGACGGTTATAAATATGAAGATGTTGCAGGCGCTAGCTACATTTTTGTAAGCCCAGAAGGAGAGAAAACCATGTTATCCTACAGGCTTGAATTCAATTGCATGAACAATATAGTTGAATACGAAGCATTAGTCCAAGGCTTGTACAAAGCATTGATCTTAATATCAAATATCTTAAAGTCCTAGGAGATTCAAAATCATTGTTAGACAGGTAAGAAATACCATTAATTGTAATTCTGGACATTTAAAGCATTACCAATCATTAGTCGAAGAATTAACCATTCATTTCTTAGCCTTTCATATTTCTTCTGTGCCTAGAATGCAAAATGCTAGTGCAGATCTATTGGCTAATGTAGCATCAAAGTTAATTCCATCTCAATGGTTTAGTCCCGATAGATTTTCCATTGAATTAATTTTTAGACCATCTAATCCTGAAAATATTACCAATTGGAGAGTATTCAATAATGATTCACATATCGTAGATTTCTTAACATCTAAAGGATCTTATGATAGCCAAATTTTGGATGAAAATGAACATGACATTCAGATTAAGGAATAACAAGACGAAAATCCGATTCCTAAGTCCTTTTTCAAGTTATAAGACCTATATGATCTGAAAGATAGGTTTAAAAGAGTTAATAACTTAAAAACTCAAAGCTCTACCTTAAGATTTGAGTTAGTGAATCTAGGAACTAACAAAAAACCTCAAAATGTCAATCTAGGTCTTGGTCTATCTTCCAAAGAAAGATTATCATTTATTAAATTTTTTATAATGTACAAAAATATTTTTGCTTGGGATTATACTGATCTCAAAGCATATGATACTTCTGTGATTCAACACACAATTCCTATGATTTCTGATGAAAAAACTATACAACAAAAATTGAGGAAGATTCACCTGAATCTCGAAAATCAAATGAAACCAGAACTAAACAAACTCCTCAAAGCAAAGATCATCTTTCCAGTTAGGCATTCCAAATGGGTTTCAAACTTGGTACCCGTCAGGAAGAAAAATGGCGATATTAGAATTTGGATTGATTTTAGGAATTTAAACAAAGCATGTCAAAATGACAACTTTCCATTAATAACCATGGAACAAGTACTGCAAATAGTAGTTGGTTTTGAACTTATGTCCTTTCTAGATGGATTATTGGGATACAACTGTTACATAGTATTTTTCCACCGTCCCTGCAATCCCCGTCCAGAACATTGGAGGACCATTTCAGTGACTTTTGTGTATTGTAATACCTTGCTAAAAGTGTCATTTCATCCCTTGGCATGTCAAGAACGTTTCTTTGTTGATCACTCCTCATGAAAACTCTCAAAAACATGTGTTTATGGGTCAGCGCTAGTAGGCAGTTATGGCCTCGCATCGATAGGGGAATTAACACTGGACCCCGCACCCATTGGTGCTCTGCCTCAGTGTCTCACCCACACCGAGCTATTTTTGGAATTCTTTTTTTAAATAGAAGAAAAGTTTCCATTCCTAACTACTTCGTGAGTAGATTCATGATGGTTTGTTTGACTGAATAATGTTGAAATCCTCCCTTTGGCTTCTTGTTTCCTACATTTGTGCAACTCCCCAAAGGGATATGGCCTCTCTTCCACCTTATGAGGGATCCCAAACCACCTTCTCCTCTCCTATAAATACTTCATTCTCACATAGTTTCAGCTAGTTGAACAGTCCTTGCTATAGCTGGTGTGAAGAATAAGGCAGAGAGGAATCCATTTTCAAGAGAGAGTTTAGGCCCATTGCCTCACCAAGTCCAATCCCCTACGAATGCTTGAGACACGTTTGACTGAACCCTTCAAAGGAGGCTGCAACATCAAGACATTAAGGTTGTAAAATTCTTTTCTATATCATTAATACATGACTTGTTTTTTGGTTACAATTTTGTGTTTGATCATATGCAAAAAAAATTATTCTCCTTGACCAATCAAATAGTTATAGATGAAAATATGTTTTCGTCTGTTGTCACCATTCTCTGATCCTTATGCAGGTACACGAACATTAGCACTAAAGGACCACGACGTGTGAAGACAACTATCATCGGATTGCTACTACAAACTACAACATTTATATCCTAAGCCATCTATCCTAACTCGTTTTCATTTATAAGCTAGGAGTCTGAAAGTCCAGCATGTTCCCTTGTTGCTAGACCCACTCCAGGGCTACAAGGATCACCTCTGTCTGCATAGGGGATTTAGCTGCAAAACAAGTTGGTGACCATACTAGGGATCAATGTGTTCATCATCTCTCGTTGTTCATCTAGTGTTTTGCTTGTCTGTTCTACTTTGGTCATATTATTGTTTTCCTGCTTTTTTCTGCCTATCTGACTATTTTCAGCCATCACATTCACTCTCAGAGTGTCAAGTTTGACCTTTGCTCAGTGGATTTTTATATTTTCCATATTTTTCTGGCTCGGTGCTTCTGTTGCTTGAACAGTCGCGTTGATTGGTGCTTTTTTTATTTTTCACAAGTGCATCATCCTCTATTTGGTGTGTATTACAGCCTAACAGACACATTGAGTCTTGTAGGTTATGATTTTGGCCTTTCTCCTAAGTTTTTTCAGTGTGTCTTGCCTCTGGGTTGGATTTTTCTCTTCCAATTGGTCCACTAGAATTGCTTTGACTCTTTTGTCTCGTTCTTCTCAGCTATTTTCCCATCATCTGATTAGTGGAGTTTTTCACCCTAGGATTTCTAGGTGCCTTCCGCCGCTTGCTCAGCTACCTCCTCACTGAACCTTCTGAGTAGAGTTTTAGTCATCTTGGTCTTTATCTTTTCAGTTTTGTTGACTGATTGTCTTAGTTTCTTTGTCAGTTCTACGTGTCATTGGGTCATTGAATGATCATCTTGGTGTTTGTTTAGCTCTCCATCCGTCACCCTAAGCATAGATTACATTGCTCACTGAACCGGTTTGAAAGCCCTCTTTGTGCTTAAAGAAATGCGTCTCTGTTTTGAGTGCTTTTGATGTTCGTGATTGGATTGATCTCTTTGTTTTAGATTTTCGTTAGAATTACTCAAAACTAGTATCTATTTTTTCATTTAGTGTAGTAGTGAATTTTGCTTCTCATTCATCTAAAAAGACAAATTTTTCATTCTTTCTCTTCGTTTGAAAAGGAGAAACACTCTTTTGCATTAGTAGCTTTTAGTGAACAACAAAAGATATTTTTGTTCTCTACTTTGGTTTTCTTAGATGCATTAGGAAAAGTTATTTTTGTCTGCAATTGATTGTTGCTTCGTTATGAACTACTACCCCTCTCTTAGCTAGTTGTTCATTGAATTGGACTGATTTTATTTCGCATATAGTTGTGCATTAAGAATTTGAGATCACAATCGGTAAGGCCTTGAAATTGAAATTTTAATTCAAGATCAACTTTAAAATGAATTCAATCAATCTAAGGAAGCATTGAAACCTAATGCACACATTTAGAGGTCTAGGATAGTGACATGTTCCAGCGTCATTAAACCTAGTAGTTGTCGTTCGCCATCTGGCATTAGATAGCATAGCACTAGCACTAGCACTAAAGGGAGACCCTCATAGGCTGCAATCCTTTATCCATAGGAAGCAGAGTCTGTTAGCCTGTAACCGTGATACACCGAACACATCATTCGAGGAGACTGCCTGCACGTACATTAAGTCCTTGGTCATTTTTCTTTCATTTGATCACCAAGGTGTATATCGTAGTTCACGGAAGCTTGGTACACCCTCTTGCTTAGATTTCCTGAGTATTCATTTTGGTCTTTTCGTGACTCTCTAAAATTGAAAAGATCATCGAGCACTTGTCCTTTCGCGCTCGTTCAACCTGAAAGTGACTAGAGTCACCGTTTTCCTATTTCTTGACTCTTAAAATATGAAAAGGTAGAGTTTTGTTTCAGTGTCATATAATCAATTGCCTATGATCACATTCCCATTAAATATATTTTCTTGGCTTTTTCTTAGGTAATTCGTTAGACTTTGATCTTGAAGCTTCGAATTGGTCATCTCGTTTCTCTCCTGCTTTTGAGACAAAGTCACGATGGTGGAACCACCAGTTTCGTAGTCCCCTTCATTACCTCCTAGTGGACATCCTTCTCCTAAAGTCTCTTCAAGAGCACCTCAGCCCTTCCCTCAACCCATTAGGCCTATCAACTACGGGCAGTCTATTCTTCCGAGTATCTTACCTCTTGAGGAGCCATTTGATATCAATTGGAAACCTCCAGACGCTTGGGTTGGCTTTGGAAACGAGGAAGAGTTTCATCCTCTTACTTCGGAACCATATTTACTTTCCACTGCTTTACTTTCTACTGCACGTCACCTTTTGGATGATACCATGGCTTCATCCAACATGGATTCTTCAAGTCCCATCAGTAGTGAAGAGCTTTATGTTTCTACAGAAGAATATCGGCTCCCTTCAGAGAATTTTCCTTATGTCTCGGGTCAACCTTCCTCACAACCGATATCTCTCCCAGCCGGTTATCATACGTTGGGTTAGATCATTTCTGGTGTTGCATAATTGTATCAGAACTCGATATGGCCAGGTACATCGACTCCCTCGCGAAGGATGCTTGTCACTGTATCGAGGGCATCACCCTCGACTCCCATGATGTTGACGATTGTTACCTCTGTCCCAGTCCGGCCCACTGTCTGTGTGGCTTCGGTTAGGCACAGATAAATTATATCATACTAAATGGTGGCTAAGCTTGTCTTTTAAACCTTCAAGAGATAGTTACCTTTGAAAATTTATCATCTTTTGAATTTTTATGATGATTATTACCCTTTGAGTTAATCTTCACTGTTGTTTACTAAGAGAAAGACTGCTTAAAAACTCCATTTTTCATTATTTACACTTCTCCATTTCCTTCCTCATTTCATTCATAAACTCTTTCATTTACTTGTCATTCCCTCAAATTCCCCTTCAAAGCCTTGTGAAATCCCTTTATAAGGTTTAAAACCCCGTATTTACCCCTATCGGAACCTCCAACTTCCTCAAAAAACCCTTCAAAATTCCTAAAAAATATTCATTTTTTCTTTAAGGCCTTAAGCCCCAACCCCTTTCCGCATATAACCCGTGCTATGACTGAGCGTGAAGCACTCATCGCATCGCAAATATTCATCCCATCGCAATCAGCGATCGCAAATTCCCTTTATCCTTTCACTTTTCCTCTTCTGATGCCGATTCCCCGATTTAATCTCAACCATTGAATCCATAAGAACCAACAACCCAGATTCAATCGCGCTCTGCTCATAAGCCCTTCAGCATTGCACCCACCGATTTAATCTTGACCGTTGATCTCTCATACCGATCCGACGGCCAGTGCTTAATCGCACATCGCAAACTCAAACACCCCAATGCTTTGGCCTTTTTCATTTTCTCCGATGTGATGTAATCCTAGCCGTCCATTCCGTCAGATCTGATGGTTTTCACTTCATCGCATTGTGCTCATCCATCACATGATCCTCCACCATCCCAACCTCTGATTGAATCTCCACCGTCAATCTCTCTTAGATCAGACAGTCCGCGCTCAATCGCATCATCGCATTTCTCCCCTCCCTTCGCACCATTCACGTCCTGCGTGATTCTACGATGCAATCTCTGCCGTTGATATTCTCAAATCTGACGGCCCACAATACTTCTACTTTTCAAACCCCGCCCTTCTTTTTCTCCCCCATCGATAGATCTCGACCGTCGATCCTCATGATTCGATAGCTCTCATTGATCCTTCCCGCTGCTCTTATAAAACCTTTTTTCCTAAGAAAAAACCCTTCCACCCTTTATAAAAAGGTGGGCCCTCCTTTCTCTCGTTTTTTTACCATGCCATTACTTCCCATTTCTGAATCAATCTCCACTATTGACTGAAGTTGATCCAACGGCAATCACCGCTCCCTCCCATTTCCACCTCTTTTTCTTTGTATAATCACCCTCGCCTTGATTATAGCCCTTTAACACTATAAACCCATGGTGCTTATCATTTACCCAAAGCTTTTCTGCTACATGAAAAAACAAATGTCGTTCCCACCATACATCCCCCGCACACCTTTGGACCTATCGCGCTAAACCTGCACCATTGGATCTGGAGCCTCCAATCCAACGGACCAGAATCCATATAGCATAATTTTTGGCCCCTTTTCACAGTGCACTACTTCCGCACGATAAAAGTGGTTTTAGAAATCCATGTGTCGAATGCTAAATATCGCGTTCCAAAAGCTAATACCACTTACCCCCCAAAATGCTACTCGAAAACTGCTGCCGGTTTTCCCAAAACCACTTCTTCTCAATTCGCGCCTGAAATCAAATTTAAACCTCTTTTTCATTTTTCCGCCATGGTTTTTCTCCTCCCACTGCTGCAACCACTCATCCTCACTACTCCAAAACGCTTCCACGAACCTTCCAAAGTAGTTTTAAACCAAATCTTCGCAGGATTTAAATTAACTTTGTTTGTTTTATGCAGGTTTAATGAAGATTAAGGTAAACCCCCCCACAGCCATTACAGTGTTATTATAGGCCGAGAATGATGATCCTCATGGCCTTTGATACAAATTAAAAGGTTTAAAGTGATAATTACATATTTTTAAAATATTGATAAGTCATGATTATCGGTTTTTCTGAACAATTTATCCGACAAACCCTCTGCGCACCTGAAAACAAAAAACATAGTCAGAGTTAATTAATAAAAGAGTATCAGTGTCAAAGATGAATATTATGGCTTAATCAAGCCTAAACACAGATCCAGAGATAAATCACTCTGTTTATAAAACAGAGAAATATTAGTCGAAGGACACCTCAAAGCCACATCAAAGGGGCTAATTGAATCCCCAGCTACCAAAATTTCCACCTACAGCCTCTCTGCCTAAAAGGAATACCCAGATCAAATCTCAGTCCGAAAAATTAAGGCCAAGGGTATCCGAAAAGTTATTACAATAAAAAAAAATATCTCGACTGTCAGCAGAATTTATTGTAAAGATAAGAAAGTGCCTTAAAGTCAATCTTTTTACCCACTAAGCCTAAAAAGCAGAAATAGAATAAATGAAACAGAGTTGTAATTCGATGCATTCTTGACTTGCATGGTTTTCAAGGTTGGAAGTTGCATTTAGTATAGAATTAATGATACTCAACCCAAGAACTCTTCCACCTCCTCATTTATTCTATAAATACTTCTGAAGAAGATGAGAAGTTTTTGGTTGGTTGGTCACTAGTTGTAACACTGGAACTCTCTGAAATAATACACAGTTTGTTTGAAGTTGAAGAGGAAATTGAAGTCTTGGAAGCTTGATGATGTTTTTACATGCTTGTTCTTGAGAAGGCTCTATCATTGGATCCCTGAGCTTGGTTGTTGGTGATGTATTCTGAATTGTCTGTGTTTTTCCTGTTTTCATTATGTTTCATAAATTCTTACTACAATAGGATGAAAAGTTTAGGCTAAGAAATGACTCTTGGAGGCACCTTAGACCTGTTTATCCTTCACTATTTTATTTTTTCTTCTGCTAAGGCATTCTAGAGTCTTTAATAATTCTCTTTAACCCTTAAGCTTGTTTATTTCTCAAATATTTCAAATAGTTGGTTCCAGCATGATTTATGGTTTTCCCTGCTTGTCTGCTGCCACTTGAAAATTGTTTTTGAAGTCTCCCTTTGAAGTACCATTGTTTACAATTAGCCAAGGAGGTCTATTTTGATCATATCCTTTGTCCCTGCTTGAACAATTGTTTTAAAGGTCTTCATAGTTGTGATCATAGATGTGTTAGGTGTTCCCTCTTCTATGACTGCAATTATCAGTGAATCTTTCATGTTTTCTAATTCCTTTGAAATAAAGTCTTTGAGTAAATAGGGTGTTCCCCAAATCTTATATTTCATTTTGAAAGTTTTCTTGAAGTCATTATTTGCTTAAAGTGTGGTTTGTAGAATTCATGGTTAGCCCTGTCTATCAAATACCTCTTTATTGTTCAAGTTGTGTTTTTAAGTTCCCTTTGTTGAGAATTAAACTTCTCTTTCCAAAATCATTAATGTCCATCTCATTCACAAAAACTAAAGGATCCTATGGCCAAGTTAGATTTTCCCTTTCATATCCCATATCCATTTATGAGCTTATTCTTTACTTCTTCCTGACTCCATTGCCCAATGAACCTAACACTCCTTCTTTCTATCTATACTACCTAGACCTTTCATGTTCTGCTATACCAATTCAACCAAACAAACAAAACAAGCAAACACTTTCACTTAATAACTAGTCTAAAATCAATACTTAAAAGCAAACAAGATATACCTTTGCAAACAAATAATTTGAGAGATCCCTCTTTGAGAACAGGAGGACTAGATCCTGGAAATCTAAAGATTGGTTCTGATGTTGTCTTGTCTTTTGGTTAGCAAATCTATCAAAACTCAGGAACCCCAACATAATGGCGATCACGGTGGGACCTATTGAATCTATGATAGCTTAGAAAACTATTATAAACTCTTTAGTCCTAAAAATCTCTGAGATAATCAATTAGTAAGCCATAGAGTAGACTCTGTTTGTTTGAGCACCTTAGCTAAGTGTCAAGATCAGACATAGGACACTCTCATAACCATGGAAATATACAAAATCCAAAAATATTTCAAATTGGCTTCATAATAAACATGGTGGTGGAACCATAAAAAAATTTACCTTCACAAAAGCTAAAAAGTTTCCACCTGGTGACTCCATTGGCCCCAGTAGGCTTATTACCCATCTAGATCTCCATATTTCCTTAAGATTGTGTTAACCAGCCTTGAGGAAGTCTAGAAGCCTAGTCCCATACTAGATAAGACATTGTGAGAGGCAAAACTTTCAAAACAATCCCTAAAAAACTTCAGCCTCTCTCATTTTTTGAAAAACAGTCTGGCTTCACATAGGATCAACACTAGATCTCATCCAAACCCTAATCCTCCTACAATATTTGACAATCCAGAGAAGATTTTGTGGAAAACTTCTAAGTCTGGAAAATCAGCTGCTGATAGGAACATCCCAAGAACAAAATCTATCCCTGAAAACCTTGTTGTCTTGGGGGATTTACACTTTGAATTACATCATACAAAGAACATATTTAGAACTAGGTCTCAAGGTTATTTAAACCAAGTTGATCTTGAAATTGCAGATTTGCAACAGAGCTTTAGTAGAGAAGCCTCACCTTCTACTCCTCCTGATTCCCAGCTTCTTCATCACTTTAACCTTTTCCATAACAAATCTGCTCAAAACCAGTTTGCTCGCCCAAGTGTTTATTCCACTCCAATCTATACTACCACTATTCAAAACACTCCATTTCAGCCCACTTTCCTTCTTTTAAATCCACCCCTTGTAAATCCACCTTTCCTTCCAACCATGGCAACATGGTATGCCCCACTAGTGTTACCACAACCCATGGTTCCCTTACCAAATGATTACCAATCCAAAATTCCTCATTTCACTGGAAATGAACCTACTACTGCCCAACAACACGTAGATAGGATGGAAGATTCATTTGATTACTTGGAAATAGAAGATGAGACCATATTAGAATCTTTGCCGAAAGTTTAGGAGGAGAAGTAAAGAAGTGGTTTAAAAACTTAACTCCTAACAGCATCAATGATCTTCCTTCTTTGCATCAAACATTCATAAAAAAATGGGAAATAAAAAATAACCCTCTCCAAATATTAGCAGAGTATAGCAATCTTAAAATAAATCAAGGGGAGAGTGTTCATGACTACTCCACTAGGTTTAACAGTGTTTACAATGCTCTTCCACCTCACATGAAACCTCCCCAAGGCATGGCCTTAGTAAGATATCCTGAAGTTTTTAATGCTGAAATGGCCTATAAACTAAGAGAGATAGATTACTTAACTCTAGAAGACATGCAGAAGGGAGCTGTGAGTGTAGAAGCAAACTTAATTGAGAAAAGAGCTAGGGTAAGATCAGAGAAGAGGGTAACTTAATAAGATGATATTTCACCCTCAACCTCATCTTTTGAGACCAAAATTGACAACCTAGTGAAGGTAATGGAGAGGATGTTTGAAAAGATCAACTTGAATGATAGACTGCCACCAAGAGAACCTCAAAACAACCCCCAAAATAGAAATAGAAATCAGAATTTCAGAAGAGAAAATAATCAAGATAGGCAAAGAGACAATGACCAACAAATTAGACCTCCCTTCCAAAAAAACTATGTAGATCAAGAGCAAGAAAGGGAGATTTAAAGGTTGGGAGAAGATCATGTAAACTTGATTGGATCAGACAGTGGGGATGATGTCTTCCTCACTGAAGAAGAACAAGATTTCTTCTCCTCAGACCAAAATGAAAACACCTATGAGGATTCTGATGATTATAAATTGGGGTTTGAAAATGCAATCATGGAGGTGCACAAAAAATATGATCTTAGGAGCAAAGGGAACATAGATAATTCAAATGACAAGAACACTAGCACTGCTATTAGGAAAAATGTAGAAAAATAGCCTAAGAAAACAACAAAGAAAACCAATATTTTGGCTAAGAAACTAGATTTAAACAAAGAGAAGAGCACCCAGCCAAATCTTGAACAAAACAGCCCTAGCACTTCAGTTAGTGGCCCTAACAAAACTGTTCCTAATAACAGTCCAAACAAATTTCAGCAAATCAGAATTGCTGAAATGAATTCAATTGAAAAAACAGATGTAAATATGACAAAATCAATAGTTCCTTTCAGCCTTGAGGGAGATATTGCAAAGATAAAAATTACCATACCTCTAGCTGAACTAGTAACCCAAGAAGTGTACAAAAACCAAGTTTTGAAAGCTTTGAACTTAGGAAGTGACACTGATACGTTAAACTTGACAGATGACAAACCTAAGTTGTTGTTTGGTCCAGAAGTTGAAGGAAAATACCAAGAAGGAGTTATCCCTCCCTTCTATGTCAATTTGAATATACATGATAGGATATTACATAATGCCATGTTAGACTCTGGAGCTTCACATAATCTTATGCCCAAAGTAGTAATGGAAAGCTTAGGCTTAGAAATTACTAAACCATACAAAGATCTGTATTCCTTTGATTCAAGCAGAGTCAAATGGTTGGGTTTAATCAAAGATTTATGTGTAAACTTATCTCAGATTCCTGCAAAGAGTCTAGTGATGAACATAGTGGTAGCTGACATTCCCCCAAAATATGGCATGTTTTTATCAAGATCATCAGGAGCCAAACTTCAGGGGAGCCTTCAAATGGACATGTCTTATGCCACCATCCCATTATTTAACCAAAGCAGAATATTACACAAGGAATCCCACATGAAATACATGGTGAGAAACATAGATAAACCAAAAAAATCTTCAATATATTCCATTCAGTCAAGCTTAGATTCCTTTATCTTATACAATGAAGACCAAATCACTCAACAAGAAAAGGAAAACAAAGAGGAAATCAGTTTACCAGAACAATCAAAACTTCCCTCAAATCAGATACAAAACATTGGCAATCAACAGCAACAAGAAAATGAAAATGAGGCAGATATACTTTGGACAATAAACTTTGATGGATCTTGTAATAAAACAAGTGCAGGGGTAGGTGTATGGATTCAAAATACAAATCAGAGTTATTCATATAAACTAGATTTTCCATGCACAAATAACATCACTGAATATGAAGCACTTCTCCTTGGCTTATAGTTGCTTAAACAATTAGAAGCCCAAAAAATATCAATCCTAGGAGATTCTGAACTTATCATAAGACAAATCAAAGGAGAATATTCAGCTAAAAACCCAAGACTTAGAGAATAT
The DNA here is from genome assembly GCA_034641835.2 of Pinus albicaulis. NCBI lineage: Eukaryota > Viridiplantae > Streptophyta > Pinopsida > Pinales > Pinaceae > Pinus > Pinus albicaulis. The sequence goes on from CM076582.1 coordinate 148,786,002, forward strand.
CGAAATGCTACTCTTGATTTATTAAAGACCTTCGAAAAATATGAACTCATTTTCATTCCAAGAGCACAAAATCATCTAGCAAATAAAATTTCCTTCAAGCCAGCAATTGCCAAATACCTCAGATAAATGAATAGCTTAGTGTAAAGGTAAAACATAGGCCTGCAGTGCCTGACAATGAGTATCACTGGCAAGTGTTTGAAACTGACAAACACATAGATGATTTCCTAAAACCAGAAAGTGATTTTTCCATACCAGCATTAGAAACCAGCCATGAAGAAAACTGTTTGGATAATGAACAAATCCCAGAAACAGAAATGACATATTATGCTAATATAAATCATTGTGAGAATCTTTTTGAAGCAGAATTAATTGACAAAGCAGACCAGAAAGATTTGGAAGTTTTACAATGCAAGAATGATACAATTCCAAGAGATCTCACACCTTTAGAACACCTTTTTGACTTTAATGATGTAGCCAAAGAACCAAGAATGGAGCCTATGGAAAATGATGTAGAAAAACATAACATAGGCAGCCTAGCAAAACCCAAGATGATCAAGCTGTCCAACACTCTCCCAACTCATATAAAAGTGCAATACGTAGAGCTATTCAAAGAGTTTAGAGATGTTTTTGCTTGGGGATACAAATATCTGAAATCTTATGACACTAGCATCATTCAACACAAAATTCCTCTTAAGGAAAATCAGAAACCTTTCAAACAAAAACTAAGGAGGATAAACATTGTTTTATTGCCTTTAGTTAAAAAAGAAATTGAAAATATGTATGATGCTAGGATTATAGTACCCATTAGATATTCAGAGTGGGTGTCAAACTTAGTTTCTGTTAGGAAGAAGACATGGGAAATTAGGCTCTGCATTGACTTTAGAAATCTAAATAGAGCCTCACTAAAAGACAACTACCCCTTTCCCAAGATGGACCATATAATTCAAAGGGTAGTTGGGTCAAAAATAATATCACTGTTGGATGGGTTCTCAGGTTACAATCAGGTGTTAGTGCTCTAAGGTGATCAACATAAAACTACTTTTACTACACCTTGGGGCACCTTTATGTATGTCAAAATGCCATTCGGATTGATGAATGCAGGGGCCACCTTCCAAAGGGCCATGGACATATCCTTCTCAGAATACATTGGCTATTTTATAATCATTTACCTTGATGACATAACTGTTTTCTCAAAGACTGATGAAGAACATTTGATCCACTTAAGAAATTTTTTTGAGAAATGTAGGAGATTTGGCTTATCTTTGAATCCCAAGAAGACACTCTTTGGTCTCCAAGGAGGTAAAATTCTTGGTCACATAATTTCAGAAGAGGGAATCAAAATGGACCCTAAAAGGATTGATGGCATATTGAAAATCAGCCATCCAATAAGCCTCAAAGAATTACAATCTTTCATTGGGAAGATAAATTTCTTGAGGAGGTTTATCCCCAACCTTGATGAACTATTAAGAAACATTACAAACATGCTTAAGAAAGAGGTAGGTGTGAAATGGACTATACAAGCTAAAAAATCATTTGAACTGGTTAAACAAGCTCTCACTCAAACACCAGTCTTGATTAGTCCAGATTTCACCAAAGACTTTTATATCTTTTCTTTTGCATCTAAACATACAATAGCTGAAGTATTACTTCAAAAGAATGACTTGGGGCAAGAAAAACCAATATCCTTTTTTAGTATGGCCTTAAGAGATGCTCCTCTCAAATATAACATCATGGAGAAGCAAGCCTTAGCATTAGTGAAAGCATTAAAAGACTTTAGAGTCTACATTTTACACTCTCACATAATTGCTTTTGTTCCACATACTGTTGTCAAGGATATTCTAAGTCAAGACCCTGATGGTAAAAGGGGAAAATGGATTGCTACTATTCTTGAATATGACTTAGAAATCATGCCCACCAAACTGATTAAAGGGCAGGGATTATCAAAACTCATGGCTGAGTCAAACTTCCAAGCACTAGATATGAACATGGTGGATGTGTTGGAAGAAATAGAAGAATTCACTGCTCCTTACATTGAAGAAACATTCTGAATTCTCCTTGGTATGCTGACATCATTTATGTGCTTTTATATCTAAATTCCCCTCCTTTATCTAAAACTAAAGCTATATTTTTGAAATAGAAGGCTTTGAATTATTTCATATTAGATGGGGTATTATATTGGAAAAATGTTGTTGGAATTTTTCTTAAATGTTTACTTGAGGGTGATGCGGGAAAAATCATGCATGAGCTGCATGAAGGAGAATGTGGAGGACACCTCCACTGGAAGACCACAGCAAACAAAATCCTCAGATCTGGTCACTATTGGCCCACCCTTTTCCTAGACACTCAAAATTTATTCATGTCTTTCCATAAGTGTCAATTTTTTTATGGCAAAAGAAAGCTCCTTCCCTTACCCTTACATCCCATCAGTGTTGAGGCACCCTTTCAACAATAGGGCTTGGAATTCATTGGGGAAATTCACCCATCTTCACCAGCCCAGCATAAGTGGATCCTCACTGCCACTGACTACTTTACCAAGTGGATAGAAGCCATACCATCTAGGAATGCTACTGACTCTGTCATTATCAAGTTCCTTAAAACAAACTTCCTATCCAGATTTGGTTGTCCTAGAAAAATCATCAAAGATAATGTTGCTGCATTTAAGTCTAAAATAATGGTTGATTTCTATTATAAATACCACATCACCTTGGGCCACTCTACTACCTACTATCCCCAAGGAAATGGATTAGCTAAATCCTCCAACAAGAGCCTCATCAATATCATCAAAAAGCCATTGGAACAAAATCAAAAATCATGGCACAGTAAGTTGGTTCATGCCTTATGGGCTGATATATTAACTAAAAAAAAGTCAATAAATATGTCCCCCTATCAGTTGGTTTATGGCATGGATGCAGTCTTCCCTGTTGGGTATGTGTTATATTATTTCCACGACTAGCCCCACGCGTTGTACATTGCGCCGGGCGCAGCAGGGGGGTCACAAGGGGGGCAGCAGCCCCCCCTGTCGGGGCCCGGGGCAGCACCTCGGCGAAATTATTTTTGGTGTGCAGTCCCACTCATAGGCGGACCCACCCATGTTTTGTGCATGAGTTTGCACATGGTTTTTTGGGGTACGATGGTTTTCGACCCCTGGTATTTTTTAGATCCGATCAAGGGAACTATGATTATGTTCTAATCCAGGGTTAATGGATTGGGTTTATGTATGCTTCGGCATGTATATATATGTGTTGTAACACTAAAAGGAATATAATGAAAAATCAAGCTGGTAGTCCCGATTTGGGATCCAAGGGAAAATCTCTGTGTTTATCTATTTTATGTTTTATGCTCTCGCTATTGTTTATTTTCTGTTATAAGATTCATGTGTAGATAATTTCTGTTCAGGGTTAAAACCTACATTTGGTATCAGAGTTGTTTCAGCTTCAAGGGGACGCCTTTGCTGCTGAGGGTTTTTTTCTGGGGCCTGAGGTAGACCCTGTTCAGTGGGAGATCTGTGAGATTGATTCTTGCGGTGAAAGAAGAAGGCGAGCGGCGGAAAGATAGAGATCGAGAAATTTAATGGTCAGAGTTTTGAGTTGTGGAAGCTCAATATGGAGGATCTGCTGGTGGATAAAGATCAGTGGATCGCGGTAGATCCAGGTACTAAACCAACGAAAATGTTAGATGAAGACTGAAAGAAACTAGATCGGAAGGCTAAGAGCACAATATGGTTGTGTGTCTCAGATTCAGTATTTTTGAATGTATCTGGGGAAGCTATGGCGAAGAATTTGTGGGAAAAACTTGGGACTTTGTACCAATATAAGTCTCTGGTGAATAATTTGTTCCTGCGGAAAAAGTTGTATAACCTGAGGATGAAGGATGGAGACTCAGTGACAGAGCATCTGAACGCCTTCAATATTGTGGTAAGTCAGCTGTCATCTGTTGATAGTAAAATCTCATATGAAGATAAGTGCATCAATTTGTTGTGTTCTCTACCAAACTCATGGGAAATTCTGGTTATTGCAATAGGTAGCAATACAAATACCTTGAATTTTGATGACATTGTCTCAACCTTGTTGTCGGAGGAAATGAGATGGAGAAATATGGAGGGCCAGAATGGAGATGCCTTATCTGTACGATGAAGGTCCCAACACAGAAACAAGAATAAGGTTTTGAGTGGGAGATCTAAATCTAGAGGGAGATCTAAATCTCCTGGAAAGTTTGTAAAGGTATGCTGGAAATGCGGAAAGGAAGGGCACTACAAAAAGGAGTGCAGATCTAAAGCTCCTGAGAAAGGAAATGGATCTGATGATGCTCCTTCTGCAGAGGCAAAAACCACCTCGGATGAAGGTGGGGATGTGTATTTGGCTTCTTCTTCAAGTACACATGTAGATCATGAGTCATGGTTGATTGACTCAGGTGCATCCTTTCACTTCACTCCCCATAGGGAGTGGTTTTGCAGGTATGAGAAATATGATGGTGGTGATGTCTTCCTAGGGGATGATAGGAAGGCCAGAATCGTCGGACGTGGAAAGGTCAAGATGAAGCTGCAAGGTGGAAGGATTAGAACACTTCCTGTTGTTCTGCATATTCCTGCATTGGCCAAAAATCTGATTTCTGTAAGCAAGATGAATGATGCAGGTGTAAAAACAGTGTATGAGAAAGATGCATGCAAGATGGTTTGGGGAGCACTAGTATTAATGCGGGGAGTTCGGATTGGAACTCTATACAAGCTACAAGGTAGCACTATTATTGATGGGTGTAACAGTTCTGTGGTTCTTGAAAGTGGAGTGGAAAGCCTAACTGTCTCCGAAGAAAAGACCATGCTATGGCATCAAAGGCTTGGACATATTGGAGAGAAGGGCCTTTGGATACTGCATAGAAATGGTATGGTAGAAGGTATGTCTAATTGCTCTCTGGATTTTTATTTTTGTGAACATTTTGTATATGGGAAGTAGAATTGGGTGATTTTTCCTTCTGGTGCTAAGAAGGCGAACACGATATTATAACTTGTGCACAGTGATGTGTTTGGACCTGTGTCAGTTCCATCACTGGGAAAGTCTGTGTACTATGTTTCATTCATAGATGACTTCTCAAGGAATACATGGATATATTTCTTGAGGAAGAAATCTGAAGTCTTTGACAAATTTAAAGAATTTAAGGCTCTGGTGGAAAACCAGAGAGAGAAGAAGATAAAGGCGTTGAGGACAGATAATGGTGGGGAGTTCTGCAAGAAGGAATTTGAAGAGTTCTGTAAGAAGTGTGGTATAGCACGGCAGAAGACTACTCCATACACACCTCAGCAAAATGGAGTTGCAGAAAGAATGAATAGAACACTGATGGAAAAGGCAAGAAGCATGCTCAATGGTATCGGGTTAGGACAAGAATTCTGGGCAGAGGCAGTGGAGACTGCATGTTACTTAGTTAATAGATCACCTTCATCATCGTTGGAGGATAAGACTCCACATGAGGTATGGACTGGTAAGAAACCCTCTCTTTCACATCTAAGGGTATTTGGATGTGATGCATATGTACATGTTCCAAAGGAGAAAAGGAAGAAGTTGGATAATAAATCTAAAAATTGCATCTTTATTGGGTATAAGGATGGTTTAAGGTTTCAAGCTTTGGAACACGACAATGTTAACCAACCTGGCAAAGGATGTGGTGTTTAGAGGTGAAAATATGTTTTTAAACATGAAGTCATGTGTAGGAACCTGAGAAAGATAGAGTTTGAGCTAAAGGAGGATGAATGGAACTCTACAACGAAGGGCTCGAGAAAGAGGAAGAGCCACAAACTCCGGCTATGAGAAGATCATTTTGTGAAAGAAGGGAGCCAGAAAGGTATTGTCCCTTGATTTCTGTTCGGGTTTTGCCTTAACCCTATAATACCTGGCGGGGGAAGGAAAGCTGTCGGGGGAGGCGGGGAATTCGAGAGGATGGAAAACTGCGGAAGGAGGCCATGGTTGATGAAATGGCATCCTTGCACAAAAATGAGGCATGGGATGCGGTGGAGTTAAAATTTGGAAGGAAGCCCATCGGGAGAAAATGGGTGTTTAATAAGAAGATGAATGTAGAAGGCAAGGTGGAGAAATACAAAGCTTGGTTGGTAGCAAAAGGTTATTCCCAGGTGCCGGGAATTGATTTTGGTGATATTTTTTCTCCTGTTGCCAAGGCTACTACTATTAGATTACTTTTATCTGTTGTTGTTGCATTTAATTTTGAGATAGAACAGATGGATGTGAAGATAACATTTCTTCATGGGGATCTAGAAGAGGATATCTACATGAAGCAACCTGAAGGCTTTATGGTGAAGCATAAGAAAGAACTGGTATGAAGGTTGAAGAAGTCTCTGTATGAGTTAAAACAGTCACCAAGGATGTGGTATCAGAAATTTGATACCTATATATAGGGACTTGGCTGTAGAAGAAAGGAGGATCTTTGTGTTTATTTTAAATTAATTAGTGACCGTGTTATTTATTTGGTCTTGTTTGTGGATGATATGTTGTTGATTGGAAATGACAAAGAAATTATCCAAGATTTGAAGACCCAACTATTCTCCAAATTCGACATGAAGGATCTTGGTGCTGCAAACTATATTTTGAGCATGGAAATTAAGAGAGATCGAGCAAAGAGGAAGCTCTGGTTAAACCAGAGGAAGTATGTCGAGACTGTATTGCAGAGGTTCAATATGCAAGATAGTAAACCGGTGAATGTTCCAATTCCTGTAGGTGTAAAGCTGTCTGTTGAACAATGTCCCAAGACACAAGAAGAAGAGGAGGATATGTCCCGTGTTCATATGAAAGTACGGTGGGTGGCCGATGTGTACAATGGTATGTACTAGACAGGACATTGCACATGCGGTGGGAGTATTGAGCAGGTTTATGTCAAACCCAAGGAAGGAGCATTGGACAGCAGTGAAGCGGGTTTTCAAATATTTACGTGGCACTAGTGATTATGGCTTGTGCTACCAAGGAAGACCAGGATTAGAAAGAATGTTGGACATTTGTGTTTTTGTTGATGCAGACTGGGCTGGAGATCTGGACCAAAGAAGATCTACAAGTGGGTATGTTTGTAGCCTATTTGGAGGTGTAGTCAGTTGGATGAGTAAAAGACAGTCTGTAGTGGCGCTTTCAACTACAGAGGCAGAATACATAACAGCCACTCATGCAAGCAAGGAAGCAGTTTGGTTGTAGAGATTGTGTTCAAGTATGGAATTGGTACAACAAGCTATAAGGATAGACTGTGATAGCCAAAGTGCAATTTTCTTGGCTAAGAACCCTACTTATCATTCAAAGACAAAGCACATTGATGTTCAATATCACTTTGTTAGAGATATGGTTGAGGCTAAAAGGGTGTTGCTGGTAAAGGTGGACACTTTGAAGAATATTGTAGATGCATTGATGAAGACTGTGAGCACTCAAAAGTTCTCTTGGTGTAGAGAAACAATGGGTGTTGAAGAATTGGCCAAATGACTAAGCTCTCATGTGCCCCCCTGTGGAAATAAAACAACAAGTGGGAGAATGTTGGGTATGTGTTATATTCTTTCCATGACTAGCCCTACGCGTTGTACGTTGCGTCGGGCGCAGACATTTGTCGGTACGAAGCGGCGCCCGGTAGTCCCACGGTGTGGGGTCACTCATAGGCAGACCCACCCATGTTTTATGAATGAGTTTTCACATGGTTTTTTCGGGTACGATGGTTTTCGACACCTGGTATTTTGTAGATCCGGTCAAGGGAACTACGGTTATGTTCTAATCCAGGGTTAATGGATTGGGGTTTATGTATGCTTCGGCATGTATATATATGTGTTGTAACACTAAAAGGAATATAATGAAAAATCAAGCTAGTAGTCCCGATTTGGGATCCAGGGGAAAATCTCTGTGTTTATCTGTTTTATGTTTTATTCTCTCGCTACTGTTTATTTTCTGTTATAAGATTCGTGTGTAGATAATTTCTGTTTAGGGTTAAAACCTACATTCCCAACATCATTAGGAGTTCCAGTCATGAAACTCCTTCAAGAAGTGCAGACTGAGGAAAATGATATGCAGAGAAGAATCAACCAAACAATTCATTTACAACAGTCCAGAGAAGAAGTCTATGAATGAACACAACTAGTCCAAGAAAATATCAAGAAACTATTTGATAAAAGGACTAAGGCAAATAATTTCCAAGTTGGAAATATAGTTCTTAAATGGGATTCAAGAAGGGAAGAAAAGGGAAAACATGGCAAGTTTGAGAACCTGTGGAAAGGACCTTTTATTATTCATGCTGAGAGGGGTCACAATGCTTTCTTCATGAAGGAATTGAATGGAGAAGATCTATATTGAGGTCCTGTCAATGGCAGGATGCTCAAGAATTACGTTTTGCAAGAATCATGAGTTTCAAGGCATTTTGTTTTCCACTGTAAATATCATTGTTTGAACATTGCATTCAAAGTTTAAAAAATACAAATACAAAAACAATAGAAAAGAAAAAAGAGGGCAGATTGTAAAACAAGAAAGGTACAGCCCCATACCAAAAAAGAGAGAAAATATGAAAGTGTGTGTTGTGGTTCCTAGATACAGCCTTGAGTTGTGAAATACCAGTGCCTAGGACATCTTATACAGCAAGGAGCATATGATATAACACGGTAAGTTATCAGGAAAGGCTCTCATGCTATCTCTTGTAAACAAGAAAGGTTAATTTGAATGGGACCAAAACTTTCAGAAAATGAACACAAGGAAAGCAATATTGCAGAGGCAAGGTGTGGAACTCTAATACAAATTCATTAGAAAAATCAAAGGTAGCTTACTGTAAAGAGGGCCGGTTCAAAAATACCTCACAGAAATAAATAATCAGAAGGTGTTTAATGCGTATGCAAGATGTAAGATGATACTAACTGTCATTGAGTTGATATCCAGGAACACATATTAACATGTAATGGGCTTACAAATTTAAGAATCCACACATGACAATAGCGTTGTAAAAATAACATCCCAAAGAAGCTAATATAGCAGAAGTATGGTTGAAATGGAAAGTGAAACAGTATATCATGCTTGATCCATATTTAAAGCACTTGACTGGTTCAAGCATGAGTATCAACTAGGATAAATTCATACCAAAAACCAGTGAGCCGCTCGCATTCCAGAACATGATACAAGAAAGGCGGATGAAACGAAATGAACAATTAAACTATCACATATAAGAGAAAGTTACAAACTGTGAGACACCAAAGACCAGAATCCTCATTAAAGATGAAACTCCTCCTCACTGAAACCCAATGGGCTCTGTACAGTCATATAAGGGTTCCTACAAAATGCATACAAAAATTCTCTCACCGCATAATTTTCTGATAAATCTGGAACCCTCAATAATATCTTCTTGGGGAGTTTTATAGGAGAAAAACTAGTAAAGGGAGTGGATGATGAACATTTAATTTTTCTCATTAAGACAGGATTGCGGAAGCGTTCACGCCCATACTTCTTAATGACTCTGTAGTGTTGTATGTACTCTATAACCTACTTCGGGAGTCCTAGTCAGGTCGAGATCGACCTCAGATGTCTTCTTGAAGTCCTTTCTGGCTATTTGGCCCTTTGCGCTAACCTACTAGAATAAATGAACTAGGTGGAAAATCTGCAAGGCCTCCATGCTTCATAACTGCTGACTGACAGGCGTAGAAACTTCTGTCAGTGTGTTCATCTATTTAAGGGCTCGAGGAGGCATGGAGGATTTAATGGGAAGATGTACTGCCTGGAGAAAAACGTCCCGCAGATATTCAAACACAGAACTGGCTATTGTGTGTGCTCTTTGGGTCTTCAAAATGCATCTTGTTCTTTTGAATGCGGGGTTAAGATTTAATAATCCAATGACAGGCTTAAACCCCTTTAATCCTTGCTGCTGATACACTCTGTCGCTGATGAAGTGGCACCTCTATTTTTTGAAACACAGTGACTGTGATCACAGTCAGTAGAGCGAAATTTCTACTCTGTAAAACCCTGCACAATGAAAATAACTAGTTATAAAATCCATGGGATGGTGGAAGCGACGCTGTGAAGGCCTGCGAAGCGGTGGTGGCAATGGTGGAGAACCGGCGGATAAATGTTGTTTAGTGAGAACTATAAGGTTTGAACATTCGGATGGAATACGAAGGAAATTGCGTGAAAACATATGAACAGATTGGTATGGTGGGACCCGATCAAGGGCGGAGGGCGATTGAACGCGAGCCGTTAGATCTCGAGAGGGGATCAATCGCGGAGGTCAAATGATGATGAGAAGGAGTTGCAATGAAGCAATATGGGAGAAATACGTGTTGTGATGTGGGCCATAGATCTTGGATGAATAAACAGCTCTAATTGAATCAAAGGATTGCAATCGGGGGAGGCAGCGGGAGATGCATTTGGGAACCTGCGATTGCGATTGGAGTGGCATCGCGATTGAGCGCCAGCCGTCCGATCTAGGATAAGATCGATGGCGGAGATCAAATTGATAGGGAAGAAAATAGGGACAAATGAGCGGATAGCGGGATAAATCTAGACCGTCGGATCTGATCGGATGGACGGCCATGATTGAATCGAAGGATCGCAATCGAGGGAGGAAGTGGAGGACACAGAAGAAAATTCTGATTGCGATTGAAGCGGGAATGCGTTGGAGCGACTGTCGTCCGATCTGGAGGCAGATCGACGGTTTTCATGAAATCAGAGGAATGGATGGATAGGGCGATGGGCACACTGCGATTGGTGCTGGGCCGTCAGATCTGTTAAGATCGACGGTGGGTATTACACCTGCGTTCCACAGAACATATCACCGTCGCATTCGAGATTTTGACTTTGCAAAGAAAATGCGCTCTACTCCGACCTTCCGATTGCGACTAGCGCCGAGGCCTTAAGCACTTGGTTCTGGGCGTGGGTCATGTGGGGAAGTGGTTTAAGGGGGCTGGCCGAAAGGGGCTAAGCCTGTGTGTATTAAGAAGTGGGTTTTTAAGCCAGAAAAGAGGATTTTTAAGGCTAAAGAGGGAATCGGTAGAGGGAGAAAGGAACTCTTAAACTAGAAAAATGGTATTTGAAGGGTTTACAAGGGGATTTGGGATGATTTAAAGGGTAAGAAGGGAATTAGAAGGGGAGAGAAGGGGATGAGAACATAGGTTTAGTAGGAAATGAAACAAGGGAAAAGGGGGTATTTTTGGGCATTTCTTCTTCACCGAAACAGAGAGGTTTTTTAACTGGAAGCAGCAGTGGGGTTCATCAAAGGACAAAGAGCATAAAAGGACTTCAAGGGTTAGGTATTTTCCTCAGGAAAGCATTCCTTGAAAGCTCGAAGACAGTTTCACCCCCTGTTTTCTTGTCAAAAATTAATAGGGGCTAACATGATCAACAGTGTGCAAGCTCAAATGTCACTCCTAAAAACACACTTCCAGTTAGTCATATAGCCTAATCATGAATAATTAGATTTTCAATTTACTACTGATAGGTTAGTGAATTAGATCAGCCAAACAACACAATCTTGGCTTATCAGTAAGGTAGAAAAGGATAGAAAAAAAAAGGTTCAAACAAATTCAAAATCTGAACCTGTGAAGTTCAAAAGAAGAATGGCTCTAATTAGATTAAATTTTGAGCCAAAGATAGAAAAAAACTGGTTCCAATATGCTCAAAACTTGAACCAGATGAGAGAGAAAACATAGCTCAAACAAGATCAAAACCAGAGCTGAAGAAATAGTGAAGGATGTTTTAGTTTTCAGATCTTAAGCCTTCATAATTTTGTTTTACCTTTCTGCAAATAAAATCTATGTGCAGCTTGTTTTTATGTCATAGATCTGCAACAAGCCAAATTGTTTAATCCTGGCTTGGCTGCTTTTAAAAATTTCCTGTTTTAGAATTTAGAGAATAAAGGTCTGTCAGCCAGTCTAATCCTGATAGATAGTAGTTAGGTAGAGAAAATTATGAGTTCAACTTCTTGATCTAAACTCATGGAGAAATAATATTAGACTTGGACTAGTTTCCTATTTTTAAAAGAATAAAATGTTGATGAAGAGAGTTTGCTAGTCCAAATGCACTCCGAAGAAGAAGAAATGATAGGATCATTAGGAATGGGTAGGTAGAGATGTTGTTTTGATAGAATTCCATTGTTTTAGATTGCTGCAGAGATTATCAAATCAAAGAAAGGTCAGCTAAAGGAAAAGAAATTCGTTGCCCAATGGATGAAGGCACTGGTTTACTGAAAAGCTAGAGATCAATAGCTGAGGTTCTGGACACCTAAAAGAACCAACTGTCCTCCCCAAGTGGAGCCACTGTTAGCCACCTATAAATTCTATCATACTAAATGGTGGCTAAGCTTGTATTTTAAACCTTCAAGAGATAGTTCCCTTTGAAAACTTATCATATTTTGAAGTTTATGATGATTATTACCCTTTGAGTTAATCTTTACTGCTATTTCACTATAAGCCCTCAAAGACCTATTGTTTACTAAGAGAAAGACTGCTTAAAAACTCCATTTTTCATTATTTACACTTCTCTGTTTCCTTCCTCATTTCATCCATAAACCGTTTTCATTTACCTCTCATTCCCTCAAATTCCCCTTCAAATCCTTGTGAAATCCCTTTATAAGGTTTAAAACCCCGTCTTTACCCCTATCGAAACCTCCAAATTCCTCAAAAAACCCTTCAAAAATCTTAAAAAATCTTCATTTTTTCTTTAAGGCCTTAAGCCCCTTTCGGCCTTAAGCCCCAGCCCCTTTCTGCATATAGCCCGCGCTATGACTGAGCGTGAAGCACTCATCGCATCGCAAATATTCATCCCATCGCAATCGGCGATCGTAAATTACCTTTATCCTTTCACTTTTCCTCTTCCGATGCCGATTCCCCGATTTAATCTCAGCAGTTGAATCCACAAGAACCAACAACCCAGATTCAATCGTGCTCCGCTCATAAGCCCTTCACCATCGCGCCCACCAATTTAATCCTAACCATTGATCTCTCATACCAATCCGAAAACCAGCGCTTAATCACACATCGCAAACTCAAACACCCCGATGCTTTGGCCTTTTTCCTTTTCTCCGATGTGATGTAATCGTAGCCATCCATTCCATCAGATCTGACGGTTCATGCTTCATCACATCATGCTCATCCATCACATGATCCTCCACCATCCCGACCTCCGATTGAATCTCCATCGTCGATCTCCCTTAGATCGGACGGTCCACGCTCAATCGCATCATCGCCTTTCTCCCCTCCCTTCGCACCATTCACGTCCTGCACGATTCTGCAACGCAATCTCCACCATTGATCTTCTCAAATCCGACGGCCCACAATACTTCTGCTTTTCAAACCCCGCCCTTATTTTTCTCCCCCATCGATAGATCTCGGCCGTCGATCCTCATGATCCGACGGCTCTCATTGATCCTTCCCGCCGCTCTTATAAAACCTTTTTTCCTAAGAAAAAACCCTTCCACCCTTTATAAAAAGGTGGGCCCTCCTTTCTCTCATGTTTTTACCCCACCATTACTTCCCCTTTCTGAATCAATCTCCACCGTTGATTGAAGTTGATCCAACGGCAATCAACGCTCCCTCCCATTTCCACCTCTTTTTCTTTGTATAATCACCCTCGCCTTGATTATAGCCCTTTAACACTATAAACCCACGGCACTTATCATTTACCCAAAGCTTTTCTACTACACAACAAAACAAATGTCGGTCCCACCATACATCCCCCGCACACCTTTGGACCTATCGCACTCAACCCGCACCGTTGGATCTGGAGCCTCCAATCCAACAGACCAGAATCCATATCGCGTAATTTTTGGCCCCTTATCACAGTGCGCTACTTCCGCGAGATAAAAGTGGTTTTAGAAATCCACGTGTCGAACGCTAACATATATCGCGTTCCAAAAGCTAATACCACTTTACCCCCCAAATGCTACGCGAAAACCGCTGCCGGTTTTCCCAAAACCACTTCTTCTCAATTCGCGCCCGAAATAAAATTTAAACCTCTTTTTCATTTTTCCACCACTGTTTTTCTCCTCCCACTGCTGCAACCACTCATTCTCACTACTTCGAAACACTTCCACGAACCTTCCAAAGCATTTTTAAACCAAATCTTCGCAGGATTTAAATTAACTTTGTTTGTTTTATGCAGGTTTAATGAAGACTAAGTTAAACCCCCCCCCCCCGCAGCCATTACAGTGTTATTATAGGCCAAGGATGACGATCCTCATGGCCTTTGATACAAATTAAAAGGTTTAAAGTGATAATTACATATTTTTAGAAGATCAATAAGTCATGATTATCGATTTTTCTGTACAATTTCTCCGACAAACCCTCTGCGCACCTGTAAACAATAAACACAGTCAGAGTTAATTAATAAAAAAGTGTCAGTGTCAAAGATGAATATTATGGCTTAATCAAGCCTAAACACAGATCCAGAGATAAATCATTGTGTTTATAAAATAGATAAATATCATTCGAAGGACACCTTAGAGCCACATCAAAGGGGCTAATTGAATCCCCAGCTACCAAAATTTCCACCTACAGCCTCTCTGCCTCAAAGGAATACCCAGATCAAATCTCAGTCTGAAACATTAAGACTAAGGGCAGCCGAAAAGTTATTACAAGAAAAAAAAATATCTCGACTGTCGGCAGAAGTTATTGTAAAGATAAGAAAGTTCCTTAAAGTCAATATTTTTACCCACTAAGCCTAAAAAGCAGAAATAGAATAAATGAAACAAAGTTGTAATTCGATGCATTCCTACCTTATGCCTTGCATGGTTTTCAAGGCTGGAAGTTTCATTTAGTATATAATTAATGATACTCAACCCAAGAACTCTTCCACCTCCTCATTTCTTCTATAAATACTTCTGAAGAAGATGAGAATTTGTTGCTTGGTTGGTCACTAGTTGTAACATTGGAACTCTCTGAAATAATACATAGTATGTTTGAAGTTGAAGAGGAAATTGAAGTCTTGGAAGCTTGATGATGTTTTGAAATGCTTGTTCTTGATAAGGCTCTATCATTGGATCCCTGAGCTTGGTTGTTGGTGATGTATTTTGAACTCTGATATTTTTCCTGTTTTCATTATGTTTCATAAATTCTTACTACAGTAGGATGAAAAGTTTAGGCTAAGAAATGACTCCTGGAAGCACCTTAGACCTGTTTATCCTTCATTGTTTTATGTTTTCTTCTGCTAAGGCATTCTAGAGTCTTTAATCATTCTCTTTAACCCTTATGCTTGTTTATTTCTCAAATAGTTCAAATAGTTGGTTCCAGCATGATTTATGGTTTTCCCTTCTTGTGTGCTACCACTTGAAAATTGTTTTTGAAGTCTCCCTTTGAAGTACCATTGTTTACAGTTAGCCAAGGAGCTATGTTTTGATCATACCCTTTTTCCCTGCTTGAACAATTGTTTTAAAGGTCTTCATAGTTGTGATCATAGATGTGTTAGGTGTTCCCTCTTCTATGACTGCAATTATCAGTGAATCTTTCATGTTTTATAATTCCTTTGAAATAGAGTCTTTGAGGAAATAGGGTGTTCCCCGAATCTTATATTTCATTTTGAAAGTTGTCTTGAAGTCATTATTTGCTTAAAGTGTGGTTTGTAGAGTTCATGGTTAGCCCTGTCTATCAAATACCTCTTATTTTTCAAGTTATGTTTTTAATTTCCCTTTGTTGAGAATTAAACTTCTCTTTACAAAATCATTAATGTCCATCTCATTCACAAAAACTAAAGGATCCTGTGGCCAAGTTAGATTTTCCCTTTGATATCCCATATCCATTTATGAGCTTGTTCTTTACTTCTTCCTGACTCCATTGCCCAATGAACGTAACACTCCTTCTTTCTATCTATACTACCTATACCTTTCATGTTCTGCTATACCAATTCAACCAAACAAAGAAAACAAACAAACACTTGCACTTAATAACTAGTCTAAAATCAATACTTAAAAGCAAACAAGATATACCTTTGCAAAAAAATAATTTGAAAGATCCCTCTCTGAGAACAGGAGGACTAGATCCTGGAACTCTAAAGATTGGTTCTGATGTTGTCTTGTCTTTTGGTTAGCCAATCTATCAAAACTCAGGAACCCCAACAGCTTCATCCACACCAGTGGTTAGTGTGTCTCAGTCATTGTCATCATCTTCTGCTATTCGTGGGTCGATTCCTATCACTTCCACGATACCCGTTAGGCCCGCCATGAGTGGATCACAGCCTCACGTTTTGGGGATCCAACCCACTAGTAGTGTGCCCGTCTCTTCTAATATGATTCCTGAATTTTTGACGTATGATCAGTACATGTTGGCCATTCAATAGTAGAATTACACCCCTCAGGGTTCTCAGTAGCCTCAAGCTCCTGTTAATCCTCCACATCATTATGAAGAGTACGAAAATCCTATCTATTTGCCTTCGATTGATCCCAATCAGTTCACGTACCTACTAGGATAACCCTATGGTCCACAAGGACAACCCTTTTAGGGACAACCTTCGGTCCAACAGGGACAACCCTATGGTCCACAGGGACAATCCTATGGTCCACAATAGCAACCCTCTCAGGGAGAACCTTTGGTCCAACAAGGATAACCCTACGATCCTACTGGTCAACCTTATGTTTAACAGGGAGTATCTTATATTCCTCAGGGGAAAATTTATCCATCACAGGGACAACCTTTCTTGCAATAGCACCAACCTTACGTTCATCAAGGCCCCACTTCTGTAAAAAAAGGTCAACCTTCAGCTGCTCATCCGGTTCAAACTGGTCTTCAGGGGCAACCTGGCTCATCCCAACCATCGTTCCAACCTCCTCCATCAGGGCAACTTGGTGGCTCTCAGAATCCAGGCCAACTCGCACCACAGGGACAACCTATCTAACCCCAACATCCAGGCCAACCTGCATCACAAGGACAGCTTGTCCAAACCCAACATCCAAGCCAACTTGCACCGCAAGGGCAACCTTTTCAACCGCAGCATCTGGGTCAACCTGCACTCCAGGGGCAACCCACGCAGCCTCAGGGCACTGCTTACATTCCTAAAGGTCAATCTAAGGTGGTGTATAGTGCACCCTAGGAAACTTCTTATATCCCTCAAGGTCAATCTTAGGTGGTATATAATGCACCTCAAGGCATTTCTTACATTCCGCAACACAATCCATATATTTCTTAGACAAGACCTGAGTGGTATGCTCAGAATCAATATCCTGGTTCTCAACCGGCATATGGGCAGAATTATCAGGCTTATAACCCCTATGGACAAAATCCTCCAGGACAAAACATATGGGGGCAGAATTTCTACCAACCTCGTTGGAATCCCAATACCGATCTTTATCAAAATCCTGTAGTGCCTTTCAATTCGCAATTACCTTTTCTCGCTACGCTGGAACTACCCGATTTTGCGAAGTTGACAAATGATATGATCCTTCATAATCCATATTGGCCTCTAGTTCCAACTAAAATCCCTAGCGATTGTCCCAAGTTTGATGGCAAGTCTGGAGAAGACCCCCAAGCTCATGTTATGACTTATCACCTTTGGTGCTCCTCTAATTCTTGGGTTGACGATTCAATTCGGCTACGCCTTTTCCAACGAACTCTCACTGGTGCCACTGCAAAGTGTTACATTTAACTCTCGCACGACATTTTCCAAGATTTAAACTCTCTTGCTGTAATATTCCCAAATTTCCACATCATATTTGGAATATTAGAGTCCTTGATTTTCTTAATAAATTAAGTAAATAAAAGGGTGGAGGGACCCACAAACCGCAAAGATGAATAAAATCCACTTTTAATGTGTGTATGATGATATTTTAGATCTATACCTAGAACATGGAGTAGTGGAGCAGCTCTATTTATGGAGATCATGGAGGATGACACAGTTAAATAAGATCATGGATCTCAAATATAAAATCATGAGGATCTTTGATAAGGTCAACTGAGATCATAGTGCATTCAAAGAATATCATGAAGAACTTATGATAAGATAGTGGAGGAAGTGGTGCATTTAATGCATGCATGATGGAGAGGGTGATCACCCCATATGAACATGATGGAGCACATGGATCAACATCACAGTCAAACATGGAGACCTTTTCCACATGTATAGCGCAGATTTGGAGTGGGCCTAGGCTATGGAAGGCTCATGTATATAGTGAAGGTGAAGGAACAATGGAAGGCATGATTTGGATTATTCATTTCTTGATCTGTTTAGATCTAAATTTGTCTTAGGACATTTCTATGTAGAATTGGATTGTTTAACAGAGTTTGCAAGGTGTTCCCGAGCGGGAATCCCACCTCTTTCTTTGAGTAGATCTGGAAAGAGGATTATTCTTCATTCCTTATCAGGCATTGGTGCCATCTTCAGGAGGTTGTTTCTAGCATTCAGCTAGGAAACCAGTGGAGGGTTAATCCTACCACTTTGTTCTTCAGATCTAGCCTTTCAGGAGCAATAGATCTATATCCAACATTCAGGCCATTGGGTTTTACCTCCATGCAACAGCATTCCCTTCAAGTATTGTGCAGTCCAGTCCTGTAGATCTATTGGAGGAAGGAATTTTCCAATATTTCAGCTATAAATCCTATGAGGGATAACCTCCTCACATTGGATCTATTGTTTCCATCACTCAGGAGCTGATTTGACACATCTAGTAGTAGGCTAAGGAGCCTCCCTCTCTGACAGTGCAATTTTCTGAAGCTTTTGTTCATCCAACAACTATCTTTAGTGGAGGATATTGGAGGAGCTAGATCTTGAGCCTTTAGCCCAAGGATCTAGTGAAGGGATCAACCCTTCTTGCATAAATCTAATTGTACTTTATTTCAGCCATCATATTATCAGATCTAGCTTTATATCTGCATTCCCAACAACATTTATGTGAATCCCTAAGAGGAAGGTTGTCTTAGACTTACAGATCTGAGAAACCCCTCCTGGGTTATCTTGGGAATCCATCATTGAGCCCAGATCGACAATTTCAGCATCATTGGAGTTCCCATTCTACCTAGATCTGACTTTCTATCTTTCAGGTAGTTGCAGCAAGGACAACACAGTTTACCTTCTAGTAGAGCAGCAGTTACGCAGTCCCTCTTGGGATATCATTGCAGGGCCATTCTATGCTACTCTTGTGGCTTGAGTGTCTCATATTTTGAGCATTGTTGTACTTTCTTTTTGCACCTCCAATATAATAAAATGGCTCAGCTATTTCTATGCATTATGATGTGTATATAGATTTATTGTTTACTTTGTTGCAGTTCTTATATTGTGTTATAGTATTACTGCATTCTCCCTTTTGGGATATTACAGTGGTATCAAAGCATGATCTTTGGCTCAGCTTATGGACACTTCATCTTTTACATCAAAAGAAGAAGTAGATAGATGAGATCTATCGTGGAGGATGAAAATTATGCCACTCATTTCTTTAGATCCATGCAATGTCTCTCCAAGGAGGTCAATCCAATGAAGAAGGAAGGATAGAAAGAATATCCAAGAAGAAGATGTGATAAGGAAGGTCCAAGCACTTACGATGAGCAAAGAAGAAAACTGGAGAATCCTAGATCTCCTCATAGATCCACTATGCCCACTTTCTTTGGAGAAGGTGAAAGGTGTAGAAATGAAGAAAGGAATGAACCTGAGACTCATGAGACTCTCAGCATATATCTTGAAGAGTACAAAGCACATTCTAGAGCATTCAAGGAGAAGATAACTCTCCAACAATTATTCAAAATCAAAGAAGAAAGAGGGTCCTATGGCAGCAATAGAAGAAAAGGCATAATATATTCTATTTGCCTACATTTGATGGATCTTCCTTAAGCACTATTAAGGCCTAGAGGAGGGAAGCTAAATAAGAGGTTGTTCAAATTGCGGCACTTCATCTTTTAGGTGAAGCCAATGATTGGTGGTTTGGTCACATAGAACATGCAAAGGTGACTAAATATTTAGATTTCGTTCACAAGTTGAGGGAAGAATTTGATGTCAAAAAACCATAGATGTGTCACAAATTGACATTCCCCAAGGAAACAAAGGAGGATGTCAATATTGTCACTCTAGACAAGAATTCACTACATTCACCACCAGCTGCAGAAGTACTTACATTCGGAGAAGAGACACTTGCATCTTTGCAAGATAGTCTTGAGCTCTTGACATATAGAGTCCCATGCATTATTCAGGAGATGCATGAGGGAAAGGAGGAAGATTCCAGCGTTGGTACACTTGGAGAAGAGCATCCATTACTCTTACCAGCAGTTGGAGGCACTATTGTCCCATTTGGAGGAACTCTTGTGTTCTGGAAAGAGGTTCCCACACTTCAGTTGATCTAAGGTATGCATGAACTTTCATCACATATTGTTTCAAGGCCAATGCATAACCAAGGGTTAGAAAAAAATGATGATTTGAAGCAGCAATATATCATAGCGCAGAACACCCTTGATCTAATCAAGGAGGAGATTAATAACTATCCTAGTTCATCATTGTAGAGCTACATTCAACCCTTTGATTTGAAGTGTAGATTTTCAGAAAATGGGATGAGTAAGATCCTATGCACAATAGCTGGTTATGAGATCAGTATTGTGCCTTTCTTTCAGACAACACATGTATTACCCTACAGATCTACAACGTTGACACTTAGTAGCTGTGAAAATGAAGAGGCCCCATCATTCGTGGAGCATTCTAAAGGTAGCTTCACTCACAAAGCAATGGAGGTAAAGTTGACAAATGGTGTACATCTTGAGATGAGGACCCTTTTCTCCTTTTTAGATGGCCCTTTCTCAATGAACACCTCAAAGCTCAAAGAGAAACTTCTACCTACAATATATCCAAAACTTCATTGGTTTTGGAGGGCCTTTGGTGAAAGGAGAATCTCATTAAGAGATCTCATTGGAGGTGCACTTCAAAATTTCATGAAGTGCAAAGTTCTTCATCAGTTTGGGGAAGATGGTATTCTACAAAGGGAGGATACCTAATTATGCAGCACATCACTCATCATCCATATTGGGGTGAGTGGGTGAGGATGATAAGAAAGGGGTTGCATGACCACTTGAAAATTTATGACATGGGCCAGCAAGCTTGGTTACATTGGTTTCCCTTGGGAGATTTTTGTCACTACCCAAAGGCTTCTATTTCTTTGATCCATGCCTTGAAGAACACTTATGAAATGAAGAAGGAGGCATGGCTACACTGGCTGCTCTTGGGTTAGTATTTTTACCACCCAATAGCTCATATTTTTTTGATTCATGCCTTGTGTATCAATGATAGAATGCAGCAAAATAAGGCATGTTAATTTTGGTTTCCCTTGAGAGAGATTGGCCACCACATGACATCTCCTATGTCTATGTGTTTTGTATTGGGTAAAGCTTGGCATGATGCTCTCATGATGTGCATTGATGATGTTTCTTTGTATTGGGCTGATGTGACATTCCATATGTCCATTAGTATGTTTTTACTCCATGATGCACATGAGGGGGAGAGAAAGCAGCAAGATCTCTTGTTGCTTTGGTTGCTTGTGGGGGAGTTTGGCTTGTCCATATTACATGGAGGAGATGGAGGATGGAAACAAAGGGCCTTACTCCAGTGGTTACTATTAGGAGAATATGGTTTGAAATATTTGTCTACCCATCTATCTCCTTTTCTTATTTTTCATGATGTTGGAATGATGCTTGGATCCAACAAGGCCAACAGGGCTAAGGATGAGAGCATATCAATGCTCAATGAAATTCATGAAGCATGGGATGGAGAGATGTATTGTGAGATGGGGCTTTTCCTTTGTGGAAAAAGCCACTTTATTTTATGTATCTCATGTATTAATGATGAAGTTGGAACTCATATGGTTGTCACTTGGTACTTCATTATGGAAGGAGGAAATCTAACCATACAGTTGGAGGTCATTCTCTATGTTTTTGAAAGACAAATTTGGAACCAAACATTCATAACACATTACAGAAAATGGAGGAAGCCTTCCTTATGTGGATGTCATTGGGAGGGTAATAGATGGCTTTGCATCTACTTTTTGAGTTTCTTGAGGACAAGCAACATTTTGCTAGGGGGGACTGTAATTTTCCCAAATTTCCACATCATATTTGGAATATTAGAGTCCTTGATTTTCTTAATAAATTAAGTAAATAAAAGGGTGGAGTGACCCACAAACCCCAAAGATGAATAAAATCCACTTTTAATGTGTATAAGGATATTTTAGATCTAGATCTAGAACATGGAGTAGTGGAGCAGCTCTATTTATGGAGATCATGGAGGATGACACAGTCAAATAAGATCATGGATCTCAAATATAAAATCATGAGGACTTTTGATAAGGTCAACTGAGATCATAGTGCATTCAAAGAAGATCATGAAGAACTTATGATAATATAGTGGAGGAAGTGATGCATTTAATGCATGCATGATGGAGAGGGTGATCACCCCATATGAACATGATGGAGCACATGGATCAACATCGCAGTCAAACATGGAGACCTTGTCCACATATACAGCACAAATTTGGAGTGGGCCTAGGCTATGGAAGGCTCATGTATATAATGAACGTGAAGGCACAATGGAAGGCATGATTTGGATTATTCATTTCTTGATCTGTTTAGATCTATATTTGTCTTAGGACATTTCAATGCAGACTTGGGCTGTTTAGCAGAGTTTGCAGGGTGTTCCCGAGCGGGAATCCCACCTCTTTCTTTGAGTAGCTCTAGAAAGAGGATTGTTCTTCATTCATTATCAGGCATTGGTGCCATATTTAGGAGGTTGTTTCTAGCATTCAACTAGGAAACCAATGGAGGATTCATCCTACCACTTTGTTCTTCAGATCTAGCCTTTCAGGAGCAGGAGATCTACATCCGGCATTCAAGCCATTGAGTTTTACCTCATGCAGTAGCAGTCCCTTCAAGGATTGCATAGTCTAGTTGTAGATCTATTGGAGGAAGGAAGTTTCCATTATTTCAGCTGGAAATCCTGTGAGGGATAACCTCCTCACATTGGATATATTGTTTCCATCACTTAGGAGCTGATTTGACACATCTAACAGTAGGCTAAGGAGTCTCCCTCTTTGAATGCATATTTTTGTAAATCTGTTGTTCATCTAGCAACTATCTTCAGTAGAGGAGATTGGAGGAGCTAGATCTTGAGCCTTTAGCCCAAGGATCTAGTGAAGGGATCAACCCTTCTTGCATAGATCTGATTGTACATCACTGCAGCCATCATATTATCAGATCTAGCTTCAGATCTGTATTCCCAACAACATTTATGTGAATCCCTAAGAGGAAGTTTGTCTTAGACTTACAGATCTGAGAAACCCCTCCAGGGTTATCTTTGGAATCCATCATTGAGCCCAGATCTACAATTTCAGCATCATCGGAGCTCCCATTCTGCCTAGATCTAACTTTCTATATTTCAGGCAGTTGCAGTCCCTACAGTTGCAGCAGGGACAACGCAGTTTACCTTCCAGTAGAGCAGCAGTTACATAGTCCCTCTTGGGATATCATTGCAGGGCCATTCTAGGCTACTCTTGTGGCTTGAGTGTCTCCTATTTTGAGCACTGTTGTACTTGATTTTTGCACCTCCAATATAATAAAATGGCTCAACTATTTCTGTGCATTCTGATGTGTATATATATTTATTGTTTACTTTGTTGCAGTTCTTATATTGTTTTTTAGTATTACTGCATTCTCCCTTTTGGGATATTACAGCTATGGCATTTCTCACGCACTTCTAGTTACCAGTTTTTTATGAAACTGGGATGCACCTCTTCACATCCTTGAAACGGGATCGGGCTACTCATATCTCCGATCATATTCATGAATGGAGGTGACATCATCGTTTGATCCATTAGGGGAATTTTTAGGTCTAAAATGGGCCTCCTAAGGAAATTATAAAATAATAATGGAAATAATAAAATAATATTTGATTACATCATCACATTTTAGAGGGAAAAAAGAAAAAATTACTTTTTCAACTCATATTTTCAACTTATCTCCCAAAGTTTTTACTCAGATTTTGAGCAGGAGTACTCGTTGGATGAAAAATTTAATTCCTCATCCAAGGAGTACCCATGTTAAATACTTTCGATGTACATTGCTACACGAAAAATTAGAAATACATGAAAAATGTGTTTGCAATCAACCTTTTTCATGTAGCTAAGTCCATCGAAAATATGCAACATGGGTACTCCTTGGATGAGGAATTAAAATTTTCATCTAACGAGTACTCCTGCTCGAAATTTGAGTAAAAAATTTTGGATATAAGTTGAAAAAGTAGTTTTATTGTTTTATTATTCTTTAATCTTTTTACCCTTTTACTTAAAAAATGGTGAATCATCCCCCATGGTTGACATCATCATCTTGAATCCTATTGGTTCTTATAAATTTTATTTTGGTTGTACATTTTTCTTAGGAGGCCCATTTTAGACCTCAAAATTCCCCTAATGAAGTTTGCAATTCCTGATCAACTTCTAACTGATTGGTTCACTACCTCTTTTATCAGTCTGACTGCTAAAGACATCACTATGGGGGCATGTGTTATCGAGGGACAAGCCATCGCATGTGCCCAGTACCTTGATCTTGTGCACTCTCAGACTGGCACATTGTATGAACTCTTACTTGATGCTTCGTGACATGAAACTACCAAAGCACTGATGACACCATCTATCAACGGTATCATTGGTTCTATGTCCCAGACTTCTCAAAAGTCTTAGCCAAATCCTGCGAAGAAAAAATCTACTCCTTCCATTGATACTACTTCTCATCCACCTCTAAATCCTAGTAAAATTACAGAAGTGAATGTCGTCCAGTCCAATCTGGTGGATAAAAATTCCAAAGGTAAGAAGAAGGGTAAAGGTAAAGCCAAAGCTGATACCCTGAAACAGAATTCTTTGAAACAAAATGATGATGATGGTTCCAAACACAAATAGAAGTACCCTTGTCTGATCTGTGTTGAAGAGAATTACACCAAGGACTGTCCATGATGGGCCAAAGTGAGTCGACTGCTCAAGGGCACCCAAGGTACTCCGGTTGTTCTTAAAGAACCATTCCCATCACAAAAAACTCATATGGTGGAGCAATCTCAGTCCTCCGCCTCATTTGGCTCTCAGGTTTTCATGATTAACGGTCCTGCATCCATCTCTATTGCTACCTGATCGAAAGATTATATCGAACCACGTCAAGTAGCGGGCAAGGAAATCACTGATGGTCCTCCTCCCTCACCTGCTTTTGGCCCTCTTCATATCGAAAGGCCCAGTACTGAGCCCATTATACGGCCACCTTCTAAAGGTTACTCCAAAAGTCTTCCTACAATACCAACTCCCGTACCACTCATCATTACAGTATTGTTGAGGATTTGGCTCAGGCTCTATCTGCTATGTTTGCATTGGAAGTACTTTAGAGTTGTTCGCCGCAACGGAAGGCTTTGTTATCTGCCATCGGAGGGATTGATCCCACCGATTCTAGCCT
This sequence comes from Pinus albicaulis, assembly GCA_034641835.2. Classification (NCBI taxonomy): domain Eukaryota; kingdom Viridiplantae; phylum Streptophyta; class Pinopsida; order Pinales; family Pinaceae; genus Pinus; species Pinus albicaulis. The sequence continues at coordinate 148,811,374 of CM076582.1, forward strand.
TATCACTTTTGATTTGGAAAATTTCATCCCACGTCTCCCTCACCAACTTTCACTAATCATTCAAGTTGGAATTAATGGAAAGAATATCCATCGAGTAGTTGTGGATGAGGGTGCATCTACATGCGTCATGTATTCTGCCTGTTGGAAATCCATCGGTTCTCCAGCCCTCAATCAATCTCAAAACGCTTTAGAAGATTTTTACGGAAGAGAATCTCGCCCTCTTGGTGTTCTCGCTAGTTTACCTATTACGTTAGAAGGAAAAACGGTTAATGTTGAGGTTGAAGTCGTTGACACCAAACTCAATTACAATATTCTCCTCGGTTGCAACAGGACTCACGCCATGCTATGCGTCCTGTCCACTCTCTTTCATGTTCTTTGATTCCCGCATGAAGGGAAGACCATCATTTTCGATCAGTTGACCTTTTTCACTTCCTCGTCTTCCAAGAGAAACTTCCCATATGTAGATCGTATTCCTACACATTATGAGAGAATAGGACTGAGTATTTTCAAAGATCTTGCCCTCATGGTTATTTTTTCTCTTCCTCCACCCAACAGTGCTCAAGTTAACATGATCTCTAGATCTTCTGATCCGTGGATCATCCCTTCCCCCGATTATATTGATTCGTTTGGTGACTCGATGTAGTTAAGCCCAATAGAAATTGATTATCGTGAAATTATTTCAGCTTCGGCTCCTCCTCCCTTTGATCACACTCCTTTGAGTATGTCTCTTGACGCGTATTCTCAATCCCCTTAGCTTGGCACTTCGGAGTCACCCGATCCCTTAAAAGAGATATTTCCCACTAATGAGGCCATCATGGAAACTATGTCTCTAGAAGATCCTCCTTGAGATGATAGTCATCATCATTCCCCTTTTATGCCTGGCCTCAGGGCCATGTCTACTTTTCTTGAGAATTTCGCTTCCCAAGCTCCTTCTCATCCGCTTCAAATGCCTATCCTGACACATGAAGTATTTGCGGAAGGTAACCTGGGAAACATTATGCAAATGATTCCTATCGACATCTCCGGCAAACCGGGGGTTGTCGAGAACATCCACATTGGGGTGACCTGTTCTCTTGATGAGATCAAAGTTTATACTAGTCTCTTCCATGAGTTTCGAGACGTTTTCACTTGGTCTTACCAAGAAATGCCTGACATCGATCTGAGTATAGTTGTGCATGAGATTCCTACTTATCTTGGTGGGAAGCCCATTCACCAATGTCTTTGTCCCATGTACCCTAGAAAGGCAGCCTCCATTAAGGGAGAAGTTGAAAAATTCTTAACTCTAGCTTCATTTACCCGATTCCCTTAACAGAATGGGTTTCTAATATTGTTCCTGTGGATAAATAGTAGGGTACTATTCATGTATGTTTCGATTATCGGGATATCAACCGTGCTTACCCTAAGGATAATTATCCCACTCCTTTTATTGACTAGATCGTTGATGAATGTGTTGGGAGTGAGATATTTTCCCTTATGGACGGGTTTTATAGGTACAACCAGATCAATATTATTTTGGCCAATCAACACAAGACTGCCTTCATCTGTCCTTGGGGTACCTTCACCTATAAGAAGCTCCCTTTTGGTCTTAATAATGTTGGGGTTATTTTTCAAAGAGAAATGTCATACGCTTTCCATGATATCAAGCGCATTGTTCAACCTTACATGGATGACCTTCCGACTCATTCTACTAAGCATAAGGACCACCCAAATCATCTCCGTCAAATATTTCTTCGTTATAGATGCTATAAAATTTGATTCAATCCACATAAGTGTGTCTTCTGTGTTGATTTGGTAGACTCTTAGGGTTTATCGTCTCCAAAGAAGGAATTCGTCTCGATCCCCTCAAGGTCGAAGCTATTGTCAATCTCCCCTCCCCTTCCTCTTTACATCAGTTGCATAGTCTGCAAGAGAAAGCTAATTTCCTACGTCGTTTTATATCGAATTATGCTAAAGTAGCCAAAGGCTTCACGCGATTACTTAAGCAAGGCATCCCATTCCTCTGGGACAAGATCGCTCAAAAATCCTTCGATGCACTAAAGACATTGCTTATCAATGCTCCTCTGTTGCGTTCTCCCAATTATCATCATGACTACTCCCTCTATTTGGTTGCCACATTTAGCACTATTGCCATGGTTCTAGTACAAGACGACGATGATGGTGACAAGCACGTAATTTATTACTTGAGTCACAATCTTCTCGATATTGAAACACATTACGCAAATGTCGATAAATTGGCGTTGGCTGTTGTTCAATCCGTCCAATTTTTTTTCCATTACATTCTACTTCGAACAATAACTATGATTTATGATTACAACCCCATGACCTACATATTGACTCGTCAATTGCTGGGGGACAAATACCCAAAGTGGATTGTTATACTCCAAGTGTTCGATTTGGATTTTACTACCGTCAAATCAAAGAAATCATTGGTTTTTTCCGATTTGATTTGCTCTCTCCCTTCTGATTCTGCTCCAACTGGTTCCAAGGAATGCATTCCAGACAACACCCTTTAGCACCCTCAATCCTTGGTACGATGATATCATCGTATATCTTCAGACTTCTACCTTCCGATTTGAGTTGACGAAGGATGATCGTCGATGCATCCGACATCATTCACAACCTTATCACATAGTCGGAGATACTCTCTACCGCATCGGAGCTGATTTTGTTCTCCGTCGTTTTTTAACTCTCGAGGAGGTTGAAAAAGTCCTCAATGATTGCCACTCTAGCGCCTGTTGCAGTCACATTTCTGGATATGCTACTAAACAAAATATTCTTCATGCTGAATAATTCTGGCCTACCATCTTTAAGGACTGCATTGTTGTTGTCCGCAAGTGCCATGATTTCCATATATACCAACACAATATGTGCGCACCACCTGCTCACCTCCATCCTGTCATTACCATTAGTCCCTTTGCGAAGTGGGGCATCGATTTTATGACATGTAACCCTCACTCGTCTCGTGGGGGGGGGTGGGGGGGCTGCTTATATTATCATAGTCGTCGACTACTTCACTAAATGGGCCGAAGCAACGCCTACACTTACAGCTGACGGTAAGACAATAGCACAATTTTTGTTCAATCATGTCATTACCAGGTTTGGTGTCCCTCAAGCCATTGTTACCGATCATGGTTCTCATTTTCATCATTACATGATGGTTGAGTTGACTTTCAAGTTGGGTCTGTGTCACGACATCTCAACATCGTACTACCCTCAGGCTAATGGCCAGGTTCAAACTGTGAACAAGGTTCTAGTCACTATGCTTCAGCGTAAAATTGGGATGCACAATTCAAACTGGTATCTCATGTTGTTTTCAACTCTCTAGGCTTACTGAACCTCGGTGAAGGATGCAACCAGATTCACTCCATTCCAACTTGTCTATGGTCTAGAAGCTACCCTTTCGATTGAATGCGAAATTCCTTCTCTCAAGACAGATATTGAATTGTTTTCTAATACTTCACCAGAAGAAGAGTGTCTTCTTTATTTAGAGAGGCTTGATGAAACTCACCACTTTGCTGCTCTTGTCATAGAAGTACAGAAAAAGTGGGTCAAAGCTCATTTTTCTCAGTCAGTTTCCCCTCATTCCTTTGTGGAAGGAGACCTCATCCTCTTGTATGACCAAGCTCATGATAAGTAGGGGGAAGGAAAATTCGAACCCATGTGGCATGGGCCCTATATCGTTAAGTGTGTTTTGCAGAACGGGGCTTATGAGCTAATTGATTATGAAGGCTATCCTTTGGATTAGCCTATAAATGGGTTGTATCTCAAAAAATACTATGCATGAGTTTCTCATGCATGTTCTTTTGTACATAGGTTTTTTTCATTTTTGTACATTTTTTGGCTTGGTGTGCTTTGCGAGCAGTTTTTCCTGCTTATTGTGTTGTTGCTTACTGTGCAAATGTATGTCACTCCTTATGTTGGTTTCACGGATGGTGCCTCCCGCAGTATCCGAAACCTGTCTTCTGCATCCTGGGTGATTTATAATCCTAATGGTGAGTTGATTTACCTTCAAGGTATTTGTCTAGGCCAAACAACGAACACCGAACAACGAACAATGTCACTAAATATAGTGACGTTATTTGTAGTATACCTAGGGGGGATAATATAGGGTATAGAGGGAGGTACCCAAGGGAATAATATGATGTAATAATATAAGAATGATAAATAATTGGGTCATAGTTAATAAATAAAGTGGTTAACCCACATTATGTAAGGGACCACATGTAGCTAGGGAATAAAGTGATAAGCTCATTGTATTTGATGTATGGTATTGAGATACCCATGGTAACTACCCATGGTATTGCATGTATGAAACCTATATAGAGGCCAGAGTCTCTCCATTGAGAGATGTCAAGGATTATTGTATGGGCAAGCATATGGCTTGTGGAGTGATCTCCTTCCTTAAGGAGCGAATGTATGGTGTTGCCCTACCTCAAGGGTTTGGATATTAATGAAGATTTGAAGTTTTATCTTATATGGTGTTATTTCTTGGTAATATTTTTCATTTTATTATATTTTCAGGCCAGATCTATACAAGTGGTATCAGAGCACTTTCTTGGGCAGAGTTTGGGAGATTTGTTTTTCCATTTTTTTGCAGGAAGTTTTTGGGCGTCGATTTTTTAGAGAAGATATGAAACTTTTGGTGCAAAATTTTCAGAAATAGATATCATATCTGGATTCCTTACGCAAAAATACCCAATTTCAAAAAAAAAATCAGTCGAATCGGAGTCCGGAAGAGGGTGATATCGCTGATTTAAAATCAGTTGTGTGGAAGAAATGTTTCTGACGACAATTTGTGTACGATGGCTCTCCTGACATTTTTAGTAGATTATGGTGCAAAATTCTAGACAACCAATTACAGATCTGAGCTCCCCTTGAAAATAACCCGATTTCAAAAAATAAATCGGTCAAATCGGAGTCCGAATGAGGGAGTTATCACTGATTTAAAATCAGCCATTTTTTCAGAAATTTTGTGACGGCGAGACAGTTGCAGCGCAAATCTGTGTTTCCAGAGTGCCTAGATCGAGATTTCAGTGATATGGTTAGATGCAGAATGGATATTCCATTTTCAAAAATGAGTTATATTAAGGATTCTGAGTTATATTGACAGAGTAATGTCCATTTAAAATTTTTTCCAAAGTAAGTGATTTTCTTCAAAACCTTTACTTTATTTTATGGATTCTCGCAAGATGAAGTTTACAGGAAAAGATGATGTCCCTACTATTGAAGATTTTTTACAATATCTCAAGGCTCAATACCGAAATTTTTGGATATGATCCATAGGGCTTCATCTGAAAGATGAGGCAAATAAATGGTGGACCTCACTTGATAGTGCAGTGAGGAAACTTCCTGAGAAAACACTTGAAAAAATCATTTTGGACAAGTGGTCTAAAGCCGGAAAGAAGGACACTAAGAGACATAAAGACTTATTTTCTACTAATATTTCCATATTACAGGTTAATGGAAGTATTCAGAAAGAGAACATCATTGTGTCTATCATTCCTAGTTGCAAGCATAATTGTATCAATGTTAATTTGGCTAAAAAATTGCAAGTTCCAGCAAAACATATTGAAAACACACAGGTTGATAATGAAGATGTTCCAATTTATAAAGATTTGAAGATTTCTATGGATAAGTATGTGTTGCATTCTGATTTTTATGCTTCAGATATGGTTGTTGTGGATGTTGTTTTGGGACACCCTTGGATGGAATCTGTTGGTACTGTCAATTTTAATGTGCAAAAGAAATTCATGAAGCTCTGGTATAAAAAGAAGAAAATTGCATTGCACGATATTTGCATTAGGAACCATGCAGAGACTAGGGAGGAAGAAGCGCAAATCTCTAACGACACAGACACATTAGATGATGAGCCTTTGATGGTAGACAACCAAACAAAGACATCAAAGGAAGTACCAACAAAAGAACCTGACACCACTCCATCACCAATAATGGAGGAATTAATGAAATATGCTCCATCAGTTAAAGCTTCAACATATCACCAACCGCATCACCTAGCAAGACAACAACCAAGAAGGTGGAAACGAATTAGCAACAAGGAAAACAACCCTTGGATGACACATAGAGAGGTGCGACGATCCACCCACAACACATCAACACAGAAGAACCACCAAAACCCACTTCCATCTCAAGCGAGCGAGACATCGACCAGATCGAGTGTTCACCTTTCTCTGGGATGGCTGGATGCACGTGAATGGTACCAGTGGAATACTCTTTTGAGTAGATCTTATTATTTGTGTTCTTCTTATGTTTCGGGGATGAAACATGTTTAAGGGGGGTGTAATGTAGTATACCTAGGGGGGATAATATAGGGTACAAAGGGAGGTATCCAAGGGAATAATATGATGTAATAATATAAGAATGATAAATAATTGGGTCATAGTTAATAAATAAAGTGGTTAACCCACATCATGTAAGGGACCACATGTAGTTAGGGAATAAAGTGATAAGCCCATTGTATTGGATGTATGGTATTGAGATACCCATGGTAACTACCCATGGTATTGCATGTATGAAACCTATATAGAGGCTAGAGTCTCTCCATTGAGATATGTCAAGGATTATTGTATGGGCAAGCATATGGCTTGTGGAGTGATCTCCTTCCTTAAGGAGCGAATGTATGGTGTTGCCATACCTCAAGGGTTTGGATATTAATGAAGATTTGAATTTTTATCTTATATGGTGTTATTTCTTGGGAATATTTTGCATTTTATTATATTTTCAGGCCAGATCTATTACATTATTGAACTCTTAACTGAGGCCATTTCTCTCGACATTCGTGCATTAATTATTAACCTAGACTCTCAGCTTGTTGTTCTTCAACTTAATGGGAATTATTATTTTATAAATCCTCAAATATTAAGGTTGTATTTGCATGTTTGTTTATTAGAAAGGAATTTTGATTACATTACATATCAGCCTATTCCTAGACGAATGAATGCGTTAACTGATGCATAGACATTTGCGTCATTTTTAAAGCATCATCATCACATAATAAGATTCATACGAATATATATATATATATATATATATATATATATATATATATATATATATATATATCGAGTGTTTGCATCCACGTGCATCATAAGTTCAAAAAATATGTATGTTTTGGTTACATCCTGAGACATCATGTCTCTCAAAAAATATGCAGAAATAAAAGCCTAGGCGTCTAATCAGCATGTTTCTCATGGTAGCATGTCACTGCATGCACAAACCGCCTCAATAAGTGGTGAACACGGTTATACACCCCCGTTGTGTGCCTTTGGTATGCGCGAGGAACATCGTCAAATCTTGCATAATCTAGGATTCTATTGCTGATTCGCTCTAGGTTGCGTACGATTTCCTCCTCCTCACTTCCCTCACCATGAGGGGCCACATAGAAATCATGAGGAACCCTCCGTGCTATTGGAGACATTCCTATAGGTCTTTCTGGGACAACATCTGCAAATACATGGATTAACATCAAAACATATATATAATCAAAAAAATCATAATACTCATCAAAATAAAAAAAATGAGTCTTACCCAATTCTTCATCCCAATCCTCTCCTGCTGAGAGTGGGAGATTTGGATCACTTGTAAATTCCATGCCAGAATAAGGCCAGTCCTCCATGACAATAAGTTGTCGACGAGGCTAGTCAAACAATTCTAGTCTCCATGACATCTACTAACCGCCTCCTGATCTAGGCATCAAAGCGACCCAACGGACCATCCGTGGCTCTTGGGCTGGTGGTGTAGGAACTATCACTTCCTGACGTTGAAATATTGGTAATCGTTCCAAGATGAATGGTACCAAGATGGACCCATCACCAAACTATTTCATCTTGTCGTTGTTGCATTTTTTCAGTTGGTGTTTCATATTGATTGTTACAGCCTTTGCTCAGTTGTAAAGAGTTGGGGCCATACAATCTACAATAAGTAGTAACTGTGTTTTTGTGGCTTCATGCATAGCTTGAGATCTGGCAGCTCACGTGATGGTGTGCAACACTACTTTTAGTGCCAATGGGGAATGGTTTGAATATGCACTTTCCCGCTTTTTAATCCTTTCCTTGCCCCTCGACACACCATGTCTATGACCATGCTCATGTTTTCCATCGTGGTCCGAGTACCTGTCAGGATTGGTACTGCCCCCCTCCGTGATAATCCAATTATGAAGTATACATCACAGACCTCAATCTCTAGCTCTTGATCATGAATTATGAATCTTTCCCAATCAATGTCCCATACACTGATCAGGTACTGTAATAACTCCAGTTGAGCTCGAAGACATGGCGCTATGAATAATTTTAGAAGCTCACATTCCCTGAGAACATCCATGCATCTTACATTTCCCATGGCTTCCTCATCTTCATCTCTCCGTTCTCTTTCTTTCCATTCGATCACCATTTTTCTTTCACACACCTGCAAAATCATCAATGGGTCTATCATTAGTCAAATTATAAACTATTGAATGGTTTAAAATGGGCCTATTAGTTGAATTTACAACCAAAATCAGTAGCCATGGTTGGCACGGTTGTTTTAAAAATAGTCGCGCCAAGTGGTGTGCCCCCCGTTTGAATTCAAGACGGGTTGGCGCGAGTCTATGCCTGGAAACCACACCGACCGTCGTGCCCTAATTTGAACAAAAAACCCCCACGAATGTGAAAAAATTAAAATGCATGCAATGAAAATTGATTAAAAATATAGGTAATAATACGAGCTCTCACTTGAAGTAGATGGATTCGCGATTGGTCTCCTGGATTTTTCGGTGTCAGCTCCACAAGATAACAGTGAAAAAGGGTAAAAATGCTCACAAGAGGTAAAAAATGAAAAGTAATTTATTTTTACCAATTTTTGCATTTTATAAACTTTTCAGAACCCTAATTACGTTTTTTAGCATATTTTTCGATTATTTTAATATTTTATCTCGAAAAATTGGTTTTACGTGTGTTTCTTGTGCAGCAACAGGTCCTCAATGTGATGGCGATGAAGTGACGAGTTGTATTTTATTACTTTTTCGGACTCGGTAAAAACATGAAAAAGTCACCCCCTGGAGTCATCTTTCAGCTCTTTTCTGACTCTAAAAAATTGAAAAGATTGCCAAGACTCTTCTCATTTTGAACTCGTTAAAGGATGTGAAACATCATCTACCCAGTATATTTTTACCCATTTTTTGGGCTGGGACAGATTATTTATGAAAAGGAGCCTTAGCCTATCGCGACTAAGAGGTTCTCTCAGATATTGTTTTCTACCTTTTCAGATCTGTGAGACTATCTACGAAAAGGGAATTATTGGAGTTTTCTTTTTTGCCTCTTTTAAAACTCTCTAAACATGAAAAGTTTTCGAGTTCTTCCTTTTGTCAGAATCGTTAAAACTTGCATGACATCAGAAATCGTCACCATGACATACTCGAGTTCCTCCTTCCTAGGGCTCGTAAAATGTACTAGGATGGATTTGTCCGAATGACAAACTTATATGACAAGCATATGCTATCCCCTTCAAGCTTGTTTCCAAAAATAATTGGGGTACTTTCCAGCAATGGTGGGGCAAAATGGAACCAGTTCTCAATTGTGTCGGCAGTATGTCGCTCTTGAACATGATACTTGTCTACAATTCGTGTTGGGTTGGGGACATCCCATTTCATCATTTTTTTCCTCCATGGGTTTGGGTTATCTATTTTGACCTCTCATCTGCTCTTTTTCAAGTCATCATGACCTCAGATCCCCTGATGCCAAATACTTCCAAATTCCAGAGTCGTGTCGCCAATATGTTCAAGAGAAGTTTCTTTCTACAGTTTTCAACCTCTGATCCTATGTTTGGTCCTTATTCACTATCATCTTATTCCTCTGTCTCGTGTCGATGATGTGGGAAACATTATGGCCCTCCTTCGACTAGGTCACTTCCTGTCGACTTCAGTTCATTATCCAGGAAGCTGACCTAGATACTCCCTTCTGATACCTTGGAGCTTGCATGCCTCAATGGAAATTTCTTCGCATTCGACGACAGGTCCTCATCGTTGGCCTTTGATCGAGTGATTTTGTGGGTGTTCGACTCCAGTTCACTGTTCACATTCCATGAATTGTACTAGTTGTACCTTGAGAGCCATTATCATTATTGGTGGTTTCTCTTGCGCCTGTTAACAACTTCCATCATTGGCTGGTAATCAAGAGATTTTCTTGCATGTTCAACTTCAACTCACTCACTCGCAGGCTTTAATTTATACAAGTTCGGATCGATATGGAGCACAAGAACCTGGGTTTTTTTATGATAAAATACAAGCTGCGAGACGATTTGGTTTATCATGACTATATGCATGACTCTTCTGATTGGATGGTTGTGACCATACCTAACTCTATTTATTGATACTTCTTGCTGGATGGCTATGTCCATACCTCAGATCTTACTTTTACATGTACTCTATTATGGATGGTTGCGCCCATGCCACATATTCATGTATCAAAGATATCAGTTGTACTTTTTCTTGTAGGTCTTCCGATGGTAGTGTTTGGTTTGGGCATGTTCTCATAAATAATTTCACCCCTCCCTCTCTCTCAGACCTCATGCTTTAGGGGGCATATGTTACACAGTATTTTTTCACCATCCCTACAATCCCCATCCCAAACATTGGAGGACCATTTCAATGACTTATGTGTATTTCCATACATGTCTAAAAGTGTCATTGCATCCCTTGGCGTGTCAATAACATTTCCTCTGTTGATCACTCCTCAAGAAAACTCTCAAAAACATGTGTTTATGGGTCAGCGTTGATAGGCAGTTCTGGCCTCACGTTGATAGGGGAATTAAAATTGGACCTCACGCCCATTGGTGCTCTGTCTCAATGTCTCACCCATGCCAAGTTTTTTTTGGAATATTTTTTAAAAATAGAAGCGAATTTTCCATTCCTAAATACTTCGTGAGCGGAGTCATGATGGTTTGTTCGACTAAATAACGTCAAAATCCTCCCTTTGGCTTCTTGTTTCCTACATTTTTGCAACTCCCCAAAGGGATAAGGCCTCTCTTCCACCTTATGAGAGATCCCAAGCCACCTTCTCCTCTCCTATAAATACTTCATTCTCACATAGTTTCAGCTAGCTGAACAGTCCTTACTATAGTTGGTGTGAAGAATAAGGCAGAGAGGAATCCATTGTCAAGAGAGATTTTAGGCCCATTGCCTCACCAAGTCTGATCCACGACGAATGCTTGAGACACTTTTGACTGAACCCATCGAAGGAGGCTACATCTTCAAGGCATTAAGGTTGTACACTTCTTTTCTCTATCATTAATACATGACTGGTTTTTTGTTCCAATCTTTTGTTCGATCATATGCAAAATGTTTGATTCTCCTTGACCAGTCAAATAGCTATAGATGAAAATATATTTTCGTATGTTGTCACCATTTCCTGATCCTTGTGCAGGTACATGGAAATTATCACTAAAGTACCACGATGTGTGAAGACAACTATCAGCGGATCGTTGCTGCAAACTACAACAAAAGCGTTGGACTAAGGTAGGCCATTTATCTTAACTCGTTTTCATTTATAAGCTAGGATTCTGAAAGTCCAGCATGTTCCCTTGTTACTAGACCCACTCCAGTGCTAGAGGGATCACCTCTGTCCGTAGAGGGGATTTACCTGCACAACAATAACCAAATTCTCATACATCCAGATGACAGATTAAAGACTACATTCAGGACTAAGTGGGGAACTTACGCCTATCAAAATATGCCATTTAGATTAATTAATGCAGGTTCCACTTTTCAGAGAGCTATGAACACAGCTTTTAGGGGGCTCATAAATAAATCAATGGTTATTTATTTAGTTTACATTACAATATTTTCTTAAAAAATTAACCAATCATGTGAATGACCTAAAGAAAGGCTTCGAGCGATGTAAATGTAATGTCCCAAAATTTTGTGGGACATTAAAAAATTTTGTTTTTGCTTTAGGAGAAGAATAAATGGGTAGGAAAACCCATTGATAATAAAAATCTGAATAAGGAACCCTTGTAATGTAAAAAGTGGTCAATAAAGTGATGGATTTCATACCCCATGTGTGAAAAGAGACAATTTGCAGGTGGATAATTCTAGAAAAAGCCAAGTGACTGCGCAGATAGAGAAGATAAGATTCCCTTGGTGGGCCAGCACAGTTTTCATGAGGAGGAGATCATTCTAGAGAGGAAACCCTAAGGTTTGGGGCCCATGGAAAAGCATCTCTTTTTTTTTTAAAGGATAACGAAGCAGCCACTCTCATTCATGATTTATATTATTATTTTTCTTGTCTTCTCAGACAAGAGCATTCTCTAACTTTTTAGCTGAGATGCAATGCTGCTAACACTGGGTGTTCCCGAGCAGGAACCCCATCTCTTCCATTGAGTAGCTCTTGGAAGAGCTTGTTCTTCATTTTCCCCATATTCTGTCTTGAGGCCAAAGCATTCCATTCAGCTCCAGCACAGTCTCCATTGGTGGTTGAGTTGTGTTGCTGGGTGTTGCAGGGGAGGGTTTCTCAACACCACTTCCAGCATTGTATTTCAGAGGAGGGAGTCTCCATTCCTTTGGGAGATTAGTGAGGGATTTTCAAATCTTCATTCCATCGTCTTTGGCATTATTCCAATCATTTTCCATCAACAGAAGAGCATCCCTCTTCCTTGACTGCGCAGTTCATAGAGAGCATTTGCAGTGAGGGTTGCAGTATTTGAGTGGGTGATGAGATATTCAATGAAAGGATCAGCCTTTCATTTGGAAGATTGAATAAAGGATTTATTTCAGCAAAGGCATCATATTCAGCAAGCTCCTTTCATTTCTAGTTTCTATTGAGTTGCAGTAGCTGCCCAACTACTCCGGCATTTTGGTAAAAATGACATTTTGTCTAGTTTCCATCCAATCCTTTTAGAGGATTGTTGTATTTCATTTTCAGGGGTTGAAGCCTTGCTCTCCCTTCTTTATTTGAGCTTATATTGTTGTATCATTCATGTTTGTGTATTTACTGCTGTAGTATCCCGATAGACTGCGCAGTCTTAGTTGAGAATAAACTATGTGAGCAGTGCTTTCATCATTCTTATGTACATTGTCTCATTGAGAATATTTGGATTACTTTAAGTGAGAGATTTCTCAAGAGTTTGTCTACCTTTTCTGCTGCACATATATTTATAGATTGATTTCATCTTCATATGGCATAGCTCCTTAGCCCTAATGCTGTCATTTCCTTTGTTGAGCAAAGTGTTGTTGCATCCCTCTTCATTGGGCCCTTTTCTGAAGATAACAGGTAAAGGAGGCTTGTCTCAAGCCTTAGAAGGAATTGTTTTGAGTCTACTTAAGGATTTCAGCTCCAGACAAATATATTCAAAGGATCTCAGACCAGGGATCAAATCTTGCTGCCTCCATTTCTGGGAAATGCATTTTCCAGGCTTGGATTGCTAGTCATTCCTACTAGGGAATTTCACATATTTGTAGACAGAGTCTGCAAAGGGCCAGAAAGCCTCCGGATCTCACCCTTCTTTAGAAGGTGACATATCCGGTAAATGCCCCCACAATCCATCTCTGGCACAGACTTGTGATATTTATGAAAAAGGGACATTACAGTAAAAGGCATGGCATCTCATTAAACTCAAAGAAATCATTTTTTGCATTAGATGAAGGAAAAATTTTAGGATTCATTGTGTCAAAAAGAAGTATCTATATTTATCCTAAAATAATTGAAGAGATTAAAAGAATTCCTTTCCCTCATAACAAGAAATCTATGCAGTCGTTTCTTGGGCATATTAATTTCATTAAAAGGTTTGTCACTGAATTTTCACAAATACTTTTTCCATTACAAAACATGATTAAGAAAAATTCAGTCTTTAAATTGGGACATAATGAAAGAGAAAAATTTGATTTAATCAAACAATCTATTGTCAATGCTCCATTCCTGACTACCCCCAATTTTCTTGATCCTTTTACTTTATATACTTTTTCATCAGATACATCATACGCCGCTATTTTAACACAACTTAATGACCAAAAAATTGAAGCACCAATATCATTTTTTAGTTCCAATTTGCAAGGTGCAAAACCAAATTATTCATATGTAGAGAAACAAGAATTTGTTGTCTTTAAGGCTATAAATCATTTCAGGCCATTTCTCCTAAAAAATCACACCAATATCATAGTTCCATTCTCTTCAGTGAGACAACCATTAATAAGACAGAATTAGGAGATAAAAGAGCTAACTGGGTTACCGCTTTACAATAATATGATGTAGAAATTAGACCTTCAAAAATTGTTATAGGTCAAGGTTTTTACATAATGCTTACAGGAGCATCCCATTTATCATCAAAAGACGATTCAGGTAACAATGTGCCAATATGAAAGGTAAGCATCAACGCTGCACAATCTCAATATGCTGATCTCATATTCTATTTGAAAAATGGATATGCTTCAACCCAAATCAATTACAAAACGAAATGTGTTTTGAGATTAAAGGCCAAGAAATATGGATTAATCAATGATGTATTGTTTAGGAGAAATTTTGATTTTGTATTAGGAAGATACTTAGAAAAATCTAAAGCAGAGAAAGTCTTGCAGGAACTCCATGATGGACTAGCTGGAGGACATTTTGGAGGAAATATGACAGCACAAAAAATCTTGCATGCAGGTTACTATTGGCCTACACTTTTCAAATATGCTCACGAATATGAAAGAAAATACAAAGTGTGTCAAGGTGCATCTGGAAGACAAAGGAAGCCAGCCTTCCCATTACAACCAGTTAATATCGAACGACCATTTGAAAAATGGGGATTAGATATAATTGGTGAGATTGTTCCTAACTCTTCCAAACAACATAGATATATTCTCACAGCTACATGTTACTTTACTAAATGGGTGGAAGCAATTCCATTGAAGGTAGCCAACTCTGAGAATATCATTGATTTCATCAACCAATATACCATAACTAGGTTTGGTTTACCTACTACTTTAATGTTTGATAATAAACCTAATTCTCAGGAACTGCTATGTTGGAATTTGCAATCAAAAGAGGTTTTAAACTTAAGTATTCTTCAAATTATTACCCGCAAAGAAATTGTTTAGCAGAATCCATGAACAAAAAATTGCTTAGAATAATCAAAATAACTATTGATCAAAACCAACAAAATTGGCATAAGTCATTAATATTTTCTGTTTGGGTAGACTGAATAACTCAGAAAGATTCTATTGGCACTTCTCCATTCAATCTTTTCTATTGAAAAGAATTTGTGCTTCCTACGAATGTAGTTATTCCATATCTTGCCTGAGTTCAATTCATTGATGAATCTCCTTCTTCTTCACTACAATTAAGACAATTTCAAATTCTTAAGCTAAAAGAAGAAAGAGAAAAAGCTAAACATACTCATGCACATCATCAACAGATAGTAAAAGCTTCATTTGATTCAAATTTTGTTACTCCAAAAAAATTTCTAATTGGTGATCTAGTATTGAAATGGGACAAAGTGCATGAGGAAAAAGGTAAACACACGAAGTTTCAAAAATTTTGGCTAGGTCCATTTCAAATAATTGAATAAATAGGCCCATCGACATTCTTATTGCAAGATATATCAAGCAAAGGAGATTATTTGTCCGTTAATGGGAAAATTTTGAAGAAATACTTTTCATAGAAGGTAACCCCTTTTATTCCTGTATACTAGTGTCTTTTTCTTTTCTATTAGGAAAATAAAAGTTGCTTAGTATAAATTTTTGGCTTTTCAAATAAACATCTCAGATGATTCTTTTTTATTTATCGCTTATAGAAATAAGAAATGTTAAGGAAACAATCAAAATATTTGAAAGAGAAATAGATTTTATTTTCATTAAAAGATGCAATTTCATTGAAGTTATTTATTCTCAGATGAACTCTCATCTTTATAAAGCATGAATATTCTATTATCAGTCCATAAAATAATCCTTAACATAGTAAATACTCTTTTACAAAGAAGCAATCTAAAACTCAAAATTATCATCTATAATCCTCAAAACGACCAATGATTCACCCCATCCGGGAAAACTTATCAATTTTTAGAAGAAATTCAAAAAAGATTATACTAGAAAATCTTAAAAGATAATAAGTCTCATCACGAGCTTGTTTACCATGTTCATAGGGAAATAGTTGAACTAAGATTAACAATACTACCAAACCAAGGTAATGACTTGAGATTATATCAAGAGGACAAGGGGTCTCATCAAGAGCCATCTTGATTAGTTTAATTACAACTAGTGAATGGCATTGTCATTATTTGGTTACCAAGCCAAGACAATGGCTTTTAAGTAAACAAAAATATGATACAAAAAGAAAAAGTTTCAAAAAAGATCAATTGTATAAATTTGGAATTTATTTTTGGAAATTGTAAGAAATATTGGATGGGACAATGAATCATTGCTGGGTAAAAGGTAACCTTGCCAAGAGCTTAAATTTCCTATTGGATCAGAGGCTCTACCTGTGATAAAAGAGTAAATATTTATAAAGTTGATCTGTAAGAGCCACCTGCTTTATATTTTTTAACTAAGTAAATACTGGTATAGATTCTCATACTTATTATTTTAAAAGAGAAATTGTTATGAATTTTAATTAAGACAAATTTCGTTGCTTAGTAAAATATTATTTGTTTGAAATTCATTCCTACAACTATTTTTATTTCAAAAAAGATTTAGAAATTTTAAAAAGTTAGTTAGAGATAGCTAGTTCTCCTAAGTGAATCGCCAATTGTTATGCTATACAACAACCCCCATTTATTTTAATAAATGGGGACCCTTTAAAAATAATTGGGAAATTCATTTCATTTTTTTTTTTAGATTAAGTTAAAAAACTTTAGGAAATAAAGTTTCTCTTGCTTTTCCGATTTAATTCCTTAGTGCACATTGCAATTCACATAGCTTACAAAATTAAATGACTTAAAATCCACTAAGTCATGCAGGCTGCGATATGCGCAAAGTTATTTCCAAAGTCATATCAAAATCTTATTGCAAACACTTTATCACCGCTATAAACCAAAATCGCATTGTGCCTCATTTAAACGATCAAACTTATATGCAATTAGGTGAAATTTGTGATTACGCGGACTCGATGAGCCAATAAAGAAATAAACATAAAGTTCCAAATTCTGATAAAGCGCAACCGCTTGAATTTTTAAATACACACTTCTTATTTCGCGAGACATAACTAAAAGCAAACTCGTTTACCACATAAAATTTGCGATGTGTGATTTGCAAAGATCGCATTTCGCAGGATTTATGGGTAACATCATAAATGGTAATTCTTATAAATTGTGATGTTCGATGAATGGTAGTTAATTACTCAAGCATGTGAAACTATTCATGTCATATCAAACCGAATACAAGATCCAAAATCTTAAATTGATCGATAGACATTTCACGTGAAGGTGTAAGATATTTGATTTAAAAAGATTATCGATGATTAATTACATTTAATAGAAATAAGGTTTTGATATATTCATATCTACTTCGAGCATGTCTTGAAGTGATTGAATGTCGGATTTGTTTTAATTCTATCTTCCTCTATGTTCTCTATATTTTTAATGTTTTCTCTGTTCGCTTGAAATCAGGAAACCACTTAACGGAGCGAGGGAAATAGAAATGAGAAAGAAAGACAAAGAAATCACCCAAGCACCATCTACCAAAGACTCAGATATGTCTCCCCTATTCTTAGATACCTCTTGCAACAAGGATTTTGGAAGTTCTTCATGGGAGGCAATGTACAAGCTTTTCGAGGATGAAAAGCCAAGGGTAATAGTCAAAGATGCTTCAGCAGGTGCATCTGTTTAGACTCAACCTACTTCAACGTTGCATGCTCATTCACCCATAAGGTAGCAACAAGGCCAAAGATTATTCCCTATACATATATGTTTAAGTGGGTAATTGACCACTTGAGCATAGAAGACAGAAAATTCAACAATTCAAAGGGCGAGAATATCAGTTCGTTTAGGGAAGAATATTTGAAGACAATGTACCACTTACCTGTCCCACAGCAGAATTATGAAAAAAAATTTCTTCAAAGCTTTAGAGAAAAACATCCAGACCTGATGAAAGTCATAAAGGAATGGAAGGAAGACCAGGGCAAGCTTAAACGAGATAAACTCGGTACGTACCTAATAGCACAAATTCCTTCCCCTTATTGTTATGCTGCCGGTATGTTGTCTACATTATATGCAAAACTAGACACCACTAGGTTTTCTGTAGATTGGTTCCCATTAATTGACGCAATCGTCAATTCCTTAATTCTGAATTTGGAAAATACCCTATCTGATAATTTAGCTAGAAACATCATGGAGTATAGGAATAAAAGAAGTTTTTCATCTAGAGAAATACCCCCCTTTTACATGAGTGCCTGTGTCATGGACGTAATTTTCTTTTCTTCTAGTTTTCCTACCATGGGATGGAAATGGACGACCCAAGACCCTACTGCAATCCACATTTACCACAGAGCGCTCTGGGAATCTAATTACCATTTGAATTTTTACAAAATTTTCCATAGGTTAATGTTGCCTATACACCATATTATATTCAATGAGAAATCCCCTAGGGTTTCCAAAGAGGATAGTACATACATTATGCCTATTGCTATATGGTTTGCAGAGGAAAGTTTCACATATATTAGAGTATTTGGGAGTTATGCTTCTCCTCACGTCTTTCCATATTATGTTCCTGACAAATGACTTGCATGAGAGATAACCTACCAACTTGTTGTAAATGGTATTTAAAAACCGCTTAAAGATGCTAAGAAGGCAGTTTGGCCTAATTTCCCTTTACAGTGCGGTACTTTTGCACTTTTTGATATTGGTCATGCCTACAAGGAAGTTTCAAAGGTTAATCTATTGAATTTGGCTGTAATTCCAAGACGGTCATATGATCTGAATGATGTGATTAAAAATTGCATCACAGATCTCAAAGTAAAACCTGTTGTGAAAGAGATAGATATATTTGATGATTTCTTTCAAGGCATTGAAAATTTTTCAGATGTACTTAAGTTTGCATCCAATCAAATCAATCATGATGACTTGGAAGCCTTCCAAGCATATAGAAGTAAGAGATTGGAAAATATTCCTTTGGATTTATTGACTATTAAAGATGTCAACAGACCTACTCCAAGTATTAGCTTGGATAATGAATTGAAAGACATGTATGAAGATGAGTTAGGAAAATAAGAGCATCAATCTCATGAATCAGATCATTCTAAAAATGAATCCAAAAATATAAATGAAAACCCAGAAAAGATAATTGATCAAGTAATCCAAGAGATTGAGATGCAGGAGAAAAGAGGAAGCAATGGAACAGAGTCAACTTCTCAAGAAGTTCAACACAGTCAAGATACACTTGATTAGTCAGGAAAATCTCAAACAAATAATTTGAATAGTGAATGGGATGAGTTTTCTAAAGCAATAAATACTCCTAAAACAAATCCCAATACTGATCAAGCTGCTAGTTTTCAGATGCCAAAACATTCTCAGAAGTCAATGGAAATTGTTACTCCACTACAAGAAGTTCCTAAAACTCATGATCGAGAAATATTTTTGGTTTATCCTACAGAACAGATAGTATTACAAATTGAGGAAATCCCTTCATTGGATGTCTTCTACAGCCCAAGTCATAAAGTTTTAGAACATAGAAGAAAAAGGAGAAGAATTGATGAGACAATCTCAGATCTTACAAATGAATCATTTGATGTTTTGTGGAAGGATCCTCTAGTTGATCTGACTGAACATTTAACCAAACTATCACAGTTTGTAGGTTCTACTTCCACGGTTGACAAATCCACTAAGGTTAAAATTTTAATGAATCAGAAAGAAGATAGAATACAATAATTATAGAGGTTGTTACAACAAGAAAAATCTAACTCTAGCGAGCAAATAGAATTGAAGATGTCCCAATTTCAAAATGATTTTGAAAGTCTTAATTTGCAGCATCAAATACAACTCACTGAGAAGCAAGCACAACTGGAAGCAGCAATGAAAAAATTTCAAAGCTAGCCACAGTTAGATCAATTCATAAAGGAAGCATTTGATGTGAATGCTAAGTTAAAACAACAACAAGAAGCATTTGGTAAACAAACTTCTATCACTAGCTCCTATTGTGACTCAAGTGAAATATTGATCCAGCAAGTAGTTATCCAAAAAATTGAATGTGAGAATATTGAGAAGAAAATCAATGAAAAAATTCAATGGAAAACATTAGACTCAAGCAAGAAAGCTAATCTACCCCAGGTAGATAAGTTCCAAAAGGAAATCTTATTCAAATATTGGGAAGCAGGAAGAGAAAGCAGCAACGAAAGCGTTAAGATTATCAAAGGAAATCACTGAATTTGTGTGTGAACATCTTGTCAAAAGCAGAAATTATCCAAGAGTGCACGTCTAAAGTGCTCTCAGAATTCAGACAACTGGAAACACAGTGGAAACAAAAGGCATAAACGCAAGATGAAACAATTAAAAAATTAAATAAGTTTGATCAAGAAAATTATTGGAATTTTCTGATCAAACATTATCATTAGTACCATACCTTGTAGTCTTTAATGGATTCGACAAAAATATCGTAGCCAGCACTCTCAAATGCAGTATTCAAGGGACGGGTCAGATCAAGGATTCATAGCCAGCTCATCTCAATCCCATGCTAGATATTTTTCGACTTCGAGATAAAATCCAAATGAAAGATCAGAATTCATAAGCCATATTGTTACTTTATTTTCCTTGATTGTAGTCAAAGCTAGTATTACGGGGATGGTTGTTTGGAACCTCCTCTATTTTTATGTAATAATCTAATTTTAAAACATAGTTAGTTTAATATTTAAACCCCTCTCATACATTTCGAGAAGGGTCCAAAAATTTGTCAAAAACATTCTCAAAGAATGCACTTTTGTAAGTTTGTGAATTCTTTGATGAATTAATGGAACACAGTCTCTTATCTTTTGAAATTTGAAGTTGTTTAACTAATGTTGCACTATTGTACTCTTTAAATTGCTTTAAAGTGAAGAGGAGAAGATATCTATTGTTAGTTTACATGAGTAAAAATTCGTACATATGGTACTTCTATTCAATTGTATTAAGTCTTACTTTCGATATTGGCAGTCATCTCTTTATTGCATTATATATTTAAGACGTCATTATAGATGAATGTTAAATGCACTACTGTACTAATATTTGTCTGTTATTTCTTATTATATATATAATCACACATATGAATGCGATATACTTTTCATAATTCTTCTAATCAAACTATTTTTTTAGAAGAATCATCTTATATAATTTTCATCTCTTTCGACTATTAAATAATCTACATTACTAATAGTTGAAAGATGTCTCTTTAGATCGCATAAAGGAAGAAACACCTCAGGTATATACTAGAATAGATAATATTAAATAGATGCATGTGATAGATTAGAATAATTTTCCATTTGCATGTTGTATAATCAAAACACACCCCAAAATCATTCCTTATTGGGAAATTGGTCCCACTACCCCCAGTCGGAGCCACTACACTAAACGAAAAAGGAGCGACTTTAAGGTCCGGACCAGGTGGTTTTCCCCCATTTTTTGGCAGCAAATTTTGAGGCCTCAACAAGATGTCAAGAGGGAATTCAAAGAAATGCAAAGGATGGTGAAATTTATGTATGAAGATTTTATGGCAAAGGAAACTGGAGAAGGTTCAAAACACCCTCATAGATAAGAATATTCAAACAGTAAAAAGGAGGAAGAGAGGAGCTCAAAAGGCAGTGGAGGAAAACCACCTCTCTCTCCACCATCGTCATCATCATCATCATCCTCAGTAGCATATTCATCTTCCACATCCACTACAAAAACTCATACCCATACTCATTCCAAGATCCCAAAAGGAAACACTCTGTTACTCAAGTTGGACATCAAATTTGAACTTCCTACATAAAATGGAGACTTTAATGCTGAAAGACTAGACAATTGGATTCGTCAATTGAAATTTTACTATAGAATTCAGAATCTACAAGAAGACGATATCAACATACAGTTGGCTTCATTAAGGCTAGAAGGAGTAGCACTATTTTGGTTGGAGGCAAAGATACAAGAGGAAATGCGAATCCATGGTAAGATTTCCATTTCTTGGGTCGAATTAATTTCTTCCATTAAAAGACAATTTTATCCATTAGCCTATATGCAAAAATCAATAATGAGTTGGCAAAACTTTAGACAGCTCAAAGGTCAAAGTGTCCAAGAGTATACACAAGAGTTTAGGAAAAGGGATTTATTACTTGGAGTATACATAAATTTACAAGATACGCTCTTGAATTATATAGGAGGTCTACATTCCTACTTAAAACACATTATTCTCATGTTTAACCCAAATAACTTAGATGAAGTATGTGTGCAATCCACACATCTTGAAGCAAGGGGTAAAAACATTTCTGAAGAGGGTAGTAAGAAGAAGCCATTCAAGGGTAAGGGAAAAGAGAAATGAGGAAAATGGAAAGGAAAGAAGAATGAAAGTGTTAATAAAGAAGGGGAGAAAATTTCATGCAAACATTGTTCCAAAGAGGGGCATGATGAAGCTCATTTTTGTAAACTACATCCCGAACTAAGACCAAAGAAACCAAATAACAAAGGGAAACAAAATATGACTACCACCACACAAAAATATCTTGGATCCGATTCAGGAGATGAAACCAAGATAGTTGCCATGGTTAACAAAGGAAAGGAAGCTATAGCAAGTTCTAGCACCTCAAACAGTCACAACAACACTCCAAATGAAGATACAAGGATAGAATTATTCCATGTTAGAGTAATTTCTAGCCATACAAAGATTGATGCATTGTTTGATAAAGGGTCACAAGAAAACTTGATTTCAGAAGACTTAGTTAAAAAAATAAACCTTGAAACTGTACCTCATCATAAGCCACGCCCTTTGGGTTGGATAGTTAAAAATTCCAATTTACAGGTGACAAGGAAATGTATTTTCAGATTTTCTATTACCGCAAACTTTGTCGATGAAGTTGAGTTACATGTGGTTCCACTTGGCATTTCAAGGATTATCTTGGGTAGTCCATATTTGTATAACATGAAAGTGATATTTTACCATCATGAGAAAAAATATCATTTGATCAAAGATGGAGTGGATTATATTGTGAGAGCTCATCGCAAGAAACTGAATATCTCTTTAGTTAATGCAAGGCAAATGAAGAGGCTAGTTAATGCAAGTAAAATTTGTGTGCTTCTCATGATCAAGAAAAAGGAAGATGTTAACTATGAATCTTTTGATGGATGTGATGTGTAGAAATTATATAACTAATGCGTTATACATCCAAGATTCTCCTGATCACACACTATTTGACTTCATGCACAATACAGAAACTCTTCTACTATTGATCATTACTTGCGGAAATTAAATCAATTGCATGCACACATTAAAACCATAAAAATTCACACATATGAACACAGTAATTTATGGGAAAGATTAAAGCTGAAAACCCCCAACTATCTGTATATTATATGTCAGAGAGATCATGTAACAATCATCATACAAATATCCTCACAAGCTCTCAGTACAATCTCCAATTTCTACACACTAATCAGGTCGGATCTAGCAAATCCCATGCACCGATCTCTGCCACCTGCTATCCTGCCTCTACTGCGCAATCCCTACTGAATATGGGCTCTGAATGAACTCGAATCCACCTGGATTGTGCTGTGAAATCCTCATTGGCATCTCCATCAATGTGTGGTGCAAACTCATGCACCAGTATAGTCACAACTGATAGTCACACTGCTCTTTCACCTACCTCTCCACTGGTCTCCACTGAAACTATCCATGCATTATAGTTAACTGATGTATTCTTCAGTTGATTAATGAGTTAATAATTAATTCACACCACTCTCACTAGTGTATCAATCAGTTAGACTAGATACAACTAGCTCAACTGTGTTTAACTAAGTTAAACTGAACACAACTCCACCAACTACCTCAATAACTCCACCAAACTCTGTTACATGAATTATAACTGAAGTCTCCATGAAATATCTCCACTTAACCCTCAAGAATAGCACAATTCCTTCTGTCAGCTCTTGTGCCACATCTGTGCACTTAACTGAAGTGCTCCAAGAGAATAAGATAATGTTTATAGTCCAAATATTATTAAGAGCTAATAATATTCAACATATCTATTTTTAGACTGGCAATCTAAAAATATATTCCGCCCAATATGTCTAAAAATAGAAGTCCATCTATTTTTCCAACTTGACCAACCATCCACAAATAGCATCCTGCAACTCATAGAATATGATTGACATGTCTAAAAATAGACTTGCGCCAAAAATAGCCTACGGGCCCACTTAGTGAAGGCGACTTCTTTCCACTAAGCTCATCATCTTGTTGCAATCTCAACATGATGAAAATTTGAAATATGATTTTTTTGATGTGGTAAGTCATCATGGTGAGATGTTTCAAGAACCAAAGGGGTTACCACCCAAGAGGGGAATTCAGCATGAGATTCAGCTACAGCAGGATGTTCCACTTCCAAATATTGGTATGTATCACATGTCGATTATGGAAAGTTTGGAAATCAAGAAGAAAATCCAAGAGTTTTTAAATAAAGGTATCATACACCCACCTACTTCACCATGTGGTTCTCCAATAGTTTTGGTTCCAAAGAAGGATGGGACTTGGCGCATGTGTATCGATTTCCGTGCACTAAACAAAATCACGGTAAAGAATTGCTACCCACTCCCATGCATTGATGATTTGTTTGATCAGTTAAAGCATGAAAATTATTTCACTAAGTTAGATTTGAGAAGTGGTTATCATCAAGTTAGGATAGCTGAAGAAGACATTTGGAAAACAACTTTCATAACTAGGCAAGGATTGTACGAGTGATTAGTTATGCCATTTGGCTTAACAAATGCACCAGCTACTTTCATGAGAGTAATGAATGATGTAATTAGACCATTTCTAGATGACTTTTTCATTGTTTACTTAGATGACATACTCATTTCAGCAAATCAAGTGAATAACATGTCATGCATGTGGACAAGCTACTTGATGTTTTGAGAAAAGAGTAATTGTTTCTTAAGATGTCAAAGTGTGAATCTGGTAAGACTTCATTGGTATATTTGGAACACATTGTTGGAGGAGCTGAATTGAATATTGATCCTTCCAAAGTTGACATCATTTTGAATCGGCCCAAGCCCAATACAGTTACCGAGGTAAGAAGATTTTTAGGGGCAACACAATATTGGAGGAAATTCATTGCTAATTTTTCTTCCATTGCAACCCTATTACATGCATTGACAAGCATAAATAAATTCTTCCATTGGGGAGATTTGCAACAGAAATAATTTGATGCTTTAAAGCAAAAGATAAGTTGAGCATCGGTTCTAGCAATTCCATATCTAAGATAGCCATTTGAGATCCAAACAGATGCAAGTGATTATGCTATGGGAGCAGTGCTCATGCAGCATGATAAGCCTATCTCATTTCATTCTGAAAATTTTAATGGAGTTGTGACTAAATACCCTACCTATGATAAAGATTTATATGCATTGGTACAAAGTGTAAAGAAATGGAAGCATTACTTGATGGGGAAAGAGACCATTATCCATACCAACCATCAGCCATTGCATTACTTACAATCAAGACATTTTAGGTGGATGGGTTTTCTACAACAATTTCACTTGTTTATCAGGTACAAAAAAGGAATCCACAATAAGGTAGCTGATATGCTCTTTAGGCCTATTGTAAATTCAGATATTATTCTCAAGCACAATTCTATTATGCATGAAATTTACATTGAATAGTATGTGAATGATAGTGATTTTCAAGATGTGTATGAGAACTTGAGTAAGGGAAACCAAAGTGAAGAGTTAGATTATCATGTGCATAGAAGTTTGTTGTGTCACTTGGGCAAGTTATGTATATCACAGGGAGAAAGAAATAGTATCATAAGGGAGGCACACACATCATTGATTGCAGTACATTTCGATGTAGGAAAGACAGTAGCGCATCTTCAAAGGTATTGTTATTGGCCACGCATGAATGAAAGTGTTTCTCATTTTATTAGAGGATGTTCTTTATGTGCAACAAGTAAGCCTAGCAATAGGAAGCTTGGTTTGTACACACCACTTCCAGTTCCTTCTCATCCTTGGGAGATCATCTCAATGGATTTTGTAGGAGGCCTTCCTATGTCAAGGAAAGGTCATGATTATTTGTATGTTGTGGTAGATAGGTTCAAAAAAATGTGTATTGATGGCATGTTAGAAAGCTATTACAGCTGAACAAACCACTAATATTTTTTTTCAAAATGTATGGATCCATTTTTCTCTTCCTACTTCTATTGTAAGTGATCGAGATTCCCGATTTGTTGGGAATTTTGGTCAAAATTATGGGATATGATGGATACAAAGTTGAAGAAAAGTACAAAATTTAATCCACAAAAAGATGGTCAAATAGAGGTGGTAAATAGAAATGTTATTCATATTCTAAGAGGCTATTGTAGTAGGCATCCCAAGTTGTGGGACGAACAGTTACACTACATACAACATGCATACAACCGGGCAATACATTCTTCCACAAATACATCGCCATTTGAGGCATTTTTTGGTTACTTTCCAAGATCGCCATTGGACTTTATCTTTGAGAAATATGTTGCTATAGATGGACATAGTGACATAGATAAAGCAAGAAATTTCATTAAGAAAATTCAATTGGTACATCACACAGTGCAAGAGCAACTTGAAAAGAGTCAAAGCAGCTACAAGGCAAGGCATGACAAACATCAGGTTGATCACAAATTCCAAGTTGGTGATGAATTTTGGTTTTACATAAGCAAGGAAAGATTGCAAGGGGAAGTTAAAAATCTCAAAACAATCCATTATGGTCCATTTAAAATTCTGGAAAAGATTGGTGCAAATGCATTCAAGCTAGATTTTCCTCCTTATATGCAAATTTATTATGTCGTTAATGTTGAGAATTTGAGATTTTTTGAGCCTCCTTTGATTGATTATCAAGGATATCATGTTCAATTTCCATCAATAGATTATTTCTCACCATAATATCTTGATGAACTTCAACAAGATCTCATACTTGACAGAAGAATCAGAACTTCAAGAAGAGGGAACGTTGAATACCTTAGAGTTGGACTCAAAGGTAAAAATCCTTCAAAGTCAAAATGGTTGGAGATTGGAAAAGTGAGGGACTTGTACCATCACTTTTTACACAATTGATAGAATATTTTTGGATCCAAAAGGCTTCTAGTGGGGAGGAATGATCTAAGGCTCAAGTTTTAGCTAAAAATTGAAAGTGCTCAAAATTTCTTCGAACTTGAACGACCGGATAAATTTCTTCGCCAGGATTCTGGCGCAACTCATTTTATCAAATTCTGAGTTCATATGACTGATTTATCGTCTGTTGTTCATTTTCCAAAATAGGTAAAAAAGGAGCAGAACAGATATGGTGATGATGTGGCAGGTACAGTTAGCATTGCAGGGAATACTCTCCAAATTGCAGCCAGTGGCACTATGACAAGTGTCGTCTTCAGATTCTTCAGATGGGTTAGTGAAGAGAGAAATTTTCCAATGACCTCCAATATCCTTCCTAAGTTGGAATTTGAAATTTTTTTAAGGTTGGAGTACAACCCAAATAGAGGGTGCCACGTGTCCTCACTGGTGGGCCATCTACTAACCTTTGGGGTCGAATTATTTGTCACATTAATGTTGGACTAAGGTTTTGGTGGAATTATAATATATATATATATATATATATATATATATATAACAAAGTTTTTGAAACCCACTTTCGGTGAGGTCAACCAAGTTTGGAGGGTATTCTAACCATTATGGCAAAGGTTCTAAATTGGAGGCAAAGTTGACAAGTATGGCAGAGAAAGTTCGTTATACATTTGTGAAAAAATTATGTGGTGGAGTGGGGGTCGAATCCACGACCTTCCGCCCGCTAGCCCAACGCCTTACGATCTCCTCAACCCAGTGTTTCTTACCCTCTATGTTCGTCGTTTACATTTGAATTAATACATCCCAACAGTTCGGGGTTGGAGGGGGCCATCCCCCTCCCCATATGGCCAGAACCCAGAACCAGGTGCTTAATCCAATGAACTAACGGAAAATTTAATTGATTTTAATTAATGATTAAACGTGGTTTAACCACGATAAGATAAAATTAGCTCTAAGAACATGCTTATCAGTAAACTACGCTTATCTGCCCATCTAATATGGATTAGTGTTAATTAACTATAGTTTTTGTTGGCTGAATTTTTGGAGGGCATGCCATTTTTGGCATATTTTCCAATTTTGGAAAGTTAACTAGCAGTTCCTCCAGTTTTAGAGGAGAAATTGGGGAAAAAATAGCTTTGGTCATAACTCAACCAATTTTCACCCAAACAGAGCTCAGAAATAGGCATTCTAGGATAATTGGCATGCTAGGAACTCAACGGAGCAGGTTGCAGAGGTAGAAAAGGTCATCTACGTGTTTTTATGCATTTGAATATTTTTGAAGGCTAGGGCCACCAGGTGTTGGGGTCATTGCTAGAGCATCCAGAGTCCAAATTCAGCAAACAAATAGTCATTTTTGGGATATTATGATGTTTAAAACTCATTAGAATAGGTTCCAAGAGGTTTTGAAGCTTGTAACAGCAATTTGAGCACACTTGAAGCTAATACAAAGGCCCACACTATGAAGCTGGACCAAGGAGATGTAGCCCAAGAGTGGTGAACTCCTTTATCAAAATTTTGTGTGTTAAGCTCTACTATGTGTGTTTGTTGTGTTTTATATTGCTTCTATTTTGTCATTAAAAATTATGATTTTTGAAGCTTATGAAAAACTCATAATTTCACTAAGTACATCGTTTGACAATCACATGCTCATAAACAAACCTATGAGGGATAAGTAAAACAAAGCAAAGAAAAAATTGTATCTGATATGACACTAGCATAGAAATAACTAGCATTCATTTTCAGATCATCTTCAGTATTGTACTCAAAATAATAATCATCCTCAATATGTAATTCAAAAGGTAGTACAATTTCCTCTTGCTTTGGAGAAGGAATATTTTCTAAGAATTCTTTAGGATCTCGGAAATTATCTAAATGAATTTGAGAATTCAAAATTTCAATGCCATTTTTGTATCATTCAAAAACTACCTCCAGAAAGCATGTTTTAGCTTCAGGACCAAATTTGCTTGATTTCAAAATGAGAAAGACAACCTCTAGAAAATCTCCATCAAGTTGAAATTCTGATAACTGATTCCTCAATGCATTTAAATCTTCACGAGATAAAAGATCTACCACAAACCTTGCCATCTTGTTTAGCAGAAAATCTGGTCAGCATGTTGTGGAGTCGCCATGAATGCTCAAAAGTTGGGTTCTTTGAATCATTGAGTCACCAGGTGAATAATCCATCCTTCTTGTGTCTGGTCACTGTCCAGCATCAGTAATCAGATCTGAAATTTGATGTACTTTCTAAGGAAGATAAATTCTAGTCCCCAGAATGGTCACCACTATGTTATCAATATGTAATTTTGAGGCTGAAACAAAATTACAGAGGTAACATCAAACCCGCTTTGGGCCTAGGATCTAGCCCTTTTAGACCCAGAGATAGATCTCTTTGTTAGATAAAGCTTTGTTTATAGGGGCATTTTAGGCTAGATATTAGTGCATAGGGGTTTGTTTGAATATTTATGGTTGAGACAACAGAAGAGGGCCATTGGGATATGGATTCAAACAGGGGTAAACAGATTCAAATGGATGAATAACTGAAATCATGTGTAACCAGGAAAGCTATTCATGCCAATGGATCTCCACAGCTTGTGAAATGGAAAAGGAGAAGAGATTAAGACTCAATGTGAATGCAAAGTAGACTCTATCTGAATTCTACATCCAAATCTCAAAGGAAAACATAAATTACTGCTTCAAGACTAAACAGGGTGCTCGATGACAAATCCTGAACAAAATTTTCTTAGCCACAGTAAAGAGAGAAAACAGTATGTGAAACTAGAGAATGACAAATTACAGGAAAATAAGCTCTTCACCATAGATCGTAACACAAGAATATGGAAACAACAGTGTCCCTTTAGTCATCAAAAAAAAGTGTTACAACCATATGAGCCTATTACAATGTTTTTCCCCTTCCGTGCTCCCCCTAATACTGCTAATACGTGTAGTATTTAACTAAAACTTGAGTCGGTTGCTCTATCTACTGCAATGATTGTTATTAATTACATTCAAGCTAAAATTAAACAATTGTAGCCATGCAATGGCGGTGATAAGATGAATCGGACAAGCACCACCTGTGGAATTTTCTTCAGTGATATATTATTGATTGCAGAGTAAGGAAAAATTTTCTCTTGGGATCACGAAGAGGCTATGATAAAATGAATCTGACATATGGCCCTGCTCCTTCAGAAAACCGTTGCTGGATAATTAAATCTGGTGCTATGTTGGTTGATTCAGCAGATCTGATTGATGTGCTGGTTGTGTTTTCTACCTTTTTCCGTTCTTGTTGTTATATCATCATAGTTCTGTATGAATTCCCTTTTCTCGACACGACCCGTGGTGTCTATCTCCTTATTACCACGACGTTCAGCTTATTGTGCCCTTTTCTCTTTGTCAGGTCTTATCCTACCCAAGTCCTTCTGTCATGTTTATCCCTTTCTTCATAAAATAGCGTAACCAACCTCATACACCTGGATTTGAAATCCTTTAGGCTTCAGCATTGACTTGCATCGCATCCGCACCAATATCGTAAATCGCAATTTGACATTTTTAACATATAACTCCACACTTATCCTCCTAAGTTTGTGAACTTCGATATGCGATTTGGGTTCCGCACTATCGAACTTCAATTCCTTTAGATTTAAACAATGAATTACATCACATCCACTTCCATATTGCACTTCGTAAGGTTTAAATTTTATCGCACATCACAAGGTTTGGAATCGGGGAAATGAGGTAAGTGTTAAAACTTGCGAAGTGCGATGTGTGATGATGGAGGGTGATGTGGCAGGACAGATATGGGGCCCATTAATACCGCAAATTGAAAATCGCAAGTTTTGTTATGAGTAACGGGAGTTAAAGGCTAAAACTTGTGAAGTGCGAAGTGAGATGAGCAGAGGTGATGTGGCAAGGAGGTGGGCCCGTTCGCATATCGCAAATCGACATTTTTTTTATGAGCGTGGGGAGGTAAATGTTAAAGCTTGCGAAGTGAGATTTGTGATGAGAATGTAGGGGACACGGCGGGAAGGATTCCACTATATCGCATTGGTGTTGGAAGCAGAAAACTGAGATGGGAAATTGTAAAGAGTGCGAAGTTGTGCCAATGAGATCAAGAGGTAGGTGACCTGGTAGGAAGGGACCCACTATACCGCATTGGAGGTCTGGAGAAACAAAAAAAGAATGCGATGAGAACTGTTGCAAAATGCCGATGCGATAATGCAAGGAAGAGGTCCCAAGGTTTGTTGTGGTAAGGTAAGGCTTATGCAGTTTATGACATATATATATATATATATATATATATATATACATCAAGTGGCTTAAAGTGGGGGTGGAGCTGAAATGGAGGTATCGGTTCCCAATATGAAGTCCTAAAACTTTATGCATGTGGGTTTTGGGGAGTTTTATGAGATGGATAGTGCTACACAATGCATTTAGGATTAGTTTGGACTAGTTTGGACTATATTGGAAATTAAGTGAATACAACCATCCTTTACCTTGGTGCCTAGAAGTATCTTCTCAGAAATAAATGACAATCATGTAATATTATTTTCAATATACAAGATATGAAAAGAATAATCAGTCACCTTGTGATACTATAGATTATAGGATACTAACAGTGAGGAAGAAGAAGAAGAAACTTTCTTCAATATCCCATTGATAGAAGAACCAGAGGAAGAGAAATTAACTTTACAGTTAAAACCTTATATTAACTCCGAGGAATCTACAATGGCAGGAGAAGGAGAAGGAGAAATTATAAATGGTGAAAATGTAAGAATTGGAGGAGGATGAGGTAGAGGGAACAGAGGAGGAGGTGAAGAAAACAGAAGAAATAGGGAAGATGATAATTCTTTTGGATTTCCTATAATTGATGAGGATACAAATGCCACAATAAAAAATATTTCACCTTCCATTCTTCCAAATTTCCATGGATTAAAGAATGAAGATCCTAAAACCTTCTTGTTTGAATTTGATGTTTTGTGTAGATCTTATGACTACTTACAAGACTCTCAAAAACTTAAGCTATTTCCTGCAACACTTAAAGGAGAGCTATAAAATGATTCATGGGTTTAATCACACAATCTATTATGACATGGAATGATATGAAAAGTGAATTTTTACAAAGATATTTGGATTGTTGCATACCCATTAATCAGAAGGATGAAGTATTCAAGATGATGCAAAAAGAGGATGAGAACGTGGAAGATCTAATTGAAAGATTCAATTACAACATAAAAAGAGCTAGAATGGAAAACTTAGATCAAGATACTTTAAAAGCTCTCTTGTTAAAAGCCATTAGAGATTAATGGATATATATACTCGATTTGATGGGGAGGGGAGACATCTCTCAACTCACATTACCTAAAATTGGAGAATTATGCATTCATTTCTCAAGAGGAAAATCAAGAACTGGGAAAAATGCAAGAGATCCTTCTCTCTCTAGCGTGAATAAATATGCAACTGGAACAGTAAGTAGGGCAGAAATTGGAAATATTCTTGATGAATTTAAAACATATATCTTAGGGAGTCTTAGTGAACAGATAGACACCCTTAAATTACAAAACAAGAAGAAAGCCGAAATTGATGCCTTAGTTGTTTTCTGTCCTAAATGCACAAAGAAGCATGCCTTAAGAGAATGTCCTCTTGATGTAAAAGTCATAGATACTTGTGTTATTTTCTTAGAAAATCATGAAACTAAGAGTTTCCCTTCAATTCCAGGTCTTAAGGTTGTTTTTCAGGAAGAAGTAACTTCAAATATAGTAGAACCTCTTTGCTTTGTGTCTAGAAGGCCATGGCAGGGGCTGCAAAATCAAGGTTTTAACAACCAAATGTATACTTAACCCCCACCATGTTGGCAATATGATGCAATGTGTTGTCCTTGATGGCAACCTACTTGATGAAGTTGTTCTTGATGAAAACTGACTTGATGAGTTGTCTTTGATAACAAACTATTTGCTAATGATGTAACTACAGATCAGTTCAGAAGAAAGTAAGTTCCAGAGAAATAATAAATAGGATATATCACAAAGCATACGCGGGTTTGTATCAGCCAAGTCGCGCATGTACGCGGATTAGTACGTCCCAAGTCGCGTATGCCCTTTTGCGCTCCAAAATTACAATACCAAGGGGCATTACCATGGTTTTGGTACACAGTATTGAGAGTTGTATGGTTTATTTGATTCCGTCCAAGAATACCATTGGAAGTGGTGTGGTTTTGGCTCATGGTATTGGTAAAAGCTAAATCTATTTAAGGAGAAGAAGATCATAGTGCAAGGTGTGCATGAATAAGGGTTGTTGATAAAAAAAAATATCTCTAAGGAATACTTGCATGGATGAACTCTACTCTTAACTGATAGATCTGAATCTATGATGCACCCATGGATCTAAGGATGGTTCAATATCTCTAGATCTAATGATGATGAATCTCTAAGATGATCTGCAGAAGAAGAAATGGTGAAGATCTGGCGCAAATTCTGCTGAAGATAATGAAGAAATCTAGGTAAGTTTATAGATCTGATCTGTTTTGCAAAGTTTTCCATTTACATATCTATACACTAGTTTGTCTCGGCAAAAGCGCGTGTATACGTGGAATCTCTTAATGAAAAGCGCATATAGGGTTTTTTGAAGAATAAAATACACAGAAGTATACGCGGGTTGGTGTGCAGGAAAACGCGTATGTATGCAGCTTCAGTAAAGAAAAGTAGCGTATGCTATTTGAATTAATGAAAGATCAGGGTTGAGTTTGTATCCGCATATCTATTATGTAGTCTGGGTTAGTTATGATATTATGGTTACAGTGATCTCACTGTTCTGTTTGAAGTATTGGGCAAAGTATGTTTGTTGATGTTATGTAAAGGGTTGTGTTGAAGCTGTTTGATCCAGTATGAAAATTGATGAAACATGGTCTATAGTGGGTCTGAAGGTTGAAGCCTTCAATATGGAAGTAGAAGCTTTCAGCCAGTAGAAGCTGGTGTTGAATTCAGGGGGTCGAAGCTCCCTTCCAGGAGAGGCTGGTAAACGAGTTCAAGGGGTTGGAGCTCCCTTCCAGTTGCAGCTGGAGAACAAGCGAAGGTTGCAGCCTTCTGCAGGTGGGTGCCTGCGTGCTGGTATGAGTCTGCGCCAGTACAAAATTGTAATAATTTTTCTTTATAATAAATATTGAACATAGAGACGACAGCAACGGTGGTTTTCTCCTGAATTGGGTTTCCACCTTAAATACTGGTGTTCATGTGTGTTTCTTATTTGTGATGGTATATTATGTTATTACTGCACATGCTTACTTCTTACTAAACATCTGGTGAATAAATGATGCAATGATTTAAGTAAAGAATTAAAATACATAATAAGAGCTCTGAGCATACGCGAGTTTTCTTAAGGATATCTGCGTGTATACGCGAGTTTTTTTCAATAAAGTAGCATATGGGTTTTTGAGAAAGAAAAAATAAAAGTTTTATCAGTCAGCTCTAAATACTGATTCACCCCCCCCCCCCCCCTCTAAGTATTTTTCCCAACAATTGGTATCAGAGGAGGTCCTTCTGAAAAAGCTTAGCCGCTAGAAGGAAGATCAAGCAGGATGAGCAATCAAGATGGAACAACATCTATCAGGCCTCCGCTCTTTAACGGAAACAATTTAATATTATGGAAAACAAGGATGAGATCCTATCTTCAGTCTCTGGGAGCAGATGTATGGGCTATGGTTGGAGGATATCAATATCGAGCCGCAGTACCAACAGATCCGACGGAAAGAAATAATTATGAAACAAATGCAAAGGCGGTCAATGCTCTATTTGGAAGTCTAAATGAATCAGAATTTGTCAAATTCGTGCAGTTGAATACAGCAAAGGCAATATGGGACAAAATCATTCTAAGTTATGAAGGTGATGCAAAGGTAAAAAGTGCTAAACTCCAAACTCTCAGAATTCAATATGAGAATCTAAAAATGGATAATGAGGAGAGCATTGTCAATTTGTTTTTACGTCTTGATGATATTGTAAATCGTATGAGAAATCTGGGAGAAACAATAACCGAATCTACTTTGGTTGAGAAAATTTTAAGATCACTAACGGCAAAATTTAAGTCAAAAGTTTCTGCTCTTGAAGAAAAGGAGGATCTTCAAAATCTTACTGTGGTGCAACTTTATGGCATACTAACTGTGTATGAAATGAGAAGAGGAGGACCATCTAAAGTCAAAGAAGCAGTCTTTAGAGCTTCTACAAAAGGGAAAGAAGTATAAGGAACAGAAGGATCAGGATATATCTCAGAAGAAGATGACGTAAATTTTGTAAAGAAACTTAAACTTGGCACAGGACGGTTTCAAGGTAAGCTTCCTTTCAAATGTTTCGATTGTGGAAGAGTTGGTCATTATGCTGCTAAATGTCCTCATAAAGAAACACATGAAAAAGGGAAGGTAGTAGCAAGAAGGAATAAGAATTGATTTAGCACTAGAAAAAGTTACTATACTCATGAAGACAGTGATGGGTTATCTGATAGTGAGGAAGAATGTGAACAAGATCTTAAAATTCTCATGGCATTTGAAAAGGAATTTAGAGAAGAAAAGGATACTTTTATGGATGCTCTAGAGGAAAATTATTTTCTTGATGAAAAAAATCAACTCAAAATATGCTTAGAAGAAAGTAAAATAACCATAGAAACTCTGAAAAATCAGCTTGAAGAAAAGGAGAAACACTATGAAAAATTAGAATGTGAAGTAGTAAGTCTAAGAAAAGAACTTGAGAAAGTAAAGAATCTGAATCTTAGATTTGCTAAAGGATCTGAAACCTTAGATGAGATTATCAAGGTACAACGTTCTCTTCTTATAAAGACAGGTCTTGGATATATCAGAGAATCTTCTCGAGCTTCAGCACCAAATTATCTAAAAGCAGCTACAACTGGTTTACAACATTCTGCCACTCAGCAAGGGAATAAAGAATCTTTACAGGTAAAGCATGATCATCTCAATTCAAAGAACACTAACAGGAATATCTTTCAAAGAAACACCAATCAACAGGTAAATTCAAGTAGAAGATTTCATGAACGAAGAAATTTCTTCTTCAATGGACAATGTTTCTCATGTCACAATTTTGGTCATAAATTTGTTCAATGCGTTGCATATAAAACCATCATGACAAGAGAAGCAAGAAAGAAAATGGTTGATATCGGAACAAAGAAGAATACCTATAAAAAAATTTCTCCTCTTCAAAATGAAGTTGAATGTGCTTATTGTAATAACTTTGGCCATGAAGAATCTGAATGCAGGAGCAAAGTCCAGCCAAAAGAGCATTTTCCTTCAAGCTCCAAAGTGTGGAAAAAGAAGGGATTACAGGTTGAAAACTGTGGCATAGCTTTATTTGTAGAAGGTGAAGAAAATCAGTGGTACATTGATAGTGGATTCTCAAAACACATGACAGGTGACAAAAACAAACTTCTTGCATATAGTTCTATAGAAAAAGAAAAGAATGTTACATTTGGAAATGATACTCCTGCTGTCATTAAGGGAAAAGGGTCTGTTTTTCTAAAAGAAAAGGTGAAAGCTAATAATGTCATGTATGTGGATGGATTAAAGCATAACCTATTAAGTGTAAGTCAAATGTGTGATCAAGGAACGGAAGTTGTCTTTAGTTCAAAAGAATGTGTTGTACATGATCTTGATACAGGTAAAACAATTATAAAAGGAAACAGAACTCCAAGCAACCTATATGTATTGAAGAACTGCAAAGAACAATGTTACTTGAGTAAATCTTCAGAAAACTGGCTATGGCATAGAAGGTTGGGGCATCTTAGTTTCTCTCAAATTAACAAATCAAGCAGACTTAAAGTTGTTCGTGATCTTCCCAATATTACTCTACCTGAAAGTATCATATGCAAATCTTGCCAATTCGGTAAGCAAACCAGAGTGCAATTTAATGCCAAGGAAGGATCATCAAGAAAGCCTCTTGAACTCATTCATACTGACATATGTGGACCTGTGAGGAAAAAGTCACCACGTGATGAACAATACTATATCTTATTTATTGATGATTTCTCTAGAATGTGTTGGATTGGGTTGATTAAACACAAAAATGAAGCATTTGAGAAATTTCAGATCTTCAAAGCACTGGTTGAAAATGAATTAGATCTAAAAATCAAGTGTCTTAGATCTGATCAGGGAGGAGAATATACATCAGATGAATTCCTTGAATTTTTTGAACAACATGGCATAAAAAGACAGTTTACTGTAGCGGGCACTCCACAACAAAATGGTGTAGCAGAAAGAATGAATAGAACAGTTCAACAAATGGCTAGACCTATGCTTGATGATTCCAGAACACCTGACACATTTTGGGGAGAAGCAGCACATACAGCAGTAAATATTCTTAACAAGGCACATGTTCGTGTAAATAGTGATAAAACTCCATATGAACTCTGGTATGGTAATCCTCCCAATGTGAAGCATTTTAGAGTTTTTGGAAGCAAATGTTTTATAAAAAATAATGATGAAAAACTTCGCAAGTTTGAACCCAGAGCAGATGAAGGAATACTTCTTGGTTACTCCTCTAGGAGTAGAGCATATAAATGTTACAATAAAATACTTTGGAAGATTGTTGAATGTATTGATGTTGTTATTGATGAGTCTCCTGCAGCTCCAAAAGAAGAAAAACAAACAACAAATGAAGATGATGATGACATATATCCTTCTACTTCAAATAGAAATGATATGGACTGTGAACCCAATGAATAACCCGAAGATGATTTATCTGAAAAAGCTCCATCCAGATATGTTCAAAAGAATCATCCAGAATCTCAAATTTTGGGAGAAAAGGGATCAGGTGTACAAACAAGAAGGACTCTTGTGGGATCTTCTAGCTATCTGGCATTTCTATCCACTATTGAACCACATAATGTCAATCAAGCTAGAAAAGATGAGTGTTGGATTCAAGCCATGAATGAAGAACTTGATCAAATTGAAAAGAATCACACTTGGGAATTAGTACCAAGACCTCATGACAAAAATGTCATTGGAACTAAATGGATATTCAAAAACAAGTTAAATGAGAATGGGGATGTTATAAGAAATAAAGCTAGACTTGTTTGCAAGGGGTGTGCTCAACAAGAAGGTATAGACTTTGAAGAAACTTTTTCTCCTGTAGCCAGACTTGAAGCCATAAGAATGTTTCTTGCTTTTTCAAGCTTCCAACAAATCAAAGTTTATCAAATGGATGTTAAATCTGCTTTTCTCAATGGTGATCTAGAAGAAGAAGTTTATATAGAACAACCAGAAGGATTCATTTTGGGGAATGATGAAAAACTTGTTTGTAGACTTAAAAAGGCTCTATATGGTCTCAAACAAGCTCCAAGGGCATGGTACTATCGTCTTGACAAATATCTTCATCAACAAGGTTTTTCAAAGGGGTCTGTTGATAGCAACTTATACACAAAAACTGAAAATGACAAACTATTGATTGTGGTTGTATATGTTGATGATATCATTTTTGGAAGTAATGAAGAGTCTATGAGTTAGAAATTTGCTTCTGATATGCAGCAAGAATTTGAAATGTCTTTACTTGGGGAACTAACATTCTTTCTTGGCTTGCAAGTGCAACAAGCAACAGATGGCATATTCTTATCACAAGAAAAATATCTTAAGCAAATTCTAAAGAAGTATGGCATGGAAGAATGCAAACCTGTAAGTACACCAATGATAACCGGATGTAATCTCAGTTCACATGATGATTCTCCCACGGTGAATCAACCGGAATACAGATCTATGATAGGAAGTCTACTTTATCTCACTAGGACTAGACCAGACATTATGCATGCAGTTGGGATTGTTGGACGATTCCAAGCTAATCCAAAAGAGTCTCATCTTCAGGCTATCAAAAGAATATTCAAATATCTACAAGGAACTCAAGACTTTGGACTATGGTATCCAAAGAATTCTGATCTCACTCTTCATGCTTACACTGATGCAGATTGGGCTGGAAATGTTGATGATCGGAAAAGCATTAGTGGTGGTGCATTCTATATGGGGCCCCGGTTAGTATCTTAGTTCAGCAAGAAGCAAATCTCTATTTCCTTATCTACAGAAGAAGAAGAATATGTGGCTGCCGCATCATGTTGCACTCAACTTCTTTGGATGATGCAAACCTTACAAGACATTCAAATCAAATGTTCACCTCCTATCTCCATTATGTGTGATAATACAAGTGCCATCAGTATCTCAAAGAATCCTGTTATGCATTCCAAGACCAAGCACATTCCCATCAAGTATCACTTCTTACGTGAACAAGTGCTTGAACAAAAGGTGAAGTTGGAGTATGTTCCCTCCAAAGAACAAGTTGCTGATATATTTACCAAACCTTTACCCAGGGAACAGTTCGAATACCTCAGACAGAAGCTGGGAGTAGTCTCTTTCATGCAGAAGATCAGATGTACTTGAATACAGAAGATTAAATTGGATACGCGGATTTCCTGAAGGACAGTCGCGTATATACACGAGTTTATACACAGAAAACCACGTATGGGTGTTTGCAAACAAATTTTTTCTGGGTCAGCATTCTTCAGCACAAATGTGGCGCTGATTGGTATCTCTGGTGATGTTTCAGCTCTCATATTTCTATTTCATTCTCTGATGTTTGATGAAGATGCCTTGATGATTTGTTGTTGAAAGTGTTCAAGATGCATAAGCTAAGGGGGAGAATTGGTCATGTGGAAAGGATGCATTGTTGGCATTCTAATTATTTGTTGTAGTCTAATCTCATGCTTGAGATTCTTTGGTCTTGATTGTATAAGTTATTTCTATAATTTGATGAAAAGGTCATGTTGATACATATGATATTCAGTCATGTAAGGACTTCTTCAAATTTGTAAACCCACTTGGTTGGGTAGTTGAGTCAAAATGTGTAAACCCACTTGGTTGGGTACTTGAGTCACATATGTACATCCACTTGGTTGGATCATTGATGTAAGTATGAGTCCTTGGTGATAGGAAAGGTCATAGAGTCATGTACTTCATTGAAAAATATGTTTGAAGATTCAGCATGAACTCAGGGGGAGCATGGTAACTTCAGATCCGCCCTTTTCCCTTGATGTCAAAGGGGGAGAGTATCATGGTGTTTGAATAATAGTTATAATCAATGTATCTATCTGTTGTGGCACTCAAACACCATAATGTTTTCCATCAAGATCAAAGGGGGAGATTGTTGGCAATATGATGCAATGTGTTGTCCTTGATGGAAACCTACTTGATGAAGTTGTTCTTGATGAAAACTGACTTGATGAGTTGTCTTTGATAGCAACCTATTTGCTAATGATGTAACTACATATCAGTTCAGAAGAAAGTAAGTTCCATAGAAATAATAAACAGGATATATCACAAAGCATACGCGGGTTTGTATCAGCCAAGTCGCGTATGTATGCGGATTAGTACATCCCAAGTCGCGTATGCCCTTTTGCGATCCAAAATTACAATACCAAGGGGCATTACCATGGTTTTGGCACACAGTATTGAGCGTTGTATGGTTTATTTGATTCCGTCCAAGAATACCATTGGAAGTGGTGTGGTTTTGGCTCATGGTATTGGTAAAAGCTAAATCTATTTAAGGAGAAGAAGATCATAGTGCAAGGTGTGCATGAATAAGGGTTGTTGATAAAAAAAATATCTCTAAGGAATACTTGCATGGATGAACTCTGCTCTTAACTGATAGATCTGAATCTATGATGCACCCTTGGATCTAAGGATGGTTCAAAATCTCTAGATCTGATGATGATGAATCTCTAAGATGATCTATAGAAGAAGAAATGGTGAAGATATGGCGCAAATTCTGCTGAAGATAATGAAGAAATCTAGGTAAGTTTATAGATCTGATCTGTTTTGTAAAGTTTTCCATTTACAGATCTATACGCTATTTTGTCTCGGCAAAAGCGCGTGTATACGCAGGATCTCCTAATGAAAAGCACGTATAGGGTTTTCTGAAGAATAAAATACACAGAAGTATACGTGGGTTGGTGTGCAGGAAAGCGTGTATGTACGTGACTTCAGTAAAGCAAAGTAGCGTATTCTATTTGAATTAATGAAATATCAGGGTTGAGTTTGTATCTGCATATCTATTCTGCAGTTTGGGTTAGTTCTGATATTCTGGTTACAGTGATCTCACTGTTCTGTTTGAAGTCACAGATCTAGTGCTATGAAAAAGAAACATGGTTCGTAGGTTCCATGTTGAAGCCTTCAGTATGGAAGTAGAATCTTTCAGCCAATAAAAGCTGGTGTTGAATCCAGGGGGTCGAAGCTCCCTTCCAGGAGAGGCTGGTAAACAAGTTCAGGGGGTTGGAGCTCCCTTCCAGTTGTAGCTGGAGAACGAGAGAAGGTTGCAGCCTTCTGCAGGTGGGTGCCTGCGTGCTGGTATGAGTCTGTGCCAGTACAAAATTGTAAGAAGTTTTCTTTATAATAAATATTGAAGACAGAGACGACAGCAGCAGTGGTTTTCTCCCAAATTGGGTTTCCACCTTAAATACTGGTGTTCATGTGTGTTGCTTATTTGTGATGGTATATTCTGTTATTACGGCACATTCTTACTGCTTACTAAACATCTAGTGAATAAATGATGCAATGATTTAAGTAAAGAATTAAAATACATAATAAGAGCTCTGAGCATAAGCGAGTTTTCTTAAGGATATCTGCGTGTATATGTGAGTTTTGTTCAATAAAGTAGCGTATGGGTTTTTGAGAAAGAAAAAAGAAAAGTTTTATCAGTCAGCTCTAAATACTAATTCACCCCCCCCCCCCTCTTAGTATTTTTCCCAACACACCAAATAATTGGAATTCTAATTGGCAGCATCCTTGGTCCCAACCTCAACCTTGGACACAAGGAATGTAAAATCCCTATGGTAGATATTCTCAATACTACCAATTTCCTCTATCCTATCCAAACTATCCTCCCCAACAATTTTCACAACAAAATAAACAACCCCAACTCCAAAACCAAAACCACAACTTTCATTACCATTTCCACAAATACCAAACCAACTACTTGCCTAGCCATTGAGAAACCCAAATAATAAAAATTTTCAAAATGGTTACACCATAGAAGGACAACAATTTCCAACTTACATGATTACTCCACTAGATCTTAATGATGTTCAACTTAGATCTGGTAGAATATTAGAAATGAAAAATCCTTCTGTTGTTATTCAAGAACAAGATACTTTTGATGAAGAAATTTCTCTACAGTAAAATAAAAGTTATGAAGAAGGGACATATCTTCAACAGAACCAGAATTCTGAAAATGAAAAATAAGAAAAACCAATAAACTCAACTCCTATCATAGAGCAACCATCAGTATCCATTTCTAACCCTCCTTTTCCTAAAATATTACAAGTTGATAGAAGGGTAGAAAAACAAATAATGTTTCCCAATTATGATTTTCTAGATGAATTGAAAAATGTTTGTATCAAAATTCCTTTGCTACAGGCCATTAAAGAGATTATGATTCTAGCCAAAACAATAAGAGTGTTGAGAATGAAGAAACCAGGGAGAAAAACAAAAGAAATAAAAAGGATTCAGTTAGTAGGAAAAATTGTAGCCATTATGATGGGAAAAATTGCCATACAAAAATATTTAGATCCAGGAAGTCTAGTTGTAAAAGCACATATCAATGGTATTGAAATTCCAAATATAATGATTTATTTAGGAGTAGCTATAAACATCATGAACAAACAAACCATGGAACAACTCAAGCTTCCAAACCTTCTGTATACACCTACATTACTGCAACTAGCAGACAGATCAGCAATCAAGCCAGATGGTGTATTAGAATACATTTCAGTATCCTTATACTCTTGGGAATATCCAATTGATTTTATGATTTTAACCCCAAAGAACAATCTAGGAGGACATCCACTAATATTAGGAAGACCTTGGTTGGCTACAACTGATGCTTTCATTAGTTGTAGATATGGTGACATGTACATTTTTGATGGAAATTCAACAAAAAAATTCATTTTATATCCTCCGGCAAGAGCAATCACAGAGATAGAATATGAAGAAATAATTGATGATGACAATGATATACAACCTCTCTTTACTATTTCTTGTATTAGTGAAGATACGGTCAAATCTTAAATTCAATAGAAAACTTTGAATTATCTTCAGAATATGAACATGATCATTTTCAATAATAATGCAATATTGAATACTTTTCATCTAGACAGATGTCTTTATATTCTATGGAAGAATTTGCTAACTCTACAATTGAAATATTTTTGGGAAAATCTCTGAACATAAAAAATAAAAAAATAAAAATAAAAATAAAAAATAAAAAATAAAAAATAAAAAAATTGGAAAGATTAAAACAAGAAAAGTTAATCAAAACACTACAACAACATTCTTCTGCAATGCATGGGAATACACTGACATGAAAATAATTATTCGTAAGACTTGTATACATCATATCTACATTGAGGAAAATTGTAAGCCTATCAGACAACCTCAAAGAAGGATGAATCAAAGTCTTAGGGAAATTGTGAAAGAAGAATTGCAAAAATTGTTGAATGTAAACTTCATCTATACAATTTAAGACAGTCAATGGATGTCTCCCTTGGTGATTGTACCTAAAAATAATGGTAAGTGGAGGGTATGCATTGACTATCGAGAATTGAATAAGCATACTCTAAAAGATCATTTTCCATTACCTTTCGTAGATTGAGTATTGGATACATTAGAAGGGAAGAAGTATTTCTCATTCTTGGATGGTTTTAGTGGTTACAATCAGATTCAGGTAGCACCTAAAGAGTAAGATAAAACCACATTCACCTGTTCATGGGGAACCTATGCCTACCGAGTACTTCTTTTTGGTTTGTGCAATGCACTTGCAACATTCCAAAGGGAAGTATTAGGAATCTTCTCTGATTTAATACATGATTGTGTGGAAGTATATATGGATGATTTTACAGTTTATGGGGATTCATTTGAAGAAGCTTTAGAAAATTTGGAAAAGGTTATTAAAAGATGTAGAGAAACAAATATTTCATTAAGTCATGAAAAATGTTTTATAATGTTTACTGAAGGAATTGTTTTAGGACATCACATTTCGGGAGATGGAATTATAGTTTATTCATCTAAGGTTGAAGTCATCTCCAAATTATCAATTCCAAGTTGTCAAAAGGATGTTAGAAGTTTTCTAGGTTTCACATGGTATTACAGAACATTTATAGAAAAATTCACTAAAATAACATCCCCACTCTTCAAATTTCTTACCAAAGATTGTGAATTCAGTTGGAATCTTGATTTCCAATTGGAATTTTAAAATTTAAAAACAAAAATTTCTGAAGCACCCATCTTAAGAGGTCCTAATTGGAAACTACATTTTCACATTTCAACATATGCTTCAAATAGAACTCTGGGAGCTGTATTAGGACAAAAATATTTGATCCCCTATGCCATCTATTACACAAGAAAAAATTTGGCTCCTGCTGAGTTAAATTACACTGTAACTGAAAAATAATTTCTAGTTGTTGTTCATGCTATCAAAAAATTTAGAAATTAAATTACTAGCTATGAAACCTTTATTCATACAGATCATTCTGCAATTATATATTTAATCAATAAATCTGTTACTAATGGAAGAATTACAAGATGGTTATTACTCCTCCAAGAATTCAATATCACCATTCTAGACCGACCTGCAAAACAAAACATAGTTGTTGATTTCTTGTCTAGAATTCAAAATGCTAAAAATT
This sequence comes from Pinus albicaulis, assembly GCA_034641835.2. Taxonomy (NCBI): domain Eukaryota; kingdom Viridiplantae; phylum Streptophyta; class Pinopsida; order Pinales; family Pinaceae; genus Pinus; species Pinus albicaulis. Next base: position 148,856,278 of record CM076582.1, read on the forward strand.
ATACTCCAGTAGAAGATAATTTTATTGATGAATATCTATTTGCAATATCTACTAAATCTCCTTGGTTTGTATATATTGCTAATTATTTAGCTACAGGAAAGTTACCTGCATACTTGTTTCCTAGAGAGAAAAGAAAAATTATTCAAACAAGTGCATTGTACTCATGGGTTAATGATGAATTGTATAAAACAGGTCAAAATATCATCATCAGAAGGTGTGTTCAAGAACATGAAATGCCTAAGATTCTCAAGGCATGTCACGATGAACCCTGTGGTGGACACTTTACTAATAAGGGGATTGCCTATAAAATCCTTCATTTAGGATATTATTGGCCATCCATCTTTAAAGATGCCAGGGAGTATGTCAAAAGGTGTGACAGTTTTCAAAGAATGGGGAAACCTGTTCCTACAGATGAAATTCCCTTACAACCTCAAGTACTCATAGAAACATTTGAAAAATGGGCCCTGGATTTTGTTGGTCCAATCAATCCACCATCTAATAAAAAGAAATATATTCTGGTATGTACTAATTACGTCACCAAATGGGTAAAGTCTAAAACACTTTCTATAGCAAATAAAAATGTTGTAGTTCATTTTCTCTTTGAGGATATTTTCACTTGTTTTGGTGTCCCAAGAGAAATTGTGACAGATCAGGGAACCTAGTTTACATCCAAGTTGGTGCAGAAGCTTGTGGAGGATTACAACATAAAACATAGCAAATCCACTCCATATCATCCACAAGAAAATGGTCAAGTGGAGTCTACCAATAATGTGATTGAAGGAATTATCACCAAGACTTTACATCTTCATAGGAAGGATTGGGAAAATAGGCTTCATGAAGCCTTATCGGCCTACCGGACTACATGGAAGAATAAAATAGGACATACTCTCCATGAACTTGTTTATGGGAAGCAAGTCCTATTTCCTATAGAATTTCATATCAAAACCTTCAATATGACAGTCCAATTGGGGCTTGACTTATCAAAATTCCAGAAGCACAGATTGGAGCAACTTAATGAGCTTTATGAAATCAGGCAAGATGCAATTCAAAGAACCAGTTTAGTCCAGCAGCAAAGGTCCAAATGGCATGATAAATATATAAAGGAGAGAAATTTTCAAGCAGGGGATTGGGCACTTTATTTCAATTCAAATTTCAAAGAATTTCAAGGAAAGTTTCAGGCTCATTGGCTTGGGTCTTATGAGATTGAAAAAGTATTTGACAATGGAGTAGTTAGGATAAGGACAATTGATGAAGAAAAGGTACCTCTTCTTTTGAATGGACATCGATTAAAATTATATCATAAGCCAATTACAAAGGAGGAGTTTATCAAAATTTTCCAAGATAATACTGATATGAAGTTAGTGAAGAAGAATCCTTCTTCTTCCCCAACTTAGTATTCTTTTTATTTTTTTCATATCTAAAAAAAAAATAGAAAATAAATAATATATATATTATTCCAAAAAAAAAGTGTATAAGTGTGAAAACCAATCAATGATTAGCATCCTTATTCAAAAAATATAGGATGAAAGTCAGAGTTCTGACATCTTATATTTTCTATTCCATTCTAAAATTCACAAAAATCTTTATTCCCTTTCTTTTTCTAAAGCAATAAAAGTAGTTACAAAAATACTTCCATTTTGCAGCTATCATTATATTATGCAGTTGATACCAAATTCTACAACTCTATTACATTTTCTTAAAGTCTACTGAAGCAAGAATACTAAGCACAAGAAATTGAGAACTCCATTTGAAGGTCATCATGCTGAAGGATACCTGAAGAATCAACAAGGAGGAAATAGCAACAAAAGCTTAGTTCTAAATGTATGTTACATAAATTTGTTTAAATAACAAGATCAAAACATTAGCATATATAATGTAGATGATCACATGCTACTTCAATATGTCATCATTTGATTTGATTTGGACTCATATCATATCATAAATTGACCGCATCATCCTCATCATATCTCATAACGATCCATAATGAATTTTCCCATTTATGATTAAACATTCACATCCTACTTTCGTGACCCATTCATCAACGTTTCTTAAAACTCCATCAAGAATTCATTTCACTTGTGTTTTCCTACAAACCCTCGACGTCCTTAACCAGATCCACAACCCAATTCATTTCACACAGAGAAGAACAATTCTGAAGGCAAGACTCTTCACGATAGAAGACATGGGTTTGATAGTCAGATCTGAACCAGTGGGAGCTAAATTTATGGAGGGTTATCCTCAGATCAAAGAGATGTTGTAGAAGGTTAAGTGGCTCAAATTCATAGAAAATTTGATGGGTTTCATAAGGAGATCACTAAGTATTTTGCGAGGTCTTTCGACAGAACAGAGGTTGAAATAGGAGACATGAAAATTTCAGTGACCGAGGCATTCATAGCTGAAGCTACAAAGCTCCCAAGAGTTGGCGAGAGATGGTTTAAAAAAAAAAAAATCACAGTGAAGCATGGAGAGTTTTTCTCAAGAATCAAGGTATGGATAATTATGTTTACAAGAAAGGTATTCCTAGCTCAGCACTCAAAAACAAATGGAGAAATATGCTTTTAATTTTACATAATTTTATCACTTGTGAATGGATATTTGGCTACATGTTTGTCTATCATATTTGGTTGTTGAGGAACTTCTTGGAGGTTGGATAAATAAACCTTCCTTTCTTTCTACTGAATAGTTTAAAAATAATGTCCACAAATGTGCAGAAAATAATTTAGTTTATAGACAACATTATGCACCATCATGGGTTGGTAAAAATACTTCTTGAATTTAATTTGAAAAGTATAGGAGACTCTTGGGATAGTTTCCTAATCATAAACCATTTCCAAGATGAGCCAGAGAAGCTTGATGAAGACAAGACTAGAAAAATTAGAAGAAGGAATATTGATACAAGCACTGAGGACAGACCTTCACCTCCACTACAGCAAGATGAATAGGAACTCACCCTTGCAGAGTTGATGAAAATTAAGAAACAGGGTGGAGTCAAGACAAGAGGTAAAATAGACAAGAAGAGCAAGGTTACAAGTGAAGAAAACTTAAACCCTCCACAACCAAGGAGAAGCTCTAGACTCTGAAAAACCATGAAGAAGACACCATCAAAAGGAACAGAATTTGTGAACTTAGATGAGGAACCTCAAGTACCATCACCCATCAATGTCTCTCCTCCTCATAGTCCTACACATTCTCTTGTACATAATTTTGAAGGCAATCCAAGTAGAAGATCTCCAGGCATTGACCCAGCTTAGTAGGAGATATATGACTATATTGATTCATTGGATAAAATAAATGCAGAGTTGAATCCAAGTATACAATAAAAGCTTATTAGTCCACAAGAACCTCTGGTTAATACCCTCAAGAAAGAAATCTATGAGCTAGAGTTACTGAATAGGCACATTAAACAAGAGAATGAAGCTTTAAAACAACATAACCAATTGGAGAAAGTCATCAATAATAACACCATCCTACATTTGGGACTGTGGTGCAAAAAGAACATAAAGCTAAAAAGAAATAACAAATATCTGAACAGGACAGTCATCAATCTCAAGTACAAACTCCTTATGAGGAAGACCAGGATGGCAATCACCTCAAGGAAGAGCAAGAAAAGAAAACTGGATGTATTAGTAGAAGTATCTGAACAAATGCAATAGGAGAAGGAAGTTCACATTTTTGCTAATTGCATGAGGACATGCAATGGCTTCTTAGTTGGGGTATGTTGAACCTCAAAATTGTTCTTTCTTTGACAACCTTTTTCATCACTTCTCCCTACCTTTTCATAAATCCATAACTCCAATCAATGATAAATGATGTATTTCTTCTCAGAGAATTGATTTGAATGGTCTCTATTTTATATCTTGATGTTTCTTGTTATTTGAATGAATTTTGTAACTCAGCTACAGAACACATGCTATTATGTAGCTAATTGTTGTTTACGCAGCTACTTTAATGGTTTGATAGGTTCAAAGGAGTGAATGAAGGAATGAGTCACATGGGCATCTTTGGAATGATCCACACATGGATCTTGTCCTATCCACCTGTTTGAATTTGACAGAAAAAGGTGGCTATGCTCGTGGTCAAAGTTTGGTCAAAATACGTGATCCGAGAACGAAAGACTCTCAATTCGCTCTAACGTATAAATTTGAGAGTTAGCTACTTAGATTTTTCTTCTATGTTTCAGTTATAATCACCATCTGTAGGTGGAAATACCTTAAGACAGTTACATTTAAATTTGTTTAAATACCGGTCGTTTTGAAACCAGAAGATAGTATTAATTTTGTGAATGTTGTGTACGCTTTGAAACTTTGTTTTGATAATACGAAGACCATGTTTGTTTGTTCCAGATCCCTCTTGATGCGTGTATAGTTTGCTATGATTTCAACTCATTCTGTTGTAGATGGCCCCTACACATAAAGGAGGTTTCATTAGTTGTTTTTAGTTTAATTACTTTGCTTTGCAGCTGCTCCTTAGATTAAATTGTTTATTGTTTCATAGATTAAATTTATGAATGCTTTCACAAAATTAGTTTTAGAATAAGTATGTAATATTTTTCTTACCAAAGCATCTCAAGAAAGTAGTTCTTCTATTTTCCAAAATTGGATTGTGTTTGAAGCATTAGAGCATACAGTTATCTTAGTTTTCCTTTACAAGTTTTTATACTGCTTCCTAGATTAAATTATCAATTAAATGTATAATCAAATACTTTCTAAATCATATCAAGAAGCTGACTTTGTCATTCTTCCAAAATTGAAAGGTATTTGAGTACTTGGTCATACATTATTTGAGTTTCCTTTACATGTTTTTATACCGCTTTCCTAGATTAAATTCTCAATTAAATGTGTAATAAAATGATTTCTAAATCATATCAAGAAGATGACTTTGTAATTCTTCCAAAATTAAATGATATTCGAGTATTTGGTCATACAATAGTTGCCTTTTAATTTCTTTGAATTTTTTTTCCATTTAGATTAGCACTGTCATTTCAATTCTTAATCATAGGATTTATGCTTTCAATCCATGGAGTAGAGTTAGATTAAGATAGAATAGAATTATCTTTAATTTCATAAATATAAAAGTCATTAGAATAAATACTCTGTTTTTAGATCAGGTTATAACCATTTAAAGTTTGATTCATTTTTATGCAAATTAGAATAGTTAAAGAACATTTATTTTTCTTCCTTCTTTCAAAAATAGTTATTAACATTAAACTTAATTAGATTTAGTTGATCAATTTAATAGCTTTATTTCTTAAGATTAACTCTTTTAGACATAAAGAAACAAAACCCCACAAAACAATATAAAAACATACACAACAAAGTAAGAAGAAGGTTAACTAAGCATATATAGTGCACCACACTCATCAGATTACTAACCTTGGTTGATAATTTATGATAGCAATTTAAGACATTAAATTGGCTAAACAAGGTGGTTGGCATGATTTTTATGCAAGGTCAAATGTGAATAATCAAAGGTTGGTCACATATATTATTATAAACATATTCTAAGGTTTGAACTATACCATGGCACAATACATATTTCGCAACATATATTGACATATCAACTATAACCAAATTATTAATACTATGGTTGAGTCAGAGTCACGTTCAACAAAAATATGTGGTCAGGGTCAGGATCAAACCAACGACCACCCGTACCACAGTCCACTACCTTACCAACTCACCTTCCGCCATGTTCCTTACCCCAATGGAACTTAACTACTATTTCGAATTTTTTAATGCCACATATGGGGGTCTGGAGGGGGCCAGCCCCCTCCCACATGACCGCAAGCTGAAGACCGACGGCTAACATAGAAAATCAGGCAGAGTTAAAACGTGTTTAAGCTGATATTTGTTACAGTAATTCATGGTTATGTAATGTTAATCCGTCATTTGCAGATAAGTGTGGGTTAAAGCTAAATGCGCTTAACCCCACTTAACACCGTACTTATCTTAACTTAATCACATACTTATATTGGCGGTTCCTTTGGTGGACCCACCAAATTCGGCGGTCTTCCACATTTAGTGGAGTTAACTGGCGGACATCTAGATTTAGTGGAGAAAAACTAGGAAAATTTGGTTTTGTCATAACTGAGGCAATTTTCGACCAATTTTGGCTCAAGAAGAGTCATTCTTGGTAGATTTTGATGTTTTGGATCCATTACAGTAGGTTGTAGAGGCAACAGGAGACTGTAAACAACACTTTTTCATAATTGAAGCTAATACAAAGGCCCACACTATGAAGCTGAACCAAGGAGATCTAGCTCAGGAGGGGTGAACTCCTTCATCAAAAAATTGTTTATTTGTCTCTGTTATTTTTTCTTGCTATGTTTATTATGTTTTTGTTAAGTATTGATTTTTTATGATTTTAATTTCATTAAATACACTTAATCTCATCAAGTTTAATGAATTTTCACTCATAAACACTTGTATAAACCCTTATATGATAAGAAACCAAAGCACTTTCATGTTAATTCTGAAATTGATATTAGCACAGAATTAACTAACAATCCATTTCAGATCAAGTTGGTATCAGAGGTCAAGGTTGTTGAAGGTTATTTTCTTTCTTTGCTTAAGATTGTGACAGAAGGGTTTTAATAGTTGCAATTTTGTGGTGCTTACAAGTTTGAAGTTGCAAGGATGAGAAGGGAATATATTATTTGTTAGTCCTGAGATTATGAAAAGGAGAAATAGAGTTGAGAAAGCATCATATTCACCCAAATTTCCACTCAAATATGCACTTGAAGCACCTCAAGTTCCATCTCCAGCATGTGAGATTGAAGAGGTACAAATTGCATAAGAAGCCGAAGTGATTGAAGAGGTACAAGCATCAGAGGTTGAGCTTGAATCCTTAGCCATTATGTCAAGAGTTGCAGAGACTCATGGACATTTATAAGAAGAGGTTGCCAAGAGAGACTTCAAAGAGATACAAAGAATGGTTAAAATCATGTTTGATGCATTCACAATAGAAAGATCAGGAGAAGGTTCTAAGCCTCCACATGGAGAAGGATCTTCATATGGTAAGAAGGATGAAGAGAAGAGTTTGAAAGGTAGTGGAGAAAAATGACCTCCATCTCCACCATCCTCATCCTCATCATCTTCATCAGCATCTTGATCTTCGACATCCACCACAAAAACCACCCACACTCATTCAAAAATCCCAAAAGGAAAAACTCCATTACTCAAGTTGGACATCAAGTTTGAACTTCCCATGTACAATGGTGAGGTAAATGCAAAGAAGTTAGACAATTGGATCCGTCAATTGGAAGTATACTATAGAATCTGGAATCTACAAGAGGATGACATAAATATCTAATTAGCTTCATTAAGGCGAGAAGGAGTAGCACTAGTTTGGTGGGAGGAAAAGACTCAAGAGGAAATGTGAATTCATGATAAGATATCCATTTCTTGGGTTGAATTCACTTCTTCTATTAAAAGACAGTTTTATCCATTAACCTATATGCAAAAAGAAATAATGAGTTGGAAAAACTTTAGGCAACTCAAAGGCCAAATTTTTCAAGAGTACACTCAGGAGTTTAGAAACAAGGCTTTGTTGTTAGGAGTAAACTTGAATTCACAAGACACACTCTTGAAAAATATTGGGGGTTTACATTCCTACTTGAAACATGCTATCCTTATGTTTAAACCAAACAACTAGATGAGGTATGTTTGCAAGCCACGCATCTTGAAGAAAGGGGAAAGAACATTCAGGAAGAGGGTAGTAAGAAGAAGCCATTCAAGGGTAAGGGAAAAGAGAAGGGAGAAAATGGAATGGAAAGAAGAATGCAAGCATCAAGAAGTAAGGGGAGAAAAATACATACAAACATTGTTCCAAAGAGGGGCATGATGAATCCCACTATTGGAAACTACATCCCAAACTAAGGCCAAAGAAACCAAATAACAAAGGGAAACAAAAGATGATTTCCACCACACAACAAGATCTTGGGTCCAATTCAGGAGATGAGACCAAGATAATAGCCATGGTTAAAAAAGGAAAGGAATCCATAGAAAGTACTAGTTCCTAAAATAGTCACAACAACACTCCAAATGCAGACACGAGAGTATAATTGTTCTATGTTAGAGTGATTTCAAATCATACAGATATTGATGCATTTTTTGATAGTGGGTCACAAGCAAACCTGATTTCAGAAGACTTGGTCAAAAAGCTTAACCTTGAAACCATACCATATCATAAACCATACCATTTGGGTTGGAAAGTTAAGAATTATAATTTACAGGCTACAAGGAAATGCATATTTCGATTTGCTATTACTACAAACTTTGTTGATGAAGTTGAGTTAGATGTGGTTCCACTTGACATTTCGAGATTATCTTGGGAAGTCCATATTTGTATGATAAGAAAGTGGTGTTTTATCGCCATGAGAAAAATATCATTTTCTTAAGGATGGGGTGGATTATATTGTGAGAGCTCATCGCAAGAAACTAAACATTTCTTTAGTTAATGCATGGCAAATAAAGAGGCTAGTTAATGCAAGTAAAAAATTTGTGCTTCTCATGATCAAGAAAAAGGATGATGTTGACTATGAATATTTTGAAGGATGTGATGACAAATTAAAATATGATTTGTTTGATGTGGTAAGTCTATTGGAAATACTAAGAGGGGGGTAAATCAGTATTTCTTTTCAATTGTTAATTTTACCAGTTAGATCACTTATATTTAGAACACAAAATGAACAATAAGAATAAATGCTTTTATCAATTTCTTCTTTACAATAAATCAAGTACAATATATGTAGGGCTCCAACCCTAGATGAAGACACCAATCTTCAATCTCCCAGGATACAACCTGTATTTTCCAAGCACCGAATTGGACTTCCAAGGCTCCAACGTTGTCAATTATGAGGAACCAACCTCAAGGGATCCAACCCTATATCTAGTAGAGGCTCCAACCTGGTCTTTTAAGGACTCCTATCCTCTAGGGCTCCAACCCTATCTTCCAATGCACCAACCGTGTCTCTATGAGGCTCCAACCTCCTGCTTCAATTCATCAAGATATATTTGGTTATACTTCACGGCTCCTAATGTATTCTTCAATGAGCCCTTTCAATCTTCACTTAGTCTTCATTAGTCTCCACATTACGTCATCAATGACAACCTTTTCTTCTTAGAAGGTGTCACCACTGCTCTTCATCATACCCAAACACTTTCTCCAAGTTCACCTCATGATGACATTATCAATGCATCATGGTCTCCAATAATATTTCCAAGACCTTCAAGGCATCTTCAATAAGCAACCCAAGTTCTGCACCTGTTTTAAGCCTCTTCTTCAAGAATTCTCCAAGGGTGTCTTCAAAAATGCTCAAAGGTTTCATTTTTGACCTGCATAACAATTCTTTAAGACTCCAAGATACTTCTTCCAATATCTTCACTATATTAACCAAGCGATGGCTTCAATGATGCTCCAAGGTCTCCTTTATAAATCCTTAAATCAGTACAAAAGGCCACTCTGAGGTTGTCTTCAAGAGTATCCCCAAGGCAACTTCAAATCCACACAAGAATATCAAGAGATGTTAATTCCAAGATTGATTAGGACTATCCAGGCCTCTTACAAGTGCATCCAAGCTACCATAGATAGGATTCCACTGGCAGAATACCCAAGCTCTTTAACTAGTCAATACACTGAGTATTTCACATGCTTTTCTAAGCACTTCCAAGAATGCACTATTCTATAGATCAATAAGCTACAGGTCTGAACACTTATATGCTCACAATTGCATATCACAGCTAGTATGATCACATATCTACACATTAATATGTATATCACAGCTAGTATGGTCACAAGTCTTGCAATAAGCTACAGGTCTCAACAGTAGTATGATCACTCCACAATTGTATCTATTTTCGAATTCTCCACATATAGATGAGACACTCCAAAAATCTAAGATGTGATTTCCTTGTTATGGTGAAAATGGCTTAGACTGAAGGTCTGTCCTCTTACCCCAAAGTTCTGTGACAAAACAAAAGCTCTTTTTCCAAGGTCAGATGGTCTGTGTGGTGGTGTCCGAGCCACAAATTTTTTGTGACAAGTCTGAGGATGATCAAAGAGGTATGTTGCCTCTAGTCTGAGGGTCATCATAGAGGTATGCTACCTATAGTCTGAGGGTCATCACATAGGTATGCTGTTAAATTCTGAATTCTGGTTGAGAAGTCCGAGCCACTATAAGCCAATTCTGTCCTCAAAGAATTTACCCAAACAGTCCTCCTTCTAGTACTGCTTATCTGAAGTTATTTTTGAGTTTATTCCAAGATCATTTTAAATTATTGTTTATTAGTCCAAGTCATAGAACTTTCTTTGTCTTGAACAACCTGATCCGAGCCTCTTACAAAAGGTAGCAAGTCCGAGCTTGATCATGTAGCTTAGTTGCCTATAAAATAGTCCTTCTGTCTGTGATTTTTTATTCCTTGTAGCTGCTTCAAATTTCAAGGATATTTCATCCGTTTCTAACTCAATCAGAATAATTTCCTCAGTTTAGTTTTATATTCAGCCCAACCAATTACATAACAGCTTCCTCCTTTCGTCCTTAAGCTTCTCTTCTCGGTGCCTTGTATCACTGTAATTGTTGACCGAAATTTTTTTATGATTGAAATTAGGTTCTGAGGTTTTATATTTATAGTATTTTATCGAATTTGAAAGGTCACGTCTGTTTGGAGGGAGGCCAACATGAGTGTGTGAAGGTAGGTCGACTAGGATTCAAAAATTTGATATGTGATCTTAAAAATTTAATTTCTCTTAAACTATTTGGAGTTAGGGGCTGAGTGAGGGCTCGTTGGAAAGAGAAAAGATTACTCTTTAAGATGGTGAAGGAGCCAAGTTGATAGGATGCCTCTAAGGTGACAAAAAATAATTTTCTTTATGACTGTTCTAAATTTTTTCTGTATAAGGTGTTTGGGACAGAATGAGGTCATTAGGGAATTAATGTGAGGTCTCCACTTGTTATGTCTTTAATAATCATATGTCATCAAGTGATCTCCAATTATTTCATTGTCCATGTTATCACCATATATTTCATCATGTGTGCCATAAATGTCACCATTGCATCAAGATAGTGCAGTGATATGTACGGGCTAGGTCATCACAAGGAGAGCTTCTTCATCAAGAGTCACTATGACCATCATTAATAGCTTGACATCTTCATTGATAGTATCCTAGTCAACCAAGAGTCATGGCATCATTATCTGGAACTAGGCATCTCAAGAATATTTGAAATCTCAGTCAATGCCACATTGACATCAATGAAAACCTTGATTAACAATCTCCCCATTTGTCATTGATGGAAATATTCTTGCCCTTCTAATTTCTCTCCCCCTTTGACATCAATGGAAAATGGGGTGCCCAAATACTCCCCCTGTCAAGCTGCTTCTTTTCTTCATGATTTGTAGTCCTTCATAGGTATGTTACTCCCCCTTCCATGGTGGTCTTTCTTATGGAAATATGTTCCATAATAGATGTGTTTGTATTTCTTCTTGTGATGTACCATCTCCCCCTTTCTGCACAAATTCCTTTAGCTCATGAAGGATTTCTCACCTTGTGTGATCAAGTAGAAGGCATCATCATAATATCATGTTTTTATTCAATGGAGTTACTTCCGAGAGATGATTTATCAAGATTTTCCATGTGTATCTCATCAAGGATTTCATAGGGCCCACTCACGAATCACTTTCTACAAGAATAATAAAGAATCACAAACTCCCCCTAACTATATGCATGGTCTCTTTTTGGCAGGGTTTCATCATCAAATACTTGGACTATCAAGGATAACTTCATCTAGTCAACAACATGTGTTGTTCGCTAGATTTTTCAAGAGACTTCCGGATTCAACTTGTTTCCTTCTCCATACTTGTGTAGCCTTCTTCTTTGGCATGGTTCTAGCTTGTGCAGGGGCCCAAGTCAAGTTACAATCGCGTGCCATATGTCTAATGTTATGGCAATTGAAGCACTCTATTTTGTTCATGAATAAGAAATCATGACTTCTTCTTAAAAAATTGCTTCGAGATTGACGGGGACCATTATGTTTGTCTTTGTGATATGCCCTACAGTCTTTTGCCATGTGCCCAAAGTTTGCACAAGAATATCAATAAGCAGGAAATATACTTTGGTACCTCGGAGATGGAGTTTTCCTTGATGTACTTTTGAAGTATTTTTTCCTTGGGATTCTTTGATGATATTCATTTCCTTTTGTATTCTTGACACCATCTGAAAGTCTCCTTGGAATATAATTTCTTCCGTTGTTGTCTTGATTCTTCTCCTTTCCCTTGCTGGAACTGGGAACATCAACATTTATTTCTAGGTTCCTCACATCTTTGTTGTTTGAAGCAATATCATTCTTGCTTGAGGATTCACCTGCATAGCCAAAATCGTATTTATCAAGGGGAGACATTTGATGAGTTAGGATGTCATATAGGGTTTGAGAGCTTTTCAAGTTCTTATTCAGCAAAGCAACTTCCTTTTTACGAAAGACAATTTCTCCTTTCATCTTTTCACAATATTCATCTTTCATAACTAGCTGCTTCTTCATTTCTTCCATCATCCTTGTTGCTTCATGTGATTCGATTTTAAGGGAGATGATATTTGATTTCATTATGAAGACTTCTTCATTCTCCTTTGCTAGACTGCTCTCCATTTCTTCTTTTATTCTTGTAGCTTCACATGTTTCGGCCTTGAGAAGATTGATGTCTGATTTTAGTTTCAAGATTTCTTCATTATTTTCTTCTATTTGGCATATCATGGTGTTTCTCTCCTTTTCTGCTTCATTAAATTGTCCTTATATGAATGCCAAAGTTTCCATCACCTTCTCGGCTCCTTGCGCTTGTTTCCTTGCTTCTTCTAGTTGAGATCTAAGAGAGGAGACCTCTTCCTTGTATTGACTAGTCTCTGCTCAAGATTGTTCAAGCTCTTAAGTCTTTGTTCAAGGTGGCTTGACAAATTTTCTTCCCTTTTATTTTCCTTATCCAATCGATTTTTCATAGATATGACTTCTTCATGATGCTTTCTTTTGTTTAGATGAAATTCCTCTTTAATTTTGGCGAGCTCCTCATCTCTTTCTTTTACTTGAAGCTTAACAAAGTAAACTTCCTTCCTTGTCTTGTCTTGGTTACTATCTTGCGCTTTCTTCTTAAGTTCCTCATTTTCCTTTTTCAAACCGTTAATCTCTTCCATGGAAGCCATATGTTATTCAGGAGATATTCTTCAAAGTCTTCTTTGTTCTCTTCATCTTCTAGGTCTTCTTTAGCCTTGTTGTCATCTCTCTTATCTTCACCTTCCTTGATGGATTCTGGATTTCTTTCTTGTTTTCCATCATCTTCTTGACTGGAGATCATTTTCAACACTCCTTTTGAGTGAAGATCATGAATTTTGTCCCATTTGACTTTTGCTGACGAACATTTTTCAAAATTTTCCTTCACAGAATTTGGTAACCCATTCAAAATTGCCTTCATTGCTCTTGTATTGTACTCCTTGGATTCTTCGTCCACCGTGTCATTAGTAATCACTGATTTCCAAACTTTAATTCCTCGAGTCTTCAATAAATTCCTCATTCTTTCCACCCATATATCAAAATTTCCATTGAACAATGGAGCCTTCACAAATTGATTTACTTCAATTTCAATGTTTGAGGAAGACACATCTTTAGGAGGATTGGAGACTTTCTTCCTTGGCTTTGCCATCTATGTTCTAATGATCAAACTTCAAGCTGTTAGGCTTTGAGTGAAGGTACTGGCTCTGAAACCAATTGTTGGAAATACTAAGAGGGGGGTGAATCAATGTTTCTTTTCAATTGTTAATTTTACCGGTTAGATCACTTATACTTAGAACACAAAATGAACAATAAGAATAAATGCTTTTATTAATTTCTTCTTTACAATCAATCAAGTACAATATATGTAGGGCTCCAACCCTAGATGAAGACACCAATCTTAAATCTCTCAGACTCCAACCTGTATTTTCCAAGCACCGACTTGGACTTCCAAGGCTCCAACCTTGTCAATTTTGAGGCACCAACCTCAAGGGCTCCAACCCTATATCTGGTACAGGCTCCAACCTAGTCTTTTGAGGACACCTATCCTCTAGGGCTCCAACCCTATCTTCCAAGGCACTAACCTTGTCCCTATGAGGCTCCAACCTCCTGCTTCAATTCGTCAAGATATATTTGGTTATACTTCACGGTTCCCAATGTCTTCTTCAACGAGCCCTTTCAATCTTCACTTAGTCTTCATTGTAGTCTCCACATTACGTCATCAATGACAACCTTTTCTTCTTAGAAGGTGTCACCATTTCTCTTCATCATACCCAAACACTTTCTCCAAGGTCACCTCATGGTGACATTAGCAATGCAGCATGGTCTCCAATAATATTTCCAAGACTTTTAAGGTGTCTTCAACAAGCAACCCAAGTTCTGCACTTGTTTTAAACCTCTTCTTCAAGAATCCTCCAAGGGTGTCTTCAAAAATGCTCAAAGGTTTCCTTTTTTACCTACATAAAAATTATTTAAGACTCCAAGATACTTCTTCCAAGATCTTAACTATATTAACCAAGCGATGGCTTCAATGATGCTCCAAGGTCTCCTTTATAGATCCTTAAATCATTACAAAAGGCCACTCTGAGGTTGTCTTCAAGAGTATCCCCAAGGCAACTTCAAATCCACACAATCATGTCAAGAGATGTTAATTCCAAGCTTGATTAGGACTATCCGGGCCTCTTACAAGTGCGTCCAAGCTACCACAGATAGGCTTCCACCAGCGGACTACCCAAGCTCTTTAACTAGTCAATACATTGAGTATTTCACAAGCTTATCTAAGCACTCCCAAGAATGCACTATTTTGTAGATCAATAAGCTATAGGTCTGAACACTTATATGCTGACAAGTGTATAGCACAGCTAGTATGATCGTAGGTCTCCACAGTACTATGTATATCACAGCTAGTATGGTCACAAGCCTTGTAATAAGCTACAAGTCTCCACAGTAGTATGATCACTCCACAGTTGTATCTATTTCTGAGTTCTCCACATGTAGATGAGACACTCCAAAAATCTGAGATGTGAGTTCCTTGTGATGGTGAAAATGGCTTAGACTAAAGGTATATCCTCTTAACCCGAAGTTTTGTGACGAAACAAAAGCTCTTTTTCCAAGGTAAGATAGTCTGTGTGGTGGTGTCCAAGCCACAATTTTTTTGTGACAAGTATGAGGGTGATCAAAGAGGTATGATGACTGTAGTCCGAGGGTCATCACAGAGGTAAGCTACCTGTAGTCTGAGGGTCATCACATAGGTATGTTGTTACAAACCCGAGATATAGTGGCACGGTTTCAAATAGGATCTGTGGTAAAGTCCGAATTTTGGTTGAGAAGTCCGAGCAACTATAAGCCAATTCTGTCCTCAAAGAATTTACCCAAACAGTCCTCCTTCCAGTACTGCTTATACGAAGTTATTGTTGAGGTTATTCCAAGCTCATTTTAAATGATTTTTTATTATTCCAAGTCATATAACTTTTTGAGTCTTGAACTGCCTGATCCGAGCCTCTTACAAAAGGCAGCGAGTCCAAGCTTGATCATGTAGCTTAGCTGCCTGTAAAATAGTCCTTTTGTCTGCGATTTTTTATTCCTTGTAGCTTTTTCAAATGTCAAGGAGATTTCATCATTTTCTAACTCAATCAGAAGAATTTTCTCGGTTTAGTTTTATCTTCAGCCCAACCAATTACATAACAGCTTCCTCCTTTCGTCCTTAAGCTTCTCTTCTCGGTGCCTTGTATCACTGTAATTGTTGACCGAATTTTTTTATGATTGAAATGAGGTTCTGAGATTTTATATTTATAGTATTTTATCAAATTTGAAAGGTCACGTCTATTTGGAGGGAGGCCGACATGAGTGTGTGAAGGTAGGTCGGCTAGGATTCAAAAATTTGATATGTGATCTTAAAAAGTAACTTCTCTTAAACTATTTGGAGTTAGGGGATGAGTGAGCGCTCGTTGGAAAGAGGAAAGATTACTCCTTAATATGGTGAAGGAGCCAAGTTGATAGGATGCCTCTAAGGTGACAAAAAATAATTTTATTTATGAATATTCTGAATTTTTTCTGTATAAGGTGTTTGGGACATAATGAGGGAATTAGGGAATTAATGTGAGGTCTCCACTTGTTATGTCGTTAATCATCATATGTCATCAAGTGATCTCCAATTATTTCATTGTCCATTTTATCACCATATATTTCATCATGTGTTCCATAAATGTCACCATGTCATCAAGATAGTGCAGTGATATGTACGGGCTAGGTCATCACAAGGAGAGATTCTTCATCAAGAGTCACTATGAACATCATTAATAGCTTGAAATCTTCATTGATAGTATCCTAGTCAACCAAGAGTCATGGCATCATCATCTGGAACCAGAAATCTCAAGAATATTTGACATCTCGGTCAATGCCACATTGACATCAATGACAACCTTGATTAGATGAAGTATGTTTGCAAGCCACGCATCTTGAAGAAAGGGGAAAGAACATTCAGGAAGAGGGTAGTAAGAAGAATCCATTCAATGGTAAGGGAAAAGAGAAGGGAGGAAAATGGAATAGAAAGAAGAATGAAAGCATCAAGAAAGAAGGGGAGAAAACTACATACAAACATTGTTCCAAATAGGTGCATGATGAATCCCATTGTTGGAAACTACATCTCGAACTAAGGCCAAAAAAACCAAATAACAAAGGGAAACAAAAGATGACTGCCACGACACAACATGATCTTGGGTCTGATTCAGGAGATGAGACCAAGATAATAGCCATGGTTAAAAAAGGAAAGGAATCCATAGAAAGTACTAGTTCCTCAAATAGTCACAACAACACTCCAAATGTAGACACAAGAGTAGAATTGTTCCATGTTAGAGTGATTTCAAATCATACAAATATTGATGCATTGTTTGATAGTGGGTCACAAGAAAGCCTAATTTCATAAGACTTAGTCAAAAAGCTTAACCTTGAAACCGTACCACATCATAAACCATACCCTTTGGGTTGGATAGTTAAGAATTCTAATTTACAGGCTACAAGGAAATGCATATTTAGATTTTCTATTACTACAAACTTTGTTGATGAAGTTGAGTTAGATGTGGTTCCACTTGACATTTCTAGGATTATCTTGGGAAGTCCATATTTGTATGATAGGAAAGTGGTGTTTTATCACCATGAGAACAAATATCATTTTCTTAAGGATGGGATGGATTATGTTGTGAGAGCTCATTGCAAGAAACTGAACATTTCTTTAGTTAATGCATGGAAAATTAAGAGGCTAGTTAATGCAAGTAAACATTTTGTGCTTCTCATGATCAAGAAAAAGGATGATATTGACTATTAATCTTTTGAAGGATGTGATGACAAACTAAAATCTGATTTTTTTGATGTGGTAAGTCAGCATGACGAGATGTTTCAAGAACCAAGTGGGTTACCTCCCAAGAGGGAAATTCAGCATGTCAAGATTCAGTTGCAGCAGGATGTTCCATTTCCAAACATTTGTATGTATCGCATGTCAATTATGGAGAGTTTGGAAATCAAGAAGAAAATTCAAGAATTTCTGAACAAAGGTATCATACGCCCATCTACTTCTCCATGTGGTTCACCAATTTTTTTGGTACCAAAGAAGGACGGGACTTGGCGCATGTGCATAGATTTTCGTGCGCTAAATAAAATCACGGTAAAGAATTTCTACCCACTCCCATGCATTGATGATTTGCTAGATCAGTTGAAGTATGAAATATATTTCACTAAGTTAGACTTTCGAAGTGGTTATCATCAAGTAAGAATAGCTGAAGAGGACATTTGGAAAACTACTTTCAAAACTAGACAAGAATTGTTTGAGTGGTTAGTTATGTTAGAATTTACCGTAGAAAATAATAAACAATTTTACTGAGAGAAATAAACATAAAGAACCCAGCAACAAATCATAAACATTAACACAAATATTTAACCGAGAAAACCCCAAACTCCAGGGAAAAACCCAACCAATGAAATTTCATTAAACATTGGCCAAAACCTTGGCCAATCCAGCCAAGTGAGCCTTCACCGCTCACTTCGAGGCCTACATTACAATGAAGTATTCCCAGCCTTTTATAGGCTCCATTACATGCAATACCATGGGCCAAAACCATGGGTGCACAAAACCATGTGCCCCAAAACCACTACTATTTACCCTAGTCAACATTGACTCTACCCCGAGTCATGTTTCCCTAACAATTCCCCCCTTAAACTTGACTTGGGGATTATTGACTAAATCCAACCAATCCTGCTAAGTGAGACAACCCCGCTCACTCTAGCTCTTCCCCCCTCAAATTTTTGCCCAGGGTAATTGTAAACTTGACATCCCCCCTATCACCTAGGTCTAACCCAGAATTTACCAATGATTATCCAAGGGTACGCATGCCATACCAGGTCTTACAGCAGTATGCCCATTTACATGCAAAAAACACTATTTCATTGTTACTATTCTTTGTATGACCATTCTCTACATTCATGATGTCCTCTCCAAAGAGGACATCATGCATGAATTTGTGCCCAATTCTCTTTATCTATTACACGCATTCCTATCCTTGTGAGCCACTTACTCTTCATGTATTTTAACATTCCATTTTTGCCTCTAGGTAAAATAAAAACTTATTCATGTGGAAAGCCACGATACCAGTTGATGTCCTGCATCATCTTATCAATAGTTGTTATAATTTTCTCCACTCATTCACACGTAGGTGCACTGCCCGAGACATCCTGACGCCTTGTATGGCCTTCTGCACAACTCATACACCAATAATGATCCCTACCTTGATTTGAACATGCACCAACTATGTGGGCCCTTCACACTAGTAGTCTACATGCAGCCACCATTCCGTCACAACCATAAAAAAATCCTTGTTCATTTCTCCTGTAGTGCCTGCAGAGAGATCACACAAAGTTTTTCAAACAACTATGGTTGCTCCTTTTCTTGTCTTTCTTTCCGGAAGCAGATCTCATGACCTGCCTACCTCGAAAGCACAACCACTTTGGAACTATGAACATCAAAGTCGACTCGAGGACTATCTTGTTGGTTACTCAACCCTACGATCTACTGCGTCTTCTCATGAGCATGTCATCATCACATCAACACATTTTCTGTCCATAAATGCTCTTTTTCCGCTGCAAAAAATCTCCACATGCAACCCGCGTAACCCGTCTAATGTGTTGCACTTCTCGTGAGCATTTATCACATACAAGTCGTGTGTTGGGCGGCACCATTAATGGATAAGGTTGGGTGTCTAGTGCCCGACCTAGAGTACTTAAAACCATGTTATCCGCAGATCCCATAACTCTCGACAATCCTGCATTGTCATTTCATCTTCCTACAGTCTCGCGCCTTACAGTCACACTATGCAAGGCCTGTGTGTTGGTAGACACCGTTACTGGATCATCAATAAAACTGGTGCCTAGTATGAAATGCATATCCCGTTCAATCAACTCATCCCTACGTGCCATCACATCGTACTGTCTACCGACGGCCTCCATTGAATTCATCCTGAAGTCGTTTAAAGGGCGAACAATCCATGCAGATGAATTTTTTTGAATCAGAACAATCATCTTCGTCTCCATTGTCCTTGGGAACACAATCACAGTGCACGCGACGCCGACATTTACAACAAGAAAGGGCAATAACTGAAAAACCCTTATCGTCCGATATTTTGTGAAAACAACAATAACAGATACCACCATAATTGAGCAAGAAATTACATGAATTACAAACAGACACAAACCTTTTGCTGTTTTTCACGCTCTCTAGAGAAGGGACCCCAGTGGCACCGCAGCTGATACAGCCGGGAGAGTTCGCTTCCTCGTTTGCCTTCTCCTGGTTCCCGTTCTCTGAATCCTTTTCAAAATTAGAAAAAAACCATCTGTTCTTCTTCAGCCCTGTGAGTAGCCTCTTGCGAAGACGCAAAGAAGCACCAAAATTCGATCTCCTGGTTTCCATCTCTACCAGGATACAGCACAATATTTAACGAAAAAAACCATTTTCAACCCACTCTCATTAGAGAGTCCACAAAGGCGTCTTTCTGAAGCCAAAACCTGAACCATGGCTCTGATACCAGTTGTTAGAATTTACCGCAGGAATAATAAACAATTTTACTGAGAGAAATAAACATAAAGAACCTAGCAACAAATCATAAAAATTAACACAAATATTTAACCGGGAAAACCCCAAACTCCAGGGAAAAACCCAACCAATGAAATTTCATTAAACATTGGCCAAAACCCTAGCCAATCCGGCCAAGTGAGCCTTCACCGCTCACCTCCAAGCCTACATTACAATGAAGTATTCCCAGCCTTTTATAGGCTCCATTACATGCAATACCATGGGCCAAAACCATGGGTTCACAAAACCATGTGCCCCAAAACCACTACTATTTACCCTAGTCAACATTGACTCTACCCCGAGTCATGTTTACCTAACAAGTTATGAAATTTGGTCTAACAAATGCTCCAGCTACTTTCATGAGAGTCATGAATGATGTACTTAGACTATTTCTAGATGACTTCGGCATTATTTACTTAGATGACATACTTATATCCATAAAATCAAGAGAATAACATGTCATGCATGTGAACAAGGTACTTGATGTCTTGAAAAAAGAGCAATTATTTTTAAAGATGTCGAAGTGAAAGTTTAGCAAGACTTCTTTGATGTATTTGGGACACATTGTTGGAGGAGGTGAGTTGAAGATAGACCCTTCCAAAGTAGAGGTAATTCTTAATTTTCCCAAGCCAAATACAATTATAGAGGTAAGAAGCTTTCTTGGGGTAGCACATTATTGGAGGAAATTCATTGCTAATATTTTTTCCATTGCAGCTCATTTACATGCATTAACAAGTGTTAAGAAAGTATTCCATTGGGAAAAAAGAATTCGATGCTTTAAAGAAAAAGGTAGGTTCAACACTATTATTAGCACTTCCAGATCTTAGACAGCCATTTGAGATCCAAACAGATGCAAGTGATTATGTTATGGGAGCAGTGCTCATGCAGCATGGTAAGCCTATTTCATTTCATTCTGAAATTTTTAATGGAGCTGTGACTAATTATCCCACCTATGAAAAAGATTTGTATGCATTGGTACAAAGTGTAAAGAAATGGAAGCATTATTTGATGGGAAAAGGGACCATTATCCATACCGACGATCAGCCATTGCAGTACTTACAATCACAATCAAAGTTTCAGCAATCAAGAAATTTCAGATGGATGGGATTTTTACAAAAATTTCATTTGGTTATCAGGTATAAAAAGGGAATTTACAATAAGGCAGTTGATATGCTCTCTAGGCCTATTGTAAATTCATCTATTATACTCAAGAAAAATTCAATTATGCATGAAAGGTACATTGAAAAATATGCATATGATAGTGATTTTCAATATGTGTATGAAATCTTGAGTCAAGGAAACCAAAATGAAGAGTTATATTATCATGTACATAACATTTTGTTGTATCACTTGGGCAAGTTATGTATACCACAGGGAGAAAGAAACAGTATCATAAGGGAGGTGTACGCATCATTGATTGCTGGACATTTCGGTGTAGGCAAGACAGTTGCGAATCTCCAAAGGTATTGTTATTGGCCACACATGATTGATAGTGTATCTCATTTTATTAGAGGATTTTCTTTATGTGCAATAAGTAAGCCTACAAATAGGAAATTTGGATTATACACTCCACTTCCAGTTCCTTCACATCCTTGGTAAAGTATCTTAATGGATTTTGTAGGTTGTCTTCCTATGTCAAGGAAAGGTCATGATTACTTGTATGTTGTGGTATATAGGTTCAAAAAAATGTGTATTTTGATACCATGTAAGAAAAAAATTACAGCTGAACAAACCGCTAATATTTTCTTTCAAAATGTATGGGTTCATTTTGGTCGTCCTACTTCTATTGTAAGTTATTGGGGTTCCTGATTTGTTGGGAATTTTTGGTCAAAATTATGGGACATGATGGACACAAAGTTGAAGAAGAGTCAAAAATTTCATCCACAAATAGATGGTCAAACCGAGGTGGTAAACATGACATTTATTCATCTTCTTAGAGGTTATTGCAGCAAGCATCCCAAGATGTGGGGTGAACAGTTGCATTAGATTCAACATGCATACAACAGGGAAAATCATTCTTCCATAAACACATCACCATTTGAGGCATGTTATGGTTACTTTCCAAGATCGCCTTTATACTTCATCTTTGAGAAATATTTCACTGTATATGGTCATAGTGACATAGATAAGGCAAGGAATTTCATTAAGAAAATTTAGTTGATACATCACACAGTGCAAGAGAAACTTGAAAAGAGTCAAAGAAACTACAAGGCAAGGCATGACAAACACTATGTTGATCAAAAATTCCATGTTGGAGATAAATTTTGGTTTTATATAACCAAAGAAATATTGCAAGGGGAAGGTAAAAAGCTCAATCCAATCCATTATGGTCCATTTAAAATACTGGAAAATATTGGTACTAACGCATTTAAGCCAGATTTTCCTCCTTATATGCAAATATATTTTGTCGGTAATGTTGATAATTTGAGATTGTTTGAGCCTCCTTTGATTGATGATCAAGGAGAGCGTGTTCAGCTGCCATCAATAGATGATTTCTTGCCAGAATATCTTGATGTACTTCAGCAATATCTCATACTTGATAGAACAATCAGAACTTCAAGAAGAGGGAATATTGAATACCTTAGAGTGGGACTCAAGGGAGAAAATCCTTCAAAGGCCAAATGGATGGAGAGTGAAAGGGTGAGGGAGTTGTACCCTCACCTGCTAAACAATTGATAGTATCTTTTGGGGTCCAAAAGGCTTCTAGTGGGGAGGAATTATTAGGAGCTCTGTATTTAGCTAAAAAATGAAAGTGCCCATAAATGCTTCAGACATGAACAAATGGATAGATCTCGTCACCAAGATTCCAACACAACTTGTTTCATCAAAATTCGAGTTTGTATGAGTGAGTTATGGTCTTCTGTTCATTTTCCCAAACAAGTAAAAGTTGTGCAGAACAATGATAGACTAATGAATTGGTTGTCCAGTTAGAACCTAAGGAATATTCATGGAATATTCTCCAGTTTGCAGTCATTGACACTGTGACAAGTTTCATCACCAGATTCGCCAATGTTGCTTGGGGAAGTTGAATTTGTCTCCTATTCCTAAGTTTGGAATTATTATTATGGTGGAATTTATAGGCCAATGGGGAAGGGCCACATGGCGCAACAGGAGGCTACCACGTGCCCGCCCCCCCCCCATGGCAAGGTGGTTGGCATGATTTTTATGCAGGGTCGAATGTGAATAATCAAAGGTTGGTCGCATATATTATTACAAACCTATTCTCAGGTTTGAACTATATCATGGCACAATGCATATTTCGCAAAATATATCAACATATCAATTATAACCAAAGTATTAATACTATGGTCGAGACAGAGTAATGTTCAACAAAGATATGTGGTTGGGGTCGGGGTCGAACCCACGACCACCCGCACCACAGTCCACCGCCTTACCAACTCACCTTCCGCCATGTTCCTTACCCCAATGGAACTTCACCGCTATTTCAACTTTGTCAACGCCACATATGGGAATCTGGAGGGGGCCAACCCCCTCCCATACGACCATAAGCTGAAGACCTATGGCTAACACAGAAAATCTGGTGGAGTTAAAACATGTTTAAGTTGAGATTTATTACGGTAATTCGTGGTTATGGAATGTTAATCTGTCATTTGCAGATAAGTGTGGGTTAGCGCTAAATGCACTTAACCCCACTTAACACCATAATTATCTTAACTTAATCACTTACTTATCTTGGTGGCACTTTTGGTGGACCCGCCAGATTGGGTGGACTTCAACATTTAGTAGAGTTAATTGGCAGACATCCAGATTTAGTGGAGAAAAACTAGGAAAATTTGGTTTTGCCATAACTGAGGAAATTTTCAACCAATTTTGGCTCAGGAAGAGTCATTATTGGTAGATTTTAATGTTTTGGAGCCATTAGAGAAGGTTTTAGAGGCTGCATGAGACTGTAAAAAATACTTTTTCCCAATTTAATCTAATACAAAGGTCCACACTATGAAGTTGGACCAAGTAGATGTAGCCCAGGAGGGGTGAACTCCTTCATCAAAAACTTGTGTATTCGTCTTTTTTATTTGTTCTTGTTGTTTTTTATTAGCATTGCATTTCCATGCTTTTAAGTTCATGAAATACACTTAATCTCATCAATTTTAATGAATTGTCACTCATACACACTTGTATAAACCCTTGTATGATAATTAAACCAAAGCACTTTCATGTTAATTCTGAAACTAATATTAGCACAGCATTAACTAACAATCAATTTCAGATCAGCAAGCCTCTTTCATCATGCTCTAGTCAAAGTAATAGTCCTCCATCAGCTGACACAGATCAACACGTCTTGGGAATCTTTCTTGGAGGCAGTTTTTGTCTTACCTGTCTCCAATCAGTCAAAGAGTCAAAGCTCTCCTTCATCATCATCAAGACCATAGGGAGCTAAAACATCAAGCATGCCATTAGTGAAAAAAACTCGACCTAGAACATATATTTCAAGGACAGACAAGAAAGGTAAGAAGCTAGTATTTGTTCCTAAAGTAGAAGAGGAGATGCTTAGGTCTAAGCCTATAAATAGGTCTGAAGCAAAAAGACTATCTAAGGAGGTTGTTACTGAAGAAGAAGTGCAGAATGAAACCATGAGAGAAGAACCACCTCTAAGCAGGCATGATTCACCATCGTACAATGAAGAAGAGTTACCTCCATAATTTGAGATGGCTTACCTAGTAGAAAATTATACAAACAAGGTAGCATATGACATCATCAAGGAGAAATAGGCACAGATTAGAGAGCTGGAGGATGACCTATCCAAAGCCAATTTCATGGTGGCTTTCTTACAACAGGAGAATGTACAGTTGTGACAGAATCTAATGCAGTAAATAAAGTCACGATAATACCCTACGTTAGCAAGTAAAACATGTATTTTTGCAGGAAAGGACAAAGGTAAATCCATCATTGATGTATAACATATGGAAGATAAGAACATTCAAACATAGCCTAAGAGACCTAAAACTAGAGAAATAGCTAGGAAGGAACATAATGTAGAAGCTCCTTCTCCTCCTCAAGCTCAAGATACTATATTTGACTCCATAAGTGATGAGATTGAGAAAAACAAGGAGTATTGGCTTGAAAAAGTGAATTAAAACTTGGAGAAGCTACTAGAAAAATCAAAGAGGGATACCACCATGCAAAGAAATATGGCAAGGCACTATTATGCTAGGATCATGATTTGCAAAGTTAGGGTGAAAAATATGAAAAAGAATCTCAAAATAACCCTAAGGAGACTCAAAATTAAGAAAATCCTAGACCTATTGGCTGATGCATCACTAGTGGTATGAAGTCGAAACAGAAATCAAAGAAAAAGGAGACACAATTTTGAAATTTTGAAGTTTTTGTGCACACAGGAAAAAGCATCCTACATAAACACAACTAGTTGTTGTGCTTTTTCTCATAGGGTCCAAATCCAAAATTTCAAGCATGGTTGGATAGCTAATGACATAAGGATATCAGAAAATCACTTAAGGATGTTTTTAGAGTCATGGTTTTGAAGAGAATAATCAAATAGTGCCTTTTTTACAGCTTTATGCCACCTTTTCAGAAATTCGTCGCGTTTCTGGACACTTGGTTTTCAAATCAATTTTGAGGGAGATAAAATCATGATTTTGGATGAGTTAATGGTCCTAGGGTAAATTATACATACTAATCTTTCTTCACCAGCCTTCAGCAACATTCAGAACCTCTTCCAAGTCATCAAAAAATCAAGCCAAAGTTGTTGCACTTCTGCTAAGGACATTTGCTCCATTTATGAGAAAGTTGTTGCGTTTCTATGTTTGGATATTTTTCCTTACACGTGGAGGTAAAAAGTAAAACTTTGTTGATGTAAATAAACTCACAAGTTTATTTGATGTTAATGGGCTTATTAATGATTATCATTGTAAAGAATATTGTGATCAATTCTTTGAGAGATAATATCAATTAGTTAGTAAAAAAAGGGAAAGTTGTTTCTAACTTTCCTATTATTTGGAAACGAGTAATTAGGTTCATGACTTAGTTGCTATGGATCAATATTTGACCCCTTAGAGGTGGAATCTTGTTTTTCCTCTATATGTACTCAAAAACAAGTCAAATATAATGTTGGATACTTGAATTTCATACTTTTTTGGAACTAGTGTACTTGACTCTTTACAGAAATAATATACAGGCAGTTGCAGCTATTTTTATGGGATTCATGTGTTGTGGTCAGTGGCATTGTTTTATCCAATGTTTCTTATGCATTTTATTATTAAAGGTTTCTTTAAACCATTTACATTTCTCCTTGAGTTAATCTCCTAGGTTTTAAATAGATTTCATTACCTATAATGCTCTGTTTTGTTTGATATTATCATATGTTTTTTAATCCTCTAACAAGTGAATTAATGCATGTATGTTCACTTAGTTTCTTTATCTGATTTCCCCATCACCACATTACAATAACAAATCAATTTTTGTCACTGATTATACCTACCTTACCTCATTCTATGTTTGCAACTGATATTTTGGAATACTTGGCCTAGTTCCTAAACCTGATGCTTCTTTATCCAGCAAACCCTAATCAAAACCCTATTGAGCTTACAACTAGCCTAAAAACCATGATATTCTCCAGTCACTTCCATTGGTTGTGAGGTTTATTATGAGAGAGGGCTCTCTGATTTGGTAGGGCTATATAACAAGTCAAAAATTGGTTTGTGGTTACCTCTTTGGTTTCCTTTCTCAGCCTTAGGAAACTAAGGAGTGCTAAAATTTTGGCACCGTTGCCAAGGAACGAGTGTCAAATATTCCTTGGGATATTTCTTACATTTAGTTGAAGGCTAGACCTGTGGGTGACAGGTGCTAGCACTCAAAGAAGTTTTATTTAGTAATTTCAAGCCAAATTGAAGATTGAGAAGAACACTAGCTCCCAAAAGGAATACAAATTCCAATCCTAATCTCAATCCTTCACTAGTAGTTAATGACCCTGATAGGCTATTGAGAAAGTAGAGGTCACAGTCTTAAGAAGTTAAAAATTTACACCTCCACTAGATAAATCCACATATTTTCCTGCAAGGTTGGCTTCTTTTGAAGATCTATCTCTTAATCTCAAATTTGAGTCATATTTATTCAAGTCTAAGTCAGAATCTTTCCTCTCAGAAGAAATTTTTGATCCCCTTAAGTTTGGAACATATTTTCCATTTTTTGAGTCTTCATATTTCAAGGGTGATAGTAAGGTTTGGTCATATTTTTATAAACTTCAGAGCTTGGTTGATCAGTTCCAAATAACCTATGAAAAGGCATATATCCAGTACCAATAAGAGACTTTATTTTCTGCTACATCTAATGTCACATTTCCTCATACAGTTGTTCCATCATCCTCCACTGTCAATCCATCACTTCCTCTGAAATCATCTCCTCATCCAACACCTCCTATTGTGACTTCCATACAACCTTTTGCAGCAGTCATGGCAAGATCTTCTCCTTTTATTTTACCACCCCAACTTACTACTTTGCCTCAAAATAATGGTCAGATATTGCCTTTTTTGATGGGACAACAGAGGTCACAGCTCAACAACATATAGTTAAAGTGATTGATTTTATTGATCTTGAGGAAATTAATTATGATGATGCCAAAATGTGCATTATAACATAAATTTTTTTGGGGGAAGTCAAGAAATGGTTCCATTCCTTAACAGTTTCTTCTGTAGAAAATCCACTACAGTTAATAGGCTTATTCCTAAAAAAGTGGGAAGAGAAAAAGAACCTCTCCAAATTTTGGCCGAGTACAATGCTTTGAAGAGAAATAATAATGAATTTGTACAATATTTCACGACTATATTTAATAAGATATATGATTCTATCCCAGAAAAAATTAATACTCCTCCTATCCTGGCACTTCTTCATTATCTGGATGCTTTTGATTCAGATATGGCCTACCAATTGTGGGAGTGAAATCCTTCAACCCTTGAAGACATGCAAAGGACTGTAGTAAGTGTTGAGGAAAATCTACTTATCAAAAAGTCAAAGATGAAATTAGAAAAGAGGGTTACCATAAATTAGGAGCCATCCACTTCATCTAATTCCAAACTTGATACTTTGATTAAGACAGTGGAGAAGATGATAGACAAGATGACCATTACAGATAGACAAGCAGAACCTCCAATCAGAAATCCCAACTTTAGGGGTCAACAAAAGCAACCCCAATATAGGATTAAAAAAAAGGAGAAGAGGGGTCAAGATCAACAAGGTCAGCAGAAGATATACACCCCTTTTCAACAAAATTATATAGAGGGCCCTGATGAGGAAGAAGATATCTCATAGGAAAATCACCTTTTTGAGGAAAATCAATGGGGCCATTTTCTTCACTTAGGAGGATGAATTTTCTGAATAACCTTATGTACTTGATGATCAACAGTATGTTCTTTCTAGTGATGATATGTTGGCAGTACAAAGAGAGGATTATCAAAGAGGTTATCAAAATTCCCTCAACCAAGTGCAAAGACAATATAGTCTAAGAAATAGAAATGTGCCCATAACTTCAAATCAGAAAAAGCAAAATTCTCAAGCAGATGTTCATAACAAAGAGATGACATCTACAAATCAAAATAAGGAAAAAGGGTCTATTTTTACTAATCAAGGAAAACATAATGAAACTTCCACTATAAATCCAAAGAAATATAAAGAAACTCAAGTTGGAGGACAGAAAAAGGATATCTCAATCAGATATCAGAACGAAAAGAAGGGCATGCAATCTAAAGAGGTAGAAAAGAATTCTACTTTATTTAGTCTTGAGAATGAAATTTAAAAGCTTAAAGTCTCAATTCCCTTTACTGAATTAATTAATAATGACCAATACAAGTTCCAGGTATCCAAAATTCTTAAGGTTGACCAAATGCCTGATATGGTGAATGTTAGTGATGACCACCCCGAGCTTTTGTTTGTCCCTGTTGTATATGGTAACTTAGAAGACATCGAAGTTCTGCCATTTTACCTCAGTCTCAAAATTCATGATTTCATCCTCCACAATTTTATGCTAGACTCTGGGGCCTCCCATAATCTCATGCCTAAAGCCATCAAGGATAAATTAGGATTGGATATTACCAAGCTATACCATGACCTTTACTCTTTTGACTTGGGAAGGGTTAAGTGTCTTGGTCTTATCAAAGAATTAGTGGTGTCCTTAGATCAAATTATAGCTAAGAATGTTATTATGTACATTTTTGTAGCCGACATTCCCCCGAGATATGAAATGTTTTCTCCCAATCATGGGGAGCTAAACTTAAAGGCACTTTGTAGTTAGACTTTTCTTATGCTACTATACCAGTTTTTGGACAACTCAGAAAATTATACAGGGAGAACAAGATGAAGTACATGATTAGTAGCAAGGAAAAACCAAATAATCACCCAATTCATGTTGTACATATAAACTTAGAGTCATTTATTTTGTCCAATGATTATTTTTCAGCTTTGTTAAAATATCTAGTAGAATAAAAAGCAAAAATTTCAGATATTTCAGATTATGTTCAAGAAATTCCAAGCGCAAAAAAACAGGAATAGATACCAAACAGTTTGCAACCAAGTGCACTAGTCTAAAAGACAGTTGAAATATTAAATGAGATAGATCCTATTGGGAAAACATATCATTCTCAAACAGTTAATCAAGATTAGTCATCCAAAAGTGATCTTCCCAATGAATAAAATTTCCTATTGACCATGGATTTTGATGGAGCCTTTGGTAAGGAAGGAGATGGAATTTGAATTTGGATTAATAGTCCCATGAATCTGTCATCTCATCTTCCTCCTAATGTCTGGATGTGTTCCTATAAATTATCATTTTATTGTTCCAACAATGAGGCAGAATATGAGGCTTTGATATTTGGTCTTAAAATACTCAAGAAACTAGGTGCTAAGAATATTTTTGTATATGGAAAATCCGAGTTAGTAATAAAGAAATTAAAAGGGGAATACCAAGCCAAGCATCCTAGAATGTGAGCATACCGTAATGCGGTATTAGACATTCTTAAAACCTTCACTTAATACACTCTATCATTGATGATGTCCTTTCCACTTCAGCTAGTATGTTCAAGATTCTGGTTTATCCCAACAAGAATTATGAGATCAATGTCAAACATCACCCTGTTGTTCCGAAAAATGTTCAATATTGTCAAGTCTTCTAGAATGATAAAAAAATTGACAATTTCTTGCAGATGGAAAGAGAGTTTGTTAGTTCGCAAATTGATGATCAGTTTTATGAAGATGATCAAATGGATGCAGCCAAATTAAAGGTACTTCAGCCGATATATAACTCGATTCCAAGAGGTTTAGTACCCTTGGAGGAGCTTTTTTATCATGATGATGTTGCACAGAAACCAAAAATTCTGCCAACTGAGATAGGAGTATAAGATCTTAATCTTGTAACTCTTGAGAAGCCAACAATGGTTAAGATATAAAATTCTTTGAGTCTAGAGATGAAAGGTAAATGTGCAACACTTATGACTAAATTTTTTGATGTTTTTGCATGGGAATACACTGACCTAAAAGTTTTGAAAATAGCATAACTCAACATACCATTCCCATCAAACTTGATTAGAAGCCTTTCCATCAAAATATTAGAAGGATGAATCCAAAATTGTTGCCCTCCATTGAAAGGGAATTAAACAGATTTCACACTGCTAGTATTATTGTCCCTCTCCGTTTTTCAAATTAGATGTCAAATTTAGTACCATTAAGAAAGAATATAGGTGAGATCAACTTGTGTATTTATTTCCACAATTTAAATAAAGTTCCATTGAAGGAAAACTATCCACTGCAAAATATGGATCATATCCTACAAAGGGTGGTTGGTTCTTCCAGGATTTCATTACTATATGGATATTCGAGATATAATCAGATCTTGGTTCATCCAGATGACCAAGAAAATACAGTCGTCACGATACCGTGGGGTGCTTTTATGTATGCTAATATTCCCTTTGGGTTGAAGAACACATGAGCAACCTTTCAACGGTTGATGGATATCACATTTTCCATTGAGAAGGATGTGTTTTTGGTCATTTATCTTTATGAAAAAACATTTTTTTCCAAGATAGATGAAGAACACTTGCAACACTTAAATATAGTCTTCCAAAGATGCAAAAATTTGGCATATAGTTGAAACCAAATAAATTTTTTTTTTCTATGGAGGGGAAATTGCTCGGTCATATCATATCTAAATATGGCATCCGAATAGATCCTTCAAGGATTGAGGCAATTCAAAATTTCATTTTCCTAGGAGTAAAAAGGAAATCCAATCATTCAATGGTAAGATCAATTTCTTGAGAAGGTTTATTCCTAACCTTGTTGAACACTCAAGGGAAATCACTAATATGTTAAATAAAATAAACAAGGTGAAGTGGTACGATGAGGCAAGAAAATAATTTAATAAAGTCAAGTTTTCAGTGTCCCATGCTCCCATCCTTATCAACCCGGAATATACACTAGAGTTTATCATCTTTTCCTTTACCTCTGAACATAAATTTGCAGTTTTCCTTGTGCAAAAGAAAGATTAGAAAACAGAGCAGCTGATTGCTTTCTTTAGTAGGACCATAAGGGATGGGGATTTGAAATACAATATCATTGAAAAGCATGCATTAGCGCTAGTTAAATATTTGAATGACTTTCGAGTTTATATCCTTCATTCTCATGTTCTTTCCTATGTTCTGAATGTTGTTGTAAAGGATGTGTTAACACAGAATGATCCTCAAGGCAGGCATGGTAAGTGGATGGATGATATGATGGAATATGATATAAAAATCAGACCTACAAAATTGATCAAAGGACAGGGATTAGCTAAGCTCATGGTAGACTCTAACTTACATGCTTTAGATATCAACTTTATTGTTTCACTCTTCTAGGAGCAGGAGGTTGATTCATTCCCCCAGGTATGTCAAATTTTTATTTCATCACCATGGTATTTAGATATAGTTCATGTGCTACAACATTTGAATCCTCCATTGGGTTTGTCCAAGTGTAAAGTTAGATATCTGAAATTGAAGGCTCTTAAGTATTTTATTATTAATAATGCTTTATATTGGAAAGATACGGGAGTTTGGTAGAAAGTAAAGTTTAGGAAGTGATGATTGATTTCCAAAAAGGTGATTGTGGTGGTCATTGTTTTGGAAAAATACAACAAATAAGATATTGATGGTTTTCTTCTATTGGCCTAGCTTGTTTTCCGATGTATATAAAAAAATCATGAGTTGTAATGAGTGCCAAGTTTTCCAAGGAAAGAAAATTGTTACCTCTGCCCTTGCAACCAATTGTAGTTCAGGCACCCTTCCAGCAGTGGGGGCTTGACTTCATCGTTGAGATTCATTCTCCATCCTCAGCTCAGCATAAGAGGATAATTACTACCACCAACTACTTCACAAATTGGATTGAGTCCATCCCCACGAGACAAGATACAGACATGGTAATTATTCAATTTATGGAGAGTAATATTCTATCTCATTTTGGTTGCCTGCAAAAAATAATTATTGAGAATGAAACAACTTTTAAATCCAAAAATATGATAGAATTTTGTGATAAATATGACATAAGACTCAGGCATTCAACAACATATTACCCTTTAGGCAATGGGTTGGTAGAATCATCAAACAAGTCATTGGTGAACATAATAAAAAAGATGTTGCAAGAGAACAAAAGGAATTGGCACAAAAAGTTAATTAATGATCTATGGGTAGACATAGTTAGCACAAAGAAATCTATCGACATGTCACCCTTTCGGCTCGTCTATTATGTAGATACAGTGTTTTCAACTTCCCTAGCAGTGTCGATGATGAAAATCCTACAAGAGATTGATAGTGAGCCAAATGACATTCAACGAAGAATTAATCAAATGATCCACTTGTAACAGTCCAAGGAAGAAATTTTCAATAACACCTCAAAGCTCCAGGAGAAGATTAAGAAGATTTATGATAAGAAAACTTCGGCTGATGCTTTCAACTTGGGAAATTTTTTTCTTCGATGGGATGCCCGAATTGAGGATAAAGGTAAACATGGTAAGTTCGACAACCTATGGAAAGGAACCTACAATATTTTAGCATTTAGAGGGAATAATTCTTACTTATTATAATATATTGATTGGCAAGCACTTCTAGGAGGACCGGTGAATGGTAGACTCCTCAAACACTATTTTACCTGATCTTGCAGAAAAAAATTTCATTTCCATTGTCAATAAAATTTTATTCTATTCCAAAGAGTGAAGGAGTTGTCAAAGAAGTTTGAAGCCCGAGGAGAAGGCCATAAGGCTTCTCTGATCAACTATTGTTTTCCTTTTAAAGTTGAAAGGTCAAGTCAGTTTTTGAGTCAAGTCAAGTCAGTTTTTTTTTCTCGGTTTAGTTAGTCAGTCATTTGAGTGTCAATTTTTTTGTATCTGACTTCATTTTCCAATGAATAAGACTACTTGGTCTATGGTGTTATTGACACCTCCTAAAGGAGCTACCATCCCAAATGGAGCCAATGTTAGTGTCTAATAGTCACAGTGATCAAATTTACTCTTTCCACTGTAGTTAGAGTCTTATGGTCAAATTGTTATATTTTCAAATAAAATTTGACATATCTCTTGGTTTTCAAAGGGTCCTAAGTCATTTTCTAGGTGTAATGCTACTCTCATGTCATGCTCATCAAGGTCAATTCATAATCATTTTCATGAGTCATTGAGTCACCAAAGGTCATTTTTCCTTCATTAAATGTCAAAAGAGTCATGGTGTCATAAGGTTGATCATGAAAGTGTCATGAGCATCTTGTTTGGTCTAGTTAGTAATCATATTCATTAATTTGGGTGTGTGTTCATCATATTTCCATTTGAAGTCATCATCATCCGAAACTAGCAAAGTGTCAAGAGAGTTAGCACTTAGGGAATAAATTACATGATGTCGCTCCACTATCAAGCCAAAATTGAGTTTTCAAGCTATAAGGAGCACCAAATAATTTCAAAAATTCATTATATCCTTCCAAGAGCTCAATATTTCCTCTTTACCTCTTTGAAGAGCTTCCATATCCATCAGAAGTTTGAATTTCACCATTGTTTCCATATTTCATCAGTTTTCTACTGTTTCTGGAAGGTCTTGCCGCACTTTTCATTTGGAGGCAAAAGGGAGAAAGAAAGGGTTAAGTTATGATCTCAGTGCTTCAAAGTCTCTTTTAAAAATTAATTCCAACCTTGCAAACCCTCTATGCATTCTTTTTCTTCAGAGAATTGATCAAAATCACTCCCTAGGGTTTTGTTGTGATTTCTTGCTGCGTTTTCATTTTCTATGGTCTATAGATTCAATTGAGAGGAATTATCTTCTTTTTTTTAGTCTACATATCCTTTATTACCCTCACCAAAAATTATACATTAACCCCACACTAAGATTCCCTCATATTCACCATTTCCCTTATCAAACCTAGCTTGTTGCTGCGCTTCTGGCACAAGTATGTATTTTCCATTTTTCACCCCTTATTTCTCACTCATTTTGGAAAATTCCACTTTGATTGTGTATTTAACACCTGTCCATACCTCCCATAAGTTTTTCAGATTTGTTCCTACCACCCATCCCCTCCATTCCCTTCTCTCAAGTTTTTGCACATTTATCCCTGTTTTGCAGCTCAAATCCCTTTCCCTTCCTTATTTGAAATTAGGATTTATTATTAAAAGTGAAGCTATAAACATGGTGAAGACCTATGAAAAGAGGATGTATAAGGGAGGAGAGATTATATGATTCAACTCATATGCAAGAGGTCAATGCATAAAAATTCATTAGAAAATCATTTAAGCAGGAAAGCTACCTACGGTTTTGTTTAAAAGTGCAAGAGGTAGGCTATCATCACGATTTAACAAGCCTCTTTGCCATTAATTTCAAGAAGGATAAGACAAATATAGCACGGGTGAACTTTTAGTATCAAAAGAGATCATAGTTTCAACAACTACTAACCCTAATCAAGGTGAAATTTGGTTCAAGGTAATGGATTTAGACCTGGAACACTACAAAATGTTCTTGAAACCACAATACGATGATTCTCCTTATCATATTTTTCCTAGCACCAAATTTTTGGAAAAGTATATCCCTTTGATGAATATTATCATGAAGTACTTCACTTGTGAGGGCAAGTTTAATAGGCTATATTAGTATCATATCAAATTATTGAAGAATTTTACTTCCAAGAAGACCCTAAACCTACCTAATTATCTATTTAGAATTTTGGTGAAGATGACAAAGAAGGTGCAGTCTAAAGGAAGAGATCATCAAGTAAGCCTCTTTCATCATGCTCTAGTCAAAGTAATATTCCTCCACCAGCTGACATAGATCAACATGTCTTGGGAAGCTTTCTTGGAGGAAGCTGCTCTCTTACCTGTCTCCAACCAAACAAAGAGTCAAAGCTCTCCTTCATCATCATCAGGACCACAGGGAGATGAATCATCAAACTTTCCTTCAATGACAAAAACTCAACCTAGAACAGAGACTTCAATCACAGAAAAGAAAGGTAAGAAGTTGGTCTTTGCTCCTGAAGCAGAAGAGGAGATGCCTAGGTCTAAGCCTAAAACTAGGTCTGAATAGAATAACTATCTAAGGAGTTTGTTACTAAAGCAGTAGTGTTTACCTAAACCATGAGAGAGTAACCACCTCTGACCAGACATGATTCACCATTACACAATGAAGAAGAGATACCTCAAGAATTTGAGATGGCCGACCTAGGAGAACAACATAAAAACAAGGTAGCAGATGATATCATCAAGGAGAAATAGGCATAGATTAGAGAGTTGAAGGATGACCTATCCAAATCCAATTTCATGGTGGCTTTCTTACAGCAAGAGAATATACATTTGTGAAAAAATCTAATGCACCAAAGCAAGTCACAAGAATACCCTCCATAAAAAAGTAAAAGAGGTGTTTTGGTAGCAAAGGAAAAAGGTAAATCCATCATTGATGTAGAGCAGTTGGAAGTGAAGAACATTCAAACATAACCTAAGAGACCTAAAACTAGAGCAATGGCTAGGAAGGAATAAAATGTAGAAGCTCCATATCCTTCTCAAGTTCAAGATACTATATTTGACTCCATAAGTGTTGAGATTGAGAAAAAAAAGGAGTATTGGCTTGACAGAGTGAATGAACACTTGGAGAAGCTATTGGAAAAAAAAAACAGGGGTACCACCATGAAAAGAAATATGGCAAGGCACTATTGTGCTAGGAACATCATTTGCAAAGTTAGGGTGAAAAATATGAAGAAGAAACTCAAAATAACCCTAAGGAGACTCAAAATGAAGAAAATACTAGACCTATTGGCTGATGCATTAGTGGTGGTATGAAGGCGAAATAGTAATCAAAGAAAAAGGAGACACGATTTTGAAATTTTGAAGTTTTTGTGCACACAGGAAAACGCATCCTACAGAAACGCAACAACTAGTTGTTGCGCTTTTTCTCAGAGGGTCCAAATCCAAAATTTCAAGCATGTTTGGATAGATAATGACATAAGGATATCAAAAAATCACTTTAGGATTTTTTTAGTGTCATGATTTTTAAGAAAATTATCAAACAGTGCCTTTTTTACAACTCTCTGCCACCTTTTTAGAAATTCACTGCGTTTTTGGACACTTGGTTTTAAAATCAATTTTGAGGAGGCTAAAATGATGATTTTAAATGAATTAATGGTCCCAATGTATTATATACATCCTAATATTTCTTCATCATCCTTCATAATCATTCTGAACCTCTTCCAAGTCATCAAAAAATCAAGACAAAGTTGTTGTGCTTCTCCTAATGACATTTGTTGTGTTTCTGAGAAAGTTGTTGTGTTTCTCTGTTTGGATATTTTTCACTACACGTGGAGGTCAAAAGTAAAAATTGGTTGATGTAAATATTTAACTCGTGATTTTATTTGATATTAATAGACTTATTAATTATTATCATTGCAAATAATATTGTGATCAATTCTTTAAGAGATAATCTCAATTGGTTAGCTATAAAAGGGGAAAGTTGTTTCTAACTTCCCTAGGATTTGGAAATGAGTAATTAGGTTCATGAATTAGTTGCTATGGATCAAGATTCAAACCCTTGGAGGTGGAATCTTGTTTTTCCTCTATATGTACTCAAAAACAACTCAAAGAGAAGGTTGGATACTTGAAGTTTAGACTTTTTTGGAACTAGTGTACTGTTAGAAAATTATATATTATAGAGCAATGCAACACGTAAAATATGCGGAAACAAAAACAAAGAAAACATATAAACCAGAGAGACACAGATATATGTGTTTCACCCAATTTGTGCTACGTCCACCCCAAATAGCCAGTCCTTCCTTTAATTATCTAGCAAAATGAAAAGACACAACCTACATCAGATCTGATGTAATATCTTATGTTCTCTCTCACAGTCTCCCTATCTGTTTCTCACTCTAATAATACACATACAATACACAGACGCAATACAATACCCTCATACAAACCGAGGGTTTTCCTTCTATGGAAAAAAACCCTAAATTAAACGTAACTTCTACCATCAGACCATCTGCCTAATGAACGTCCCAGATTGACTAGAAATTACAATACTTTTACAAGGAAATTTTACATATGTTTTTAGCTTCGGGGGAAAAACCCCCCTCCAGGGAGGGGCTCCATAAAATTACAGTTTCCCCCCCTAGACCCCCAAGGCAGCATTTAATTTCAAGCGATGTTTCCGCCCCATTAATAACAGGGGTCCAACGCTATGATACAAAATAAAGAAGATAATGAGGCTCCACACCCAACAATCTCCCACTTGGAGACTGATTGTAGCAACTCTACCGTTACTTCATTTGTTGGACAATGACTCCACTTTGGACCTTCTTTGATCTAGGTGGATATTGGTGGCCACCCACCTATTCCACTTGGGGCCCCACCATTGTCTCTTTTAGTTTTTTTCACAACTTACTATTTTTAGCATTTTTTCAAGTCCTGAACTTCCAGAGCCGTTTTGAAGCCCCAAACGGAGATAGTATTCCAAATTTATGTCCCTGGGAAGTTGAAACACCAATTTACCCAAACTGGGCCCATAGTTTTGGCACTTCATCTCCTAGGGTTAGGTTTTTGGACGTTTAGAATTCTCCATTATTTCTCCATAATAAATAGGCCCTCGAGCCTCATTGTAATACAGTTCAGAGGTATGTAATCGCCACATTTCTTCTCAGAGATTCGCTACCAACACCCTAGCTATTTTATTTCCATCATGTTTGTAAGCATATTTCTGTGATTTGATATTAATGAAATGAAGCCTTATTTTTTATGTATTTTTATGTTTATGGTTATCTATGTATTCTGTTGCATTCCTGCATAAATTTAGATCAGTGGTATCAGAGCGGTCTGCTTTTTCTCGATCCTTCTTTTCATGTCCCCAACGAGGTCGAGGTATAAGGAGTTAGGGCTCGATCTGGTGGAACCTTTGTAAGATCAGCCTCGCAAACCCCGACGGACGCCTATGGGGATGAAAAGAAAGATGAGGGAGTAGGAGATCCTATAAAAATATTGCTCGAGGAGGCCCTCGAAAAACAAAGGAACGCGATGATGGATAACTTTGCCCATATCCTTCAACGAATTCCCACTGGTGGCGCATCTGCATCCAGCAGCCACTCTGGAGGCGCGACTCCCTTTAAGGTACAAGTAAACTTTGACATTCCCATATTTGAGGGTCAAATAGATACAGATGTCGTAGATAGATGGTTGAATCTATTAGAAGGATATTTCTCGGTTCATGATTTTTCCAATCGGGATAGGATTATGTTTTCACTCCTCAAAGCTACACCCCATGTCAAGGACTGGTGGGAAACCTACTGTGATAAAATGGATGAGACAAAACCCTCTCTATTCTCAGCCGTACCCGCTTGGAATTCTTTCCGAGATGCCATCAAGGAACAATACTATCCCGTGGGGAGCTAGAGGACAAGTACATACAATGGACCACGCTGCAGCAACAAAGGGATCAAGATGTGCATGAGCTAACGAATATGTTCCATAACCTGCGCACAAAGTTGGGTATCCAAGATTCAGAGAAACATTTGGTGCTAAAGTATCATGGTTTTCTGCACAAATACATTCAGGAGGAAATGGAGTTCCTCAAAATCTCCCCGCTTGGTACAGCATACCGATATGCTGCCAAGATTGAGTAGAAATTCAAACAAAGAAGCGAGACTTCGGATCTGTGAATCAAAAGCAAGGGAAAGGTGCCCCCAAACACCAGAACAAAGGACAAAGCCAAGGCATGCTGGCCCAAGACAACCTGCCAAAGACACAAGCAAAGAACAACACCGCGAAGCCAAAGAAGGACACGGGAAAGTGGTGTGAGTTCCATAAGAGCTCCACTCACAACACAAGCAAGTGTTAGGCCAAGCAGTCACTGGTAGCTGAGATGAGGGCTTCTAAATCAGATGCATGCTCCAACTCTGAATCGAACCTGACAAGGTGAATGACAAAGGGAAGCAGATTATTGATGTGGAGCCCAACGCCACTGTTGCCACTACGAATTCCAGAAGGAGGAACCAGAAGATCGAGAGGAGGCAGAGCGTCTCTTCCACTCCCAGATGTGGGTAAAGGGTTCCCCATTATGGTTCATTGTTGAAAATGGGAGCCAAAAGAACCTCATTTCAGCAGATGTCGTGAAGTGGTTGGGCTTACCGACCACAACACACCCACAACCATACACCATCGGGTGGCTTCACCAAGGACGGGATCTCCGCGTCAGCCAGCAGTGTCGCCTTCCCTATAGCATCAAGCCCTTCACAAATGAGGTATTGTGTGACATTGCTCCTATTGATGTTTCTGATGTATTATTAGGCCAACCATACTTGTGGAAGCGACATGCTGTGTATGAGTCCTGGACTCGCGCTGTTATTGTTACTTTGGGAAATAAATTGTACAGGATACCATAGGTACCACTGCCTCCCACTATCTCTTTGGTTACTGCAAAACAATGTAGTAAGATAATTTCCCAAACTAGGAAATTTATTTCCTTGATAATCCGCCCCCAGGGCAAGAAGAAGACTGTGGACACGACCTCCAAACATAGCTCCTCTGCAAGACAACAACAAATGGACAAGGTTGTGGAGTAGTACGGGGAAATCTTCACCTCATCCATAGGGGTGCCTCTACACTGTCAGGTCAAGCACCCCATTGACCTGACCCCAAGTGTGCCACTACCCAATGGACCGATCTATAGGCGCTTTGTTCTAGAGAATGATGAAATCAAGAGGCAGATTCAGGAGCTGCTGCAGAAAGGTCACATCCGGCCAAGTTCATCGCCCTGTGGGAGCCCAATCGTGTTGGTACAGAAGAAGGATGGGACTTGGAGACTCTGTATTGATTATCGGGCGCTGAACAAGATCATTGTCCAGAATAGGTACCCGATCCCACGGATTGATGACCTTTTGGACCAACTCAAAGGGGAAAAATATTTCAGCAAGATTGACTTGAAGTCTAGGTATCACCAGGTACCAATCGAACCCTCTGATGTGTGGAAGACCGACTTCAAAGCTAAGGAGGGTATTTTCGAATGGCTCGTCATGCCTTTCGGATTGAAAAATTCTCCTGCAACCTTCATGAGATTTATGGATGACATCTTGTGTCCATTCACCAACTCATTTTTAGTGGTATACTAGGATTACATTCTTATCTTTAGCCAGACTTGGGAAGAGAACCTCCACCACATCCGAGAAGTCCTCCAAACACTGCGGCAACACAAGTTGTGTGCCAATTTGGAGAAGTGCACTTTTGGCATGACCCAGGTTCAATATCTAGGATACATTATTGATCAAATGGGGGTGCATGTGGATCCAGCCAAGATCCAAGTCATTCGGGATTGGCCAGCCCTAACCACCCTAACAGAGCTTAGCAGCTTTCTGGGTCTTGCTAATTTCTACCGCAGGTTCGTGTTGGTATTCTCTCATATCACTTGGCCCTTGAGTCAAGTCACCAAGGGAGGAGCGAAAGCAAAATTCTGTTGGTCGGAATCTCAACAGAATGAGTTCGTAGAATTGAAACATTGCCTCTGTTCTGCCCCAGTGCTCACATTACCAGACTTGCAACAATCATTTGAGATCGAGACAGATGCCTCTGACTATGCTATTAGGGCAGTTCTTACTCAATAGGGGCATCTAGTGGCATATCATAGTGAGACATTGTCCGACACATTTCGAAAGTATCCCACTTATGACTAAGAGATGTATTCCATTTTGCAGCCTTGTCGAAAATGGAAGCATTACATTTTGGGGAAGGAGACAATCATCCACACAGACCATCGACCCCTGCATTTCATACAGACACAAGGGAAGTTGCAGAATGATCGCCATCAGAATTGGTCCACATATCTACAACAATTTAATTTGAACATCAAGTACAAGAAGGGTAGCACCAATCATGTTGCAGATTTCCTCAGCCGACCACCAATCGTGGCCATAACCACCATTCTCAACTCTTGTGGGAATGAGACTTCTGGTTGGCCGCTTCTCTACAAGAGCGATCCAGAATTCAACTACACATACAAGGCACTCTTGAGGGGTATGAAAGTTCCAAATTTTCACCTCCAAGATGCACTATTATGTCACCTAGGACACCTTTGTGTTCCTTCAAGCGAGCGTGCCAAGATGATATGGGAAGTGCACTTCAGTCGAATCGCTGGGCATTTTGGGG
Source organism: Pinus albicaulis (assembly GCA_034641835.2). Taxonomy (NCBI): domain Eukaryota; kingdom Viridiplantae; phylum Streptophyta; class Pinopsida; order Pinales; family Pinaceae; genus Pinus; species Pinus albicaulis. Next base: position 148,898,053 of record CM076582.1, read on the forward strand.
TCGAGAAAACAGTGGTAGTACCGCAAAAGTATTTCTGTTGGCCGAACCTTCGACAGGATGTCGTGAAGTACATTAGATCCTGCACTGCTTACGCCATTGCCAAATCGACCATCAAGAAGCAAGGGCTCTATACTCCGCTACCTACCCCTAGTCGACCTTGGGAATCCATCTCCATGGATTACATGTCAGGCCTTCCTGCTACTAAGCATGGAAACGACTGTGTTTTCGTGGTCATCGATAGATTCTCAAAGATGGCCATTATGGAGGCCTGCAAGAAGAATATCACAGCAGAAGCCACTGCTAAACTCTTCTTTGAACGAGTGTGGGTGCACTTTGGGATCCCACAGTCTATCATATCAGATCGCGACAGCAGGTTCCTCGGCACATTTTGGTCCAGGCTCTGGTCAATGTTGGACACCAAGCTCACCAAGTCCACGGCTTTCCATCCCCAAAATAAAGGCCAGACAGAGGTCGTCAACAAGATGATTGTACACATTCTACGCATGTACAATTCAAAGCATCCATGCACTGGGATGAGAGCCTTCCCTATGTACAACACAGTTATAACAGGGATCTCCACAGCTCAATTGGCCACAGCCCCTTTCAGGTGGGCTTGGGATTCCAACCACTATGTCCCATTGACGTAGCCATGCCATTTGCAGCTACTCAGGCCGATTCGGCTCATGTCCAGTCTGAAGCTGACAAAGAAAATAACTTCATCGAGCGCATTCAGCAAATCCGCCAACAGGTTCATGACATATTGTATAGAGCCAATGCTAAGTACAAGCAACGAAATGATCAACATCGGGTGCCACACAACTTCTAGGTGGGCGAAAAAGTGTGGCTACATTTGCAGAAGGAACGCCTCAGTGGACCCCACCACAAGATTCGCCCTCTCCAATATGGGTCATACACCATCACCAAGGCTATAGGGAACAATGCCTTTGAGCTCAGTATTCCACCATTCCTTGGTCTGCACCCAATACTCAATATAGACTGCCTTCGTCCCTACTTCCCACCTCTATTGGACACCTCTGACATTGTAGAAGAACTCACACAAAAAGAGTTAAACCCAAAATGCATGGAATAGGCCACCACAGACTGTATCATGAACATGCAAATCAAGAACACTCACCAATAGAAGATCCAACTGTATCGGGTTGTCAAAGCTGGCCAACTCCTGCAGCAAGGCAAGTGGTTCACCAGGGACCAAGTTCAACAAAAATTTCCTCATCTCATGGACGAACTCAACGCAATGGGGACCATTGCTTCCTAAAGGGGGAGGAATGATCCAGGTGGATATTGGTGGCCACCCGCCTATTCCACATTGGGCCCCACCATTGTCTCTTTTAGTTTCTTTCACAACTTACTATTTTTAGCAGTTTTTTGGGTCCTAAACTTCTGGAGCAGTTTTGAAGCCCCAAACGGAGATAGTATGCCGAAGTTAGGTCCCTGGGAAGTTGAAACACCAATTTACCCAAACGGGGCCCATATTTTTGGCGCTTCATCTCCTAGGGTTAGGTTTTTGGACGTTTAGAATTCTCCATTGTTTCTCCATAATAAATAGGCCCTCGAGCCTCATTGTAATATAGTTCAGAGGTTTGTAGTCACCACATCTCTTCTCAGAGATTCACTACCAGCACCCTAGCTATTTTATTTCCATCATGTTTGTAAGCATATTTCTATGATTTGATATTAATGAAATGGAGCATTATTTCCGCTGTATTTCTATGTTTATGGTTATTTATGTATTATGTTGCGTTCCTGCATAAATCCAGATCATTGTTGTTTCTAATCTTCATCAGCATACTTGAAGACCAATTGAAACTGAGAATAATCTCAGTTTCTCCCTGGTTACAAATTTTTTTATCATATCTGCAAGATTCTGGCTAGTGTGTATCTTTTCCAACTTCAATTGTCCATCTTCCAACACTGACCATATGAAATGGTACTTGAGTTGTATGTGTTTAGTCCTGGAATAAAATGTTGAGTTCTTTGCAAGATGAATAGCACTTTGGCTATCACTATATAACGTGCCCATGTCATGCTTCTTACCCAATTCATCCATAAAACTTTGTAACCAAATCATTTCTTTACTAGCCTCTGTAGCAGCAACATACTTTTCTTATGTTGTTGAAAGTGCAATAACACTATGGATTTTTGAAACCCAACTGACAGTTGTTCTACCTATAGTAAATAAATACCCTATAGTACTCCTCCTGTTATCTCTGTCAGCTGCCATATCTGTATCAACATATCCCTATAGAGCAGTGTTTGAACCACCAAAGCATAATGCTTGATTTGTGGTACCTCTCAAATATCTGAGAATCCATTTCACTGCCATGCAATGTTCTTTTCCTGGATTTTTCATGTACCTGCTTACAACTCCCACTGCATGTGAAATATCAGGCCTTGTGCAAACCATTGCATACATTAAGCTTCCAACTGCTAATGCATATGGAACTTTTTGTGTCTTGGGGCACATCTCCTTACTATGTTTGAAATGGCTAGAAAAAGGTGTACTAACTGGTTTTGCATTCTGCATATTAAATCTTTTCAACACCTTTTGTATGTACTCATTCTGGGACAATATTAATTTGCAATTTTTCCTGTCTTTAGTTATTCTCATACCAAGGATTTGTTTTGCAGCTCTCAAATCCTTCATTGCAAACAAATTTTCCAATTTTATTTTAATCACATTTATTTCTAGCATGTTAGACCCTGCAACAAGCATGTCATCTACATACAATAACGATATAATATAGTTTCCATCATTTTTCTTTTTCAAATAAACACAATGATCATAGTGACATCTAGTATAACCTTGTCCAAACATAAACCTGTCAAATTTTAGATACCACTGCCTTGGAGAATGTTTTAAGCCATACAAGTGCTTATTTAACCTGCACACTAATTTTTCTTTCCCTTTGACCTCATATCCTTCTGGTTTTTGCATATAGATCTCTTCCTCCAAATCTCCATGGAGAAATTTTGTCTTTACATCTAATTGTTCAAAATGCAAATCTTTCGCTACTACAAGACTTAAAATAGTTCTGATAGAATTCATATTAACAACAGGAGAAAATATTTCATCAAAATCAATACCTTTCTTATGTGCAAACCCCTTCACCACAAGTCTAGCTTTGTACATCTGTTTTCCTCCATCTTCTTCCTTCATCCTGTAAACCCATTTATTATGCAATGATGTTTTACCTATATGCAAATTTACTAAGTCCCAAGTCTGGTTATGTTTTAAGAAGTCCATATCTTCTTTCATGGCTAGCTCCTACTTCTTCCTAGTTTCAACCTGCATTGCTTCTTCATAACATTCAAGTTCACCAAAATCAGTCAACAATAAATAATATAACGAAGGAGAGTATTGTTTAGGGGGTCTACTTATCCTGGTAGATCTTCTGACACCACTTTCAGGTGTTTGAGGTGCCTGTTGTTGTTGTGGTGGTTGATGTTCTTGTGGTTGTTGATTATTATTATTTTCAGGCACCTTTGCTTTTTCTATGATCTCATCAAGAATTGTGTATTCTTCGTTTTCTTTTTCCTATTTCTTTTCCTGGAACTGATTCTTATACAAGACCTTTTCATTGAATATTACATCTTTGATCCTAATGATTTTGTGATTTCCATAATCATATAAGCGATAACCAAAATCATTAACAACATATCCAATAAAGGTACATTTCTTTGATTTTGCCTCAAGCTTTTTTCTATTTTCTTTATTAATATGGAAAAAGGCCTCACAACCAAAAGGCTTTAAAAAAGAGTAGTTTACCTTTTTACCTGTCCATGCCTCCTCTGGAATATCACCATCCAAGGAACTTGAATGCCCTTTATTTATTAGATAAACAACAGTGTCTACAGCATCTGCCCAAAATTGTAAAGGCAATCCTACATGCAATATCATGCACCTTTCACGCTCCATAATTTTTATGTTCATCCTTTCTGACACACCATTTCTTGTGGTGTTCTTGGAATTGTCCTCTCTCTGCAAATTCCATGCTCTGAACAGTACCTATCAAACTTTTTGTTGCAATATTCACCTCCATTTTCTGATCTGAGACACTTCAACTTCTTTCTTGTCTCAATCTTAATTAAAGATTTCCATTTCTTGAAAGTATCAAATACATCAAATTTATTCTAAGTACAATAAATCCAAGTTTTTCTAGTTGTGTCATCAATAAAAGTAACATAATAATGAGATCCACTGAGAGATGATACCTGAGCAGGTCCCCATACATCTGTATGCACAAGCTTTAATTTTTTGCTCTTATTTTCTTTCCCAACTGTGAGAAATCTAGCTCTCTTCTGTTTTCCATAAATACAATTCTCACAGAAATCCAAATCAATATTCTTCGAACCTGACAACAAATTTCTTGAGTGAAGAATCTTCATCCCCTTCTCACTCATGTGTCTGAGCCTATGATGCCATAATGTTGCATCTTCTCCTTTGGAAGTTAAAGCATTAACAGAGTTAGAAATACCATTGCATAAATACAATGTACCAACCTTTTCGCCTTTTTCTATTACCAGGGCTCCTTTGGTGACCTTCCAAGTTTTATCTGTGAAAGTTGTCACACAACCTTCACCGCCTAACTTCCATGTTGAAATCAGATTTTTCTTTATATATGGAACATGCCTTACCTCCTTTAATAGCCATTGGTTTCCATTCTATTGTTTTACAATTACTTTACCCATTCCAACAATTTTACAAGGTTTATCATCACCCAAACAAACTTGTCCAAAATCTCCTTGAACATAGTCATGAAAATATTTCTTATCAGGTGTGGCATGGAATGAGGCCCCTGAATCTACCACCCAGGAATCAATAACATTTTCTAAATAAATAATCAAAGCATCTTGTAACACATCACTTGTTACATTTGCTTCATGATTTTTTTCTTGTTTTGCGTCTCCTTATTTTCCCTTCCGAGATCTATAGTCTTTCTTTAGGTGTCCTTTCTTTTTGCATTTCCAGCACATTATCCCTGATATAGACTTGGATCCACCTTTCCTTTATTTACTACGATATTTTGAGCTCTTTCCTCTTTCCATTTTTCTTCCCCTAGTCTCTACACTCAAAGAATTACCCGATGTCTCACTGGAGCTTTTTCGTTGCATTTCCTTGCTAAGGATAGCACTAACAACATCATCAAACTTTAAAGTACTAGATCTAGAGACAGAGTTGCTAATGACCATAACTAAAACATTCCAACTTTATGGAAATGAGCACAGAAATAAGAGAGCCCTAACGTCATCATCAAAGTTTACCCCTACAAAACTTAAATGACTGGTAATTGTATTAAAATCATTTAAATGGTCTACAACAGATCCACCTTCTGACATCTTCATATTAAATAAACGTTTCATAAGAAATACCTTGTTTGAGGATGAGGGTTTTCATATAGTTTCGCCAATGCCTTAATCAAACCCTCTATTGTTGTTTCCTTCAAAATATTGAAGGCTACCGATTCCGCAAGGCACAACTGTACTGTTCCAAGTGCCTTTCTATCAAGAATATCCCATTATGTGTTTGTCATAGTCACCAGCTTCTTTTCTTTTCTGCTCAATGGTAGGTACAGATCTTTCTGATATAGATAATCTTCCATCTGCATCTTCCACAGCAGAAATTTTTTTTCATTAAATTCTCAACCCTAAACTTACCATATTCCACCATTTCTCCCACTCAAACCAGGAACCCTTCTTTCCTGCGAGTTTATCAGCCAAATAGACCTTCGGCTCTGATACCAGTTGTTAGAAAATTATATATTACAGAGAAATGAAACACATTAAATATGTGGAAACACAAACACATAAAATATATATAACTAGAGAGACATAGATATATGTGGTTCACCCAATTTGGGCTATGTCCACCCCAAACAACCAGTCCTTCCTTTAATTATCCAGCAAAATGAAGAGACACAACCTACAGCAGATCCGCTATAATATTCTCTGTTCTCTCTGACAGTCTCCCTATCTGTTTCTCGCTCTAAGAATACACATACAATACACAGCCATAATACAATACCATCATACAAAATGAGGGGTTGAATTTTGGGGCAAAAAACCCTAACTTAAACATAACTTCTACCGTCATCATCCGCCTAATGAACAGTCCAGATTGACTAGAAATTAAAATACTTTAACAAGGCAATTTTACATTTGTTTTTAGCTTCGGGGGCGCTGCCCCCGAAACCCCCCGCCAAGGGGGGGCTCCATAAAGTCACAACCCCCCCCCCCTAGACTCCCCAGGCAGCATTTAATTTTGGGCGGCAACAGGGGTCCAACGTTGTGATAAAAAATAAAGAAGATAATCATGCCCCACACCCAACATGTACTTGATTCTTTGTAGAAATAATATATAGGCAATTGCAGCTATTTTTATTGGATTCATGTGTTGTGGTCAGTGGCATTTTTTTCTCCAGTGTTTCTTATGCATTTGATTATTATTTTTTTCTAGCAACCATTTACATTTATCCTTGAGTTAATCTCCCAAGTTTTAAAAAGATTTCATTTCCTATAATGCTCTATTTTTTTTAGATTATCATATAAGTTTTTTTATCCTCTAACAAGTGATTTCATGCATGTATGCTCACTTTGTTTATTTATCTGGTTTCCTCATCACCGCACTACAATAACAGATCAATTTGTGTCACTGATTACACCGACCTTGCCTCATTATATGTTAGCAACTAATCTTTTGGAATACCTGGCCTAGTTCTTAAACCTGGTGCTTCTTTATCCAACAAACCCTAATAAAAACCCTATTGAGCTGAAAACTAGCCTAAAACCCTGATATTCTTTAGTCATTTCCATTGGTTGTGAGGTTTATTTTGAGAGATCCCTCTCAGATTTGGTAGGGCTAGATACCAAGACAAAAGTTGGTATGCGGTTACCTCTTTGGTTTCCTTTCTCAGCCTTGGGAAACTAAGGAGTGTTAACACATGTAATAGTTGTAGGACTATTTGAAGCTATAGGAAAGTACCCCCTTCATCACCTTCACCTTGGAACCCATCACTATTTCCTCCAACCTTCAATTCTGCACAAAACCCTGTTTTGTAAGATCATCTTCATTACCATCGTGACCAGCCCTCCTAGTGAAAAGCATACCCTCAAAGAGCTCTAATCTTAGCTAGAGGCATTGGTCACCCCTCACTCACCTACTTCTACCTTATTCCACCTTTCCACAACCTTATTCTATCATTTTTACCCTTAGAACCTTCTCGGCCTCCTTCCTGTAGCATTTCCGAGCTTCCTGTAGAAATACATGGCTCCTGTATCAGCCTCCTGTAGCATAGTTGTAGGACCCCATTTCCACTATAGTTTTGATCTGTGTTTCCATTTTAACCTAGGATAGGATGTATTTGAACCCCAACTATGGATTCATGACCAGAACATACCCCTAGGTCACTCCAAACCCTTCTTCCCTTGCTACAAAAATAGAATAGGCATTAGTATTTAATTCATCACAACATTAGCATAAATATGGCAACAATTTACACGTAAGTGTGAGTTTGTTGGAACAGTAGATAGAGGTTTGATTTATGAATTGATTAAGTGTGTGAGATAAAGTAGTTCCTTTACTACAAAGTGGTTGGATAGTTAGATGAATGATTGCAATATAGCATAGTTTAATTTTTTGTGACTAGGTTAGATGTGATTTCTTCATGGTTTGCTTTTAATACCAATTGCAAGTAGAAGTTGATAAGAACTATATTTTTTTCAGTTAGGAGTAATTCTCTGCATTAAATTATCTATTTTCATTTTAATCCATTGAGAAAAATGGCCTAAAAGCACTACTCATCGGAAGACCTAGTTGAGGGTGTGTTGTGCTAATCAACAACCCCCATTATTTTAGCAATAGTTACCTTAGAAAATAATGGGGAACCTTTTTATTATTTTAGATTTAAAACAAATAAGCCCCTTAGAGTAATTCGTTAAATATAAATGGGGATAAAAAAGGGATAAAACCTTAAAATTTGGCCTTGAAAGCACTTAAGCAGAGAAAGATCGCATTACAGCAATCGCAAAACCGTAATGAAGCATATATTACTCCTAAAAAGTCACTTAAAACATATTGCGATCCAATGTGTATAAGAAAAAGTGCTTTTATAAAGGAAAATTCCATATTTCTGAGCAAATTCTATAAGGAAAGCTTGTGGGACCCACTTCTGCCACGTAAGCTATTGCATTTCACATTTCATAAATTCTGCCCCGACGGTCTTATTGTCACCTCCCATATTTCTCCGATGTGATATAATCCATCGCATCGTATTCCCACAAACATAATCACTCTTATTCCACCGACCATTTTCACTGATGTGATATAGTCCATCGCACATCACACTTTCGTCAACTTAAACACTTCGGAATCTATCTATTTTCTCCAATATTGCGATTGCGATATCACAATCGGTAGAAAACTAAGTCACTCGGTATTAAATGAATATTTTCACATGAGAAATTTTGTGATGCAACAGATCTGGTTTTAATTCAGAAATTATTATATGGGCACAACAACCTATATCAGCCATTAATTTCATAAATTAACGGTTTTTTCGCCCATACCTTCATAATCATTTTACTTTAAGAAGTAATCAATTCATATCCTATCAGCATGCCAAGTCTCATTTGTTTAAACGTTTCTATTGCTATGGTACTTATGCATTTGTAAAACCAAAATTTCCCTCTTTCTGCTTATCCTTTCTCATTTATTTGCAGGCGAGCCCGAATAAGTAGAATTATCTAGAGATGTCTAAATCTCTTAAGAAATCTAAGAAGCATATGGCCCCTGTAAACCCTACACCTGCTATAATCAAGAAACCATAGATGCTTCCTCTATTTACATATACTACACGTGGACCAGAAAGTGGATCCTCCTCATGGGAATCCATGTATAAGCTGCTTGAGGATGAAGAACCTCACAAAGTTCAAAGGAAGGTAACTGTTGATGCTCTTGATTCCTCTGAAGCTACAATTGAAGAAGTATCTAATTCTTTCTTACATCAAATTGATGTGCTGCCTAAAATCTTACCATACACTGATATGGTAAGATGGATCATTGATAATCTCAATACCGGGGATAGGAAATTTCTACCTAGCAGAGGAACAATGATTGGTTCCTTCAAAGTCGAAGCCCTGAAACTGATGTACGATATCCCAGACCCTGAAAAGGTCTATGATAAATAATTTCTTGCACATTTCTCCAAAGAAAATGAGCTCAAATCAAATCAAATCAAGAAATGGATATGCAATCCCAATAAGCACAAGAATGACGAAAAGGGTATGTACTCTACTGACTCCTTTGCAAGATCCTATTGTTATGTATCTATGATCATGTCTAGGCTTTTTTGTGAGCCTAAAACTACTCTATTTTCAGTATAACGAGTCCCTCTCATAAAATAAGTTGTAGACTCCTATGTTATGGATTGGGGAAATATTTTGCCTAATAATATTTCCACTCAGATTTTAGAATATAGGAAAAATCGTTCCATTTCTTCCAAAAAAATTCCCCCGATCTCTATGAGCACCATGGATGTTGTGTGTTTTACCTCAGATTTTCTAGGCATGGGCTCGAAATTGACTACCCAATACCCTGTACCTATTCATATATTTCATAGTATGTTGTGGGAATCTAAGTATGAGAACCATTTTTATGAAAGTTTCCATGGAGTCATTCTCCCTCTGTTTCAAGTTGTTTTTAATGAGAAAGCCCCTAGACTGTCAAAAGAGGCCCAAGTTGAGTTTTCATCTATAGGAAAATGGTTTGGAGAATATTTTTTCACCTATGTCTGATTATTTGGGAGCTTAGCTTAATCGCACGTTTTTCCCCTGTATGTTCCTAACAAGCTTCTCACAAGAGAAGTTAAATATCAAAATGTTGGAAACGGCCTAACCAGGTTCTTGAAGGAGGCCAAGAAAGAACCATGGCCTTCCTTTCCAATTAATTTTGGTGTTTATGGTCTGGATAATTACAATCATGTTGTTGTAGAGATTAGTTAGATTTAATGTTTGAAGTTATTTACAATTCCAAACAGACAGTATGACCCAATTAAAGTTGCCAATAATTTCACTACCCAAGTGAAGATTAGGCCTTTTCTACACTAAGACGATGATTTCGATGACCTATTTGAGGCTATTGATAATATAGTAATAAGAGATTGGAAAAATATAGGAATAAGAGATTAAACAATAAAGGAATAAGAGGTTGTAAGCAATTCCATTGAAAATGTTGGATGTCTCACAACCATTATCTCAGAAGGAAAAGGAATGTGAATCGACATCTAAGGATACTGAAGTCCTTAGTGAAACAGACCAGTATAAATCAGCCAAAGGTCAAACTATGGATTTTGATTTCCCAATTAAACTGAGTGATTTTTGGAAGGATTTTAATGTAAAACTCCAAGAAGACCAAGGATCTATAGTTATTGACTCGTTCACTGCTGAGCCCTCTAACAAATTAGTAAGCATAGAAAGAGTGGAATTCATCCCAGCCTTCCCCACCACCAAAATTGTTCTTAACATTGAGGAAATTTCTCCTTTGGAAATTTTCAACAATCCTAAACACAAGGTGGTTATGAGCAGACAAAAGAAAATAAGGAGACCAGAGCAATCTCAACCCTTTTTACAAGGAGATGTATCAACGGATATTTTTTGGAAAGACACACAGCAGGATCCTTCACAGGATCTAACTCACTTAACTCAGTTCACAAGAGCTTATGCCTCTGCAACTATTGAAAAAGCCTCAAAATTTCAACAGTTGATGAAACAAAAGGATGAGAAAATCATCCAACTTGAACTAGAGCTACAAGCATAAAAACAAAGTGTCAATCAACGGTTACAGGTACAGATCACATAGCTCTAGGAGAGCATGGACCAATTAAAAATTTAACATCATAATGAGATTAGTTCCAAGGAAGCTCTAATTCAACAATTGTGGCTCTCTATTGACCAAGTAAAATATAACCCAAAGATTGATGAATTTAGAAAAGAGGCCTTACAAAAAAACACTTTATTAGCACAACAACAGGTTGTTTTTTTTCAAAAATTATCAATTATTCTTGAATTGTGTGAACAGAGCGATTCATTGATGAATCACATATCATATATGAGGATTAGTTTTGATGATATGGGGCATTTATAAGGTTTTTCATTTTGCTACCAGTGTTTTTTCTGATTCAAATAAAGAAATATTATTTACAAACTGGGATATACAGTTGAAGCATGCAGAAAGAGCCATTTTCAGAGCAAATAATGTTGCTACTAACATTGTAAAAACTATTAGTAAAAATCTCATTGCAGCAAACCTTATTGATAGATGTCCTCCTGGTGCATTTCCTATAATGAAATAATCGATAAGATAGTGGCAAGAAGTGTCAAAAGTAAAAGAAGATCATATGAAGAAGCTGGAAAATTTGGACTGGGAGAAATATTGGAGACATTTAGTATGTTGAACCCTTAGTTAAACTGAGAGGGGGGGGGGGTGAATTAGTTTAACACATACATGGTCTTTTAAATCTTTTCCCTTAAATCTTATTTACACCTTTATTTCATGGTCAACTTAATATGTGAGCAATCTTAATTTGTGAGCAGCAAGTATCAAGCAGATTTGTTAATGTAACAACAGTCTTAATATGCAAGCAACATGTATTAAGTAGATTAGATAAACCACATCAACACATAGTCACTATACACAGAGACACCAGATATAAGTGGAAACCCATAAAGGGAGAAAACCACATCTTATTATTGTTGTGATACAAAGGCAAGTCTAATCTTTCCACTATGTTTATGAGTATCAACCATAGTATTCTATCTCACCCCCGTGTGTTACATCCTGTACAGCTGTTCAACTCCTTCGATTTTCGTAGGCACCAACCTGTTGTGAGGTCTCCAACCTCGCCACGCACCATAATCGACAATTATTTGAGGAAGAACTTGATAGGGAAGCTCCAACTTCTCAATTTATCAATTTTCCAAACCGAATGTTTGTTGGATTTTTACCTCGTATACTCTCCACTCTCCGTCTCCGTAGCTTCTCTTCTCGCTTCTTCTTTTAGTCTTCTCTCGCCTTACACTTCTATAATTTCACTTTCTTCCAGATTTACTCTCTTTCAATTTACCTTTTGTGCTACCCAGACATTATTTATAAGAATTTTCTTGTGACTGATAGCATTCCTCAAAGAATATGGAATGGACAACCATACCTCTTCACTTTCTTCCTTTTCATTTCTTTTCCAGCTCACTCAAAAAAAATGTAACTGTAGGTGCTTATTTTAATATTACAGTGGGATTTTTGTTTTTTTGTTTTTTTTTTTCTGGAGACTTGCCAATGCATCACAACAATATAAATCAATTAAAAATATTTACATTTAATTACAAAGAGAGCTCCAACTCACTCATACATCCTTTTGGATCGTTGCGCATTTGTCTTTTCTTTGACTGTGCTTTATCTCTTTTCATCTCTTTTTGCTTTTCTGTCCTCTACTGAGGTGTAACTACTGCCTTTTAAATCTGGGCATATTCCAACGCCTTTCATACAATAAGTGTCTTGTTGATGTGGAAGTTCCGCAAGCGAAACAAACATTTATCACAATAGTTGTATATTAGTAATCGCCCTCCCGTTAAGTTGAGGCATATACATAAAACCCACGGACCACGCGGCACATTGCAACAACGTTATATATATATATATATATATATATATATATATATATATATGGTAATTTCAACTCTCGGCATATTTAAACAAGGTTTTCACAAATATACTGTTGTTCTATATAACATATGTGACTTCCGGCGATGTACTGCTGAAACATAATTTTAATACATAACAAATGTACTTACGGGCCCACTCGCCGATCTTTCCAATGCGATGTATCACTCCTCAACTTCTTCCGATTTCGATTGCTACAATTTCCATTTGAAAGTACCAATGTCTTATTGCTTCGATTCTGATTATTCACTGTTATGACAAAACTTCAAACATATATCAGTCGTGGCTTATAAACCCATCGAGTCCGGTCTTTCAATCGCAATCGCAAATCTTTGTTAACATGTTCCGAAACTCAAACCTGTCAAGTCACAGTTTATAAGTCCATTGGGTCCGAATCTCAATCGCAATCGCAACTTTCTGTTGTGATGTTCCGATGCTCGACTTTAACTCCGATGCGATTGACCACTTTTTACTGCATTTTGCCAATGTGATTGGAACATGGAACTGAAACATTTGTTAATCATAATTTATAAGCCCATCGGGTCCGGGCTTCAATCGCAATCACAATTATTTGGTTGGATGTTCCGATTGGCCTATACTGCGATGCTCCGATGCAATTAGGCCGGAATTCAAATATGTATTAACCACCATTTATACACCCATCGGGTCCGGGCTTCAATCGCAATCGCAAGTATTTGGTTGGATGTTCCGATTGGCCTATACTGCGATGCTCTGATGCGATTAGGCCGGAATTAAAATATGTATTAACCACCGTTTATACACCCATCGGGTCCAAGCTTCAATCGCAATCGCAAGTATTTGGTTGGATGTTCTGATTGGCCTATACTGCGATGCTCCGATGCGATTAGGCTGGAATTCAAATATGTATTAACCACCGTTTATACGCCCATCGGGTCCGGGCTTCAATCGCAATCGCAAGTATTTGGTTGGATGTTCCGATGCCCTTGCGATCTCCGATTGCGATTGGGGAGGGGTCCCACCGTATAAAGCTTGGTTCTTATAATAAAGCGCTCCACTTATATAACTGATATATATGTATACTTTGCCAATGGGTTATGCGATTCCTGGAATACTATTTGTGTTATATTAAATGTATAACGCCGGTTGGAGTGTGCGATTCCCGGAATATGGTTCTGTATTATATGCATTACATTGCCGCTAGAGTTAAGCGATTCCCAGAATTATTTGTAATTATATATATCCGCCGGCTGAGGTAGCGATTCTCAGAATGACAGCTGTGTCTCTGCCTCTGTCCCTACTGCTCAACCGTTTCGTTGTGCCTCTGTATTCGACTATTATAATTTTAGCCTGTCTCCTTTGCCTGTTTCTGCTTCAGCGCTGCTCGACCTCTGCATCTGCCTTCTTCTGTACATCTTCCCTGCTGCTGTTCTTTGCCTTCTTTTCCATCAATGACAATATTTCTAACAGTCTCCCCCTTTGGCATTGATGGAAATACACTTCCTCTGTTTGCCTGTTTGAATCCTTTCTTCTGTTGCTTGCTCTTCCTCCCCCTTTGACATCAATGGCAAAGGACGACACCTCATTTCTCCGTATAGGCTCTGTTGTTGCATTTCCTTTCTTTGATTTGGGTTTAGACCACCATATTCTGACTTTGTACCCTGCTGCTCGAGACTATTGTACAGGACTTATTGAGAGAACACTTTAAGGATTATTGAATTTGAATATACGTTTTGTCTCTGTCTGATATAGTGAGCCAATATATGTTTTATAGCTCTTTGATCATGTGGACCTGTTTTATGCTTCCCTTGCCTGGTTAATCTCCCCTGAGAATGATATTTCCGTTTCTATTCTCCCCCTGAAACTGTGCTTTCTCTTCATATTAGAGAGTAGCATCTACAGATACTGCCCCTAGTCTGTCTCTCAAATATTCGAATGGTTCTCTGGCAAGTGGTTTAGTAAATATATCTGTTTTCTGTTCTTTTGTTGGTACATACTCTAGTTTTACTATCTTCTGAGTGACTTGTTCTCATAGAAAATGATACTTGATTGGAATATGTTTAGTTTTTGAGTGAAGTACAGGATATTTAGATATACTTATAGCACTTTTATTATCACATTTAATTGAGATAGGTTCATCAATGCTTACCTTCATGTCTTGAAGAGTTTGCTTCATCCACATGACTTGTGTACAACATCTTTGTTGTTGCTATATAAATGCCTTACATTTGTAGACGAGAGAGATAGATGTTTGTTTCTTGCTTAACCATGCCACTAGACTTTCTCCTAGATAGAAAGCACCTCCCTTGAGCTTTCTGTCATCCGCACGAGTTGGCCCAATACGCATGCATTGTCTTTCAAAGTGAAGCTTTGCCCTTAGAATACCAAAGTCCATATTGTGTTGTTCCTTGTAGATATCTAAATATTCTTTTATTTGCCCAGGAAGATGGTTTTGTTTGGAAGTCTTTGTGATATCTAGACACATAGCTTCCAACCTGTGGTCATGGGAGTTGACACATGTTTGCAGTCCTCCATTTTGAACTTTTTCAGCATTTCTTTTAAGTATTTTTCTTGAGACATGAATGTGCCTGCGTTCTTTTTCTAAATTTGCAGTCCCAAGTAGAAAATGAGCTCTCCAATCATAGACATTTCAAACTCTGTTTTCATCTCATCAACAAACCCTTTTGCTATTTCATCTCTGTTGCTTCCAAAAATAATGTCATCAACATATACTACAACAATCAGGAGTTCATCTTCATGGGATTTTATGTATAGATTGTTGTCTACTCCACCTCTCTTAAAACCTTGTTTTTGAAAATATTTATCCAACCTTGAGTACCAAGCACGAGGAGCCTGTTTTAGGCCATATAGGGCCTTCTTCAGTCTGCACACATAGTTTTCTTTGTATATCAATGAGAAGCCTTTTGGTTGTTCCATTTAGACTTCTTCTTCTAAGTCTCCATTCAGAAATGCAGATTTTACATCCATTTGATATACTCTGAAGTTTTGGTAGCATGCAAATTCCAAGAACATTCTGATAGCTTCCATTCCGGCTATAGGGGAAAATGTTTCATCGTAATCAAGTCCTTCAATTTGTGAGTATCCTTTGCAGACAAGTCTGGCTTTATTCCTGATTACCTGTCCTTCCTTATTCATTTTATTTTTGAATACCCATTTTGAGCCAATGATATTTTTCTCAGTGGGTCTAGGCACTAGTTCTAGGTTTTAGTTTTCTCAATTTGGTCCAATTATTCATTCCTTAGCATTCACCCAGACTTGTCCTTGCTTTGGCTTCTTAATTTCTTTGGCTCTATTTGTGACAACATGGCTATGTATACCTCTTATTTTATTTTGTTGTTAAACTGCCTTCTTTACGGACCCTGCTTTCTTGTCTCCAATGACTTCTCTTAGGGATGATTCTTAGGGATGATTTGAGGTTTTAGAACTCATTCTTGCATCTTCTATTGTCTTGCTTGTTTCATCATCATTAGGTCTTCTTCTTCATGGTTGTCTAATGGATTGCGCGATCTGTATTTCTTGTATTGTTTGGAAGTTCTTCATCAAATATCACATCAATACATTCAACTATTTTAGAAGAGTTTTATTATAGCACTGTACCCTTTACTTTTGGAAGCATATCCTAGACAAATCCCTTCATCTGCTCTTGCATCAAATTTCCCAAGGTTTTCATCATTATTCTTTATGTAACATTTGCTTCCAAAGATTCTAAAATGTTTGATTGAGGCAGGCTTTCCATGCCATAGTTCATAGGGAGTCTTGTCACTGCTTGGCCTTAAGTGAGCTTTATTAAGAATATGTATTGTTGTGTGCACTGCTTCTGCCCAGAAGGTTTGAGCAATATTATTCTCTTACATCATGGCTCTGGCAATTTGTTGAACAGATCTGTTTTGTCTTTCAGCTACTCCATTCTGCTGAGGTGTCCCTGCAATGGTAATTTGTTGTTTTATGCCATGTTCATTGCATAGGTATGCAAAGTCATAATCAGTGAATTCACCTCCTCTGTCTGATCTGATGCATTTTAGCTTGCATCCTGTTTGATTTTCTGCTAATGCTTTGAATATTTTGAATTTGTCCAGAGCTTCCGATTTATTCTTGAGAAAAGCAACCCATATCATTCTGGAGAAATCATCTATTATCAACATGAAGTAAGATTCTCCACTTGGTGTTTTAGTTCTTGCAAGTCCACATAGATCCATATGCACAAGCTGGAGTGGTCTTCTTGTTGATAACTCCTCTTTAGCCTTAAAGGATGTGCGGGTCTGTTTACCCAATTGAAAATATTTGCATATGGTATTAGAAGGCCTCTTTATTTCTGGCATGTCTCTGACAACTTTCTTCTTGCTTAGTCTGATGATGTGATTGAAGCTGAGATGTCCCAATCTTTTATGCCATAACCATGACTCTTCTAGTTTGCTAAGATGACATGATTCCTCTTCCTCTTTCACAATGTAAACATGACTCTCTATTCGAACTCCTTTGAGCAGAGTCTTACCTGTGGTGCTTGATCTGACTTCACAATCTTGTGCCCTAAAGAGAACTTTGCAGCCTTTGTCACACATCTGACTAACACTTAGTAAATTCGCTTTCAGCCCATCTACAAATAATACATCTTGGGCCTTTCCTTTGCCATTTTCTATGCTGACTGATCCTTTTCCCTTGATCTTGCTTGATTTATCATTGCCAAAATTAACATTACCAGATTTCTTTTCATCAAGAGTTATAAACTTTCTTTTGTCTCCAGTCATGTGTTTTGAGTAGCCACTGTCCAGGTACCACTGACTTTTCAGGTCTTGAGCAGTTAGAGCTAAGTCACACTTATTCTCCTTCTTTATCCATTATAGGCATCCTTTTTTTTGGTATCTTTTGTGAGTTGATGAATCACATTCTTTCAAAGAACATTTGGAAGGTATATGTCCAACTTGATTGCATATACAACATTTGATCATATTTTTTGCAGAATTGTGAGTATGAAAAAAATTTATTTGATTCATAAACCTCCTTGAGGTGTTGAACATCCATCTTTCTCCATAATTTCTACATTCAATGATTTTATGGCCAAATTATTTACAATAAAAACAGTAACCATAGAAACTGTTTTCATACCTGATGTGAGGTTGTCTTCTCCAGTTGCTTGTTTGAGGCAGTCTCTTCACTGTTTGCATCTTTTGCAGGTTTGAATTATTCCTCCTTGCATAATAATATGTAGCAATGTGTCCCGACTCGTGGCAGACATAACAGGTGGCATTCTTCATAGGAGGGACGAATCTCCTTTCATGGCTTCCAAATTTGACATACTCAGGGACATATGATTATTTTTCTGTCATCTTAGTATTTATTACATTCTTTGTTACTAGAGATTTCTTCTGATCTCTGTCATCCTTATTACATGTTTCTTCTTTTGTAGGAATTGTCTGGGCTGCTTCATCAGTCTTCTTTGCTTTTACAAAAGTTATATTTTTGTTTTCCTTTTCTTTGCCTTTACTCAATTCTCCTTCATAGCCTATTCCTGTTTTTATCATTAGGGATCTTTGAGCAACCAAAATTTCATTCAACTTACTAGAGCTTGCTGTTTGAGAAGAGTTTATAACCACTGTCCTTTGAGCATTTTCTAGTTTCTTCCTGAGACATACTACTTCTTCTTCCATTTTCTCTTGTTCTCGGGTTTTATCCTTGATTTGCTGAAGTAACATGTCTTCTATCTTCTTGGCTTCTTCAAGCTCTACCTTTAGCTACACGAGGACTTCTAAATTTTGTTCTTCTCTTACATACTTAAGAAGAATGTCCTTTTGTTTTATGAATTTTAGTTTGAGTCTGTCAATCTCTTCCAGAGCACTTCTTAGCTCCCCCTCAAGGTCGACTTCCCCTTCTTCTTCTTCATCTTCTAGCAGGAGTCCTTCAAGTTCTTCTATGGCCATCAATAAGAATTCGGAGGTTCCTTATTCACTTGAGGGTTCATCTGAATCTTCAAATGTACTGCTGTCTTGTTGAGCATAGAAGTATTTTCTGCTAAACTTCTTTCCTTTCTGTCGGTTCTTTGATTTATTTCTCTCTGACTCTTGAGACTAATCCTTACTTTCTTGTGAGGAAACTTAGCAGCATAGTGTCCAACTCTTCCATAGTTAAAGAATTTGAAAGGAAGTTTACCTTTGTATTTACCTGAGACTCTATCCAATTTCTTGACAAAATTTTCCTCTTCTTCATCCGAGAAAGAGCATATGTCTTCCTCTTCTTCTTTCTTCTTTTCTGTTTTAAAGGCTGCCTCTCTCGTACTTGGCTTCTTCTGTGGGAGTCTCATCTCATATGCTGTTAAATTTCCAAGTAGCTGGTTCATGGTCAAGGCCTCCCAATCAGTTGTTTCTTCTATTTCAGACACCTTGGGATTAAATCTGGATGGGAGAGATCTTAGAATCTTCTGCACAATTATACATCCTGGCATGGTTTCCCCAAGAGCTTTCATATCGTTAAAAATTTCTGCAACTTTTAGGAAGAAACTAGCAATGTATTCATCATCATTCATTTTTAAGTTCTCAAACTGGGCTCTATAGACTTGAAGTTTGGCAGTTTTTACTTTCTTGTCTCCCTCATGTATGTTCTCAAGAGTATCCCATATTTCTTTGGCAGTGTCTTTGTGCATTACTTTAATAAACTCTGCTTCACACAATTCATTCAGGATGGCATTCATGGCTTTTGCGTTAGCCACAAAATCTTGTTTTGTTTCTTTCTCTGTGTCAGTTGCCTTTGGGGCATATCCTAATTCCACAGCAGCCCAAAGTTCTATTCCTAAAGACATTATGTATGTCCTCATTCTGATTTTCCAGAAAGCATAATTTTCACCAGTGAAGAAAGGGGCTTTATTGGTTGAGCATCCTTCTTTACTAGCCATCTTGGGAACCTAGGATCTCCTTTCGGTTGTTGAACTTACCTGAACTCTCTCACGATACCCAAATTATTGAACCCTTAGTTAAACTGAGAGGGGGGGGGGGTGAATTAGTTTAACACATACATGGTCTTTTAAATCTTTTCCCTTAAATCTTATTTACACCTTTATTTCATGGTCAACTTAATATGTGAGCAATCTTAATTTGTGAGCAGCAAGTATCAAGCAGATTTGTTAATGTAACAACAGTCTTAATATGCAAGCAACATGTATTAAGTAGATTAGATAAACCACATCAACACATAGTCACTATACACAGAGACACCAGATATAAGTGGAAACCCATAAAGGGAGAAAACCACATCTTATTATTGTTGTGATACAAAGGCAAGCTCCAACTCCCTCTCACCATTGTTTTCTGCAGGCACCAACCTACAGGAGGCTCTATCCTCAATTCTGCAAGCTACAACTTGCAAGGAAGCACCAACTCCCTTCGATTTTCTGTAGGCACCAACCTACAGGAGGCTCCAACCTCAATCGGCTACACCGACAGCTATCAAGCTGCATAGTGATAGGGAAGCTCCAACTTCCTCAATTTTCCAAACTGAATGTTTGTTGATTTACCTCAGATATCAGCTCTGTTCTGTAGCTTCTCTTTCTGCTCTTCTTTTAGTCTTCTCTGCCTTACACTTCTATACTCTACCTTCTCTAGATTTACTCTCTCTCTCACTGCACCTTGCATATCTAGATAATATTATTTATAAGAATTTTCTTGTGACTGATAGCATTCCTCAAAGAATATGGAATGGACAACCATACCTCTTCACTTTCTTCCTTTTCATTTCTTTTCCAGCTCACTCAAAAAAAATGTAACTGTAGGTGCTTATTTTAATATTACAGTGGGATTTTTGTTTTTTTGTTTTTTTTTTTCTGGAGACTTGCCAATGCATCACAACAATATAAATCAATTAAAAATATTTACATTTAATTACAAAGAGAGCTCCAACTCACTCATACATCCTTTTGGATCGTTGCGCATTTGTCTTTTCTTTGACTGTGCTTTATCTCTTTTCATCTCTTTTTGCTTTTCTGTCCTCTACTGAGGTGTAACTACTGCCTTTTAAATCTGGGCATATTCCAACGCCTTTCATACAATAAGTGTCTTGTTGATGTGGAAGTTCCGCAAGCGAAACAAACATTTATCACAATAGTTGTATATTAGTAATCGCCCTCCCGTTAAGTTGAGGCATATACATAAAACCCACGGACCACGCGGCACATTGCAACAACGTTATATATATATATATATATATATATATATATATATATATATATATATATAACGCGGCACATTGCAACAGTGTTATATATATATATATATATATATATGGTAATTTCAACTCTCGGCATATTTAAACAAGGTTTTCACAAATAGACTGCTGTTCTATATAACATATGTGACTTCCGGCGATGTACTGCTGAAACATAATTTTAATACATAACAAATGTACTTACGGGCCCACTCGCCGATCTTTCCGATGCGATGTATCACTCCTCAACTTCTTCCGATTGCGATTGCTGCAATTTCCATTTGAAAGTAGCGATGTCTTATTGCTCTGATTCCGATTATTCACTGTTATGACGAAAATTAAAACATATATCAGTCGTGGCTTATAAACCCATCGAGTCCGGTCTTTCAATCGCAATCGCAAATCTTTGTTAACATGTTCCGGAACTCAAACCTGTCAAGTCACAGTTTATAAGTCCATCGGGTCCGAATCTCAATCGCAATCGCAACTTTCTGTTGTGATGTTCCGATGCTCCACTTTAACTCCGACGCGATTGACCACTTTTTACTGCATTTTGCCGATGCGATTGGAACATGGAACTGAAACATTTGTTAATCATAATTTATAAGCCCATCGGGTTCAGGCTTCAATCGCAATCACAAGTATTTGGTTGGATGTTCCGATTGGCCTATACTGCGATGCTCCGATGCAATTAGGCCGGAATTCAAATATGTATTAACCACCGTTTATACACCCATCGGGTCCGGGCTTCAATCGCAATCGCAAGTATTTGGTTGGATGTTCCGATTGGCCTATACTGCGATGCTCCGATGCGATTAGGCCAGAATTAAAATATGTATTAACCACCGTTTATACACCCATCAGGTCCGGGCTTCAATCGCAATCGCAAGTATTTGGTTGGATGTTCCGATTGGCCTATACTACGATGCTCCGATGCGATTAGGCCGGAATTAAAATATGTATTAACCACCATTTATACACCCATCAGGTTCAGGCTTCAATCGCAATCGCAAGTATTTGGTTGGATGTTCCGATTGGCCTATACTGCGATGCTCCGATTGCGATTGGGGAGGGGTCCCACCGTATAAAGCTTGGTTCTTATAATAAAGCGCTCCACTTATATAACTGATATATATGTATACTTTTCCAATGGGTTATGCGATTCCTGGAATAATATTTGTGTTATATTAAATGTATAACGCCGGTTGGAGTGTGCGATTCCCGGAATATGGTTCTGTATTATATGCATTACATTGCCGCTGGAGTTAAGCGATTCCCGGAATTATTTGTAATTATATATATCCCCCGGCTGAGGTAGCGATTCTCAGAATGACAGTTGTGTCTCTGCAATAATAGCTGTGTCTTTTCCTCTGTCTCTACTGCTCGACCATTTCGCTGTGGCTTTGTATTCGACTGTTATAATGTTAGCCTGTCTCCTTTGCCTGTTTCTGCTTCAGCGCTGCTAGACCTCTGCCTCTGCCTTCTGCTGTACATATTCCCTGCTGTTGTTCTTTGCCTTATTTGCCATCATCAACAATATTTCCAACATAGTAAAGCCTCATAGCCAATGGCTTATGTTGCATTGTTTCATAGATACATCCTCCTACATGCTTCCTCCACTTTCTGATGTTTTTTTCACTAGATAGTTGTGCATTAGGCCAGACCAACCTCCAAATGTTAAGCCTATGCTTAACATCCTTCAGTTGAAGGAACAAATGGCAAAGGATACAGCAGGACAGTCCTTGAGAAAGTCACCCCTTTAATTTCTATTTCTATTTAAATTCCACTTGTTTTAAGGAGGGTTTTTTTAAACATCCTTGGCTTTTTATTTAATAACTATTTTGATACTTTTTTTATATTTAAGCCCCTTCATGTCTTTGAAGAAGTGGCCCTGAAATTTTGAAAGGAAGACTTTATGGATGTTGCACTTTTGTACTCTTGAATTTTTCTGAATAGAAAAGGATGGACCAAGTACTTTTTCTCAAATGAGTAGAGTGAATATATACATGGTACTTTTATCCTATGTGTTATATTTTTGCTTCAAATAAGAAATAGTTATTTATCTTATGATGTTTTGTTTCACGTATCTATTTAAATAAAATTTCACATTAACTCACTTCTGAACATGTTATACTATTATCACTTGATACATATGCAATACAGGCATTTAAAAAATTGTGACATAATATTTATTCAATTGATTTAATTAAATCAATTATCTCAAACATTTTCATATCTCTAAGTGAATGTATGATATTTATTTGCATCCATTTAAAATTGTTGAAGTCCAACAAAAAATTGCAGTACACACACTAGTGTGGGACCAACAAGTCCTCGTAATACATTAGTGTGACGACCAATTTAATTAATTAAATAAGTGCAGTGTCTAATTTAATTTTCCATTAATTAAATTGGACAATAAAATGTAATATTATCTCATGATCACTTGTAATATTTAACTGAGTGTGATAAACTCATTTAGCTGATGTATTTTGAGTTGAGGGTGGTGGGTGAGGCATGCAGAGTAATTATATTAGTTATGGAGTTTGAATTGCAGTTGTTGCATTAGTTTAATGCATGAGTAATCAGCTAACTCAGTTAGTCTAGTTAGAGTCAATTGAACTAGTTGTAACTGTTTGTTGCACTAGTGAGAGATCAAGTGAGTTAAATATTATTTGATTCAGAATCAGTGATCTACCATGCAACTGATGATTTACTATTAATAGTTGCATGCATGTCAGTTCCAGTGGACACCCAATTCAGACAAAGGTTAAAGGGATGTTAACTATCATTTGTGTGATTAGTATATTTCCCGCATGCAACCAAACATCCATTGTATTTCTCATGAACTTTGCAAAGTTTTGGAAGGCCAAAATTCCTAAAGAATAAGGATTGCATTCATCAAGAATTTCGCAAGCAATTTCGGTTGTTTAGAGGCTGGGAATTGGCTAAGTGTTGGTCCGTTTTGTCCAGGACAGTGTGAGACAGTTGTGAGAGTGCAGGAGACTCTTGTGAGAAGAGTGCATTGTAATGGTTTCATGATTCCATGGTGAATATACAATAGAAGATAGAGGGGTTTTGAGCAGAAAGCTTTCCTTATGTGTTGTGGTTTGATTTGATTCTTTCTTTGCTTAATGTAATTAGCGATTTTGTTTAATTTCCGCAATTTATTTGTAGAATGATTCAATATCTAGATAGAAATTGGCGATTGTGTTTAAGAGGCTAGTACAGACATTTTTCTTGTTTCTAGATGTTTTGCAGAGGAAAGTTTCACCTATGTCAGATTTTTTGGGAGTTATGCTTCTCCTCACGTCCTGCCATATTATGTTCCTGACAAGTTACTTGCTAGAGAGATTGCCTACCAGCTTGTTGTAAATGGTATTTAAAAACAACTTAAAGATGCTAAGAAGGTTGTTTGGCCTAATTTTCCTTTACAGTGCGGTACTTTTGCAATTTTTGATATTGGTCATGCCTACAAGGAAGTTTCAAATTTTAATTTTTTGAATTTGGATTTAATTCAAAAGAGACCATATGACCCCAATGATGTGATTAAGAACTTCATCGCAAAGCTCAAAATGAATCATTTTGTGAAATAAATAGATAGATTCGATTATTTCTTTCAAGGTATTGAAAATTTTTCAGATGTACTAAAGTTTGCATCGAGTCAACTCAAATAAGATGACTTGCAAGCCTTCCAAGCATACAGAAACAAGAGACTGGAAAGGATTCCCCTGGATTTATTAACTATTGAAGATGTCAACAGACCAATTCCAAGTATTAGCTTGGATAATGAAACTAATACATGTCTGAAGATGAGTCAGAACAATCAGAACATCAATCTCAGAATTCTGATCATTCTGAAAATGATTCCGAAAACATAAATGAGAACACAGAAAAGGTAATTAAGAAATTAATCAAAGAGATTGAGATGCAAGAGAAAGGAAGAAGTAATGGAACATAATCATCTTCCCAAGAAGTTTAGCACAACCAAGGTACACCTGATCAGTTAGAAAAATCTCAACCAAAGGATTTGAAGAGTGAATGGGATAAGTTTTCTAAGGCAATAAAAACGCCTCAAACAAATCCTAATACTGATCAATGTACCATTTTTCAGGCACCAAAACATTCTCATAAATTAGTGGAAACAATTACTCCACTACAACAACTTCCTGAAACTCATGATCCAGAGATCATTCTGGCTTATCCTACAGAGCATATAGTTTTACAAGTTGAGGAAATCCCTTCACTATATGTCTTCTACAATCCTAGTCATAAGGTTGTAGTAAAGAGAAGAAAAAGGAGAAGAATTGATGATACAGTCTCAAGCCTTACAAAAGAATCTATTGATGTTTTATGGAAGGATCCTCTAGCTGATCCTACTGAACATTTAACCGAGTTATCACAATTTTCAGGGGCATATGCTACTGCCACTATAGATAAGGCAACTGAATTTAAAATGTTATTGAAGTAGAGGGAAGATAAAATACAAGATTTACAGAGACTGTTAGAGCAAGAAAAGTCTAAATCCAATGAGCAAATGGAATTGAAAATGTCCCAATTTCAAAAGGATTTTGAAAGTTTAAAATTGCAGCATCAGGTACAACTCATCGTGAATCAAACACAACTAGAAGCAGCAATAAAAAAACTACAAATCCAGCCACAGCTAGAGAAATTCATAAAGGAATCATTGGATGTAAATGCTAAGAAAAATTAGCAACAAGAATTATTTTGCCAACAAGCTTCTATCACTAGCTCTTATTGTGACTCAAGTGAAATACTGATCCAGCAAGTGGCTATCTAGAAACTTGAGTATGAGAATATTGTGAATAAAATCAATGAACATATTCAATGGCAAGCATCAAACTCAAGCATGGAAGCTGATCTACCCCAGGTAGATAAATTCCACAAGTAAATCTTATTTAAAGATTGGAAATCATAAATAATGCAAGAAGAGAAAGAAGCAGTGAAAGAATCAATGTTAATGAAGGAAATTACTGAATCTATATTTTAACAACTTTCGAAATCATAACTTATCAAAGAGTTCACATCTGAAGTGCTCTTATAAATCAAGCAGCTGGAAACACAGTGGAAACAAAAGATGGAAATGTAGGAAGAACTGATTAAAAAAGTAAATAAGTTTGATCAAGAAAATTATTGGAATTTTCTGATCAGACCTTATCTTCAGTACTAAACCCTACAGTCTTTAACGGATTCAACAAAAAGATCGCAGCCAGTACTCTCAAATGCAATATTCAAGGGACATGTTAGATTGAGAATCTCGCAGACAGCTCAGCCCAAACCCATGCTATATATTTGTCAACTTCAGGATAAAATCCAAATGAAAGATCAGAATTCAGAGTTATATTGTTACTTTATTTTCCTAGATTGTAGTTAAAGTTTGTCTTACGAGGACGGTTGTTTGAAACCTCCTCTATTTGTATGTAATAATCTATTTTTAAAAATATTTAGTTTAGTATTTAAATCCCTCTCATGCATTTAGAGAAGGGTCAAGAAATTTGTCAAAAAAATATGCAAAGAATGCACTTTTGCAAGTTTGTAAATGCTTTGATGGATTAATGGAACACAGTTTGTTATATTTTGACATTTGAAGCTGTTTAACTGATGTTGCACTATTGTACTCTTTAAATTTCTTGAAAGTGAAGAGGAGCATAAAATCTACTATCATTTTACATGAGTAGGACTTCGTACATATGGTACTTCTATTCACTTGTATTAAGTTTTTCTTTCTAGATTGGCAGTTATCTTTTTATTGCATCGTATATTTGAAACGTCATCATAGATGAATGTTAAATGCACTTTTGTACTAATATTTGTCTGTGATTTCTTATTGTATATATAATCACACATATGGATGTGATATAATTTTCAAAATTCTTTTAATCAAGCTATTTTGTTAAAAGAATCATCTTTACATAATTTTCATCTCTTTCAACTGTTAAATAATCTTCATTACTAATAGTTGAAGGATATCTCTTTAGATCACATAAAGGAAGAAACACCCCGGGTATATAGTAGAATTAGATAGTGTTAGTTAAATGCATGTGATAGATTAAAATCATTCCCCATTGCATGTCATATTAAAAAAACACACCCCAAATCATCCTTATTGGGAAACTAGTCCCTTTATCCCCATTCAGAGCCACCACACCAAACGGAAAAGGACTTGTTCTAAGGTCTGTACTGGGTGGTTTCCCCCATGTTGTGGCAACCGAATTCCAAGCCCTCAACATTTTGGCACTAGAAGGAGGGCCTTGTGAATGGAAAGAAGGTATCACTACAAGAAAAAAGCACATTGGTGAGGGGCGAAAATGGTCACCATAAGCTCATTGGTGAGGGTCAAAAGAGCCTTCGTCACCAAAAACTGAACATCACCAAAGGTGGCGTCACCGAAAGTATAGGTGTTGTGGTGACATTCAAGGTCCGTCACCAATAATAATTTATAGTGACGGATAGTGACCGTCACCATTTCATATGAGCAATGGTGACGGACAATAGCCTCCGTCACCAAAAAATTGAACGTCACCAAAGGTGGCGTCGCCAAAAGTATAGGTGTTGTGGTGACATTCAAGGTCTGTCACCAATAATGATTTATAGTGATGGATAGTGACCGTCACCATTTCATATGAGCAATGGTGACAGACAATAGCCTATGTCACCAAAAAATTGAACGTCACCAAAGGTGGCGTCGCCGAAAGTATGTGTTGTGGTGACATTCAAGGTCCATCACGAATATTAATTACAATGACGGATAGTGACCGTCACCATTTCATATGAACAACAATGATTTTTTGTGATGGACCTTTCATGGCCGTCACTATTGGTGCATATAT
The DNA here is from genome assembly GCA_034641835.2 of Pinus albicaulis. NCBI lineage: Eukaryota > Viridiplantae > Streptophyta > Pinopsida > Pinales > Pinaceae > Pinus > Pinus albicaulis. The sequence continues at coordinate 148,925,821 of CM076582.1, forward strand.
ATGGCGACGTTCATTGACCGTCACCATAAACGCATTGGTGACATCAAGGTCCGTCACAAATAATGACTATAATGACAAACAATGACCCTCACCATTTCATATAAACAACAACGATTTATGGTGACGGACCTTTAATGGTCGTCACTATTGATGCATATATATGGTGGCATTCGTTGACCGTCACCATTTCATATTTTGGTGAGGGTCGAAAAGTCTCACCATAAACTCATTGGTGATGGTCAAAAGAGCATCCGTCACCAAAAACTGATCTTCTTCATTCCCTATATATGAATATCAGGGCACGATGGAATCGAACCACCAACCTCCTGCTTGTAAAGCAGGTGCTCTTCCATTGAGCTAGCACCCTTTAAATAATTAGACTTTAAACTAGAAATTGCCCCTAAAGTTGCAAAGATACACCAAAGGAATAAGAACCAGGAAAACTGAAAGAACTCAGTGTCCTTGCTCCTATTTTTATTCTACGACACTCTACAAAGTATGATCTTGATCTATGACGTATTTGTGCCGAGTGGTTCTAATTTAATAGTAAATGTTATATTAGATAAAATAAATGAATAAATGAGAGGCCTTACGAGCTAATTTTTAATCCTTACACCAAAATCTCTTAATATTCAAGTCTATGGAACAACTCGTTCAAAGTTCAAACTGAAGTAGATTTTAAATGGAAAGCCTAAAACCACCTAAGTAGTTTACAAGTTAACATTTTGGATATAAATTATGTTCAATTTATATGACAAGTTATGCCATAACCTTGAAACTAGTTTCTTAGCTAAAAGACTTTCTTAAGTTAACAATGACAAAGAAACTTAGTCATGGCAAGAAAAATTCTCTTGTTTTTTCGAATGAGGGTGCATGTAACTTGATAAAGGTTTTATGAGAGTATCAAACCATAAACAATTTCACTAAAACATGGAAATGACAAAGTCTTGTTAAGCAAGAAAGGTTTAGTTAAATATATGGAAAGCATCGAGCTAAATGATATAATTAAACTAAAAGTAACTGTAAAAAAATGAAATTGCCATCATATACATCGCACCAGCGTATGAATTTGCATCAATGTACTGAATTAATATGACTTCAAATCTTGAAATTTTCCTGCAAGATAACATTTATCATTAAAAAAATCCGATCAAACATGAAGTAATCTCATGAATCTTTCAGATTTATATTGCAATATCCATCTCAGATAAATAGATCCAGAATCTTAAATATTCTTATAACTAGCAATTGCACCAAGAGGTGCAAAGGAATGTTGGAACATGGATAAGAAAAGTGGGGAGATTGTATAAAGAAATAATCAAGAGAAATATACTAAAAATGAAATACAACCCATGTGAGGCTAATTTAAATTCAATTGTTGTGAATTTTCAAGTGAAAGAAAGTTTGTAACTGGTGTCCGGCAAGCAGGACTTACAAAAATTGTTATAGAGAAAAACTTGGAAGGGAAATTGAGGTTTGAGGTTTGATGATGTTTATGAAGCACATATTCTACTTGGTGAAAGTGGCCACTGCAAGGATTATTGGGGTTCAGGCTTCTATAGGTAGGATAATACTTTTGATCTTGAAAAAACTTTGCACAATATAGCTTTCAGTTCAAATGGGTGCAAATACATATAAATCAAGCAATTTGAGACCTTTAAATGTATGGTCAGAAGCAACAACTCCAAAATCTGTGCAAATGCTTCTAAACTCTATTTGAAAAGAGGAAATTAGTTTGATCCTTGAAGGAAACTTGTTTGGACCAGACATTGGTGAGTTGATAAGCAGCTCAAACAATTGGGCATAAATTATTATGTGGTGTATTTTCAAAGGGCTCAAAGAGTCATTACCTTCTAAATGGCTATATATTTTGGGAGATGGGTTTGAAAATACAGGTAAGAAGAATCAGCCAACGTCTGAACAGTTGGGTGAATTTGAGAAAAAACACCAAAGATCTGCCAATTTTGTTGAATGCCTCTGAGAAATGTGGTTTATTGTTTGCTGTCAATTCCTCCTCAGTCATGGATTGCAGGCCTGCACAAAATAAGAATATTCTTATGATTGGTCTCTGTTCTGAAGTGAATAATTTAAAACAATATACTCGTAACCTAGCACAAAATACAGATTCAACAAAAGTAAATACGGAAAACAAGAATAGTGGAAATGATGATTTTGGATTTCAAACTGAAGGAGCATATAAGGGCGAGGATGAAGTGCTTTTGAAATTTCAGTGGGCAGAGGAGACAAAAAGGATGGGCTGCAGCAAGTTTTTGGAGTCTTGGGATAGAAGAGAAGGGAAAAGAGGCAAACTTCAAGTTCAAAGCACAGAGTAATGACCCCTGGAAGGAGAGATTTTGATTCTCTTGTTCAATCTCAGCAGGAAGTAAGCAATGCCTTTGGTCAAGTCGACATTCAATTGCCGGATTCTCTATGGGATGTAGGTGATGGCATTAGCCAAGAGAAGCAGCTGGACAGGGTTTCACATGAATATATCCTTTCTTCATGAATGCAATGATTATCGGAATTATGTTCAAATAAAAGAGATGAGAACAATGTGCAAGAGGCTTTATAATGTTTGATATGAAAAGAATAGAATATTCAAAATAGTACATCATATGAGGAGGAGACCTTTAAATCAAGCAATTTGAGACCTTTAAATGGGTGCAAATACATATAAATCAAGCAATTTGAGACCTTTAAATGGATGCAAATACATATAAATCAAGCAATTTGAGACCTTTAAATGGATGGTCAGAAGCAACAACTCCAGAATCTGTTCAAATGCTTCTAAACTCTATTTGAAAAGAGGAAATTAATTTGATCCTTGAAGGAAACTTGTTTGGACCAGACATTGGTGAGTTGATAAGTAGCTCAAACAATTGGGAAGAGATTATTATGTGGTGTATTTTCAGAGGGCTCAAAGAGTCATTACCTTCTAGATGGCTATATATTTTGGGAGATGCGTTTGAACATACAGGTAAGAAGAATCAGCCAACATCTGAACAGTCAGGTGAATTTGAGAAAAAACACCAAAGATCTGCCAATTTTGTTGAATGCCTCTGAGCAATGTGGTTTATTGTTTGCTGTCAATTCCTCCTCAGTCATGGATTGCAGGCCTGCACAAAATAAGAATATTCTTATGATTGGTCTCTGTTATGAAGTGAATAATTTAAAACAATATGTTCTAAAGTGAATAATTTAGGTGCTACCTCCTCCTCAGCAGATCTGTAATCTGCTAGGTAGTAAATTGCCAGGTTGTTGGGTTCAAGGAAATTTGAACACGAGTTTTCTCCAATTGACAGTCTATGCAGAATTTGTAGCCATGTTATTTCCCATTAAATAATTCCATGCAAAAATTGTAGCTCAGAGAACCTCCCTAGAAAGCATCATTTCATAGATAAAAGGGCATCCATTCAAGACACCCTAATTGAAAGGACCACGTCAATTGAAGACATTATTATTAAGGAGAATGAGATGGTGAATGTACAAGACATCATTATTGCAACTGATAAAACAACCATACAAGGTGTCATAAGTGCAACAATTAATATTTGTCAAAGCCATCATAATTTTAACAAGAGAACATCTATACAGGAAGTCTCATTTACAGGCTACACCAATGCCAAGAAGGGCATCAATACAGGAGGGCACTTATACTGAAGAACATCACCTAAGACATTAACTGTGACATCATTCTCAGCTACATAACCAGTACATTTCATGTCGACGACGGCATCTCCGACATTATCCATTGTCACATAGAAGTTAGAACATCCATTTTTCTACCAATATAATTTAATTTCACAAGTTGCCCATTCCATGAAACTAGCCTCATCTAAATCAACTTCTTCTGCAGTGTACATCTGTATTACAGTGACCTGTAATATGCATGATTTTTTCTCCTAATGGAATTTGCTAATTTGTGATAGCACCGAAGAAGGATACCTCAGTGAAGTTTCTCATCAATGTGACCAGTCACCAAACTAGGTATTAACTATTAAATAATTTATTTCAGGTACCAAAACTCTCCCAAAGGTTGTAGATCCAATCAATAAAACTAAAAGAAAACCACAATCAGGACCCAGAAGATGAGGCAGTTGACTGGGATTAAACGGTACAACGCAGAAAGTATGAGACACTCGTGGAGAACCTTAGGAACTCATGGCGAACTGTGGAGATTCCTATCATCTGTGACATCATCTAACACTATCTGTTATTAAACAAATAACCTAGCAGGAAATATTAACAGAAATTGACAAACAATAGTTGGGACCTGGAAAATCAGAACTGCAAATGGTTGAATGGATGGCATTCATTAAAGCACGTAGACAATGGCAACCTAAAAGGAAATTTCTAGAAAAAATGCAAATCCCTTGCATCAGCAAAAAACATAAAGTTAGGCAGCAAAGTACAAGAATACTTCAAAGTCAAGACTTCATACTTCTGTATATGAATCCTTAGCAAAAACACCAGACCGGGTGTTTGGCAAGATAATCCTTAGCAATTCCAAAGGACGTGTCCCTTCATTCCAGTGTCGAATTCATATAAATGCAAGCACCGTCTGTCATTTATCTCACCAAATTTCGGTCAAGGGAAAGCACAATGAGGACAAGAATCTTTTGGTTTGGGTTAAGGACAGGATTATTTGTCAATTGAAGCAGGCTGCTGTAGGACACCTCCGCAGGCAGCAACATAACTTCTTTTCAACTGTAACAAGCCTAGGATAATTGTTAAAAAGGCACAAGACTATGTGAACTAGCTCGAACTTGGTGTTGAAGGCAGTGAAGTGTTAGATTAGCTCATGTCTTCGGCTCGGACTTGTGATAACTTGTGAACAATAAGCTCTGATTAGCTGTCTTGATACCTTGACCTGTGTGTTAAAATACCAGAAATTGCAGCTTGGAGGCTCAGACCATAGTCCTGTAGCTGCTTCTTACAATAGCTCAGACCTGTGTTAGTCACTTGCGAAGGATAAGCTCAAGACTGGTGGGCAGTGTGTTATATCATATTTGTAAGACCTTGGACTTGAAAAGGGACAGTCTTTTGTAGCATTGTAAAGGCTAGAAACAGAGATATACACCTTAGAAACAACACAACTCAGATCTCTTGGAATCTTAACAAGCTCAAACTTACTACTGTGACTGTGCTAAGTGTGATAGTGAAGGCTCTTCATGTCCTAGCATAAACAACAATCTCAGACTCGGTAAATTGATGGAAGACTTGAGATAGTTCACCTGTTATATATACTTGTGATAAAACTGTATATCGTTGACCCAGCTTTACATCAAGGTTTGAAGGCTCAAGTCCACTTTAGGCTCGGACATAAAAACAGGGACCACATGCTTGGATTTCAGTCCTATGAAGAATAATGAATGAGCATTAATGAACAGTGAACTTGAAAGGGTGTACAAGTGAAGAAGATCTTGACAGTGGGCATATTAGAGCAGATTGTTGACCAAATATTGAAGTATTTGGAGCACCATGTAAAGACACTCTTGAAGCACCTTGTGAACACTTTCTTGGAGAGTTCTTGAAGAATCCTTTGAAGAGGCTTAGAGCAGGTGTAGAACTTGGGATGCCAATTGAAGACACCTTGAAGGTCGTGGAGATAATGTTGAAGACCATGACGCATTGGTCATCATGAAGTAACCTTGGAGATATTTGTTTTGGGTACCATGAAGAACAATGGAGACACCTTCTTAGGAGCAACTCTTCCCTCAAAAGTGTGTGACAGTTAGCATAGAGGTTTGCTACATTAGAAAAGGGTCCATTCTAAACACTTTTCTTAGTAGTAGAGGACATCCTGGACGTGAAAGGGTCCATTCTAGGCACTTTTCTTGGCAGCAGAGGACATCCTGGAAATGAAGCTATTTATCAAGATATTCCCTTTGTTATATTCATGAGTATGGAACATAAAGAAGTATCAAGACCTTTAGGATGGATCACCTACTTCTCTTTAAGGGTATTCATCAGTTTTCATGTTAGATGAAATGATACTTGGGAGCACTTTGGCAAAGGATCATAGAACCAATACTGCTCTGAGAGTATGACTGGATTGTTAAGGAGCAAAAACACTTGAATTGCAACATGGTGTGACTCGTGTCTTTGGATAAGAATCAAGTGCAAATTCTTTTGAAAGCCACTGGAGTAACTTCAACCCTTACACTAGTCCAGCTCATTTGTACCAAATAAGAATAACTGAACACTGAAGGATAATATAATCTGAGAGCAAAGGAAACCAACAATATAAATTCTGGAGCAAACTGGGCATTTGCACACAAAGATATACCTGCGAGATTGCCACATCCCCAATGGAAAAATAACTTCTACTCAAACCATTGCTTTTGGTAGTTATCTCTGGTGATGCCCCTGTACATGGAGAATCTAAATTCAGTAGATTAGGAATGCTATAATAATTCACAGAAGTTGGGAATGATTTTTGTAAGGATAAACCACAAAAAAGGGGGTTCTCATCTCCTTAGAACTCCTAAAATATGCACATGTGGACCATGCCAAAGGGCTTCACACACTACTTGTCTTCATAGTGGAGCACTGAAAATAAGGCTAACAAACTCCATCAAACTTGTAATAGATACACAACTCAAAGTGGGAGTACTGCTAAAAGATACTCATGTAGATATGTGCAAGGTAGATCAAGAGTTGTTAAGACAACTGCATTTTTTGGTAGGGAGTCCATGGCTTGTCTACAACCACAAGTTAAGCGGACATCATCTACAGCTAGCTGGTAAGGAAGGTCAGGAGAGAGATACACAACTCGTGTAGATATGTGCAAAAAAGATCAAGGGTTGTTAGACAACTCCATTTTTTGGTGGGGAGTTTCCTCAAAGTATGAGCTTATCTTCCGAACTCTATAAACCACACAAAGATTTTAGAAAACCTACCTTAATAATGCACTCTTTTTCCACCTTAAAATCTGTCATTGATTGTGTCATATTGCCTGAAATAACTTGCCTACTAAGAGATTTCATCCTAGGGTTTGTGTGATGGATGAGTTAAGGGGTCCTTAGATCTCTCAATCTAGAATGTTTTCTTGATTTTTTTATTTTAAACAAACCTTATTCCAGGCAAGGCATTCTCCAAGATGGAAAAAGAATTTAGTTTTATAGATCTAAAAGCATACCTTTCAGCTGTTGTTTTGATGATCAAGACAATCTATAGGATCTTCCCACAAATTGATCTGCAAATTGTAGCCACATCATCATATCCCTATAGTCTCCTGCATTTTGAAGCTCTACTTTCTGCATTGGGTTTTCTACATCTACAAGAGAGAGAAAGCTTAGATCTGAAGTGCTGAGGACTACAAAGAACCCATCCCATTGAGGAGATCTGGATACACCTTCTTGTCTCCTCCCAGGTGCCCTGTAATATAAAAATTCATTCAAAACATCGTGTTCTTGTCTTGTCTGTTGGATGCATGGAGCAAACTCTTTACTTTACTGCTTAATGTCTTTCCATTTGTAGATCTGTTTGTTGCAGCATTTTAACTACTAATCGCAGATCTAAAGATGTTTGGCAGCCTCTATTGATGTTAGGGCTATTAGTTATGCGTAGCTAAAGTGGTTATTTTTCGTACACTTCGACGAAGAATACATACTAACACTCGCGACCATACTGGGGAACTTAACCAATCTCCAGTCTTAAACTTAGTCTTAAAGGAAAATCTTTCAATTATCCTTTCACTTTAAGATTACTTTTATAGGTTGTGGGTATTCAAAAAATAATTCATTATGGCTTCTAGGAAAACCTACTATACCAGGTCTAATCAGGATCCTAGCCCTATAGTTATAGTAGATAACCCAGATCAGATTGGTAAAAAGAAAAAACAACCTATCAATTTAGAAACTGAAGTACCATTAAGAAAATCCAATTCTTTACCCAAAGAGTTAGTGAGTCTAACTGATATTGATTTTGATCTGAAGTTTTAATATTCATTGTTTAAAACTAAATCTAAAACTGATTTGAAAAATACTGTTGTAGATCTTGTTTTTATTTCATTTCTGAATGCAAAACAGAAAAATATTTTAGTAGGAACAAAATCAAATAAATATGAATATCAAAACACAGTTGAAAATATTAATGTTACATTGATTAAATATATTAATGAAGCTATTGAATTAGCTTATTTTTTGTCTTTCATAAAACCTCCAGTTTCTCAATTGCATACAACAATAATACCAACAATAGATTCATCTTTGTATGTTGTTACTTCATTTATAGATACCACTGCAAGCTCATCCACAGATAATTTCATTCCTAGATTGCCTTTGCAGCCTAGGATATTATTTCCTTCATCCACTGCATCCACTACTTTACATTCAGATCTTATAAGCACCACATCTTTATTTCCTAGCAATTCCATTTGCATACCAGCTTCATTTCCTAGCTCTTCAACTACAGTTTTCAGTTCATTAGTTGTCATGTCCAGCACTGAACCTATCACCGCTATTATACCTCCTAGCTCAGTAAAAATTCAATCCATGGCTGCTAGGTATGCTCCCCTTGTCTTACCCCAAAACCTCCATGACATGCCTCAATATTATCAAAAAAATTTACCACTGTTTGATGGCATTTCACAATATACTGCTCAAAAACATGTAACTAAAACGACATATTTCTGTGAAATTTATGAAATTGATGAGGCAAATGTCCAGATGAGGTTATTTTCCGAAAGTTTGATAGGAGAAGTTAAAAAAGGTTCAAAAATTTAGCTCCTGGTAGTGTAACTGATTTAGCTTTATTTCATAGAATATTTTTAAATAAATGGAAAAGGAAAAACAACCCCTTCAAATTGTGTCTGATTTTGATGCCATGAAAAGATCTCCACTGAGTCTGTCCAAGACTACTGCACTAGGTACAATAGTGTCTACAATACAATACCTACAAATCTTAAACCTACACCTTACTTTTTTCTGCTCAAATTCCCTGATGGATTTCATGCAGATATGGCCTATCAATTAAGGGAAAGAGATGCGCAAACCTTAGAACAGATGCAATTACATGCTGTCAGTGTAGAAATCAATACTTTAGCTAATAAATCTAGACTTAGAAATGAAAGAAGAGTTACAATTAAAGAAGAAAGTTCAAATTCAGATGTTAAAATAGATTTAATTTCTAAAACTTTAGAAAGGGTGGTAGATAGATTAGATAATATAGAAATAAAACCTTAATGAGATAATCAATCTCAGATCAGAAATCCCAATTTTAGAAAAAAAACAATAATTCTGGAAAATCTAAAGAAGAAACTCCAGAACAAAACATTAGGCCCCCATTTCAGGAGAACTATGATGAAATTTCTCAAAGTAATGATGAGTATGAAGATTAAATCAATCATATAATGCGAATAGATGAAAACAATACCATTTTCCTCACTGAGGAAGATCAAGAACTATTTGAGCTTCAATAACTCAAGATTAGACTCCAGTGAATCCTTTGACTATAAACAAGGTTATGACTTTGCCAAAAATGAAATACATAGTCAACAAACCTTAGACATAAGAAAAACAATGAGTCTTCTACCAAAAACAATTCCCAAAATCAAAATAAGAAAAATGTAGAAGCTCCAAAAACAAAATTTTTGCAAATTCTCCCAAGGAAAATAAGCAAAGTTCCAATCCTTCTCAATCCATTTCTAGTCCTAAAAGATCATCAAGTCCAAAAATTGTTGATATTACTGATGAAGTGGCTCAAGCCTCCAAAGACACACAGAAATATGCTATGGAAAAAGCCTCTAACTCTGTTAAGTCATCCAATTTAGATCAAAAAAGTCCTTCTACTGATCCTAAATCAGTAGATACAAAAATTGATAATTCAAAAACACCTGTTGATATTTCTAAGTCTGATCAAACTTCTACTGCTACACAAACAGTCCCTGAAAAGAAGGTTAAAAGCAATAAAACTCAGGAAATGCAGACAGAGAATGTCAACAAAATTGAAGATAGAAATACAAATATAGAAACTCAAGAAAAACCAAGTCAAATTACAGTTAGTAAAGATGAATTAGTTCAAATTAGTGAATCTCAACCCTTATTTAATATTCAGAATCAAATTTCTAAGTTAAAAATACCCATTCCTTTAACAGAATTGGTAAAAAATGACTTATACAAATAAACCATAACTGAAACACTGAATATGAATGATGGTGAAGATGCAATTAATTTGAATGATGATCAACCCGAGTTGATTTTTGGCCCTGATGTTAATGGAAATAATTCAGATGGATCAGTCCCTCCTTTTTATATCAGTCTTACCATTCATGATCAAATTTTACATAACGCTATGTTAGATTCAGGAGCTTCCCATAATTTAATGCCCAAAGCCATAATGGAAACTCTTAATCTAGAAATAACCAGGCCTTACAAATATTTTTTTTCATTTGACTCTAGCAAAGTTAAATTCCTAGGATTAATCAAAGAATTATGTGTGACTTTAGTTTAGTACCCTGGTAAAAGTATATTAATGGACATTTTAGTAGCTGATATCCCACCAAAATATGGTATGCTTCTTTCTCGCTCATGGGGAGCAAAGTTGCAGGGACCTCTACAATTGGACATGAGTTATGCTACTATATCAGTGTTTGGTCAACCTAAAAAGCTATCTAGGGAAACATTAATGAAATTCATGGTCAATAGTGTTAAAAAATCCATAAGTTGTCCCATTTATTCTACACCAACTAACCTTGAATCTTTTATCTTATGTAACTCTGAGAATAATGAAATTGAAACTGAACTAATTAATAAAAAGCTAACACCAAACAATGACAACATATTTCATGAATCCCTTTGGCACTTAGACTTTAATGGCTCTATAAAAAAATTAGGATCAAGATCAGGAGTATGGATTACAAAAATGGAGACTAATCATTCAGAAGGACATGCCTTCAGACTCAACTTCAAATGTACAAATAATATGGCTGAGTATGAGGCACTCATTTTAGGCCTCCAAATCATTAGAAACTTAGGAGGAAAAATAATACTAATCATGGCAGATTTGGAATTAATCATAAAACAAATAAATGTAGTATATTCTGTTTAAAATCCTAGACTAGCCAGATACAGAGATATAGTGACTGACTTAACTGATGATTTATTGGAATGCAAGTTTGCTGCTATACCCAGAAAACAAAATATTCAAGCACATTGTTTAGAAACTTTTGCTGGTACATGTAACTTACCATTCCACCCAACTCATAGGTACAGTGTTGAGGTTAAACATAGACCAATTATCCTAGAAAACCTCAAGTACTGACAGATTTTCTCTCAGGATGAACAAATTTACCATTTCTTAAATAATGAAGAAGAATTTCAAAATTGTAAAATAGATACAGACTGTAATATAGATTCAGATTTTGATTGTGAAATAGATAACATAAATGTACATAATTTTGATAAACCTATTTTATTTACTCAATATGACATAGACAACTTAGAGAAGGTAGATATTGAGCAAATCATTAAAGAAGAAATTGACATGTTAGATCTAAAAGATTATTTTTTGCCTAAAGGTTTAACTCCTTTGGAAGACTGTTTTTATTCCAATGATGTTCCTAAAAAAAAAAAATGGAACCAGGTAGGTCTGAGATTGAGGAATGTAATATTGGGACAGAATTAAAACCAAAAATGATTAAATTGTCTAAATCTTTACCTCCACAAGAAAAGGAAAAATACATTGATCTTTTAAAGGAATATCAAGATGTGTTTTCTTGGAGCTATGAAGATCTCAAAGCCTATGATACAAACATAATCCAACACAAAATTCCCATAAAATATGTGTTGTCTAGGTAAATCCCCTCTGCGGATAGAGGCGATCCCTCTAGCCGTAGGGTGGGTCTAGCAACTACGGGAACATACTAACATGTACCTTCCTATATTGTAAAGGAAATTCGGAGCAAGGAAGATGACCTACCTCATTCTGATGCTATGTTTTCTTCTTTCGTCGAAGCCTCTTAATCTGTCGCTCTTCTCAAGCTCGATACACGTTGCTACCAATGTCCTGGTTACCTGTATAGACAGTCAAGACACCACGATAAGCATAAAACCATGAAAAACATAAAAACAATTACAACCTATCTAACTGATCAAGGAATGCTAGAAATATCATTATAATTGTAAACAAGAGTGGAAGATAAAAATCAGATGCATTTTATTATGATAAAGACTAGGGGAGTTTACAACCAAGCCTTGATGTTGAGGCTCTCCTTCGGTAGGTCCATATCCAAGCACGTTTGCAACACCCTCACACACAAAGGTCCAAGATCTCACTATGTTCCCAATCACACAAAAATAATCACACTCTGCACTCATCAATGGAAGATGGCTATATTTATAGATGAACCACTCCCTATGACTCATCCACGAAGTTGTTGTGATAAAAAATTTGCCTCTATTTTTTAAAAACCTTTCCAAAACAGGATTGGCGCGAGTGATTAACTGGGATATAGCACCAACTGCATGGGCTCAGTGTTAATTTTTGAGCTCGACGTGGGAGTGTAACTGGCTACTCGCGCCAAGGCAAAAACAGGTGTTTTTAGTGGTCTTCTCAGGAAATGGTCAATAGAGGGAATGTTTCTCTCATGGAAAGGGATGCAATGATGGTATTTTCAAGGCATGAAACTTCTTATTAGTCATAGAAATGATCCTCCAATTGGAGATATGGGAATTGTATGGATAGTGACAAATTACTGTGTAACAAGATGATCAAAAACCATTCAAACAAAAATTGAGGAGAATTAATCCTGTTCTATTAAATTTGATAGAAAATGAAGTAAAACGCATGTATGATGCTCAAATCATTGCACCAATCAGAATATCTGATTGGTTTTTAAACCTAGTACCAACAAGAAAGAAAACAAGTGAAATTATATTATGTGTTGACTTTATAAATCTTAACAAAGTATCTTTGAAGGATAATTACCCTTTACCTAAAATGGATCATATATTACAAAGGGTAGTTGGTTCCTCTAGAATTTCTTTGTTAGATGGTTTTTCAGGATATAACCAGATTCTTGTCCAAAAGGAAGTTCGGGCTAAAACAACTTTTACCACTCCTTGGGGCACTTTCATGTATGTGAAAATTTCCTTTTGGTCTGATGAATGCAGGAGCAACCTTTCAAAGATCTATGGACATAGCTTTTGCAAAGGAGATTCATGACTTCTTTGTAATTTATCTAGATGAAATTACTATATTTTCCAAATCAAATAATGAACACTTGGATCATTTGAGGCAAGTCTTCGTTAAATGTAGGAAATTTGGCATCTCCTTAAAACCAAAGAAAAGTATTTTTAGATTAGAGGAAGGTAAGTTACTAGGACATATAATCTCAAAATAAGGAATTAGAATTGATCCTGCTAGGATACAAGAAATTCTTAACATCAGTCCACCTAGAAATATCAAGGAATTACAAGCTTTCTTAGGTAAGATTAATTTTTTGAGAAGATTTATTTCAAACTTAGCTGAAATCATTAGAGAACTGAACAACATGCTCAAAAAAGACTCAATTATAAACTGGAATATTGAAGCGAAACAATCATTCGAATCCATAAAGCAGACTTTAACTAAAACACCAGTCTTAATCAGTCCAAATTTCAAAAAATATTTCATATTTTTTTCATTTGCTTCTAAGCATACCATTGCTGCAGCTTTACTGCAGAAAAATGGTCAAGGATTTGAACAACCTGTAGCTTTTTTCAGTAAGACCCTTAGAGATGCCCCTCTAAAATATAACATAATGGATAAACAAGCCTTAGCTTTGGTTAAGGCCATCAAAGACTTTAGAGTTTATATTCTCTATTCTGACATAATTGCCTATGTCCCTAATTCTATAGTAAAAGACATTCTTACTCAGGATGGTCCTAATGGAAGAAGAGGTGAGTGGATTGCCACTATCCTAGAATATGACATAGAAATTAAACCCACAAAACTCATTAAAGGACAAGGATTAGCCAAGTTAATGACTGAATCTAATTGCAATGCACTAGATATAGATTTTATTGCTTAGGTTGATGACCAGGAAGAGATGGCGACTCCAATGATCAATGAAGCCTTTCTAGATTCACCTTGGTACTTAGATATCATATTTGTACTTACAAACTTAAAATTCCAACCATAATTGTGAAGGACTAAAGCTATATTTCTAAAACTTAAAGCAATGAGATTTTGTATCTTAGATAATGTACTTTTTTGGAGAGATCATAGTGGGATATTATTAAATTATTTACTGAAAATAGAAGCTGATAAAATACTTGAAGAATTTCATGCAGGTGACTGTGGAGGACATTTATATTGGAAAAATACCGCAGATAAGATTCTTAGAGGTGGTTTTTACTGGCCTACCTTATTTGATGATGTTAAAAAAATTATTACTTCATGTCATAAATGTCAAATCTTTGAAGGCAAGAAGAAATTGTTACCCTTACCTTTAAAGCCAATTTCAACTGAAATGCCATTTCAATAATGGGGTTTAGACTTCGTTGGATAAATTCACCCCCCATCCTCTGGCCAACATATGTGGATTTTGACTACCACTGATTACTTCACAAAGTGGATTGAAGCCATTCCTACCAAACAAGCCATTGATGCGGTCATTATTTCTTTCATAGAAAAACAACATTCTGTCAAGGTTTGGATGCCCTCATAAGATAATTATTGATAATGCAGCAGCATTTAAGTCTAAAAAGATGATTTCCTTTTGTCACAAATATCATATTACCCTAGGCCACTCTACTGCATATTACCCTCAGGGTAATGGCCTAGCTGAATCCTCAAATAAAAGTCTTGTAAATATCATTAAAAAATTACTTGAAGACAACAAAAAGACTTGGAATAAGAATTTAGTCTATGCCTTATGGGCAGATAGACTTACTACTAAAAATTCCATTGGAACTTCCCCTTACCAAATTGTATATGGGATGGATGCAGTTTTTCCGTCATCCTTAGGTGTTCGAGTAATGAAGATCATTCAAGAATCACAAGTGGAAACTAATGATATACAAACGAGGATTAATAAAACTATTCATCTACAACAAACAAGGGAAGAATTCTATGAGAAATCTCAAGTCATTCAGGATAAAATCAAGAAAATTTTTGATAAAATAAGTAAAGAAGATGACTTTTACATTGGAGACCAAGTGTTAAAATGGGATTCTAGGAGAGAAGACAAAGGCAAACATGGGAAGTTTGACTTTCTGTGGAGAGGACCTTATGTAATTTATGGATATAGGGGTAGCAATTCTTTCTTTATCAAATATTTGGATGGAACAGATATACAAGAAGGACCGGTAAATGGTAGAATGCTCAAACACTACTATTCCTCTAAGCTAACAAATAGTTCGTCCCATTTACTTTTAAATCATTGTAAATACACATTGAAGTTTTAGATTGGATTGGATATCTTCCTTACAAATTTGAAGCCCAGAGAGAAGGCCCTAAGATTTGTAGGGTAAAATATCATAAATATGAATTATTGCAGAAAAAAAAAGACAATTACTTGATCATCATGGTCAAAAGTGAATGCTACTAGTCTTAGAGTTCTTGATATTTCACTAGGAAATGCCATCCCCATGTGAAGTTGTTGTTAGGGTCCTATAAATATAGGATTCATAATTTTGAGTTGACTTTTGATAGTCTTGTAAAATATGTACATACCTTGCTATCTACAAGTTGTTTTCCGATATTTTGGAAAAATAAAATAATAAATCAAAAAAATAAAAAAGACGGTAAAAAGTCCTAAAATAAAGATCAAAGGACTTAAAATATATATATATATATATATAGACCCCAAAAGAAAAAAGATGAAAATAAGACATGAAAGTGAGCAGGTCCAAATACCACTACTTTTTACTTTTTGCAAATGATTATCGCAGAGTGTCAATAAATGCCATAATCCATGATAAGTTAAAATGTTTAATCTTGACTTGTCATGTTTTCAATTTCCATGTTTTAGATAGTGAATAAAGATTTGTCATATAGTTTAATCCTGAAAAATTAGTACATAGGTAGAGAATAATGAGGAGCTCAACAGTTTAGTATGAGCTCTCAGATGAAATAAGGTAGAATTAGATAATTTATGTTTTAAAAAGAATAAATGTTTCAAGGTTGCAAGCCTAAATGCACCTACCAAAAGGAAGAAAAAATGTTAGAGTAATGTTGGGTAGGTAGAAAGAAGTGGGAGAAAGCATGTAATATTCATCACTGGGAAAAAATCACTAATTTCCCCTCCCCTGTAAGTACTTAGTGTTTTAGATTATCAGTCAAACAGGATCAGAGCATTTCTTTGAGTTTTGTTGGGAACGGACCCAAGGCTCGATGACTGGTTAGTTGAAAATGTTAAATTCTTATGTTAAATCCCCATTTACCATTATTTATCCCTCATTCATACATTTTAACTCATTTTCATAAATAAAGACTCATTCTTACTAAATGAAACATAAAACCCCATCTAATTAACTTCCTTCATTCAGAAACACACAAAAACCCTCAAAAATGCTTTATCCTAAGTAAATTGGTGAAATGATGAAAAATCAAGCTCTGCTTTACTTGTTCACTTTACTTAGTCATATTGTGTACTTTTGTGTATTCCATTCCCCTTTTCATATTAACTTTTAACTTAGTTTATTAAATCCTTAAATAAAATCTTATCCTATTTATCTAATTCCCTATATCTAAATACCCTCAAAAAACCCATTATTACAAATATTTTGGACCAAAGTTATTATCCACATGTAAAAATAAAACCCAAATAAAGCACCCTTTGGTCTAAAACTAAATTTAATTAAATATCCTGGCCCCTATCATTATTAAACCATTCAACAGGTTTAAAACTATATAATAAAATAAAATTTGCGCTAATACATATGTTCAAAACAAAACATATTTCCCTCGCTCATCAAAATTTTATCCTAAGTCTTTTGAATCTGATTGAACGTTTTGATAAGGTTCGAAAAACTTAACCCATTGCAATTTATATACTAATCCTTCCCCGCATAAATTCATAACCCAAAGTTTTATTGAAATTTAACTAAGGTTTGTTTCAATTAAACATTAACCCCGCACCTATCCATATTTTCCATACTATATAAAGCCTCGTGCTTTATATTGTTTAAACCACAATATATTTTAACTATGTTTATATACCCCTTCCCATATACATAAACCCCTTTTATGTATATAACACCTTTAATTCAATGAATATTTTATAAAGGTTTTACCTGCTAGCGCTTATGAAGATCCCAGTCCCACCATTCTTTCAACCACACCTTTAAAATAGATCCTCACCGTTCGCTCCCGATCGCAAGATCTAACGGCCCCAAATAGTTATCGTATGGAAAAAATAATCGACCACTCCAACCCAAATCGCACGCGAAATGGCCATTATTTCCCATTCCTCCCTCCGCAACTTGTCAACCTTTTATTCGATCACGTGAGTTTGAGGTTAAACCGCTTACCACTCCAATTCCATGCAATAACTGCTCTCTAGTTTCCCTTTCAAACTTGAAACCGCTTCCGCTATTGACGAGACCTGCATTTAATAAAAAATTATTATGATTAATATCAAGGGTTAAAACCTTTGATACACCATTTTTTATGTTTATCTGTGCATTATGAACTTTGAATAGCTCCGCTTGACTGTGTAAAATCCTTTTTAGCCCCAATTGTAAAATTACACCCAAAAGTTACGAATTCGACCATAATTCCACCATTAAAGAAATTCTTCAATTACAACCTAATCCCTAGGAATTTCCCTTGTCTATAGGAGCCTTGAAACAGCTATATCTAGGCTTAGACTTCCATAATAGGTTCATGATCTTCCAAAACTTCATGTCCTCTAATGTGGAAATCCCCAAATTAAACCCTCCATACTCCACATCCAGATTTTCTGAAGGGTCCAGACATATCATTTCTATGCTTTCTTTTGTCCTTGCTTATTTTACAAATGAACATACTAATGATTCCATTCTAGGTTTCATGTCTATTATGTCCCCTGGTGAACCTCCAATATTCATCTTTGACTATGTTGGTTTTATAGAAAACACCATCCATCACCAGCTGACTAAGTTACCCACAGAAGGATTCTTTAGATATTCATCTTATCTTTTCCACTTGTTTCTATTCTTTCAAACAAAGAAGTTTCCTATTTCATTACAAAATATGGATATAGAAGGAAAGCCTCTTTCTATAATTTTTTGGACCTCACTACTTAGAAAAGAGGGCAGTGATTTTACATATTCAGATTTTTTAGAGTTCTTTTTATATCCAGCAGTGAGCATATTGAATAAAACAGAACAACCCAGGATCAGTGAGGAGATGAAAATAATTTTACAGCTCTCAGAATAGAATAAGGTTGGAGATTGGTATCTCTATAAAAAATACACTGAGTTGAGCATTTTTGGGTATAGCTTATTACCCTATAAGTTTCCCAAGCACATGTGTATGAGAATTTTTTCATTAGAATATCTTAGAAAAATTCTAAACTCAGATTCAATTAAATTTATGGCTGCCAAAAAGAAGACTCAGTTTAAGTTAAAGAATCAAGTTGGCCCATTCATAATCAACAACAGAGATGTAGAAAAGGAGATTACCAAGAAACCATCAGAGTACAGATTTGAGGAAAGTTTTTCATGGAATTATGATCCTCAAGGGATCTTGAGTAAGCTAAGGGTAAAGTGCAAGTTGACACCCTTTATCCATGAAGCCAAGCCTGACATAGAAAAGTTTGCAAATCAAATTGAATGGCTGGAAAACAAATTGAGTGATACAAAAAATAAAACTGATACAACACAAGCTCTAGAAGTTGTCAAACAACCAGAAGCATTAGAAAAGAGAAGAAGGGAAGAAGGAGCCTACATAGCAAAAACAACCAGTGAGACTTAATTTAAATTGATATATAATAAAAGGCCCAAACTAAGTTCAGTAGAAAAGGAGAAAGTTACTATTGATATTGATGAAACAGATGTTCTAGAGGTCAACAATGATGCAGCAACAGTAATAGTGAATGAAACACCTGGTGAAATTCTAAAAGATAAAATAGCAAACCAGGTAGACACACAAGTGATTGAAAAACAGCATAACATGAAGGCCTCTTCCTCACAATTAGCTGAGGAAAAGGATTTGGACATCAAGGAGAAATACAAGAAGATTAAGCAGAAGAATGAGCATATGAAGACTGAGATATATTCTCAATTCCTGAAACAAAAGCTTGGAAATCAGAATAGGCTATTATCATCCTTTGATTATTCTACCAACAAAATGATCATGTCATTCTTGCAACCTACTACCTCAGCACCCAAAATAATAGTAGACTATAAAAAGGTGGACTTTGAGTTAGACACAGAAAATATTCATGAGCTAGACAAGATTGAATTTCATAGGCATAGCTCTAAAATGTTGTATTCTACAGTGGTAACTAAAGCAATGAGTTCTAGTAAGCTACATAATAATATCCTTAATATGCAGGATCATATGAAAATGGATAAAGCATCCTTATATTCCAAGGACCTAAGGATTAAAGCCTTAGAGGAACTAGTTTTACAGGTGGGATATGATCCCTCAAACGTTCAAGCTGCAAGACTATTAATCAAGAAGAAGAATGAAGACATAGCAGCTTTGAGGAAATAGCTAAAGCTTCCTCAAAGTGAGCATCCACAAACAAATAAAATCCTCCATGATCAAAAAGAGAAAGAAGAAATGATGAAGCTCATACTCAAATTAACTACTCAAATTAAAGAGATGGAAACACAAATGGACCAGCTTGTCCAACAGAAAGAGACTGTAAAAGAACCTAAGATTCCTATAATTCCTATAGTCATCTGAGTGATAACTACAATAGTGGCTTCTACTTTAGGAGAGAAGCTAGCACCAAAGGGCCCACTAGAAACTGCAGTGCTAGTGATTTTAGCCACCACTTCAGCTACAGACTCTTCTACTACAAATGCTCAACAAACAGATGAAGCCAGCCAAATTGTCAAAGCCATGTAAGAAATGTCTTTAGAAACAAATGAAATCAACGGACTGAAAAAGATGATTGAAAATCTTGAAGCTACAAATAAAACAGCTCTGATAAATGCTAAAACCCATGAACAAAAAGCAATCAGATTGGGAGAACAGCTCAAGAATTTACAAAAAGAATTGGCTTTCACAGAGTAGATCTCTTATATAAAAAATCATCTCTGGACTAACATAATTGAAGCCATTCATAATTAATGGCCTTCAATTCAGGTTATCTATGAGTAGAACGAATTGTTGTTGGCAACCCAGACAGAGATACAAAAGACAAAAGATGAGTTTGCATATAATCCTGCTCAAGCTTTAAAACTCATTACATTTCCGAATAGCAAGAATAGGGAGGAACTTGAAGACTTGAAAGTCTTAGACATGACAGAAACCATCTTACAAATCAAAAAGGTTATGAGTAAAAAGAGCTTAATGAACAATCTTGAAGAAAAATGTGAAGCATTGAACTTGGCCATAACTAGATTTATGGTGAAATACACAAATTTAAGACAGAGGGGCTTACCAGACATACATGTTTTTAATGAAAAACTTATGCCCCAGAAGGACTATGAAAAAAAAATCAAGGAGTTTCCTAAAGAGCAAGTAAACAAGCCACTTTCACAAGGCACTCCTACAAGGAAACTTCTCTTCAGTATTTTGAAGATCTATTATTTTTACAGCATGAGATTAAGCATCTCTTTGTCATCAAGCCTACCTTTGCTATATATACAGAGGCTGATGAGAATTCAGGAAGTTGAGGAATGTTCAAATTCCCAAGGCAGAAGAGTGGCAAACTTTTATTGATTTGATGTAAAGATGAAAGGTAAAACAACGAAATAAGATTACCCTAAAAATAGTCAAAAGAAACAGTTAAAATAAAAGGAGAGTTTGCTAGTTTTTACTGCCAAAAAGATATTTTACAACAGTAAATCAGTGAAACTAATGGTCAAATAGTGTCAACGTTAAAGAGCATTAGGTTAAAGAGTATCAGATGAAAGAGTATCAGCGATGGCAAGTCAAATGAAATATATTTCCTAGTATCCATCAAGCAGGACACCTATACAGTGAACAGCTCCTTATTAGCTAAACACTTCTATTTATTTTGGATAAAAAGGACAGCTTGTTATTTGTTAAGTAGCTGTCCCTTTTATTATGTAATGATATTTTTTTTTTCCTAAGATAATTCCTAGAGATCTTATAGGATATTTGTAAAACATTTTTGTATAAATACTTCTACATTAGAAGTATTTAGTGTGGAATAAAATTACTAGACTTACTATAGACATTTTTGCTGAACATTGGAGGCTATTGTGTGTTTGATTTCAAAGTAGCAGACTAGACAAGCTGACTGGCATCATAATTCAAGACCCGTGTGATAAGCTGATGAGTGAAGTACTTCCTACTTGTCATTGTTTCCTTTCTAAGTTTCATGCATTCATTTTATGTTTGTTCTGTCTAAATGTGTGACTAGGAGTATTACTACAGGATTAGTCAAGTGCTCCCTATCTTTAACTAGTTGTCATTTTAATGTTTTCTGCTGATTTCCATTGCAAGGAACCCTTAATTTCTCCTTCTCCCATTTGACCTCTGCCTTCTACTTCCATTTTCCGGATCAAAAGATTCTTAAGTGCCCTTTACCCCGATCATACCATTTCACCAAAAAACACTTTCCCAAATCTCTGAGGGTTATCTATCTTGCCCTAAATACATTTGTACCTTTTTGGCCTTGACTTCTAGTGCTGCTAGCTTGATTTAGACTCCATAGCCCAATGGACAAGTAGATTTCTCTCTATTTTACCTCTGAGTGATTTTTTCCCACCAAACCATTTAAAACAAAACCAATTGTTCTTTCATAACTAGCCTAATATTCACAAATTTAAACAAAGATAAATCTTAAAGAGAGAGCCCTCTCTGAACTTTAGGAAGGCTAAATCCTAGAGTTCCAAGTAGGTTTGTGGTTACCTCTAGTGTTCTTTGACTAAAAACTCAAAATCCCACAACTTGAGAATTTACTAAGATAGATACACATATATTTATACTTCTTTGGCCATGGTAAGTTTAATCTTTAAACTTGGCTGATTTATGTTAAAAGGTGACTCTTGTTTTAAATTCAGTTTTCAAATTCTTCATATTCATATTTAATGAATAGATAAACATAATATTTTCAAACAATATTCATTCATATGGTGAAAAACATACAACCAATAAATAAAATAGGTGTATTCGGTTTCTATTTAGGTTTATTACCAAATGTTTAAACATTTACAAAAATACAAAAATGAGGCTATTAAAACATCTATAAATGAGAGGACAAAGACACTAAAACATGTTAACAGCATAAAAACAGTAACAGAGATGTTACCAGTCATCCTATGTGAATGGAAGCTGTTTTTATGTTGTTCTAGAGGCGTGTGAGAAATGTAATGGGGACGTGTTTTCAAGTGTGAGCCAAGGTTCAATTTTCCACTTTTTTTCTACAAGGTGGTTTTGCCTCGCTAGACTACCGTTCGAATACTGCCCTAACTTCCATTAGAAGTAGGCATTGCATTCAGTATGGCTATTAACTCAATATAATTCTTCCATGAAACTTCATTCCATCGTGTTCACCGATCTCGCAGTTTGAATTAGGTCTTTCGACAATTTTCCAGAAAACATTGTTGAATTTATCGCAATGGGAGTTACACGCCTAAAATTTCTCATTTAGTTGTTCCTTCCTGCTGTCCACTACCCCGATGTCGTTGTTGCACTTCACACTTCTGTCACTACGGAGGGCTGCTTCTCACACCATGACCACCTCGCATTCCCATACAAGCAAGTCGGGGAGTGACTTATTGGCCTTACTTGCACCCTTGCCGCGTGCTCCTACCACTTTCCACTCTTTCCATATCCTAGCCATTATATCTCTTGCTGTTGGGGGTGAGATTTCCACGTCATGAGCACTGGTGTGATCAGCAGTCTTGAAGTTGGTGCACGTTTAAAATTGGAACTGCCTGAAATTTTTGAAATTCGTTAACGATCGGGATAGGGGCCTGGTCACACGATTCCGGCGCCGTGAACGACACTCAACCGATAATCGATGTGAAAGTTATTCAAGTTTGAAATTTTCAAATTTCTAAAAACCGTTCTGATCAGGGTCGATTTTGAATTTGGAAAACATTATGTGAAGAATATCCCAAGAATATTCCCCGAAATATTTTCGAATATTCCCGTGAATATTCCATAACATTTCATGTGACCAACGAGCGTCGACAAGTGTCAAGTCGGATTGGTGACCGCTGACCGTTTTGCCGCGAGAGAACATGGCAACTTCACAACGTTGTTATGCTCACCGCGCAGTCGGATGGGTGCCCCCAAGGCCCGATCACCGGGCTCATGGTATCTGCCCAACCACATGTAGCGGTGATATATAAAGTTTGTTTAATGTATGGGTTATGCAGGCGGGGAGCGGGGCCTATATAATAATATGACCACACGCGTGCGACCGTAGGCCCTAGCACCGTGCGGAATGTCAGACCAACTTCCAAACTTATACTGAATGTGGCATGTGGGGCTACCACCTAAAATCTATGGACGTGTTACATATTATGGTCAATTGATGTTAAATCAAATTAAGAAAGCAAGTTAATATGTGACTTACCAACTTGACATTTAATGCCATATAAACCGTATGGCATTTGGAGGAGCCCCCAACTGTGCTTGACTTGCCAAAATAAATTAGTGTTAAATTCCTGGCCCTAATTTTGTGAGTTTTTTAGGCCAAATCGTACAAATTTTTTATCATAACTTTCATACCACTTGAATCTTTTGGATGTAAAATTAAACAATTTCAACTATTATCAGTATTCGTATTGGCTGAATAAGTTTCAAAGTCAAAGCTGATCTTCAGTACTTCTTTTCTGTGTGCTTGAGAGCCACTGGCTTAATAGGGTCGAACAGATTGGGCTATGTTTTAACCATTTGAGGAACAAAAGTCAATTTATATTGATTTCTACTCCGAATCTATTTTGCATCTGTTTGTCTGTTTAGGCTTTTTCACTATATATTACTAATTTACGATCATAATATACTGGCGATATGCCTATTGGGAGCCTTGGACCCGTCAGATGTAGCCTGGTGAGGGTGAACTGCTCACTATGTTGTTGTGTGTTTATGTAAGTGCTATTCACTGCATGTCCAGATTAATTTTTTAAAATAAAGAATTGTAAAACAATACCCCGATACTTAAATCACAAAATACCATTGGAAATTACTGCTCTACTGCAAACATTACAAAACTTTACACACTTAATTTACTAAATGAATAATTTGGAATAATAAAGACAAACATTTCTAATTTCAAAATTGCAATGGTATTTAAAGAGTTTAGGATTGGTTTTAGAAGGAGGTTTTACTTTGCATTTGTTTTGCAAAGATAAAGTTATTTATTTGCAAGTTTTCATGTTTACTAGGGCTTAACCCAAGAGAGTGAAGGAAAACAGCTAGTGCACAAACTGAACCACAAATCACATAGCTTAGAACCACCCAAAGAGCCAGAGAAGCAGCCTAAGCACACCAAGAATAGTTTCAAGATGGATCCAAGGAAAGACAAATTTTATTCTATGCCTTGGAGGACTTAGATGAGGATCTTCACGTGTAGCAAGAAAACATAGGTTTATGAGACAATGAAAACCAACAGAGGTCCTTAGAGCAGAAGAGTGATGATGTCATAGGGTGACATGGAGGAATGGGTGATCCACCATCCCCATCTTCATCTTTTCTCATCGTCTTTCCTCAAATGATAACCACTTACAGCTCCAAATGGTAAAAGTCCATTTTTAAAGCTTGATGTCAAATCGGAATTGCCTATGTTTAACGGGGCAATAATGGATAAAACTTGACAAATCGTACCGTACAACTGAAGTTTATTTAAGGATTCAAACCTTCATGATGACGTGTAGTAGTAGTATCACATATGCAATTTAGCTGCACCGAGAATGGATGGATATATTATGGTAGAAGCAAGAATGGTGATGAAATTGAAAATATGGTAAGATTAGCTAGCATGGACTGAATTTATTACCTAATTATGAAGCACTGGACCGTTATACTTATTTATAAAAGGCTACAGTGAATTAAAAAACTTTAGACAGCCTAAGGGACAAACAAAGGCTACCCAAGAGTTTAGGAGAAGAGCACTTTATTAGTAGACTTACAAAGCAGATACTTTGCTGAAAAATAGAGGTGAACAAGAAGCATTCGAAATATACGATCCTTATGTTTAATCCTACTAGCCCATAAGTTTAAAATAAGCTACGATTTAGATGTTAGAGAAAATACTTTTGATGAGGGTAGACACAATGCTTTCTGTATAAGAACAAAGATAAAACCTTTATGGGAAAAGGAAAAGAATGCATCTACCAAACAAGAGGGTGAAAAAGCATATGTAAACATTGTTCAAGAGATACGCAAGAGAAAAACCGTTGAAAATTACATTCTGAAAAAGAACCCAGCTTTAACAAAACAAAATACAGAAATCGAGCTACCAAGACCATAACCAAGATTTCTAGGATGATTTCAGCATACAAACCAAAATTAAAGCAGTGGTTTGAAATTATGGCAGAAACCTAAAATTAAGTGTAGCATCAAATGTAAACTATTGTGTATGTAAGCTTCCTAGCTGAGGCAGGAAGAATTGAATTGTTCCATGAGGGTCTCAAACATACTAAAATCACACTGTTGATAGTGGCTGGCAGAAAACTTTGGGATTAAGACTTTAGCCAAACAGTCTTGAATTATATCATTCTACATTCAGAAGATTTATCCACTTGGTGATATAAGATGCAAATTATGAAGTCTCAGAAAGTGTATATTACATTTGCCAATACTGTATACTTTATTGCTACAATTGAACTTGATGTAAGGCCATTTGATATACTCAGTAATTGTTTTAAAGTCCTTACTTATTTGATAGGAAAAGTTGGTCTTCCATCGCTATGAAAAAGGTACTGTTCAATTAAGAAGATGGCAAGGAGTTCATTGTCACATAAGCACTGCAAGAATAAACATAGCGAAGTATAAATGAACAGAAATGAAATTCCTATATTTTACTTTATGGTTATTCAAGGGCTGAGATATGAATCACAGCTGTTTAAAATTGCATTCTAAGCGAACACGTATATGATGTAGTGTTGATGTACACTGCGAGATGTTTCAAGAATTTACATGTTTACCTCCTAAAAGGGAGATTCAACATAAATTCATTTACATCAAGATTGTTCTTTCCACATTTTCATGTACTACTTGTTCATTGCGGGAGAATGCAAACAAACTAAGAGGCAACTAAAGACTTGTTGAAAACTCAGACTACAAGACCAAGTACTTCGCCTTTTGTGGCCGCTCAACAGTGTTGATTCTAAAATAAAGATGAATTTTGCGATGTGTGGACTTCAGGATTGAACAAATAATCGTAAAGAATCGTTATCACTTTCCATGATCAGCACCGAAGATGCTAAATATTTCATTGGTTAGATTTACGTAGTGGTTATCATTGGTTAGAATTGCGAAAGTGATATTTGAAGACAAATACTTAGCACCAAACAGTGACCTTCTTTGAGTGGTTTGTTATGCCGTTTACGATGAAACACCGTGCAATTTTCATGGGTAACGTTTGATGATGTCTTACGTCTTTCTTGATGATTTCGTTATTGTCTACTTAGATGATATCCAATTTTCATAAAGGAGAGAAGAGCAAGCGGCGGCATGTTAAGAAAGTACTTGAGTATTTTGAAGAAAATTAGTTATTTCTAAAATGTCAAAGTGAACTTCAAGATTTCCTTTGGCATATTTGGGTACAGTAGTAGGAGGAGGTGCTTTGAGAATTGATCCTTCCAAAGAAGAAGCATTGTGAATTGGGCTCACCCTAACCATTATGAAGAGAAGTTTTTTGGGTAATTTCAAGATTGAGAAGTTTATTTTCAACTTTCCAAGCATAGCAACCCTACATGCAATGACTAGTGAAGTATGATTTCTAAATGGGGAGGCAAGAACATAAAGCTTTTAGTCTTAAGAGAAGAGAATGACTTCCAGCTCTTGCACACGGGACTTGAGACAGCCCATTCAAGATTTAGACAGATGCTAGTGATTACGCCATGGTGCAGCTCGTACAACATGGTGCCTATTGTACTCATTCCGAGACACTAATGGTGTCGTTGTGAATTATCCTACATATGATAAGGAGCCATGAGCTGGTACAAAGTGCACAAAAATGGAAACACTATTTGATGAGAAAAGAAATAATTGTTCATATCGACCATCAAATTACAAAGACTTGCAATCGCAAAGCAATTGTAGCAAAACACATTTCGTATATGTGATGGGCTTCGGCAAAAATTTCTACTTAAAATAAGAAAAGAAAGGTATTTACAATAAGAAGGCTATATGCTCAAGGCCTATTATTAGTGCTAGTAATTTCATTGTAGAATGATTCTATTGTATATGATAACACATGGAACAAGGAGGATTGCATCTTATCAAGGATGTGTATGCTAAATTCTGATAAGGGGAATCAAAATGAGGAGAATGATATCATTTTGCATAATTTGTTGTTTCCATATGGGAAAGTTGTGTATGCCACATGTAGACTAATAATCCAGAGAGAAGTTTGTATTTTGCTCTATTGAAGGGGATATTTCATAGAAGCAAAATGTGTGACATTTATAGAGGCATTGTTATCGTGTCCTGGCGTGTAGACAGTGTTTCACGTTCACCAGAGGCTGTTCATTATGTGCTACAAGCAAGCTCTATAAATAGGAAGTCATTTATATACACCATTGTTGATACCTCTTCTAGACCATGTGGTGCGTGTTTCCATGGATTGTTGAGGATACCATTATTCAGAAAGCATCATGATTATCTTTATGTAGTAGTTGATCGTTTCAAGATGTGTATTCTTATGCGAAGAACGAGAATCATTAAAACAAAACTGTTGATTTATATTTTCAACATGTAGCCAAGCTCATTATGGTCATTTATTTCATTAGTGACAGATTCCATATTTGTTGGGAATTTTGGGTCTAATTTCATGGAAGATGATGGACACCAAGTTGAAGAAGAGTACTGCTTTCATCCACAAACAGAATGGCTAAACAAAGAGAAAAGAATAGAGCTATTACACATCTTTTGAGAGGTTATTGCAAGTATCTCAAGCTTTGCAGATGAACACTTGCATTAGCATTCAACATGCTTATAACTGCCAAGTACCTCTTTCTACAAATACTTCACCTTTGTGTTTGCTTGGGCATTTGGCTTGTCACCTTTGATTTCTACTCCTTGAGAAGGATGGCAAATTGATGGCATAGTGACATCGATAAACTTTCGGTATGTCTACCGTTGAAATAATCTATCCTACATATCAAATAGTGTTCAAGAACAACTTGAAAAATTCAAAAGTACAAAGAGAGGCAAGTGACAAGGCAAAGTTGATCATAAGTTTCAAGAAGGGGGATGAGAATGTCATGTTACTAGTAAGGAAAAGAACAAGAGAAGGTAAAAGTCAAGCCATTCGTTATGGTCCATTCAAGATCCTTGTGTCAAGTTGGAAATAATGCTTTTCAATTAGATTTTCCTTCACACATGCAAATGTATTCTGAAGCAGAAATGTGAAAATTTTATGTTTGTATGAACTCTTAATTGTTATGAAAGTGACATTCAGCTTCATCCAAGGCAATATTTCTCACTGGCATCTCTTGGATGAGTTAAGAGATGCTATCCTTGACAGAGTGACACAGCATTTCAAGGAGGGGAATGATTATGTTCTTAGTTGTCTTGCATGTTAAAACTTATATGAAAAGTGACTGAGGGGGAAAAGGTGAGACCCGTACCTACATTCTCTTAATAGGTAATTAATGATTTTGGGGTCCAAAAGCTTTCCCCAATGGGGAGGGATTAGCGATCATATCCTAAGGTTGAAAAATTCTCAAAATTGGAACTTCTCAAAATTGGTTGAAATTGCATTTAATTTGGAGTAGGCCTCTATTGACATGATCCCTAAACATGAACGATACTCAAATCCTATACCGTATGTGAAAAGTTATTTGTTTGAAATTTTCAAATTTTCAAAAATCAATTTGATTAGGTTGAATTTTAAACGAAAAATATTAAAAATAATATTTTAGATTATTCTTAGAATATTTTGGAATATTTTGGAATATTTCGTGGACCAATCATTACCGTATACAACACCTTTTGGATTGAAGAATTGGTTGACCTGTTTACTTTAAGCCAATCAATGGTGCTACACACTTAAGAACGATAGAGAAATATGAAATTTTTTCATCGTTACAAGTTTTTGACCGCAGTGTCGGATGGTGTACAAACAAGGCTCAATCACCGCCTGCAAGGTTTTTACCAACCATAGCGCGATATATAAAGTTTGTTTAATGTATGTATGGTGTACAACACCGATAATATGATTAATGCGGTGACTGCATGTTTTAGCAATCGTCACAAATGTTGCAATCATCAACTAATAACGCGAATACTGTGGTACAAAGGCCACCTAAAATCTATGCGTATGTTAATGTTATAATAGTCGATGTTAAACTAAAACAACGGTATACATCGTCAAATTCTGATATTTAATGCCATACAAACCGCGTTGCCATTTCTCGAGCGGAGTCGCAATTGGGGACGGCAAATAGTCGTAATAATCAGCTTCCACCTTGTGAGTTTTAGTGCTAAATCGAGCAAATTTGCTTTGACTATGCACTTAACACATCGAACCTTTTGGATGAAATTTTAGCTAATTTCACTATTATTGTGATTTTGGAGCCATTGAATATAGTTCAAGAGCTAAATAGTTGATATTCATAATTTTTCAGGAAGCTTTGAGAGCTACCGTGTTTAAAGAGGTGTGCTTTGAGCCGTATTGGGCTGCTTAACCATTTGAGGAACAAAAGTCAACGATACCACCGTATTATGAATTCACTATAGCCGGGTTTGGTCCGTCGGTCTTATTTTCATCGTATTACCAATTTGAGCACCGTACACGATGACAGCGCCATCGTAGCCCTCGACCTTGTTACGCAGCTCAGAGGTGAACCGCCTCATCATGTTGTTGTGTGTTTACATAGTTATTTCATCGTTATTCAAATTAAAGCAGCAAAACAACAAATGAAAAAAATACCTTTCATACTTAAATTCATAAACAACATTAAAAATTACTTTGTTCTACTTCGTAAAATATTATGCTACTTTGTTAATTTAATTTAATGAAATGAATACTTTGAACAATAAAGACAAATATTTACTTTTAGATCAACAGGATGGTCGTACCGTACAAAACGGAGGGCCAAATCCAATCATTACCGTATTCGGTTCATACCTAAACTTTCTACTACCACACCTGTAAAAACTGGACTTTCACCCTTAAATTTTAAACTACATGTTATGTCCTAACTACTATCTTGCCACTAGTTGGGAAACTTGAAGAACTCGAACAATTCAGAGAAGGATAATAAAGTGGAGGAACACACTCTAACCGTACGCTTCCAGCAATGGCACAACCCACACTAGGGATATTGAGACTCTATGTATCCTGTGACAAGTACTCGTCGTGCTACCAGACACGAAGAACCACCCACTAAACTACCAAGCCACCACCTGCATTTAACACCAGCTTATGTTTTTAAATTGAAAATTGAACAAGCCTGTACAAAGCGGGACCTAAATGGAGAGCTATGTGGATTTATTTATTTTTTAATTAATAAACAAATGGAAATTACAGGCAATGACTAGATTGAGAATTAAGATTCGAAACCTAATTCATGGGATGGACATGATAAGATTTTCCACACCCTTCTTAAATACTGAAGGAATAAAACAATATTAAAAAATAAAAAAAATTAGATTTGAAGATAAAGGACTAATTTCCACAAAGAGGAAAGTATTGAAGAGAAAGCTGAAAAGGAAAAGACGAAGCGAAAATACCTGGAAGAAACAAGGAAAGTTTAGGAAAACAGTAATAGCATTCCTAATTTCATCGGATGCGTAAATGGAAACAGAAAGAAAAGCTGAACAGCCGCTTCATGATATACAAACGTTTGTTCATCACGCCAGAGCCGAGGTCACTAGGGGTGAACTATTGAGAGAACTCTACGATTGGTGGAACGATTTAAAGACTAATTGGTATGCACACTAAACCAGAAATGAAATCGTTTGATGTTAAATTTTCATGTGATGATTGGTACCGCATTAGGAAATTGTTAATATTAATGTGAATTTGCTTAATTTAAAATGGTAGAGTTCATATGTTTAATTTGCATTGGGTATAATGAATTGAAATAGGCCTACACATTTACGTATTTTAGCTGTGATAATAATTTAAATATGTATGGTTAAAAAGACAGAAAACCGTAAGATCCAAATCAAGAGTGTTCAAAAACTCAGGATAAAGCTTAAATCAACAGAATTCAATAGAGAATCTTTCTATTCTCTAGTTAAATAAATAAATTGTTATTATTACCCACTAGAATTGCAAAAAGAAATATCATTAGCATATTTTTAATTTTCAGACCGTAGGTATAACACCATAAAGTTACAGGTAGAGGTTCAAACACATGTACACATGTACAGAACTATTGTGTCACAAGAAAACTTTATTACGTGAAAATAAATGAATTAATTTCAATATGACCTAACTTAATTTTCTGCTACATATCTATATATATATTTCTCCACAGCTTGAAACCTATTTAGAATTTAACTAAGGAATGTACAGCATGCTATTCGTACTTGGGGACAAAGAAATCTTACATATGCTAGAAAACTAATCTAGAAATAAGAAGACCCAAGAACCGACTTTACAGGACCATACCATATTCTAACCTAAATAGCAGAAATCAAAATAGGCCAATCCTACATATATATATATATATATATATATATATATATATATATATATATATATATATATATATATATATATATATATATATATAGAACCGGGATAACATTCTATGTTCTATATTGAAGGAGTAATGATATATACCTATGATGATCTTTTCGATACAAACATATATATATTATGACGTTAGAATAATAAAAAGAGTGATACCACTAGATAACTTATAAGAAATTAAACAAAATATCTCATTATCATAACTACTTGAACAAGACAAGTTCAAGCATAAATGTAACATTTAATTTAATACTATAAAAGATATATATATATATATATATATATATATATATATATATATATATATATATATATATATATATATATATATATATATATATATATATATATATATATATATATATACTGTCGCTTATCTTTAAATAATAAGGGGGGATGCAAATGAACAATGATAGAAATCGTTACAATAAAACTAAACAGAAAATTTATATAAAAATTAAATACAATTCAAACTTGGGTTATAAACCCTAAATGTTTATATGTATATTACAATAAAACATAGAACTCAAAGACAGTAACGTAGCAAGAAAGGGCATTGTAAAACAACATTATACAATTTTGGCAAACTGGAGTGAGGACTTACCAAGAGACACTCAAAAGAATAATGACACCAATTTCTTGCATGTATGGCAAGCCACCGTGTTGGTGCCTGCAAGAATGATTCATCCACTCCTAATACTACATTAATTTTATCAATCTCGGGAGCGTATCCTAAGGCAAATGCGCAAGGTATATGCACATAGTCAAAATTACACACATAATCCGTCTTAACCAAGGGTTTATAATTAAGATTCAAAACATTGTCGTGAGATGAAATCAAATAACATCGAACTTCAAAAGAAATTGTTGCGAAGAAGAAGAACAACAACTACAACAAAGAAACACCCACATTTACAGCGCAATACCCATCAGAAGAGGCCCAGCCTATGATCAGTAGAAGTTAAAATAGCTATGAAGACGCTTAGAATAACAAAATTGTGATAATTAATAATCAAGATGATTACAAATATCTTTCTAACCTTACCATCGGAACAATATTCATTTATACACAAAGAAGGAGAATAAAACATAGATCCTTAACGTGGCATCAACATTCATAAACAGAATGCTGGAACAAAGACAAACATTGGGATGTTCAGGATAGAACAAGGAAGCAAGAATAGGCCTAGGAATCGCATCCCAGCTACGTGATCTCATTTATAAATTTATCACACAATTTAAGGTAAATCACTGGAGTTAGGTTCTTATTTCCAAATTCATTTTGTTACATATCTGAAAGTGTAAATAGGTAAGATTCTGTGGATTTACTTTCATTAATTAAAATATCTCTAACGATGAAGTAGGGGTATTTAATCTGGTAAGTTTAATACAGGAAATGTAGGTAATTAAACAAAAGGATACAAAAGGATGACAAATGGTAAAAAAGGTAGCCGTATTTGGTGCCCAAAATCTCCCCAACCAGCCTTCCCATGTCCCCGCGCCCTCACTGCCCTCCGTAGGTCCTGGCCCCAGGACCGTAGCCTCGCTCACAAGATTCACATTTTCAAAGCCACCTTTATCTCTCGGAACTTTAAATCTATCTAAAAGGAGAACTTTCCTTTCCACCAATCACCGGAATATCGTACGCTAGGGTAAATCATAGCAACCAAATAACAGACATCGAAACCGAAGCCCCATCCACCTAATCCCATATGTTTGAACACATGCTACATATCCGGGCATTTCGGTGAGCATTTCGGCCAGGTTGGGGTGCCTTGCAAGGCTCTCTCGTTCACACTGCCGGTGATACTGTCCACCTTCCGATAACACCGTGCCTTTTTTATAATATTTAATTGATTACGCGACAAAGGCCCAGGGCCCACTGTAGTTCTCAAGACCCCATTCTGCCCTCAAATTTCAAAGAAGTTTATTGTACATCGATTCGACTCTCATGTTCTCTCTTACTATAAATGGCCGGTAATCGATTAGACTTCAAAAGTAGTAAGCTTCCATAATGGATTTGATTGAAAGAAGACAT
The DNA here is from genome assembly GCA_034641835.2 of Pinus albicaulis. NCBI lineage: Eukaryota > Viridiplantae > Streptophyta > Pinopsida > Pinales > Pinaceae > Pinus > Pinus albicaulis. The sequence continues at coordinate 148,959,798 of CM076582.1, forward strand.
GAGTGAGGGCTCTCAAATGATGTCCCCTATATATGGGACCCAAGTAAAATCTTTGTTCAGATGTGTACAGACACTCAAGGGCAGCAGAAATCATACACCAAATGTTGAGTTGGCAGCATCATGATTCTCATGATTTGGAGGAATTGCATACCATCTTCTATTTCCCACCCATCTTTGTTTTTATGCTTTTCACATATTAAAAATAAAACACCATGCAGAATAAATAATAACAAAGAAGCAGGGGGGATGCATATGCCATCACCCTCTGCACCAGATTAACATTTGTTCTTTATAATCTTTTCATTTCGGGCATTGTTTTTCTTTCTCAAATGGCCTATCTGAGCCATCGCTTTCGTACGTTTTAACTTGCAATATCTATAAGCCCATATCCGAAGACGGCCAGAGGCCTTCTCGCTATTTTGATCTCATTCTTATACCTAGTCACAGAGACTTCCATGTCCTAATTCGACCATTAAGGCATACTGCTTCGAACAATTGTTCAATCGTCTCTAATTTCCTCCGCTCAACTCCCGGGCGTACTGGGATTGCCAGCCTGCCACCGTTATTCGTTTTCATATCCCAGGCACCTTCTCTCTTATCAAATCTCTACCTTCATCTTTTGAACCGCATTATTTCCTTAAAATGTTGGCGATTTCGCTGATGTGAAGTCTTTAGCCGTCCACACAGCCTCCGCTCTTGCTTGACTCGTATTTCTTTGCCTTGAATGGAGTTAAATCTCCCGGATCGCCTTCTACGGCCAACGGCCGTCCTGTCCTCCTCCGCCTTTCATTTCTTCCGTTTATTTCTTGCTTCACCACGCCCTGCGTTCCATTGTTCATTTGCTTCGGGACCGCCCTCCGCTTGGTCCTCCTTCACTAATGGCCATTCTCTCATCATGTACATTCTCCGCGATTGTTGCGCAGGGGCGGCGTGTACGTTCCCCCGCCCATATTTGGTTGGGGGCCTCTCTTCCTGCCGTGCCCTTGCTTAAATCTGAATCCATAGAAGCTCACGGCAACCTTTCTTCTTTTTCTGCGGTGGGAACGAGTTACTCTCATTTCTAGGAACAGACAAGAACTCGAACAACTCATATTCAAATTTCGAGGTCGTACGTTGGTTCTTTGGGGCCACGCCCCATACCTTAGTTCTCATGTCATTTCCTCCGTGGTTTCCGTCGATGGCCGCTACTTCTTCTTTCAACCGTTCATTTTCTCTGTCAGTTCCATGTTCAACAGGATATCCTGTAGGCGGCCCCAATGCTCACCAACTCGCTCTTCGCTTCCGTCACGGTCGTACTTCTCGTGCTCATCGTAGCTCATTTGCCTTCTTGCACGAACTCCACGAATGGGCCGGGTTCTCGTACGCGGTGCCCTCGACCGTAGTGCTGGGGCAGGCCCCCTCTGCAATCGCATCGATCTCTACGCAGTTCAACTTGATCTTAACCATCTTTCTTTCACATTCTCTTCAATTTCCATTTTCATCTCTTTCCCGTTCTTCCTAACTGTCGCAACTACCATCCTCTCATCTCCTCTCCGCATGGGCTTCAGTAGCCGTCAGCAGTTTTAGGCGATCGTTATTTCCTCCTTTGTGGAATTTCAAATGCTCTCACGGAATCGTACCTTCCTTTACAAGTGTCACACAGTAAATTTGACCAAATGCATGGTGAGAGATAAGACCGCTAACACTGTCATGCCTTAGCTTAATTCTGTTATCAAATGAAGGTTTTTAATAAAATAGGTACATTCATTGGTACCGTTTTTTAACCAGTGAGCAGAACAGTGAGGTGATATTTGAAGATGGTAGAATATCTTTCTTCACATGTTGGGTATAATTTATAATAATTTACAATTTCCTTCATGATGAGGTAATGAAGTCATTATTCTTACCTTCGTTGTCACTTAGCCATGAAGCCGTAGCCTAGAGTTTCTTTATGCCTTGTTTTCTTGCCTAAGAAATCTACCTTCCATTTTGTTGTTTTTCTCACCCACCACCTGGCTAACTCCTAGAAATTTTTCTTCTAATTAATGTTAAATTCATTATGTATTTTTCTGTCCTATCCATTCACTGTCAAAATAAATATCCCAACTCGTATTTCAACATTTTCATACTCTTACTTTCCGGATTTCATTAACTGCTGTGTTCATGCTTTGCGTATCAACTAATGGTCACATATATGTATCTGTGCGTACGTAGCCATTAGCTCAGGGAGAGTGACAAGGTCGAAACTGCTAAAATCGGGTACGTTGTTAATGGTATAGCATGGATGAACAGACTGTGTACGTTTGGGAGTAATGATGTATTATGGTAGTAATCGTTAGATATTCCCAGGATTTAATGCGTGTTGGAGGTGTGGACTGGATATGATTTTTGTGCGTATGAAGACACCTAAACTCACACGATGATTGTCAAGCACTTGAAATCATTAGATCGAAGAAAAATCGTGTCATAAATACTTCTCACGGGAGCGCTCATTGTTCACTATGATGGTTCCTCTCCCCAACTAATGATGTGGAAGCCATCCTTTGACACGTTTGACCGTCTTTGGAATATTTAATTAAACTATAAAATCAACGAGACGATCAAGACCATCATATGAGGATAAAGACAAATATCTGTCGTAGTATCGCATAGCAGTAACAACAATGAATAATAGCCATAGCATGGAATGATGATAAATAGCCATTAGTAACCATTATTATAAACAATACCACAGTAACATAGCTATGTAATAAACAACATTTCATGCAGTACTGCACCTGCACAACAATTATGAGTAATAACAACATAGCAACAGCATCAATATAACAGACTTCATGGTAGTTAAAACAACTTAAGAGTAACAACAACATGAGTAACATACTATGAGTAACAACAATACTTAGTAACAACGTACTTTAGAGTACTTTAGGCCATGATAAACAAATACCAGGAGTAACATCTCACATTTATAAAATACTAAAAGCAAATACCCATGAAAACAAAATATCTCTATAGTAGCACCGATGTGATAAATACACCGAACAAGTATTCTCCGGCTACATTTCCTTTATTATTCTTAAAATACAAACAAGTAAGTAATAAATTGGCATATTATCATCATTTTTTTTTAGAGAAGAGTGAGATGTTCTATATCCATGAGATCAAATTTAATCCTGGTATGGTTTTTGTTGTGTATCTTAGAGGCTAGTATTTACGTGTATAATTTTAGACGGTGTCCATTCACCACAACGCAATCGTATTCTCATCAATTGTAATTAATCTAATCGTTCCATTGTCAAACACCGCATCTGATTGAGATGGTCTCATCCAGCGCAGTGCAAAGTTTGGTTTTGTAACCTTTAAATTAGAGTCATACAAAGAATGTTCAACTTTCATGAAACATCTTAGTTTGGCGTAACTTATCATGCCATTTTCATTCTCCCCATCGTTGAAAACAGTGAGTTCTTCCAGATACCATCGTATCAAATCTCATCTAACTCATTCACTGTTCAGCCTTGCTTCTATGCTTCCGATAGATCTAAGCCCATTTCAAAGAGTCGTCTTATAAAAGCAACTTCAAATTTATCGAGTTGCGATTTCGGCACCAATTCAAATGGAGAAACCGTTGTGTTATGCCATGTCGTTCTATAGGCCTACAAAGCTCGAGTTTTTGTGCCCAATCTCAAATATGATTTACACGTTTTTGCTGGAAAGATATTTTTCCAATACCTTGTTTGTACTTTGAATTTTGGCCCGCCCGTGGGATGATAGGGTTGTTACCTATGCTCTGACCTCGTACCGCATCAATTTCTATCATATGGGATGTGAAACCGTGATCTTCCGCTCTATTATAATTTCTGTGGAGTCCTGGGATTTATGTGTTATTATTTTCAAAAGGAAGTATGCCACTACTTGCTCTATTGCTTCCATGACTGGCTTAGCTTCCACCCATTTAGTTACATAACCGTACAAATGGGATGTAGCTCAAGTGAGAAGGTGGTTAGCAGGTCCATTAAATTTATGGCCTATTTCTCAAATGGTTCAAGGACTATCTAGATTTGAGCAACATTTCATCTTTCTCTCTTCTGTGTTGTCCTATTCAATGACAAATTTATTACACCTTCAAATATAATCCCAATTACCGATGAAAGATGGAGGCTAATAATATCCCATCTCACAGACTTTATGACTCTATCTTTTTATTCCGTAAATGTTCTGTTAGGTTCATCATGCGCCTTTAAGATCTCATAAATATCATCTCTTTGCTGCGACAACGCCGGATCCTATCGTCAACTTCGTATTGTGTAAGATATATCCTTGCCATCCATGAACATTTACCTTAAGAATGATTCTCCTTTCTCTCCTTAGTAGGACAAGGATGAGGTACCTACATGTAGCAAGATAATTAGTAACATTCTACACATTTATGTTAGACAGTAATCGTAAAAAAGATACCTATCACCCAGGGAAATTATCTTCAAATCGTGTATTCTTACCATCAGTCTCATCCTAGATAAGAAATCTGCAACTAATATTGTCTTTCAGATGGGTTTATCTACTATAGTAATATAAAAATTTCGAGACAACAACCATCTTGTAACACGAATTAGTAAGTAATATGTTTTTTTGGCTAAATACCCGATGGCCGATGATCACAAAGGGTGTTAACAATACCGTAATATAATGCCGGAATCGTTATTATATAAACGACAACAAGGAAACTCTTTTTCTCACTACCGTGTAGTCGTAAATTCAAAGAGAAGCAAATTTACTAACATAGTAGACCCGTAAGGTACCATCCTTGTTGTCTCGTACCGCAACACCGTCGTCAGCTATCCGATGAATGTGAAAGGTAACGCCACCGGTTCCTCAAGAATCGTGTACCTAGTATTTGACCTTAATTATTGTAAGTTCATATCATAGTCATTCTATCACACAAATTTCGAGTCTTTTTGTTGTATCAGAATAGTGGCAAACATTTTTTGGTGTAATTCTATGAAACACTTATAATAATTCTTTACAAATGCATTTAAACTATGTACCGTGTGTGTTTTATATTGAAAGTGTATAATTACTTTTTTATTTTTGTCATCTATCCTGACCTTTGAAGCAGTGCGAAATGTCCCGTAACAATTTTTTTCCATCATCATGTGGCATTTTATCGTACTCTGTGGAGACACGCGCTCGTATACATCTTTCAAGAAATTTTCTAACTTTGTTCTCTAAGAATGAGTCCCCAAGTATGGAGTGCAAGTCATCCATATAAATTTCAACACCATCATCTACCGTACTGCAGAAAATCTTTAATTTCCCTCTGAATGTTGCAAGGTGATACGAAAAGCAAAAGGAAGGACCCAAGATGCGAAGTCCCCAGGGCATGTGAAAGTGGTCTTGTTCCGGGTTCAGAGCATCCGGATTTCTCTGATTATATCCACTAAACCCATCTGTAACGAAAATTTATTTCCATCCAATGTGTTCAAATCGATCGATAAATGGTGGGAATGGTCTCTTTGCGTTGTCTTTATTTAATTTTTGACAATTCAAATTTACATCCACTATTTACTATTCTTCTTAGACCATTACTAATGTTAGACCTATTGGTTATTTCGGGAGATAGGGTAGATAAAACTCACATCCAATAATTTCCGAAGCTCTTCTTTCACAACAAGCGAAACGTGATCTATCTTTCTCCGACGTTGTCTTATAGGACTAAAATATTTTGATATGCAGGTGATGGTGCATGTTGGCAGATCCTTCATGTTCCATTAATCCTACAAAAAAGCTTCATGCTTCTCGAAGAATATCTATCAGCCTACTTCTTCTGGGATTCTCGACAAACCCGAATTAATATTCAGCAGTTTTCTGCTTCTATCTTCTACTTTCAATGATTTCATGAGGTACTTCCATATCTTTCTAATTTTCCACCGTTTCAATAACTTCGAGGTTTCAAGGTACCAGGATGGATTCTAAGACCTTGATTTGACCGAAATGGAACATGATCATTCATGAAGGAAGTGATCACGTCATCTTCTCGATTCCATCATCAAATCGATGTACCGGCTCAAGGTATGACCGTCCTACCTTCTTCACCCTCGACCTCACTACAGACACAACTTTCTGTCGCTGCTGACTTTTTAGGTGCATCCGTTCCATAGTGGGTATAGTACCAAGTTCTTAAAGCAGTGCCCACGAGATAAATCATATTTCCGCGAATGAAACCTAATATAAGCATTCCATAGTAGTTGCACCATGGCTCACCTGTAATCAAGGGGGTGATCGCTCACTCAAGATTGTGTATGCAATACCAGAATTATTTTTATAATGCTGCTATCCATCGAAATCACGGCTTCAACTCCCCAAGTTCGACCGCATCGTATCCGCCACCCCAACATCGTAGGTGTACAAGCCACCAAGGCTTGCCCAGTGGTTTGGTGCAGATGACATTGATATGTTACTTAGGTCTACCAACACATTTAGAATTCTACCTATTAATTTGTATTATCAAAACTGTGTTCCCTAGATTCCATATTTTCATCGGTATTGATTTTCCCACCACAAGTCTGTATAATTTTCCCACATGATGTATAGTGAGGGGTCTTTAGTTTTCTTTGCAGTGTTTCTTTGAATAATATTCTGAAGATTATTTGCATAAATTGAACATCCTTTCATAGCTAAATAAGGAATTAACAAATAACCCGCAATTCTCCTAATAAATCAAAGTTATCTTTATGGGTTTGGTTTACCTACAATCAATCTTCAAAAGGGTGGTTCGTATTGATGTTGTTTTATGTGGAGGCACTGGGTTTTTAACTTTGTTTTGGCTCTTTCATCGGTTTGCCAGCTTTTCTTCATTATTGAATGTTTCAATGATAATTCAGAGAAGTTGACATTTCCATTTGTCCATCATTGCAAATCATTTCAGCCTTCTCACAGAGATGCTACATGGACAAGATGTTAAGAACATCAACCGATGGCTCTTTATTATCGTACTAGGGATTAGTTGTTACCGAAGTCGTAGTGATGGAGTGCCTGTTACCAGGAGGCATCGAGGGTAAATCGTAGCTGCTATTATGGCATCCGTTGAGGAACTCTTTAAAGAGAGTCCTTACCAAGGAGTCGGCGGAGCTCACAATCGTCGTCGAGGGTTCCATCGTCGCCATAGTGGGTACCGATATTGCGCTGGCATAAGGGGACAAGGCATGGTTTCAACATCTATGCTGTAGTTATTGGAAAGGTCGAGATGGATCCGTACATACCTTGATTTCCCACCTGCGGGTCGAAGTTGCCACGACCGTGCCTACAGGTACACCCTCTCGATGTCTCTTCCCTCGCTCCTCGAAACACCGCTTTCTGTTCATATGGCGGGCGGGCATGAGCCACATATGATTCAATCTCACAGATGTCAGCATTTTTCTGCGGGATTCTGAATGGGCATTCCATTTCTGGATGATTCTTCTGTACTTTGGGGAAAAATATTGCCAAAGTGGTCCCATCCACTCTGCACCGTTTTCCTCGCTTACTTAAAAGTGTCCACTAAAGGATATGGCACTCTAGAATATTTGTCCTTGGTTGTCTATACAGTTCCCGATTTTTGCTTTCGAATACCCTCGCCAGTATCCTTTTGACTCAATTTTGGATCAACTGCTTTCTTTAAAGCCCTCAAGCACTAGATACACAACACAAACACTTAAAGGTTTCTTGGAGATGTCTCCTTTCGGCACATTCGTACAAGGCCCATTGAGTCCTTTCTAAAGGATCGGGATGAGGATAATTTTAAAAATTTCCTTATCCAAATCAGTATTGGGACTCACCTTCCAGAGGTAATTTCAAACTCTTCCACACAATCTTCCAAACTTTCATCTTTCTTTGTGTGAATTTGAAAGTAAGTTCCTCCTCGACGTTCCGTGATTTGCAATAACTCGTACTTTTCTGAAAATTTGTTTGCATATCATCCCATGTGGAAATGGATTTTCTCTGGCGTTCATAAACCATCGTGTTTTCGCTCCTTTTAGGCAGAAGGAAAATCTTTAACTTTCCATATTTGTCGTGTAATCATACTCCCCGACACACTATGTCAAACTCAAAGGAAAATTTGTTGGGACCTCCGGTTGCGCCCACAAGTTTGGTAAGGTCGCCAATGGGGATAGGCTTTGTAGGTACGTCAAATTTCCCGTATTCTCAATGGGAAAGTCAAGGAAGGAGGTTGTGGGAGCCATAAATATCTTCCAACAATTAATGTGGACGAAGCAGCTCCGTGTGATACGCACTTACCACCGTGGACGCAGTTGACGAGGGCACTTCCTTGGGCCTCTTGGCGATACAAATATCCCCCCTCGTTTCTTCTTCCCCGTGTTCCGATGGTTCAACCCCAACTAAAATTTTCCTTACTAGACAGCTCATCACTCCATCGATGTTCTACTTGTGATTTATTCCTCCGTTATTACCGTACAAGATCCCTCTCGTCCGGGTTCAGCATCGCTAATTATTTCTTCCACCTTAGAGGACCGTTGTACCAAATCAACAGTGATACCGTGTCTTGCACTCGTTGGGATCCACCCATCGTCTCGACTACCTCCTAGCCTCTGCCCTCGTTAAATCGCGGCGAGAAGATGCTTCCGATTGCCTTTCTATGATCTCGTCGAACAGGTTTTTCTTCCCGCATTTGTCTTCTTTGGGGCTCTCACTCCACCCTCTTATTTGCCTTGTTCACATAAAATTGGTAAGGATGAAGGTCCGGTGGCATGAAACCTACAATGCCTCCAATTTTGGAGTAAGGTTTCAAAATACCATTCTTCCAAAGATAAAAGAACTAAAAAAAAAAGAAAAAGATACAGAACAAAAAGCTAGAGTTTCCTGAAAATTGACAGGCATTAAAGAACTCCTCCTTTCCGGGATAAGAAACCAAACAACACAATTCATATGAAGACTTAATATTCTCAGACCGACATGAAAAGCAAGACTCTCTCTAGGGTAAAAGGTTATGTTTTCACAAGAAAAAACATGAAAGTTAAAAAAGAACACCTACCTTAAAACAGAGTAGGGCACTAAAAAAGACTTTCCTCTCGGTGATGTAAGAATATGGGGTTTCAACCAAACATAAACAGCAATAAACAAACTAAAAATTAAAATTTACGTTTTAAGATCAAGCAGTGAGAAAGTTTGATTCTCTCAAGACAAGAGATTTACTCTTCTGTTGGTTTGAATTACTGCTGTACCTGTTAGCTTCTATAACAACAAATGTTACAGTTTGGTGTAAGAATGATTATCTACCCTAATCTTAATATCGGTTTTATTAACTGTGAGCGTATCTTTTATGAAACGTGTATGTATAAGGCAACAAACACATAATCATCGTAACCATGTTTATAGTCACATCTAAAACACGTGAGATGAAATAAAATATCGACCCTCAAAGCAATATTAATAGTAAGAATAATAACAACAATTATAATAAAGAACACCACACATTTTCATGCACAAACACCGTACTGCAGAGTTACCGCTCTTCGATTAGTTGTGTTAGCTGCAGATGATCAATAAAACTGTAGTACTTATTAACTGTAAGATGATTACAATATCTTTCATGGAACCCCTCACCGATGAACAATATCCATTTTAATGTACAAGGGTAGAATAACAGATTCCTAGAATGGGTAATCGTACATTCATAAATACATACTCATTTGGAACAGCATAAATACTCGTATGTCCAGGATAGAACAAGGGGTCAAAACATATTTAGGATTGTGACCAATTGCGAACATCTTCCCTAAGAAATGACTACCAGACCGCTGTAAATCACTGGAGCGAGGTTCTGCCCTAAACTGCAATCACACACATATCTTAGTGCTACAAATAGGTAAGACTTCCATGTATTTACTTATTAATTAAAATATTTCATGAAAAGTTAGTATTTACCTATAATTTTATAGTACAGAAAATGTAGCATTAAACACAAAAGGATAAAAAGGATGATAAAAATGGCTGTAAAGGAACAGACGCAAAGCCTAAATACACTGTTAAAACTTAAAATGTTGTTTAAAAATTTTGTATTCATGTGGCGAATACAAATGGCACGTGATGTTACACCGTAGCAACCAAAGAAACCATTAGAACACATGGAAATGAAATGTTGTCCTAATCGACATAGATATGAGTCACATGATGTAAAACACCCACTTACAAGAAATGTTTCTTGCTTTGACGGTACCAACTGGCAATCACATCGAATAAGACAGTAGATGAGAGGGTGTTGAAGTCAGATAAATAAAACGAGGGTGTATTACAGTGAATAATCCCTAAACAATGAATTAATAAAACAAGATACTCGTGGAAAACTTTAAGGCAGCAAATTCCTAATTTAAGTTGCCACATGAAACTATAATGATTAATTGAATCGAAGAAACTCGTTGAGCACTTTCAGAGGTGAACGGTCTACAAATGGTGATGGTATCTCACGAAAGTAAACGTGACAAAGATTAAATGTTGATAAAATTCAAGAGGAAAGAAATGCATCTTACAAATAACATAAAATTAAAGAAGATTGTTTTTGAGGCAATGAACGATATAAAACAAAAACAAGACGTACTTCTCCAAAACAAACACCTAGGCTAAAATTCATTCTATGTCCATAATTACAGAGAAATCATATTGTTTCATATTAGGAAGAGACATAATATATTCAAGACATGTAAATTATAAATGCTGTAAGTATGAAAGTGAATGTTTAAGGCTGTACCTTTTCATATGAAGTATCTTCTTTCTCTTTAACAATAAAACAAAGCAAAAATTCAATCTAAGTTCCATTTCGAGTTTCCATGAGCAGAAAATAAGTGATAATTGTAAACCCATCATAATATCAAAACAATGACAGAGAAATCAAGTAAGCCATTTAAAATGGCAGTTTACCAATAATCTACAAGCACTGAAAATGGTAGAGAGTGATGAAACCACAACAAGAACAGTGAGTTCCAAAACCAATTACATAAAAGAGTAAGGAGTACCTAATTATCAGAAATGAAATCACGTGCTAAGGCACTTAATGTAACCTATGTGATTCTGCCGGATGAGCAAGATGGAGACAGAAGCCATCTCAACAACAACCAAAACTAAAGATGAACAAGCATTAAAACATGAATCATCAAAAGAACATACCAGAAAATTATGTTAAGAACGACACCGCCTACGCGTCATTCAATAGAGGATGACACCGTTCGAAGGAGATGAAGATCACACCTAGTGAACGACAAACAACGAGAAAATCCCAAGGTATAGACCCAACCAGCAATTTTGAAAAAGTGGTACTACATCACATGGATTCATCAAAAAACTTACAAGTCGTGTAGCATATCACTTTCATCAATTTCCAGAAGGTGAGTACCAACAACCTTTATTACCAGGAAGGTAAGAATGTAACATTGGAGAATAAGTTAGCAATTAAAATCAAACCCTAATAACAATTAAATGGTATGTCATTATGTTAATAAATCCACACAAGCATGTATGGTTTATTACTCATTTGAATAGCATTGATTTCATTTACATGTTAATGAGATACCTTCATTAGTGTAAATTCAACAAGCTCCCAAGATTACCGCTTCTTAAACCAATGAGACCAAACCTAATGTAACGTGAATAAGTGGGGAAAAGCAATTAGGTGGGAGAAGTACATATATGTATATAATATATGTATATGTTTTGTGATTAATTTTTGTTATTAGGTAGACCTTTAATATATGAATACGATGGAGTTGATACATTAATGAGGAAGGATGTAGGGGTAAGCAACATAAATAATGATGTATATGTATATTAAGTGAGGAGGCCCCATATATATATATATATATATATATATATATATATATATATATACATTATAAAAGTAATAAAGAAGAATAAAGAAATAAAATATATCATTTTATAATAATAGATGTGTTAAAATTTATAAAGGAAATTCATCATATTTGTTTTAGCTTTATGTGGCTTACAAACAGACTTAAAATAACTCAAAATATGTCTTGAGAGGAACAGCTAAGTATAAAACTACATACAGAAAATTATACAAGTATCTTAATTGTTAATAATAATGCACATCAAGCATGTCAACGATATAATTAATAATGTAATTTCATATATCATTTATGTGTGATGAAAAAAATAAAATAAATAACAAAATAAATTGTGGGAGGAGAGATATTAAAATATCCAAGCACCAAATGGAGAATTCTACATGTATACCCTACCTTAGAAATACTTCTTCAATACCACTTCTTTGTGTACCTCTACCGTACCAACAACCGTACATACTAAAAACTACACAAGACCAATAAAAATTTTCGTTGACATGTTGGGTAGTGTTCAAGATTTCTGTTTACTAGGAATTCAATGAAAACAAAGGAAAAAAAGTATTAGGGGAGGATTTTTTTAATGTCTTTAAATGCAGAATGCTATACATATCTATTCATATTTGGGGCTACCTCTTATAATAGGATGCTGTGGAGAAAACATAGAAAAGGAGGTTCTATGAAATCTCTTTACAGCACCGCCCATATGTCTTGAGTTTCCCATTTACTAGCATCTGTATACCAGAAAAGGAAAGCAGCCAGAGCCAGGGAGAAACTTTCCATGTCCTTGGTGCCTATTGTTACAGTAGACATCTATATCTACACTTGTGGTTCTCCCAGAATAAAAGAAGCGTACAGCAGAGATAGAAAGGGGTAAGCGTTTTGTAAAAGTGGATAACAAAGCCCTATGAATGAACGTGACAGAAGCCCAACCAAGTCCATCCCAAAATGATAATGGAGATGTGAAACCAAATTCATAGGCATGCTCATTCTCATCTTTCAGTTATCCCTCGTACTTTCATTTATCCTCACTTGCTTGTTTATGCTTAGTAAGGCCTCTCTAGATCATGCCACGAGCAGAGAAGTTAAAGCAAGAGACAGACCGTTGATACTTATTACTGCCTTCCATGCCCTTTTAGGGTAACGATGTCAGAATGTTGGAACAAATGCTGTGCCTTTGGCGGGTGTGTATCAATAATTTTGTAAGGTTTCATTTAAACTTCTCAGTGATGGGGTGCTACCACTGTGGAGAAAATGGCTTGAAGGATGCATCACACTTAGTTTTTAATAACCTGTTAAATCTTCACCCTTTACCAAACCTCTTATTTAGCCCTTGAAGAAGGAACTGGGTTGTCACTAATGACATGTTGGAAATAATTTATGGGGTGTGTTCAACATTCATTTCAATTAGACATTAGGCCATCTTCAATTATTATCAATAATGGCATAATGAGAAAAATAAGATGAACACAAATTCACATACGCATTTAAGGTGTGAAACTCACTCCGTGACAAAAACCATCGAATGCTTTTCTACACCCTATATTCAACCCAACTGAAAACAGAAAGCTCCAAATTCTAGAATCTAGAAAGCATTCTTCTCCAACCCCACTATATGCACGCCCAATGCCCGATATTCTAGTAGTCAACCGAATGAATGCCTCAACACCATCAGAGCTACAACTCACCCTAGCACCACCCTACAATTTACAGAAGGAACAGGCAAGAAGAATGGGATTCTTTACTGTGAAAATGGCCCACTTTACAATGATATAGAATGATGTAGAAGAAGACACACCAGAACACAGGTTCTCAACTATGATACAACTACCTAATGATGATCCTAGACCACCCGACACCCTTTCTTCAACTTTGGCATATAGACACTAGTACAATTGCAATACCATTTAATGAATTAGTACAATGATACCTTTACAAATACCAAAGGTGAAATGTTGCTCTACTTGAAGACCACATAACCTTTTGCTATTTTTATGTACCTTTAAGGTCGCTTTCTATGCTACCTTCCGTTGCACCTTTCTTGCTTTGCTTCTAGAAAGTCCGGGTCCTTGCAGCTCCTTGACAAACACATGATCTAGCTTTTTCTTTGCCTTCTAGGAGATCGACATTCAATCTAGTGCATCTCCTCGCTATTTCAGATCCCCAATTCTGATTTTAGGCCAGAGTATTCTCTCCTAGTCATTTTCCAATTCTATAGGTATGACCCAATTTGGATTCTTCAAGGGAGAGTTACACTTAAATTTTCCACAATGCCCTAATTATGGACTCGTTTCAATAGTTAACTTTGTATTTTTATACGTGCTGTTTTCCATTTGGTTTCTAAATTGATAGAGAAAACTAAATACTATGTACTATTCTTTTTTTTATGGACCAATCTATACTCAAAGAGAATGTATGAAATTTTCCAAGGTTGCCTTTGAGATGACCTCAAGAGTTTACAAATATCGTACTTCAAGGTATCATATCAAAATATTTCCGTACTCTGATCTGAAATTTTCAACAAATATCGGCTCAGATTTCGCCTTCGCCTACAAAAATTTTAGCTTCGAACCTTCGAGAAAACGCTAGAGCGGGCACCTACGATGACTGTTTAAGACACATGCAACTTTTATAAGTGAGGAATGAGGATCACAACTTATATAAATGCCTAGGTTGAGAGGCTCACATGAACGTGGGAGGATTTTAGAGCTTAAAAATATTAATTGTACTTTTCATCGCATCATGCTACAACCCTATGGGTCTTTATGCCTACCAATTAGGTATAAATTTCCAAACATGAATATCTCTCAAAACCATGAAGAATTACATAAAGCATATATCACCCAAAACATCTTATGTAAGTAGAAACTATAAAAGCCTTATTGACCTAGAATATATTAATTTGATAGGTCAAAACGCTAACATTTTTTTGTTAGCTCTAGTGTTGCTTGGGTCGACATCAATGATAACCACCGATCAACAATCCCCCCTTTGGCATCGATGGTTACGTAAGTACCTTCTGCGATTGCCTACACTTTTCCCACAACATTCTCTTCTCTTTGACATCAATGGAAAAGTGTAACCTTCGACGCACAAATTGATTCCGGTGACCCATACACACTTTCTACTCTCTTTATATTCTCGAATAAGGAAAACTAATGAGAACTGGGAGAATCCCAGCTTCAGGCGAAGATATTCTGAAGCCACGCAGTACTCTCAATCTTCAACACTCTCACCAAATCGTATCCGTTGAACGATGAATGAGATTTTCACCCTTGGGATACTACAAGCCATATTCGTTGTTCCCTTTAGATATCGAAGAATTCTTTGATGGCAATAATATGATTCTCAGCTGCTGAATTCGCCATTGTCCAATCGTCGTACAATATCCAGCTGGTGAGCTATTACATAGAAGACTACCAACTACAGATATATACAACCTTTGATCCACATCCTTAGATGAGTCATCTATGTCGAATTTGCAACCGTTACCATTGGGATATGATGAAGTCTGTAATTCCTTCACTCAAATTTACATTTCCTCGATGAATGCATTTATATAAATATTCTTTCACGAGATATTTAAGCCCTATGAAGTATGTCACCACTAAGTAAAGAAATCTTTAAAATAACTTTTGCACTCTTGTAGCAAACTTTACTTAGTCGATCATCATTGCTACCAAATATTATATCAATCATTTAGCTATTAGATACGCTTTAGTTGTCGTATCCACAATATATATGTCATTTGGAGTTTCAACCTATTGGACAATTTCACCACATATGCCTTTCTTATTTTCTACATTTCTTGTGGGTTGAATAGTATTGTGTCCTTTATCATAGCATTTGTCCAACATCGAGAAAATTGTATCTACATTTTCAACTAATAGAACATTTCGTTAGACATTTTTCTTCCTTAGAGTGACAAAGATTTTATCTTATAATATTTGAAGATCCATCATTTCCAAAGGACATGGTTCTATCTTTCTTTTGAGATACAAATTTATTTTCTATTTGAATACATGCGTTGAGAAATTGCTATCAACATACCACACATCTTTGTTATTTTGTTTTGCGTTAGAGCACAAATTATCACTCTTATTTTTCCATGTTTGTTCGTTCCGTGCCTGCGATGATCTTCCGGAGGACTTTGGCGGTGCGTTTTGGCTATGTGTTCAAATTTTCAACATTTGCAATATCTAACATGCCTTAAATGTTCAAACTCATTACGTTCTACCGAGCTCTTATGTCTATATTTTGAGCGTATCTTCCGGAATTTTATCCGTTCAGGTACGCAACATTCTACAGCTTTCTATGACAAAATTTTCCACATGAATAAAGAGCTGGCAAAAAAGAAAGGTACCGGATGGAAATTTTCAACAGGAATTGTCTTCTACAATGTTTGTGAATCTTATTCAATGTGTTCATATGCATGCTGATTTCATAGGTTCATTGTATTTTGTCAGTAGAAGGTCCTCGTTTCTTCTTCTTTGTAAATTGGGATTCTGTTTGTTGTTGTAAGATTGTTGATTTTTGTTATTATGCTTCTTCAATGTCTTTGAGCTGCTACATAGTTTCTTGATAGTTTTTCCTTTCTCGTACTTTTACCAGTTTAGACTATACTTTGCTTCTAATTCTTCTCTTGTTGCTTTTCCAACTTCTTTTCAACATTTTCAATGTATTTGTGTTTCTTCAACTTAATTTTGAGACCTTTTGAACTTGTTCTTCAAGAGTATTAGAACATCTTTTCTTCTTGAGATATTTTACAAGCTTTGATTGCTTCTTTATAAAATTATTCCTATGGTCAACTCTTCTTCGCTGCTGTTTATACCTCTTGTTTATTGTGGCTTGGCTACAACAATACTTCCTGGCTTTATTTCTTTCTTCATTGCCATTGTCTTTCACTTGGATGATGAGCTATCTTATTTAGAGAGAAAGTTCTTTCCGGATCCTTACTTGTTGAATTTCTTGTAAAGCCTTTCTTTATTTTTGAGTTTCCCAACATTTTTGCTTGAGCATTTTGCTGCGAAATGCCCAACTCTCATCACAACAAAGCATATCAATGGAAGTTTACATTTTCGAATTTCCTTACTAATTTTTAGTTTTCGTGAAGTAAGCATATTCTTCATCCGAAAGACCTTCTCTATCATCTCCTTTCACACTCTGGTGCATGTATTTCAAATTGCTGCTGTCTATCCTTATTGGTTTTCTTAGATGCAATGAACGTGCCTTCTCTGCATGCGACACTCTTCTTCATCAAGTCTCATTCTCATATGCTATGAACTCCATGTAATTCCTCTTTGTTGAGTTTATCCATATTTTCACTATATTCTAAGACGAAGGCCATTGAATATTCCCTTAACGTTTCTAAGAATATTTTCGTATAATAGTCTTCTCCATCAATCGGCTCTCCTAATCCTTCATATATTGGTTATTTCATCAACGTATCGAAGCATGTGGTGTACTTTTCAAAATCTTCTTTTCATTCGAGTTGCTTTTCAAATTTTTTCTATAGATTTGAAGCTTTGCTTTTCGATATTTGAGCGACTCATACATATATTTTAAGCTTGTCCTACGATATTTTTAAGTGTTTTACAAACTCAACACCTTATGACAAGAAGATTCAATAAGTCCACCGATAATAATATTTTTGCTTTTGCATCATTTACCAAATTATTCTTACCTTGTTCATCCGTGGTTGATGTAAATTCCATTTTAGCGTTGTCTCATACTTCGTAACCTTTGCGCTAAGAGATAGACCTACATTCTTCCTTTCTAGAGTGCATAATATTTTCATTGAATGAGGCATACCATTCTTGTGCGTTCTATTACCTCCTTTCCAAAATGTTAAACCGATATTGAAGGAACCAAGTCATACCAAATTGCAAAGCACCTAGAGGGGCGGGGGGGGTGGTGAAACTGTGATTCTTCTAATTAGAGCATTAGTTAGTCTTAATTAATATCATGGTTTGCATAAATACATATGCAAACAAGAGGAACACAAAGGCACACATTTTTTAAGGTGGAAACCTACCTTGGGATAAAAACCACCTAATTCTTTTCTAATAATTCTTTTATATTCAACGAAATTGAAAATAAAGCTCCAACTTCCTAGAATCTAGAAAATCATTCTTCCCCGTATCCCACTAGATGGACGTTCAACACCTTAGATTTTTCTGTGAAATAAATCGAACGAATGCTTCAACACCTAATGAGTCAGCAACTCACCCTAGCACCACCCTATAGAAGAATAAAAGAAGAATTGATTTCACAATAATAAATGGTCCACTTTATGTCGACATAGAACATGTAGAAGACATATTGGAACATAATTTAACCATAGTATAACCACCTAATGATGATCTTGTATTCACTCTACACTGTTTATTCAATTTCCTTGCGTATAGATACTAGTACAATTTAAAATAATGTATTTAATGACTTAGCATAATGACATTTTTACAATGATTGTAAGGCAATGTTGCCCACTTGAAGACCCATGTGATGAACTTTTGTTGTTGTTATGTACCTTTGAAGGTCGCTTTTCACAAGCACTTAACGTACCTTTATTTGCTTTGCTTCCCACCTCCCATTCTTTGCAGCCTCTTGAGCACATATGATCGGATTTTTCTTTGCCTGTAGGAGCTCGAATATTTAACTAGTGTATCTCTCATGTATTTTATATCCCCAATATCTAATTTCCGGTACTTTCATATTTCGTCATCTTTTCTAAATGCCAGCCCGACTCAATTTGGACTTTTCAAGGAGAGTTATACCCAATTTCTCACAATGCCTTAATTATGGATTATTTTCAATAGAGCACTTCATTAGTGCCGCGTGTCATCGTTAATACCTGGTTTTAAAATTTATAGAGAAACAAAGACTGCGCAATATCTTCCATTTTTATTAATTTCAATTCACATACTTCGTAGAGAGCAGTGACAATTTTCCGGTGCTACTTTTTCATGGTTAATTTTGTGAGCTCGAAAACACCGACGCGTATCATATCTTCCGAAAATATTAAGCACCTTGATTCGAAATTTCCGCGTACGTTTTCGTGATTTTGGCTCGCTTCTAAATATTTTCAATGGAACCTTTCGTAAAAAAATTTGGACAAAAATCCCATGATGACCGTATTTCAAATAAGAAAACTTTCGTACAAGGAGGAAATGAGGATCACAATTTATATAAATGCTTGTCAGAGAGGCTCGTCACAATGTGGAGGATTTTAGGAGCTAAAAATATTAATTATGACTTTTCAATGACTTAAAGGCGGTAACCCTATGGGGTTTTATACCACTAACTGTGTATAAACTCAAAAGTATGAACATTCTCAAACTAAGAATCATTTAAAATGGGGTATATCAATTAAACATCCTTTACGAAGTAGAAACCATAAAAAGCCTTATTGACCTAGAATATATTAATTTGGTAGGTCAAAATTCCTACAAAACATTTGTTAGTCTCTCAAAACAATAATGATATCAACGATAACCATCGTATCAATATTGACATGCCACCATACTCACTAGAAAAACATGGTCCCATTGAAATTTTTTACTTATTTTGTTAGCTATGATCTACCATTTCAAAATTGTATCATGTTCCCCACCTCTATTATGACTACTTGGGCACACTAGTACCCTTGAGTTTATGCAACTATGTGGTAAAATTATGGATGCTAGTTTTTTATTTATGTTGTCAGTAAGGGTAATTAATATACCCTTTTCCCTTCACTTTTATATTTTCTTGATTGACAATGAAATGTGAAACTTTATCAAGGGAATTTAAGTGAGGTCATTTATTATATAGATGGAATTATTACATTAGATCAAAATTTGGCTTTTTTATTATCCACATAAGTTCTAATTTTCTCATCAATTTTAGACTTCTTTCACAATTCCTTTGAAGTATATATCATTGGTTTGAGTTTTCTTCATGCACATATGTACAAATGTCAAAAAGTGATGACAATGAGAAGTAACTACATACAATAGACTAACTCTGCATCCAAATTCAATTACTTGTTGGCTATTGGATTTTTCTTTATCATCACTTATGACAATGAGAAGTAACTACATCTTATAGGATTCAAAGTTATCCCTCAAACCAATGTAGAGATGGAATTATTTATTGGTTGTTTAATTCTTATTTATCATCACTTACAATAACTAATACTGTATTTAGAATTTCTTAAGGAAAAACATCTTCACTTCCATAACTCGTAGGACTCCTCAAAAGATTTTCACTTCCATCAATGACGATCCCTTTCAATATCAATGTTTTATGCATTCCTCCATTCAACTCTTCATAGTCTCTATCTCTTGTTTCCCCTAGAAAGACATATATATTGGCCTTATCCAAGCCCCATAGAACATACAAATACCTACAAGCACCAAATCTAATTTTTAATAATATGGATCTTGCTGAACAAGAATATATTTCATGGGCACCGTTGAGCCAAAAATACTACATGTAGCTTCCAAAAGACTAAAATCATCAAATTAAATAATTGCATAATCTAAATGTCCTTATAGTAGTCAACTTGAGGTTTCCAATCTATGGTGTATTTCTCAATTTTAACCAAACCATTAAGATATCAAATATTGGAACTTAGTCATATGCAAAATCAATATTCTAAATAGTTGGGCTTAGTATTGACTAGAATAGATGGGGTTAGATAAGTTCGTGTTAGTTTAGTATTCCATTTGACATGACCTAGAACTTAATTCTTTTGGTTGGGTTAATCTAGTTCTTCCTCTTTTCTTTTTTTTGTTAATTATATATTTTTTGTTTTTGTTAATTTCTTTTAGTTAGGAAGTGGTGAGACCACATCATGGTCATGTCCAAGAATAACACCCAAATAGAGATCATGATTATGTCTAAGAATAACACCCGAATAAAAAGAGGGAAATCATGATTATGTCCAAAAATAGCACCCGAATAAAAAAAAGAATTGAACGGATGGCTTAACATCTACCAATATTCAACACCTTGAATTTTTTTTTTTTGAGTGGAGGGAAGCATCGTACGAGTTTGTAAGGGATAGAAATGAAATTTTAATCATTCACTTCCCGGAATCGGAGTGGGTCCTCGAAAACCTGCCTTCAAGCTGCAAGAAAGGCGTTAGAATTTGATAAATATGCAGATAGGTCTCGGGATCAATCCTCTCCACCTTAGTATAAATGGAAGGATATCTACTAGGGTGTTTTCACCGCCTAAAATCCTCTTGCCTAGCATGCTCCATCTCCCATCACTCATTCTCAGCCCAGTGACACCTCTTGGCTCTGACCCCTTTGATTGCCCCTCCAATTCGATGCCATGCGATGAATCTTCGATTTGAAAAGAGGAGAGGGTCATTGCGGAGAAGGGATTCTATTTTCATCCCTCGCCTCTTCAAAAACTAAGGGAAAGGGAGCTGGATCTGCTCCTTTTTGGTTCAGTGTGAAGAAGAAATAGGCACAACTACCAATCTGTAGCACCTCGAGTTTTTGGGTGGCATCGTATGAGTTTCTAAGGGATATAAACAAAACTTTAATTGTTCATTGCACAAGTCCCCTTTTATTTTTTTGGTTGAGCTACATTCTTTTACTAGCTGAGACATACATTTACAAGTTCTCAGTTTTGGTTGGAGTTTTTGGGCAACATCTACCCGAGCTTGAGGGTCTATATTCCACATTCCATCTGCTGGACGAATATACTGAGAAGGGCTGAGTAATCATATTTATTATCACGATTTTCCTAACCGTATATCAGATGTTGTGCACCCTTGCAACGACCCTCAAATTACTCTCTAAAGGCTATGTATAAGCTAAATGAGTCTGAGTTTACACTATCCAGAGGTCTTGGCATCACTAACACATGTATTGACTGCTTCTCACTAAGGGAAACATGAGCTCCTTATCTATGGTATGGGTGAATGCAAACATTTGGGCATAAAATGAACTTCTGGACTCTTCATTGCATGTGATACAGTCATCAGGAAAACAGTAAAAGGAATGAACAAGTCCTAGGTTTCTATACTCAGTGTCCATTATTTACATGTGTTTATTGACATCATAAAATATTAGATTCTTCTGGCTGTAGTGGATGTCATTCTGGGAATTAATATGAATTCTCGTTACCCTATTTCTCAGCTATATTTGGCAGTATTGTGTGAATCTTATGGTTGGAATATGTCAGTTTAAACTTTAGGTGGTTTATTTTCGGTGCATGTAATTTAATACGAGTATCTTCTGAATTAAAACTTTTAGTAAAGTGCCTGCAACAGTACCCAGACAAATTGTTTGACACAGATATGAATGAAAAATTTCACAGATACCCATAAAGCTATTGCAAGGAATTTTACAACCACGGAGATGATGGGGTTGATAGTGCATTGAATCTAGACTATACATTGGGCACATTGAGTAGGAATACTAGCATAGGTCCATCTAAACCTTGTCATGATATGGACATTGAAGTTGCCAACCTCTGGTGCATTTCTTGAGTTTACCCAAATGGTCATCATATCAGATATTGGAACTAAGACATATGTAATCTCTAGCTTCATAATGGCTAGGTTCAGTACTAATTGACCCTAGTGTGTGCTAGCTTAATATCCCCCCTTGACCAAAGCTAGAAATAATTTTTTTTTATTGGGCTGTTTCCCATGCATTTCTTATTTACTATCTATTTTATAATATTTTCTCTTGACTAGACCTCGAATTAAGTTACATTGTGGAAGGGAGATGGAGATGAGTAAATTCATTCAAACTCTATGTGATGGTGCATTTTATACATTGAATATGGACACAT
Organism: Pinus albicaulis; assembly: GCA_034641835.2. Classification (NCBI taxonomy): domain Eukaryota; kingdom Viridiplantae; phylum Streptophyta; class Pinopsida; order Pinales; family Pinaceae; genus Pinus; species Pinus albicaulis. Next base: position 148,982,417 of record CM076582.1, read on the forward strand.
TCATGTTGAGATTGCCAATGCCCGGTGCATTTCTTGAGAACCCAAATGATAAACATATTAATATTACAACTCAAACATATGAAAAACTAAAGCTTTTTAATTTCTCGGTTTGACATCGAGAATTAGGTTTGATATAATTCCCGTGTTTGATATTGGATGTAGAATAACTACATAGGTCTATCAAATGTAAATAATTAACTTAAATTTGAATTATGCCAAAGTAATAATCATGCACAATAGCACTTAGAACAAACATATACCTTGGGAAAGTGGATAAGTATGTGTATGTTGATTAGTGGGAAATGAATTGACCCAAATATATTTAATTCTCTTTTATTAAACATTCACAAGTTATATATGGTTTCAAAGGAAAAATAGGTAGCCTGATGACTATAAGTAGACAAGCACATCAATGTAGAAGTCATATGGTAATTTTTATATATTTTCCTCTCTGACGCTAAGCTATATCCTTCTCTTCAACAACATTAAAAAACATATCTAGGTTTTACATTCATATAGTTCTATAATTTTGGATTCACTCCCCACCTAGTAGATGACACATTACTGGCTTGTTTAGCATTGGGGGTTTGACAACACTGGTTTGAGAGTTTTTTTCTCAGAAACGCTCAATACATAATCATGAAATCCTTACCCACATTTAGCCATTTCTATGCAGTTCTTGACTTTTCATCATGAACTCCTTCACTTTTAGTCTTTTTGTTTATGAACTCTTCATAAGGGTTGAATTGACCTGATTCTGCAAAGCATCAATTTCTTCCTTAGACAACTACATCCCTGACCTATAGCTGCTGATGACTGCAACTGTTTACCTGCAGTTATTTAGAATGCAATACCATGATGTTATTAAGGCTCTTAATATCTATAGGCGAGCTGGTAAACATGTATAGTTAGAAATATATTTTTCCATACGTGTTGTAATTGATGTATTCAGTCGCAAACCCTATCAAAACAGTGCATATAATGTACTTTTTTGTTTTTTAAGGATGGTTGTGATCCAAAATTACTTTTTTCCAAAAAAAAATTCTTTAGTGGCATTCCCTCTTAACATGTTTGAATTTTTTATCATTATCTACTTCCTCTCATGATGCATATACATACTTTCCTATTCATTTCCAAATGTTTAACTTACAGAAAAAAAAAATTGTGGCAACATTTCTAGTGGATTCATTAATTCATTAGATGATGTGATGTCTCATTTAGTCATTACATAGTAGGAGAATAGGAGTACATTGAAACAGTTTGACTTGCAAGTTCCCTAGTAGGACAAATGACAAGAACAAGAATAAGCAGTCTTTTATGATCTTGGAGGATTGGTCACTTAACTATCACCTCAATAGCAGGAAACAGAAATGCTACTGTCATTGTCTTCCTTTGTGGTTTTCAATTGAGCCATCTCCTTTGCACTTTTCCCTGAAGACCCATTTAACCATTTGGTCTTTTTCCTTTAGTAAAATCCTGAAGTTCCAGTGTTTCATTTCTCTGTATGGAATCACATTCCACCTATGTTACTTTGTCCCATTCTTCTTTTCATGCGCATTGAATCACATTCTACCAGAATTGTGGTGAATTTGTGTTCAAAGCCATATATAACTGCTTTAAAGCATACTGCTGCAATATTCTTGATTTCTTTCTTCCTTTACTTCTTTCAGGTAGTTCCTGTAGCTTTTAGCCATCTAATGTTCAAAATTATTGTTTCAGAATCCTCTTGGGCATTGATGATGTTTTCACTGCTAGCATTCCATAATCTTCTTGGGATTTGACGATGTCCTCACTATTAACATTCCATAATCTTCTTGGGCTTTGGTGATGTCCTTAGTAGTATCTTTGACATCATTGAATTCATTATCAATGTATTCTTGATTGGTCCTTTGTTTCTAACTTGGAAAGCTCTCTTCTGCTACCTTTTTACCTTTGTCTTCAATAGGCCATGGCACTTCAATTTCATTTGAATTACCATGGATACAGTAGTCCTCAAATATAACATCTTTGTTGAGTGTATCTTTTTCCAAAAGAAAATTTTGATATCCCATAGACTCTCCATTGTACCCTATCAAAAATACTTCTAACCTTTATCCTCGTGCTTATGCACTTTTTTGAGAAACAAGTACATAGACATTGCAAAGAAACACTTTGGGATGACTCTCCCCTGGTTTATCATCACTTCATGCTTCTTTAGGTGTAACATTCCTTGCAATTTTCAGTGTACTTCTATCAACAAAATACACTTAAAAATTATTTGATAGATTTTACCTTTTATCATTCTCCTCACCATCTCTACATCTATCCTTCCTTTGCAACATTTCTTTCTCTGTCAATTCCATGAGACTTGTAATACCTATAAAATATTGAAATGCTGGTGTAATATTCACTTGTGTTCTCATTCAAACCTTACATGTAATCAAGTCTATAAGTCTACACATGTGTAACATTTTATTGTATTTTTTCAATATCTACTATTTTAGGCTAGGGCCAAAATAGTCAACTTCCTTGGAGCTAGCACCTCACTATCCATCTCTACATCTATCCTTAATTTGTCAAAATTTACTCACTATTAACATTCCAAAATCTTCTTGGGCTTTGGTGATTTCCTTGGTACTAGCTTTGACATCATTATTTTCATCAAAAAATATTTTGTCATGAGCTAAGTGTTGTCTTATGTGATTCTTTAGCTTATGGGCACCTACATCTCATGTTTCTCATGTTCATGGGTTCATCTTCTCTCCTCTTTGTGTTTATGATTTTTTCCAATTTAAGGTTTTTTGGTCGTTTACATTCTATCCTTGTTTATCTCTTTTAGTCTCAACATGGTCTCGGAGTAGGTGTGAACTTTCCTCTTTCGATTATATCATTTCTTCAAGGGTTTTCTAAAGCTTTTCCTTTGGTTTCGCCCATCTTCAATGGCACACTACAATGTTGATCCAGAAGTGGTTCAAAATCATCTTTTCTAAGGTTTATTACTTTTAGAGCTTCCAAGTAAGGCTTAATTTTTACTATTTTTATCAGGGGAATTGCTTAGCGATGGAATGTTTTGGGCTAATTAGTCAATCTGTTAGACTAATGGCCAATGGAATTTCCCCAAGGGTTGAAGGACTAGGGTTTTTAGATCATCTTCATTTTAGAGTTTAAAACCCTTCTTTAATGCACACCTTCTCAGGTGTATGCAAGGGATCTCTTAACCCCTTTTATCTTTAAATTTATACTTTTCCCTAATCAAAGTGGATGGTTATTCTTGGGTAGATTTTATTTAGTATGCTACTAACACACATTTATATGCACATATTTTACTGCACTATGCATATAGAGGTCTACCCATTTCAAGATATGATGATTAGGCTCATTCATCATTGGAGAATTTCCTTATTTTTTAGGAAATTTTTGTTTTATGGTGGATTCCATGGTTGATGATGTGAGGCATATGTAGAAAAATTTAACTAGCTGGCAACCTTCACAGTTTTAAGTTTTTTCTCAAATATATTTTAGACAGTGCCAAACTAGAAGGTGTGATATACTTGAAGTAAACAGAAGGCTCTAAAATATTATTGTTACACAACCTATTAGCTTTGTAACCTATCGTATTTTATATGCTTGAACAACCCTGCCCTGTGTCGGGCATTGTTAAGCTTTTCACTGACTGATAGGAACCTACTTTTGTCATATATGGTTCTTATTCCCTTTTTTCTTGCAAGATAATGTGTTATTAACTTATTTATAAATTTATTTATATATATATAAACATATATGACATTCCCAACTTGTTCGTTCCAAACTTGTTGAAAAATTGTTTGATTGTGATCGTGCAAAAGAAATTTTCTTAGGACCAAAGTAAATCGATCATATAGTGCCCTGAAGCATTTGTTATTTTTTTTAAGGATTGAAAAAGGGTCATACATATCAGTTTGTATGTTGTATAGGGGTTGAATAAGTTATCCCTAAGTGAAAAGTCTATGTTAGTCATGGAAAAAACAGAGTGGTTGAAATAAGGGTCAAACTCTTCTTCCAATAGGAAAATAAAATTGTGCGAAGAAGGGGTGGCCGAAATTTTGATTGGTAGAAAAGGATCTACTAGTATAACTTCAAAGAAGCACGTAGTTGTGTGTGTAATTTTCTAGGAGATGTGGGTAGGTATGGTCAACAATCATTGGTAGAAGAACTGTGGCCTGCATGCAAGCCTGCACTCGAGAAAAACAAAACCACAAGAAGAATAAGGTGGAAAATCACAAAGAAGGAAGCAACACAGGCTAGACTAGTCGACAACACTCAACTGTTGAGAAATCGCGAGGGAAAAAATAGAAAAATGACCAATAGAAGGGAAATTATCAGCATAGTTTGTGGATAGAGGAGTGCTATCATAGCTAGCTAGACCTATGTCAGTGCAGGTTTAATAGCCACCACACGTGGTCGAGTAGCCTAGTTGAAGCTGCAGTGACAGGCCTTCTGGCACAATCCGACCGATAATTGGAGCAACTGCAGTTGACAATCAGGGAAGCACATAGATCGTAGTCATATTTAAGCAGGTGGGCTCTTGGGTTGGGTGCAGGAGCCTGCATCAAACTTCCCACGCCTACATCCAAAATAGTATTGCCTTCAAAATGGTTCATGTTCTCAAATATAGTTGTTTAATAAGCATACGTCCTCATGTGTCACATTTGGGAAAATAGTTTTAGGGAATCTCCACAATTCCCTCGATGCCCATGTCTTTCCTTCTACCAAATCACTAACATTCGTGCATAGGCTTTACTAAATAACATATATTTTCTCTCTTCAACATCTCATAATTGTAGTGAATAATTGCCTCAAGATGTTGATTATCAATGAAATTTTCCTCATGAGAAGGTGTCTTATCTTGAGGAGCAATTTTCTCATCAACATACCATTTTGAGGTAATTTATAAAGAGGATGATAGAACAAATTTAAGAGAGGGAGTTAAAGATGACTTAATATTTCCCCATTTTTGTAGGGGAGGTGGGTGATGAGGAATTGATGGATCAAATATAAAAAGAAGAATTTCAAACAATTTTTCATTGTTTCCAAAAGTATAAGAACCCTCAGTCACTTTGTAGGACAATAGAATTATTCTAGTGGTTCTATGACTTCCTTCAAACAAACCAAGAATTGCTGACAAATTAAAATACACAAGCATGATTTGGGAGCTTTCAATTCAACATTTTAGGCTTTAATCCCAAAAATTAGACAAGAATGAGATGATTTCAAACCCATATCACTATGTAATTGCATCTACAAATTCATTGCAAAAATTATTGCATGTAGTGTCAAAATCCACTAAGCTGATTCTATGTTATTAGAATAATTTTGCAGCCTTCCTGGGAAACAAATCCATTACGGAATAGGAGTAGCCCAAGAAGTAATTTATACCATCAAACCAAAAAATTACAACCAATGTTAGTGAGTTTTTCTTTCCAAGGCATATGATAGAGAAAATTAGCTTTATTTAGGGCTACTCATCCATATAGGGTTCAATGTACAATTGGTTAACTAGATAATGAACTGTATTTTCTCAATATCTTTGCAATTCTAATTAATGGCTCAGACTATTCTTCTATCATGTCTACAAGAGACCATGGGTAGGTATGACTAATGGCTCCTCTGCTATTTTTTACTATAGAGTAGGTGGTCTCAACAGAGTTATAACAGAGTAAAAAAGAACTATAAGATTGACAACTATATAAATAGGAATTACCCTAAACTTGACATATTTACTCATTGTCGATTAAGTTTTTATTTTGGATGATAGGACCAAGGAAGATGAAATTATACTGAAGGACCCCACCCTTGAGGAACTAAAATTCCTACCTTAAAAACTACTAGCAACTGAGGAGCTACAAGAATCAAAATCATTTTTTATTTGAACCGAAATAGCCTTATTATCTTCGATTATTTCCCTAATCACAATGACCAATAGATTCTGCTCATGGATTATTTATCTCATTCTATCTATTAGTAAAATCCACAAAATGTGTCCCTACATTTGAATCTTGGGAAAAAAAATATACTTGTTATCATTTAAATCATCCATATCTCTTGGAGCCCAAAAATCCATTTTCTTTGGATAATATTTATCTATAACCTCAAAAGAAACCCTATTATAAACTGAAGGACCATTATGTCCCCTTGATTATTGATAAAGTATGATGGAATGAAATTGGGTGAAGACCAGAGCCAGGTTTACCATGTCAGAACCTAGGTTCATTGATATGACGACCTTGGTTTGAATATATCCACCATACAAACTAGGACCACCTATACTTATCATTTCCATCTCTCTTTCATCATCAAGATTAACATATTGAGGACCTATAACCCATGGAGGCCCCTAGTAGTCATTGTAATGTAATTTATTAGAATACATGCCATTTCTTATTATGATATTTTCCACATCCGAAAATGGCATCATTCACATCATTTTGAAGAATTCTATAAATTAGTTCAACATCATTTTTTCACATTTACAACTTCCCTGGAATTTTTTGGTTCCTCAAGCTTGAGCACTTTCATAACAAAAATAGGAAAAGTCAAACAACAAAAATGGTTCACTCTCTTTTCATTTGCTAATATTATAATGAAGTTTTATTAGACATTGTTTTTTTTTTTATATTTTGGTTAGAAAAGGGTTTTCTCTTGGTTTTATGTGACTTTCAATTTATCATATGTAGCATGTTGAGAAATGGGAAAGAATAATGTGTGACATTTATCTTGCAGAAATTGATGTTGAATGAAATGATACATAGTTTAACCAAGCTACAATTCACTTTGGTAAAGGCAGAGGAACATCTTAAAAAGATTCATAGGAATACGCCATATAAAAATTTTGAACATAAGTACTATATGCATTTTTATTTTGCAGATATGTTCTTTTCTCTACCCAAGATATTAGAACAACAAAAATATTGATATTGTAGAAATTGTTTGAGGACCTCATTGAGGTCGATTTTTCTGATGTACTACTTGATTGATACTTTATCATATGTCAAGAAGGCTTTAAATATGAAGTAATATGTTCATGAAACAAATTAGACTGAAATTTTATAGATATAAAAGATAAAAACAAGTGTCAATGTCTTTGTTTGATTGTTACTTGACTCTGCTATGGGTAGGTTACAGGAAATGTGATTGGAAAAAGGATGGGGAGACAATGCCTAACACATCTTGGATTATGATTCATTTGTTGTTAGAGATCTCTTAGCCACCTGAGCCATCAACTTAGTTGACATAATTGTTCCTAAGTTTTCCCTAAAATTTGAATACTAGGATACTAAGGAGCTCTTTTCTATATATGGTGACATTTTATTTCCTTTGTTTATACAGGTCATCTGGCGACATTATAGTGGCCACTCTCTCCCCACTAAAGAAAATTTGTTTTAGTTTCTTACTTGAATGGGGAAAAATGGCTTTCACATTGCTGATGGTGAGGTTTTTATCACTCAGTAATTTCTCAAGGTTAAAGAAAGAGCTCACTGAGGTAACCACAAACCTAATTTTAAGCCTTAGGATCTAGCCTTCCTAATGCTCAGAGAGGGCTCTCTCTATATGATTTAACTTTGTTGATTATATTTGATTTTTAGGTTAGTTATATGGAGCAAATTGGTTTGGGCTTTTGATTTGGTTTGGTGGGAAAATCACTTACTTAGATGGATAGCTATAGATCTGTATCCCATTGGGAAAATGGAGTCAATGTGTCAAGTAGTCAGATCAGGATCAAGGTCTAAAGGTACATGTTTACAGGGCAAGATAGTAGAGTCACTTCAGATCTTCAAGGCTGATGGTGAAATGGTTTTTATCGGTCTAAAAGATAAATTAAGGGTACTTAAATCTGGATTAGGAGTGAAAAGGCAGACGTCAATCGAAATCAGGGAGAAATTAAGGGTTCCCTAATCTGGATATCAGTAGAAAACATTTAAATGATAATCAGCCAAAACAGATTGCTTTTAACAAATTATGAAATATAATTCCTGATTTATCATTTAGATTCAGAAAACATTTATGAATCTATGGAAAACATAATAATATTGACAAGATAACAAGTGAAATAATTCACTGCAGTGGCCCAACACATGAATCCTATAATATGATGCTTTATTTCCTGTGATCTAGTCTGCTGACTTGAAATTGATACAAAAACCCTTAGGTTTAGAATAGTATAACTACATAAATGTTTAGCAACTAATCCACCCTCAATACTTAAAATAATGAAGTATTTATACAAATTCTAAACTAGAATATCTTGAAAAAATATCAAGATTGGTTTACAAATATCTCAAATTGTATTACATAAATAGAAAATAAAGGACACTCAAAACTAATGAATCTATTTGGTACTATATTTATGTATTGGTGGTGAAAAATAAGAGAAATTCAAATTTGATAGCAACTTTTATTTGATGATGAGCCTTCCAAGTCACTAAATGTCTCTTCCCTTTATGCATTTTGCTCCAGAAATTCTACAAAATATGGTCCAAAACCCCTTTTTATATCTCAATCTGAGATTGATATGTAAAGAGTGAAAGCGGTTATTGTATAAAAATATTTTTTTTAGATAAGCCTCTCTTAGGTTCCTAAAATTCCACTCCAGTTGTTCACAATAGGTTCTGCAAAACAATGTGTAAAACAGAACTTTGCACAGTCTGAAAAATAGGCTGTGAAGATGTAAATGTATTTCTCATTCTGTAATACCTGTGTGAAAAGTGAGATACATTTCTATATATTTGCCTCTTAGGAGCACAAACCTCCTCAGTTTTTTCAAAATTCATCTTGGATTGCCACAATAGTTTATGCAAAACTATGACTTAAACAAGAAATTTCTGGAAAATGTCCCTTCCTACTCTGTTTTCATCTTTTAACCTTTTTTTTCTTTTAATTGTTTTTTATTTTACATTGGATAAAATTCATTGTTGTTGGTGAAATTATTTTCATCTCTATTTAACCATTACTGCCTCAATGTTTACTTTTACTATTTTACCTTGACTGCTCTGTCACCTGACTATTCTGTTTGAACCTTTTAGCTACATTTTTTCTCCTATTTTCACTTTCATAGTAAATCATTCAACTACTCATGCTTCTGTGTTTTTAGTAAAAAATATTTTTTTACTAAAGGCACATGTAAAATGCAAAATTTTCCTATGGAGAGTAGTTTCTAAGAATCTTTCACTGTTTTGGAGAAAATGTTTCATCCTCTGTTCTGACCATCATTGTGTAAATTTCTTCATTCTGCTCTACTACTGTATGAAATATTCTTGTTTTAGGAAAACCATTCAAATTCACATTTAGAGAGTCCTGGAGTAAACAATTTTGAGCTAGTATTAACTGTTTATCCAAGCTTTTGTATGATCACTTGCAAAAATAAACCAATAGTTAATGAAACATAGGTTTTCATAAGATGGGAAATGATTTCATTCGAATTGCAGAAAATTGTGGAATAAGTTCTAGCTGTGGAGGTTCATATTTTCTTTTAAAATAGCCTTTCCAACATCGCAATTCAAACTTAGATAATAAATCAGGGTTTTTAGAACAATGTTGGTTCAACGAAATGGTGTGGGGATTGATATTCTTGGTCTACCACACAACACAAGTCAAATGGCGGTTTAACAAAATGCAGGAATGGATAGGCATCACATCAGAAAGAATGGTTTAGACTTCAAATATCAGTGCTATCATCGAAATAGGCATAAACAGATTGGCAGTTATCGCACTGAATAAACGTAGTAAATGGTATTAAGCTTGAATGATGCAATATAATAAAATGAAGGCAAGTAGCAGATAGGAAGATGTCGAAAACAACTCTTTTCGCAAGGCTTGGGGTATGCTAACTTTCAGGCAACGAAAGTTGCGATAATCTATGCTGGCGATCAGCTCTGGAAAACAAAGTTTGGATAGTTAGGATGATGCGATAGAGTTGCGGGGTAAAAGGCATGGGGTCCGGGATATGTATGCAATGGGATGTGTAAAATGTAGTTTAAAACATAAGGTTTTAATACATAGTTTGGATAGGCGGATAGTATTGTTTTAGTAACAAATCACATGTGGGCATTTCTAATTAAATCATTGGCGGGGTTACTATATAGTGGGATCTTTATAATTAATATTTTTTTTAACCTATGGGAGGAGCGGGAATTGATATCACATGGGGAAAATAGAACATAAGTTTAAAACTAAAATATGGGTGCGAAATATAAATAAAATGAACTAATATAATACGGGCTTTTAAAAGGTGAATATAGGAGTTAATAAATAAATTAATGTGTTAATAATGAATGATATGAGGGAAATGAAAATACATTATACCTTAGTGTAAAACATCATATAGGGATGAATTTTATTCTTGTGGGTCCTCACATAATAATTTTGTATTTTCACTTTAGGATAAGTATTTTTTGGGTATTTTTGGGTACAAGGGGAATTAGTTAAATTGTTTTTACTTTCCTTAAGTATAATGGGTTTTACACCTATGAAAAGGGGATTTTTGCAAGTGAAAATCAATGATAATGGGGAAAAAGGGAAAAATGAAGGGGAAATAATAAAATGGAGGGGATGAACTATTTCTACAAGGGGATGATTTTTTAAGGAAGTTAGTGAATGAATGACCAATTTCTAGTTATCCATGATTGTAAAAACTGCTTCTCCCTGTTGGTTTCCTGTGATTTGGCAGATTGGTATACCAAATGACAAGGCAACATGGAACCAGTCTTTGGAGTCCTAGGACCTAGCCTTCCTGGACTCAGAGAGGGATCTCTCTATTTTTTTGCCAAGGATATGAACTTGTTTTCTTTGTAGGGTTGATTTTAGGCTAGTTATTAAGTGTGAAGTTTTGTTGTTTGTTTTGGTTGGGTATAATGGTCAAGAAGCATAGGTGGAATGAGGAAATATCTAACTCATTGGGAAATGGAGTCAAATGGAAGTCATGATAAGTTCATCAATGGATCGGGAAGCATTATAGGGAAAATCTAACTTGGCCAGTGGATCTTCAAGTTTTAAGGGTAATGAGATGGACATCAATTGTAAGAATGAAAAATAGGGTAAAGGGCAATTAATAATCCTTTATCATATGTACTTCTCAACAAAGGGACTTAAATATCACAGAACATGAAGAGGCAATCAATAGACAGGGAAACCATAAATTCTACAATCCACACTTCAGAAAATGATAATTCAAGGAAAATGTTTCCAATGAAATATAGAAGGCGATAAACTCATTTAACTTCTATTGATTTCACCTTCAAGGATAGAAACACTTAAGACACACATATAACTATAATCAGAGAAGAGGGAACTCCTAAACATCTTTGATTATAGTTATGAGGATCTCTATAACAATTAGTTAAGCAAGTACAAAGGGCATGATCAAAACAAAACCTCTTTGGCAGACTTAAAATAATGGTACTTTAGAGAGAGACTTCAAAAACAGTGTTTAAGTGGCAGCAAGTAAGCATGGAAAACCATAAATCATGCTTGATACCAACTGTATTCAACTATTTATGAAATAAACATGCTTAGGGGGTCTATAGAGCAATTAATAATTCTTTAAAGTGTCCTAGAAGAAGAAAACATTAGGGCAGTGAAGAATAAACAGAACTAAGGTGCTTTCAGAAGACATTTCTTAGCCTAAAAATTTTATTCTACTGCAATATAGAAAGGTGGAAACATAATGAAATAGGAAATAATAATAACATATTAGAATCACTTCAGAAACAACCAAGCTTAGGGATCCAGTGATCTAGCCTCCTCCATCAACAAACAAATCAGGGCATCCACAAGTTCCAAGAATTCAATTTCTTTTCAACTTCCAAGAGACTATGTATTAATTCAAAGAGTCATCAAACGCCAACGAGATAATGAGTTCAGATGTAGTATTTATGTTGCAAATGAGGAGGTGAATTTAATCTAGGGCTTGAGTGTCATTTATTACAGAGTTAATGAATTCCTAACCTTCAAGACCATGCAAGGCTCAAGGCAAGAATATCTGCAGATATTTCTCTGAATAATAACTTCTATCTCAACTCCGAAGAAAAAATAGGTGAAATGTTTGACTTTAAGGCCTTTTAATAACTATTACAATAACTATCTGGCAGATATAAATATCTCTCACTCATTCTAATAACTGCTTAGTGCTTTATTGAAGGAAACAAAGCACTAGGTGGTAAAAAATATCTTTTGAGAAGAGTAACTGCCACAGGCTGAGTCATTCGAATTTGTCTTGGGTTAATCTCTCTTTTGTTTTATCTTTTATCTCTATCTTTAAGCCTTAAAATTTGTCTTTGTGTTTTGACTGTCTGCCTTTTACCATATTTCCTTCAATTCTGTTTGATCTCTATTTTGTTTATTTAATAATTGAATTTATTTATTTTGATCCATTTTCCTTTATTCTTTTTGTCTTTCCAATGTTTTATTTCTTTCTTTGACTTTTTCTTTTCGGGCTAATTCTTTGATTTTATCTTCTGAACTATGATTAGCCCTCTAATATTTTTGCTTTCTTTCTCTCACTTTTCCTCTGACTATCTATTTTTCTGTGTGTAGGGGAGGCTTTTCTTCATGGTAGGAGGGTTCTACCCATTGATGATCATGTTTCATCGATGGCTATCCCTGGCATTAAATCTTATGGCCATCATTGATCTGTTATGACCTCCCGGATCATCATCTAGAGGTATCTCTATGACCAATTTTGGCCCTGCAGATTATATTCATATATGACCGCCATTAAAACCTGCAAACAAAACATAAACAGTTAGTTCAAAAGCCTGCGGGAGGGTTTTGTTGCGTTGTTCGGGGTTTTGGGCCATCAGGAGGCATTTTCAGAAGAAAGGATGGTGTAGGGACAGGGTTCCAAAGGCGGAACCAAGAGAGATTGAAACAGAGGGGTGAGGATTTTGAATTTTGGCATGGAGGGTAAAGGTGGTTTTGAAAAACCATAAGTGGTTTATCGCATGGATAGAAGGCGGTAAATGGTTTTGGGCCATATGGATGCGATACACCACACGGTTTGACGTGTGGTAGTTGAATATCGCCTATTTAGCGCGGGTTATAAAACTTTAAATCCATCGTAATTAAAAATGTGATATGTGTTATGGGCCGTTGGATCTCGTTTTTAGAGATCAACTGTGCGGAAAGGCTCAGGGGATTGGTGAGCAGGTTTTGAGAGTGGAGCCTGGGGACAGGTGGCATGATATGAATGGATTCGGGGCATAGTGGAAGGTGGGGCCCGAGGTTTCAATAAATAAAGGGCGGAGACAACCTTTTCTAAGGTTGGAAGGGGGGATTCATATTTAATCACGGCGGAGAGCGATAGCCATTAGATCGGGGTAAGTATCTCCGATCAACGACAGGGATGGATCAATCATGGGCATAGGGTAAAGTGGGATACGAGGCCCATATTTTAATTTTTAAAGGTTAAGGACCTTGATTATAAGGTTTGGGGGGTGTATAAAAGAAAAGGGCGGAGGTGTAATTTTAAACGGGGAGGGGCTAAAGGATAGCAGTAGGTCGGGGTTTTATGGGTGTGAGGAGCTGGGGCTTAAGAGAAAAAAGGGCTTAATGCCTATTATGTCAAAAAAGTGGGTTTTGCACATAAAACAGGATTTTTAATAAAATTAAAAGGACCCGATAGTTTAGAACTTAGCTTTAAATAATGTAAAAAGGGAACTTTTTACATTGTTCAATATGTCAGAGGGAAAAATGATGAATGAAGGGGGTTTATGAGGGTTTTGAGGAAATTGGAAAATGGGGTTTTTAGAGGAAGAAGGCCATGAATGAAAATGAGGTGAGGTGAGGAAATGGGTCATACATGCCAAATGAGAAAAATCCCTTTTTGCAGCAGTGGGGTAGACCTTTTAGGAGGCAGAGAGAGGAAAATATAGTGAAAATAGTTTAACTTAGGACAATGAAGGTAGTGAGATATCTATAACTCACAATATTTCTCAAATCTTGTTTCTAGAAATCTAGGATCATAATTTAGTCATCTTTTGATATCAGCAAAAATTTCTGATAACTAACAGTGGCTCCACTTGGGGAAGGCAGCTCCTTTTTGGAGGTGTCTAGAACTTTCAGTTTATCAAATATCTGCGTTTTTGTAGACCAGTTCCTTATCCACTGGGAAGATTTTACCTTCTTTTTAATTGTTGATATTTCTTTTTAAGTAACAATCTTATCAATCTGCACATATGATTTCTTTCAACAACATTTCTACCTACCCAACCTACTTGTCCTAAAAAAAATTTCTTCTTCTTTGAGTGCACTTAAATTGGAAAAATCTTGACATTTTTATTTTTGAAAACCTAAATAAACTATCTACTTCTACCCTTATTACTTCCAAGAGTTCAGATTAAACTAGTGAACTATTTTATTCTCTTCCTAGGCTATTTGATTGCCAAGATTAAGCTATTTGGAAATCTTGATTCTCTAAACTATTGACATGAAATTTAAAGCATGGTTCAAATCAGGATTAGGCAATCTGAATTACCATGGTTGTGGCATTGGAACAAGCTGCACACAATCATTATTTTGCATAAAAGTAAAATAGAAAGACAAGGGCTATAATTTATCATTTGAAAGTGTATCCTTATATTTCTCTTATGTTTTGTTTTGAGCATGTGGAACCAGTATCTTATATTCCCTAATCTATCTTTCTTGATAAGTCAAGTTTAAAAGAATCTTGACAATCATTGTTTTCACTAACTTACCAACATAAATTTAAATCATGTTCAGCCATGACTAGGCTAGATGACTGGACAAGATATTCCTTTTGAATTAGTAGTGGAATTTAGGCTTGCACACTTTCAGTAATATTTCTTTTTGGGTATGGGGCTCTACCTCTTTTTGAATCTTCCCTCTTTTTCCTTTCTTTCATTGTTTTTGTATTTTTTGTTTCAAGATTTTATCATGCAATGTTTATGTATAGTGAATGAAAGCTTTGAAGTTAGGATTCTTGACAGAAATAATGTTTGAGCATCCTGCCATTGACAAGACTTGTAAATAATTCTTCTCCATTCAGCCCTTGTAAAAAGAAAGAATTATGACCCCTGATTGAATGAATGATATAAGGCCCTTTCCACAAATTCTAAAATTTGCCATGGTTACCTCTGTATTCCCTTCTAGAATCCCATTTCAAGACTGTGTCTCCAACTTGGAAATTATTAGCTTTAGTTCTTCTGTCAAAGATCTTCTTGATGTTGTCTTGTACTACTTGTGTTTTGTTATAAACTTCCTCTCTTGATTGTTGTAAATGAATAGTTTGATTCAGCCTTCTCTGCATGTCATTTTCTTCTGATTGCACTTCTTGGAGAAGTTTCATGACTGGGACTCCCATCCATGCCATATACCAACTGATATGGGGACATATTAATTGATTTCTTTGTGGTTAATCTATCAGCCCATAAAGCATGAACTAGCTTACTATGCCATGATTTCTGATTTTGTTCCAGCAATCTTTTGATAATCTTGATCAAACTTTTGTTGGAGGATTTAGCAAGTCCAATTCCCTGAGGGTAGTAAGTTCTGGATTTCCCTAACATGATATGGTATTTATAGAAGAAACCAACCATTTTTTTGGATTGGAAGGAAAAAAAATTTTCTGTAATGATCTTTCTAGGACAACCAAATATAGATAATATGTTGGTCTCAAGGAGCTTAATAATGACTGAATCAGTAGCATTCCTAGAAGGAATGGCCTCTATCCACTTGGTAAAATAATCAATGGTAGTAAGGATCCACTTATGCTGAGCATATGAGGTTGGGTGAATTTCTCCAATAAATTCTAAACCCCATTGCTGAAAGGGAGCTTCAATACTGATGGGATGCAAAGGTAAGGTTAGGAATTTTCTCTTGCCATAAAAAATTTGGCACTTATGGCAAGTCATGACTAGTTTTTTAGTATCAGGGAAAAGGGTTGGTCAGTAATAGCAAGCTCTAAGAATTTTTTTTGTTGTTGCTTTCTAGTAAAGGTGTCCTCCACACTCTCCCTCATGCAACTCATGCATGATTTTTCCTACATCATTCTCGAGCAAACATTTAAGCAATATGCCAACAGTATTTTTCCAATACAATGCTCTATCTAAAATGTCATAATTTAAAGCTTTTTGTTTCAAGAATCTAGCTTTAGTCTTTGATAAAGAGGGAGGGGTATTGAGATAAAGAAGCACATATATTGATATCAACAAACCAAGATGAATTTAGAGTTTTTTTTTCAATGTATGGAGCGGTGAATTCTTCCTTTTCTTCTAAAATATCAACCACGTTCATATCTAATTCTTGGAAATTTGATTCTTCCATGAGTTTTGCTAATCCTTGTCCTTTAATCAGCTTGGTAGGCCTGATTTCTAAATCACACTCTAAAATAATAGCAATCCATTTTCCCCTTTTACCATCAGGGTCTTGATTTAGAATTTCCTTGACAACTGTATGTGGGACGAAAGCAATGATATGAGAGTGTAAGATATAGACTTGGAAATATTTCAATGCTTTTATCAGGGCCAAGGCTTCTTTCTCCATGATTTTATATTTCAGTGGAGGATCTCTTAAGGCTCTACTGAAGAAGGATATTGGTTGTTCTTGGCCGAATTTATTCTTTTGCAAAAACACAGCAGTAATGGTGTGCTCATATGCAAATGAAAAAATGTAGAAATCCTTCGTGAAATTAGGACTGATAAGAACTGGTGTTTGAGTGACTGCTTGTTTCACTAGTTCAAATGACTGTTTGGATTCTAAGGTCCATTTAACTCTTATTTCCTTTTTGAGAATGTTTGTGATATTCCTCAAAATTTTAGCAAGGTTCGGGATGAACCTTCTCAAAATGTTTATTTTCCCAATGAAGATTGCGATTCTTTAAGGTTTCTAGGATGGCTGATTTTCAATATGCATTCAATCCTTTTGGAATCTAATTTGATTCATTCTTCAGAGATTATGTGGCCTAGCAGTTTTTGTTCCTGGATACCAAAGAGTGTTTTCTTGGGATTTAAAGATAAGCCATATTTCCTACATTTCTCAAAAACTTTTCCCAAGTGGAATAAGTGTTCTTTGTTAGTTTTGGAGAAAAAAATGAAGTCATCAAGGTAAATGATTATTAAATAGCCTATGTCTTCTCAAAAATCTATGTCAATGGCCCTTTGGAATGTGGCCCCTGCATTCATCAAACCAAATGGAATTTTAACATACATGAATGTACCCTAAGGTGTGGTGAAAGCATTTTTGTGTTGATCACTTGGGAGTACTAGCACTTGGTTGTAGCCTGAAAAACCATCCAAGAGTGATATTCTCTTCGATCCAACCACCTTTTGGAGTATGTGATCCATTTTAGGCAAGGGGTAATTATCTTTTAGGGAGACTTTGTTCAGATTTCTAAATTCAATGAAAAGCCTAATTTCCCTGGTCTTCTTCCTAACAGATACAAGGTTGGAAACCCACTGTGAATATATAAGAGGAACTATGATCCCAGAATCATACATCTTTCTGATCTCCTTCTGAACTAAAGGTAATAAAATAGCATTTATCCTCCTCAGCTTTTGTTTGAAAGGTTTCTGATTTTCCTTAAGAGGAATTTTGTGTTGAACAATGCTGGTATCATATGAATTCAGATCTTTGAATCCCCATGCAAACACATCTCCAAACTCTTTGAAAAGTGCAATATATTCATGTTTTATATGACTAGGAAGAGTGCTAGATAACTTGATCATTTTGGGTTCATTCATGCTGCCTATGTTATGTTCTTCTACATTAGTTTTTAGAGGCTCCATATTTAGTTTTTTAGCTACATAATTGGAGTCAAAAAGCTCCTCTAATGGTGTAAAGCCCCTTGGTATTGAATCATATTTGCATTGTAAAACCTCAAGGTCTTTTTGTTCTAGGCTGTCAATTAATTCTGCCTTATTAAGATGTTCATTTATTTATATCAGCAGTAGAGGACAGCTCTATTTTAGGGTCTTGTTTTCCATAAAAACAATCTTCTTTATGGTTTGAGCTAAGAGTTGTTACAACAAAATCATTTTTAGACTGCAGAAAGTCATCAATGTGTTTATCTTCCTCAAACACTTGCCAATAATTTTCATTGTCAGGGACTGTAGGCCTATTTTTTACTTTGACAGTGAGTAGTTCATTTACACGGGGTACTTGAAAATTGCTAGCAGTGAAGGAAAGCTCGTTTTCAATGTTATTTTGAGCTCTAGGGATGAAAGTGAGTTCATATTTTTCAAAAATTTTCAGGAGATCTAGGGCAGCGTTCCTATATTCTCTTAATCTTGGGTTTTTGGCTGAATACTCCCCTTTTATTTTCCTAATAATCAGCTCTGAATCTCCTTGGACTGATATTTTCTTGACTCTTAAATCTTTGAGAAAATGTAGGCCAAGAAGTAGAGCTTCATATTCTACAATGTTATTAGTGCATTGGGAATCAAATTTGTAGGAATTTCCTTTGTTTGTATTATGTATCCATACACCAGCTCCATAACCATATTTGCCACAAGAGCCATCAAAGCTCATGTTCCAAAGTGTTCCTATCTCATATTCATCTTCATTTTGTTGTTTAGGGCTACTAAAGTTTGAGCTGCTTTGTTTTTCATTTGAGGACAGATTTGATTGTTCAAGTGGGCTTAAATATTTTTCATTTTCATTTTCTTCTATGTTGATTTCATATTCATTGAACAAGATATTTGAATCAAGATCTGAATGAATGGAACAAACAGAAGTGTTGTTTGGCCTATCTATGTGAATTACCATATATTTCATATGAGATTCCCTATATAGCCTTCTTGTCTAGCTATAGACTAGAATGGTAGCATAAGACATGTCCATTTGAAGGCTTCCCTGAATTTTTCCTCCCCGTGATTTGGATAAAAGCATGCCATATTTTTGGGGAATGTCAGCAACAACTATGTCCATAAATAGAACCTTAGCATAAATTTGTGCCAGATTGACACATATATCCTTGATCAAACCTAAACACTTGACTTTGATTGAATCAAAGGAATATAGGTCTTTGTAAGGTTTAGTAATTTCTAGGCCTAATCTCTCCATCACCACGTTTGGCATAAGGTTGTGAGAGGCACCAAAGTCTAGCATGGCATTGTGTAACATCTTATCATGTATATTTATGCTAACATAAAATCGAGGGATGAATCCTTCTTGGTATTTTCCTTCTACTTCAGGACCAAACAGCAATTCAGGTTTATCATCTGTCAAGTTTAAAGTATCAGTATCATTTCCTATATTCAAAGCTTTCAAAACTTGAGTTTTATATACATCCTGGGTTACTAGTTCAGCTAAGGGTATGCTAATTTTGATCTTGGCAATTTCTCCCTCAAGGCTGAAAGGGACTAATCTTTTTGACATATTTACATCTGATTTGTCAAACATAGTCTTTTCAGCAATTCCGTTTTGCTGAATTTTATTAGGACTACTATTTTGGACAGATTTCTCAAGGCCACTAGCAGAAGTACTAGGGCAGCTTGGATCAATACTTTGATGGTTTATTTTGTTTTTTTTTAGATCAGTTTTTCTAGCCATAGTATTAGTATTGTTTTCTGTCATTTTAGGAATATTTGCTGATGTATTCTTAATAGCAGTTTCTGTGTTATTTTTCTTGGAGGCCTCTTGGTTATTTTTTCTCCTAAGATCATATTGTATATGGACCTCCATTATAGCATTTTCAAACCCCAATTGATAATCTTAAGAATCCTCATGATTGTTTTTAGTTTGTTCTGAGGAGAAGAATCCTTGTTCTTCTTTAGTGAGAAAATCATCACCCTCACTATCAGATCCTATCATATTTACATGGTTTTCTTCCAACCTTTCTGTCTCCCTTTCTTCTTCTTCATTTACATAGTTTTCTTAGAAAGGAGGCCTAATTTGTTGGTAATTATCTCTTTGCCTATTTTGGATAGGATCTCTAAAATTTGGATTTCTATTTCTATTTTGGGGATTCCCTTGGTTCTCCCTAGGAGGTACTCTGTCTATTAATTTTATCTTTTCCAACATTATTTCCATTACCCTCAATAATTTACCAATTTTGGCATCAGATGATGAAGTTGAGGCCATTGTTTCATCTTTGTATGGAACTCTTTTCTTTGATTTCAACCTAGCTCTTTTCTCAATCAGATTTTCTTCTACACTTATAGCTCCCCTCTGCATATCTTCTAAATTCAAGGGGTCTCTTTCTCTTAGCTGATAGGCCATGTCTGGGTCAAAACCCTCTGGAAATTTTGCTAAGGCTAACCCGAGTGGATGTTTCATGTTTGGGGGAAGTGCATTGTAAACACTATTAAATCTAATGCAATAATATTGGACACTTTCCCCAGCATTTCTTTTTAGGTTGCTATATTCTGAAAGGATTTGGAGAGGGTTCTTTTTTATTTCCCATTTGTTTATGAATGTTTGGTATAGAGAATGGAGATCATTTATGCTATTAGGAGTTAAGCTTTTAAACCATTTTTTGGCTTCTCCTCATAAATTTTGGGCAAAGATTCTCATACTAATGGTCTCCTCTATTTCCATGTAATCAAAGGCATCATCCATTTTATCTACATGTTGTTAGGAAGTAGTAGATTCAACTCCAGTGAAATGGGGAATTCTGGATTGATAATATTTTGGTAAAGGAACCAAAGGTTGTGGAAAAACTAAGGGAGCATACCATGTTGCCATGATAGGAGTGAATGGAATATTTAAAAGAGGTGGATTTGAGGAAGGAAAATGGAATGAAATGGAGTGTTTTGAAGATTGGAAGTATGGATGGGTGTGGTGGAAGTACTTGGACCAGAAAACTGATTATGAGAAGATTTGTTATGGAAGGAGCTAAAGTGATGGAGAAGCTGAAAATCAGGAGGAGCGGAAGCAGAGGCTTCTCTACTTGAACTTTTCTACAAATCTATGGGCTCAAGGTCAATTTGGTCAATATCACTATGTGACTTGGTTCTAAATAGGTTCTTTGAATGGCACAAGTCAAACTGAGGATCTTTCAAGACTGTAAGGTTTTCAGGGATAGATGTTGTTCTTTGTAAAGTCCTATCAATAGTTAAATTTCCAGCTCTATAAGTTTTCCAAAAAATCTTTTCTAGATCATCAACTATAGTAGGATGATTAGGGTCTAGATGAGATTTGGTATTGATCCTATGTGAAGCCAGATTTCAAACTCAAAATTTTTGGAGAGGCTGAAATTTTTAGGACTGTTTTTAAGAAGGATGACCTCTCACAATGTTTAGTAAACTTCTAAAATATGGGACTAGGCTTCTAAACTTCTTAAGGCTCATGTGGCACAATCTTAAGAGATTCTAAAGAGAACTAGTGAAGTAATAGGCCTACTGGGGCTAGTGGAGTCGCGAGGTGGATATTTTTAGCTATTTTGAAGGTAAATGTGTATGGTCCACCACCAATAATTGAAAAAAGACCAATATAGGGAAGTTTCATGGGGTTTTTCGAGTTTATTTTCTATAGTCCTAAGATTTGTAAGAGTATTCTACACCTAAATCATCATTTAACTAAGATGGTGAAACAAAAAAGGTCTTCTTTATGGCTATCAGCTAAGTTTTATATCATTGATAATGCTTTATGGAGTCCTAAGGTGTAATTAGTTTGTCACTGACTCAGAAGGTCCCACCGTGATTGCCAAAATTTTCGGTGATGGCGATGAGATGGAAAATTCCACCAGATACTATTTTTCAAGGGTCTCTGAATATTTTAAGGGATATTTAAGCATGAACTTACTCAGAAGGTCCCACCATGATCGCCAGAATGTTGGTGTCGTGTGATTTGGCAGATTGGTATACCAAATGACAAGGCAACATGAAACCAGTCTTTGGAGTCCTAGGACCTAGCCTTCCTGGACTCAAAGAGGGATCTCTCTATTTGTTTGCAAAGGATATGAAATTGTTTTTGTAGGGTTGATTTTAGGCTAGTTATTAAGTGTGAGGTTTTGTTGTTTGTTTTGGTTGGGTATAATGATCAAGAAGCATAGGTAGAATGAGGAAATCTCTAAGTCATTGGGAAATGGAGTCAAATGGAAATCACAATAACTTCATCAATGGATCAGGGAGCATCATGGGGAAGATCTAACTTGGCCAGTGGATCTTCAAGTTTTAAAGGTAATGAGATGGACATCAATTGTAAGAATGAAAAGTAGGGTAAAGGGAAATTAAGAATCCTTTATAATATGTACTTCTCAACAAAGGGAATTAAATATCACAAAACATGAAGAGGAATTCAATAGACATAGAAAACCATAAATTATACAATCCACACTTCAAAAAATGATAATTCAAGACAAACTTTTCCAATGAAATATAGAAGGCAATAAACTCATTTAACTTCTAGTGATTTCACCTTCAAGGACAGAAAACACTTAAGACACACATATAATTGTAATCAGAGAAGAGGGAACTCCTAAACATCCTTGATTATAGTTATGAAGATCTCTAAAAAAATTAGTTAAGCAAGTACAAAGGATATGATCGAAACGAAACCTCTTTGGAAGACTTAAAATAATGGTACTTTAGAGAGAGACTTCAAAAAAAGTGTTTAAGTGGCAGTAGGTAAGCAGGGAAAACCATAAATCATGCTTTATACTGACTGTATTAAACTATTTATGAAATAAACAGGCTTAGGGGTTCTAGAGAACAATTAAGAATTCTCTAAAATGTCCTAGAAGAAGAAAACATTAAGGCAGTGGAGAATAAATAGAACTAAAGTGCTTTCATAAGACATTTCTTACCCTAAAACTTGTATTCTACTGCAATATAGAAATGTGGAAACATAATGAAATAGGACATAACAGTAATATATTAGAAGCAATTCACCACCAACCAAGCTCATGGATCCAGTGATCTAGCCTCCTCCATCAACAAAAAACTCAGGGCATCCACAAGTTCCAAGACTTCAATTTCTTTTCAACTTCCAAGAGACTATGTATTACTTCAAAGAGTCATCAAATTCCAATGAGATAATGAGTTCAGATGCAGTATTATGCTGCAAGTGAGGAGGTTAATTTAATCTAGGGTTTGAGTGTCATTTATTATAGAGTTAATGAATTCCTAATCTTGAAGACCATGCGAGTCTCAAGGCAAGAATATTTGTAGATATTTCTCTGAATAATAACTTCTATCTTAACTCCTAAGGAAAAATAGGTTAAATGTTTGAATTTAAGGCCTTTTCATAACTGTTACAATAAGTGTTTGGCAGATATAAATATCTTTGACTCAATCTAATAACTGCTTGGTGCTTTATTGAAGGAAACAAAGCACTAGGTGGTAAAAAGTATCTTTCGAGAAGAGTAACTGCCACTGGCTGAGTCATTCGAATTTGTATTGGGTTAATATGTCTTTTGTTTTATATTTAATCTCTATCTTTCAGCCTTAAACTCTGTCTTTGTGTTTTGACTGTCTGCCTTTTACCATATTTCATTCAATTCTGTTTGGTCTCTGTTCTGTTTATTTAATTATTTATTTTATTTCTTTTCATCCTTTTGCCTTTATTCTTTTTGTCCTTCCACTGTTTTATTTTTTTCTATTACTTTTGATTTTTGGGATAATTCTTTGATTTTATCTTATGAACTGTGATAAGCCCTCTAATCATTCTGCTTTCTTTCTCTCACCGTTCCTCTGATTGTTTGTTTTTTTGTGTGCAGGGGAGGCTTTTCTTCATGGAAGGAGGGTTTTACCCATTGATGATCATGTTTCATTGATGGCTATCCCTGGTATTAAATATTCTAGCCATCATTGATCTATTATGAACTCCTGGATCGTTATTTGGAGGTATCTCTGTGACCAATTTTGGTCCTGCAGATTATATTCATATATGCCCACCATTAAAACCTACAAACAAAACATAAACAGTTAGTTCAAAAGCTTGTGGGAGGGTTTCGTTGCATTTTTCGGGGTTTTTGGCTGTTGGGAGGCATTTGCGGAAGAAAGGATGGTGTTGGGACAAGGTTCTAAAGGCGGAACCAGGAGAGATTCAAATGAAGGCGAGAGGAATTTGAATTTTGGCATGGAGGGTAAAGGTGGTTTTGAAAAACGATAAGTGGTTTATTGTGTGGATAGAAGGTGGTAAATGATTTTGGGCCATATCGACGCAATACACCCCAGGGTTCGATGCACGACAGACGAATACCTCCTATTTCACGTGGGTTATAAAAATTTAAACCCATTGCAATTAAAAATGCGATATGCATCCTGGGTCATTGGATCTCGGTTTCAGAGATCCACGGTGCGGAAAGGCTCAAGGGAATGGTGAGAAAGTTTCGAGAGTGGAGCCCAGGGACATGTGGCATGATATGAATGGATTCGGGGCATAGTGGAAGGTGGGGCCTGGGGTTTCAATAAATAAAGGGTGGAGGCAGCCTTTTCTAAGGTTGGAAGGGGGGATTCATATTTAATCACGGCAGGGAGCGATAGCCGTTAGATCGGGCTAAGGATGTCCGATCAACGGTGGGGATGGCTCGATCATGGGAATAGGGTAAAGTGGGATGCGGGGCTTGTATTTTAATTTTTAAAGGTTAAGGGCCTTGATTATAAGGTTTGTGGGGTGTATAAAATAAAAGGTCGGAGGTGTAATTTTAAACGGGGACGGGCTAAAGGATAGCAGTAGGTCACAATTTTAAGAGAAAAAAAGGCTTAAGGCCTATTATGTCAAAAAAGCATGTTTTACACATAAAACAGGGTTTTTAATAATATTAAAAGGACCCGATAGTTTAGACCTTAGATTTAAATAATGGAAAAAGGGAACATTTTACATTGTTCAATATGTCAAAGGGAAAAATGATGAATGAAGGGGGTTTATGAGGGTTTTTACGAAAGGGGAAAATGGGTTTTTTAGAGGAAGAAGGCCATGAATGAAGGTGAGGTGAGGTGATGAAATGGGGCAAACAGGCCAAATGAGAAAAATCCCTTTTTGCAGTAGTGGGGTAGACCTTTTAGGAGGCAGAGAGAGGAAAATATAGTGAAAATAGTTTAACTTAGGATAATGAAGGCAGTGAGATTTCTAGAACTCACAATATTTCTCAAATCTTGTTTCTAGAAATCTAGGATCATAATTTAGTCATATTTTGATATCAGCAAAAAATATTGATGACTAACAGTGGCTCCACTTAGGGAGGGCAGCTCCTTTTTGGAGGTGTCCAGAAATTTCAGTTTATCAAATCTCTGATTTTTTGCAGACCAGTGCCTTATCCATTGGGAAGATTTTCCCTTCTTTTTACTTGCTAATATTTCTTTTGAAGTAATACTCTTATCAATCTGCACATATGATTTCTTTCAGTGACATTTCTACCTACCCAACCTACTCGTCCTAACATTTTTTTTTCTTCTTTTAGTGCACTTGAACTGGCAAAATATTGACATTTTTATTTTTGAAAATAAAAATAAACTATCTACTTGTACCCTTATTGCTTCTAAGAGTTCAGATTAAACTAGTGAACTCTTTTATTCTCTACCTAGGCTATTTGATTGCCAATAATAAGCTATTTGGAAATCTTGATTCTCTAAACTATTGACATGAAATTTAAAGCATGGTTCAAATTAGGATTAGGCAATCTGACTTACAATGGTTGTGCCATTGGAAAAAGTTGCACACAATCATTATTTTTCATAAAAGTAAAATAGAAAGACAAGGGCTGTAATTTATCATTTGAAAGTGTATCCTTATATTTCTCTTTGGTTCTTTTTTGAGCATGTGGAACCAGTATCTTATATTCCCTAATCTATCTTTCTTGATAAATCAAGTTTGAAATAATCTTGAAAATCATTGTTTTCACTAACTTACCAACATAAATTTAAATCATGTTTATCCATGATTAGGATATATGACTGAACAAGATATTCTTTTTGAATCAGTAGTGGCATTTAGGCTTGCACACTTTCAGTAGTATTGCTTTTTGGGTATGGGGTTGTACCTCTTTTTCAATGTGCCCTCTTTTTCCTTTCTTTGACTGTTTTTGTATTTTTTTTTTCAAGATTTTCTTATGCAATGTTTATGTATAGTAAATGAAATCTTTGAAGTTAGGACTCTTGACAGAAATAATGTTTAAGCATCCTACCATTGCCAGGACCTCCAAAGAATTCTTCTCCATTCAGCTTTTGTAAAAGGAAAGCATTATGCCCCCTGATTGAATGAATGATATAAGGCCCTTTCCACAAATTCTAAAATTTTCCATGCTTACCTCTGTCTTCCCTTCTAGAATCCCATTTCAAGACTGTGTCTCCAACTTGGAAATTATTAGCTTTAGTTCTTCTGTCAAAGATCTTCTTGATGTTGTCTTGTACTGCTTGTGTTCTATTATAAACTTCCTCTCTTGACTACTGTAAATGAATATTTTGATTCAGCCTTCTCTGCATGTCATTTTCTTCTTATTTAACTTCTTGGAGAACTTTCATTACTGGGACCCCCAAGGATATTGAGAAGACTGCATCCATGCCATATACCAACTGATAGGGGGACATATTAATTTATTTATTTGTGGTTAATATATCAAACCAGAAAGCATGAACTAGCTTACTATGCCATGATTTCTGATTTTTTTCCAACAATCTTTTGGTAATGTTGATCAGACTTTTGTTGGAGGATTAAGTAAGTCCATTTCCTTGAGGGTAGTAAGTTGTGGAGTGCCCTAATGTGATATGGTATTTATAGCAGAAATCATCCATTTTTTTTGGATTTGAAGGAAGCAACATTGTCTGTAATGATCTTTCTAGGACAACCAAATCTAGATAATATGTTGGTCTCAAGGAGCTTAATAATGACTGAATTAGTAGCATTCCTAGAAGGAATGGCCTCTATCCACTTGGTAAAATAATCAGTGGTAGTAAGGATCCAATTATGCTGCATAGATGAGGTTGGGTGAATTTCTCCAATAAATTCTAAACCCCATTGCTGAAAGGGAGCTTCGATACTGATGGGATGCAAAGGTAAGGGTAGGAGTTTTCTCTTGCCATTAAAAATTTGGCACTAATGGCAAGTCATGACTAGTTTTTTAGTATCAGGGAAAAGGGTGGACCAGTAATAGCCAGCTCTAAAAATCTTGTTTGTTGTTGCTTTCCAATAAAGGTGTCCTCCACACTCTCCCTCATGCAACTCATGCATGATTTTTCCTACATCATTGTCAAGCAAACATTTAAGAAATATGCCAACAATATTTTTCCAATGCAACACTCTATCTAAAATGCAGTAATTTAAAGCTCTTTGTTTCAAGAATCTAGCTTTAGTCTTTGATAAAGAAGGATTGGTATTGAGATAAAGAAGCACATTTATGATATCATCATACCAAGATGAATTTATAATTTTTTCTTCAATGTATGGAGCAGTGAATTCTTCCCGTTCTTCTAAAATATCAACCATGTTCATATCTAAAGCTTGGAAATTTGATTCTGTCATGAGTGTTGCTAATCCTTGTCCTTTAATCAGCTTGGTAGGCCTGATTTCTAAATAATACTCGAAAATAATAGCATTCCATTTTCCCGTTTTACCATCAGGGTCTTGATTTAGAATTTCCTTGACAACTATATGTGGGACGAAAGAAATGATATGAGAGTGTATGATGTAGACTCGAAAATATTTCAATGCTTTTATCAAGGCTAAGGCTTGTTTCTCCATGATGTCATATTCGAGTGGAGAATCTCTTAAGGCTCTACTGAAGAAGGATATTGTTTATTCTTGGCCCAATTTATTCTTTTGCAACAACATTGTAACAATGGTGTGTTCAGATGCAAATGAAAAAATGTAGAAATCCTTGGTGAAATCAGAACTGATAAGAATTGGTGTTTGAGTGAGAGATTGTTTCACTTGTTCAAATGACTATTTGGATTCTAAGGTCAATTTAAATCTTGTTTCCTTTTTGAGCATGTTTGTGATATTCCTCAAAAATTCAGCAAGGTTAGGGATGAACCTTCTCAAAAATTTGATTTTCCCAATGAAATATTGCAATTCTTTGAGGTTTCTACGATGGCTGATTTTCAATATGACTTCAATCCTTTTGGGATCTACTTTGATTCCTTCTTCAGATATTATGTGGCATAGGATTTTTCCTTCCTGGATATGAAAGAGTGTTTTCTTGGGATTTAAAGATAAGCCATATTTCCCACATTTCTCAAAAAAAATTCTCAAGTGGAATAAGTGTTCTTTGTTAGTTTTGGATAAAACAATGATGTCATCAAGGTAAATGATTATGAAATAGCCTATGTCTTCTAAAAAATATATGTCCATGGCCCTTTGGAATGTGGCCCCTGCATTCATCAAACCAAATTCCATCTTAACATACATAAATGTACCCCAAGTTGTGGTGAAAAAAATTTTGTGTTGATCACTTGGGAGTACTAGCACTTGTTTGTAGCCTGAAAAACCATCCAAAGTGATATTCTCTTAGATCCAAACACCTTTTGGAGTATGTGATCCATTTTAGGCAAGGGGTAATTATATTTTAGGGAGGCTTTATTCAGATTTCTAATGTCAATGCAAAGCCTAATTTTTTGGGTCTTCTTCCTAACAGATACAAGGTTGGAAACCCACTCTGAGTATCTAAGAGGAAGTATGATCCCAACATCATACATATTTTTGATCTATTTCTCAACTAAAGGTAATAAAACAAGGTTTATCCTCCTCATTTTTTGTTTGAAAGGTTTCTGATTTTCCATAAGAGGAATTTTGTGTTGAATAGTGCTGGTATCATATGATTTCAGATCTTTGTATTCACATGCAAACACATCTCCAAACTCTTTGAAAAGTGAAATATATTCATGTTTTATATGACTAGGAAGAGTGCTAGATAACTTGATCATTTTGGGTTCATTCATGCTGCCTATGTTTGTTGAATCTCTAATTAAACTGAGAGGGGGGGGGTGAATCAGTTTAATACATTCCTGATCTTTTAAACTTTTCAATAAACTTATTTACACCTTCATTTCAAACTCTATTTGATGTGAGAGTAATCTTAGAATGTAATCTGAAAGTATTAGTTTGATAGAGCAGTAGACTTAATTTGAGAGCAGCAGGTATTAAGCAAATGATACATATCAGATCAATACATAAATATCATGCACAGAGAACACCGGATATAAGTGGAAACCCATAAAGGGAGAAAACCACATCTTATTATTGTTGTGATGCAAAGGCAAGCTCCAACTCCCTCTCATCCCATCGTTTTTTCCCTGCGACACTAACCTACGGTGAGGCTCCTACCTCAGTCCCCGCAAGCTACAACTTGCAAGGAAGCACTCAACCCCCTTCGGTTTTCTGCGCGGCACCAACCTGAGCGAGGCTCCAATCTCGATCGCCTAGCTGACATCTATCAAAGCTACAACTTGATAGGGGAAGCTCCAACTTCCTCAATTTATCAAACCGAAAGTTTGCTGATTTACCCTCCCGATACTATCACCCCGTTTACGCAGCTTCTCCTTTCCGTTCTACTTTATTAATCTTCTCGTCTTATTCTTCTATATTACGCCTTCTCTCGATTTACTCTCTCCATTTTTTTTTGAATATCAAGATGATATTATTTATAGATTTCTTCACATGACTATTTGTATTCGCTTTGGAATTTGAAATGGAAAGTCATGTCTCTTTGCCTTCTACCTTCTCACTCCTTTTATCGGCTTACTCGTAAATTATAGCGTAGGTGTCAATTTTAACATTACGGTGGGAGTTTGTTTTCTCTCGGAGACTTGCCAATGCATCACAAACAATAAAAACAATTAAAAACATTTACATTTGAATTACAATGTGAACTCCGACTCACTCATTTTGTCTCTTGGCTTGGCGTACTTTGTTCTTTCTCTAACTATCTCTTTGTCCCTTTCTCTTCTCTCGTATGCCTTCTCGTTTATGGTCATGTTGCGTAACTCCCTGAATTTATGAACTACATTTTTATTTTTATTTTTATACCGTCGCTTTATATATAAATGAATTCGCTTCTGTAATTCAATCCTTTACACGCAGCAAGTGTCTTGTTGATGTGTGCGGTCCCGCGAGCGCGGAAACATACATATATATTACAATTGTATTACATTAATAATTTCCCTCCCGATAGCTGAGGCCCGTGGGTCTACGAGACCATGCGGCATGTTTTAGTACACACCGCAACCATGTTTTATATATCTCATAGCAATTATTTTATATAAACAATCGCCCTCCACCTTAAGCCAGAGCCCAGTGGGTCCACAGGACCACGCGGCACTTTTCAACTACAATCGCTAACAACTTTTTATATATATATATTTATATATAACGGCGCCTTCACAAATTTCCGTTTGCGATTAGAATTGGAACTCAAACACTTGTTAATCATAGTTAATAAGCTCAACGGAGTCCCGGGCTTCAATCAGACATGCAATGCGAGCATAATAGAAAGAAAGTTCCGATTGCGGTCGGGAACATGGATGCGATTTGCATATATCAACTCCCGCTTATAAGCGGATCGGCTCCGCCACTCGATCGCATGCGTTTTTACAAAGTCGTGCGATCGATCGGGAGAGTTCCGATTGCGATTGAGATTCCGGATGCGATTTGCATATATCAACTCCCGCTTATAATCGGGATCGGGTCCCGCCACTTCAATCGCGAGCGTTTTACAAGGTCGTGCGATCAATCGTAGAGTTCCGATTGTGATTGAGGTTCGGTGCGATTTGCATATATCAACTCCCGCTTATAACCGGGATCGGGTCCGCCACTTCAATCGCAATCGCAACTTTCGTTGCGATGTTCCACTGCCCTTGCGATCTCCCGATTGCGATTGGGGAGAGAGTCCCATCATCTAAAACTTCGTTTTTGTGCGCTCCATAATATAACAAACATATATGTATACTTTTTCCAAAGGGGTTAACGATTCCCGGGAATATGGTTTATATGTTATATGTAACGCCCATAGGGGTAATGATTCTCGAATTATACATACGACGTATCTGCGCGGCTTGGGCGATTCTTGGAATTTTATATCTGTCCTCGGGTTGGGCGATTATCGAAATTATACATACATTTGTATCTACCGACTGTGGGCGATTCTCGAATTTTATATCCGTCCTCGGGTTGGGCGATTCTCGGAATTATACATACTGGCCCATATCTGCTGGCTTGGGTGATTCTTGGAATTTTATATCTTTCCTCCAAGTTGGGCGATTCTCGGAATTATAACGGCTCTCTGCCTCTTGTCTCTGCTCTGCTCCGCCGATTGGAGAGTGCGATTCCGCAATTTTATGTAGCTCTCTCTGCCTCTGTCTCTCCTCTCGCTCCGCCTCTTTTGCTTTCGTGCCTCTTTTGCCTTCCTTTGCTACGGCACTGCCTCTTTTCTGAGTCTCTGCCTCCTTGCCATCAATGACAATATTTCCAACTGTCTCCCCCTTTGGCATTGATGGCAATCCACTTTCTCTCTTGTTTTTCTTTCTCTTTCTCTTGTTGCTTGCTCTTCTGTTTGCTATTTGTTCTTCCTCCCCCCCCTTTTGAAATCAATGGCAAAGGATGACTCCTCATCCCCTTCGTATGGGTTCGTCATTGTATTTTCCTTTCTCGAGTTACGTTTAGGTCCTCTTAAAGTCGAAATTGGAGTATGTTGTGTTTCATTTGTAGTGCCTATAATATGTGCTAGATTGCAGACGAGAGATGATGCATTTTACGATTGAAAGGTTCTTGTTGCTTCCGAATGCGATAATATTGATAATGTTGATCTGTGGACTTGTTTTATGCTTATCTTGCTTGGATGTTCTCCCCCTGGAATGATATCTTCGTTTTGTTCTCCCCCCGAGGCTCGTAGTTTCTCTTCATATTAAGAATAGTATCTACAGATACTACCCCTAGTTTGTCTCTCAAGTATTCGAATGGTTCTCGCGAGTGGTTTGGTAAATATATTCGCTATCCGTTCTTTCGTTGATACATAGTCCGCTTAACTATCTTCGAGCCACTTGTTCTCGGATAAAATGATACTTGATTGGTACTATGTTTAGTTTTTGAATGAAGCACGGGATTTTTAGATATACTTATAGCACTTGTATTATCACGTTTGATTGAGATAGGTTCATTAATGCTTACCTTCATGTCTTGAAGTGTCTGCTTCATCCACATGACTTGTGTGCTAACATGTCGTTGTTACTATATATTCACTTCAGTGTAGACGAGAGATGGATGTTTGTTTCTTGCTTAGCCATGCCACCGGACTTTCTCCTAGATAGAATGCACCTCCACTTGTACTCTTCCTATCATCCACTAGAGCTGGCCCAATCTCGCATCTGATTGTATCTTTGTCGAAGGTGAGCTTTTTCCTTTAGGATACCAAAGCCCATATTATGAAGTTCCTTATAGATATCTCAGTATTCTTTTACTGCTGGGAAGATGGTTTTGTTTTTGGTGTTGCTTGATATCTTGCCACTAGTCCCATCTGCTAGCATGATAATACGGTCTTGGTAGTCGTAGTACAACAGGGCTTCCTATCATGGATCTGTAGAGTTTTTGATCTACATCCGCAAACCTATCATCGGCCTGACTTGCATCCGTGATCATGGGGGGTTGTCATTGGTTTGCAGTCCTCCATTTTGAATTTTTTTCAGCATTTCTTTTAAGTATTTTTTCTTGAGAAATGAATGTGCCCGGTGTTCTTTTGCTCGAATTTGCGGTGCTAAGTAGAAACTGAGTTCTCCAATCATAGACATTTCAAACTCTTTGTTTCATCTCATTAGAAAACCCTTTTGCTAGATCATCTTTGTTGCTTCCAAAACATAATGTCATCAACTATATACAACAACAATTAGGAGTTCATTTTCATGCGCTTTTATGTATAGATTGTTGTCTACTCCACCTCTCTTAAAACCCCTGTTTTTTGCAAATATTTTTCCGAGTCTTGAGTACCAAGCACGAGGAGCCCCTCGTTTTCATCCCATATAGGGCCTTCTTCGGTGCACACATAGTCTTCTTTGTCCCATCAATGAGAAGCCTTCGGTTGTTCCATATACACTTCTTCTTCTAGATCTCCATTAAGAAAAAGCGAGACTTTACATCCATTTGATATACCTTGAAGTCTTGATAGCATGAAAATGCAGAACATGTCGATAGCTTCCATTCTAGCCTACGAGGGGCAAATGTTTCATCATAATCAGAATCCTTCTATTTGTGAGTATCCTTTGCGGACCAACCTTGCTTTATTCCTAATTGACTTGTCCTTGCTCATTCATTTTGTTTTTGAATACCCATTTTGAACCAATGATATTTTCTCAATAGGTCTAGGAACTAGTTCCCTGTATTGCTCTTCTCAATTTGGTCCAATTCTTCATTCATTGCTTTTATCCAATACTTTTCCTTGCTTGGCTTCTTCAAATTTCTTTGGCTCTATTTGTGATAACATGGCTATGTATACTTCTTCTCGTTTTGTTCCGTTAGCTTCCTTCTTGTCTGGACTCCTGCTTTCTTGTCTCCTATGATCCGATCTTCGGGATGATTCTCTACGAGTGTATCTTGAGGGGGTTTTTTGAGCTCGCCTTTGCATCTTCTATTGTCTTGCTAGTTTCTTCATCATTCGGTCTTCTTCTTCATGATTAACGCGATGGATTTTGCTAAGCAATTTGTATTTCTTGTATTGTTTGGAAATTCTTCATCAAATCTCACATCAATACTTTCAACTATTTTTCCGAAGAGTCTTGTTGTAGCATCTCGTATCATTTACTTTTGGAAGCATATCCTAGAAAAAATCCCTTCATCTGCTCTTGCATCAAATTTCCCGAGGTTTTCAACATTATTCTTTATGTAACACTTGCTACCAAAGACTCCGAAATGTTTTATTGAAGTCGGCTTTCCATGCCATAGTTCATATGGAGTTTTGTCACCGCTTGGCCTTAAGTGAGCTTTATTAAGGATATGTACTGTCTGTATGTCCTTTGCCCGCTTGGAAAGGTTTGAGCAATATTATTCTCTTGCATCATGGCTTCTGCTATTTGTTGTACTGGGACTGTTTGTCTCTCTGCTACTCCATTCTCGTGAGGTGTCCCTCTGCAATAAGTAAATTGTTGCTTTTATTCCATGTTCATTACATAGGTACGCAACAGTCATAATCAGTGAATTCTCCTCCTCCGTCCGATCCGATACATTTCAGCTTGCATCCGGGTTTGATTTTCGCTAATGTCTACGAATATCTTAAATTTTTCCAATGCTTCGATTTATTTTTTGAGAAAGAGGCAACCCATGTCATTCGGAGAAGTCATCTATTATCGGCATGAAATAGGATTCTCCACTTGGTGTTCTAGTTCTAGCGGTCCACACGAGATCCATGTGCACAAGGCTAGAGTGGTACTCTTGTTGACAACTCCTCTTTAGATTTAAAGGATGTGCTTGAGTTTGTTTCCCTAATTGACAAGATTTGCATATAGTACTTGAAGGCCTTTTTATTTCTGGCATGTCTTTGATAGATCTTGTTTCTTGCTCAATTTGATGATATGGTCAAAAGGCTGAGATGTCCCAATCTCCTATGCCATAACCATGACTCCCTCAAGTTTGCTAAGATGTGCGAGGCTTCATCTTCCTCTTTCACTATGTATACATTGTTCTCTATTCGAACACCTTTGAGCGAGAGTCTTTCCCTGTTGTGCTTGACCTCGACTACACAACAGTTGCGTCTAAAGAACTTCCACGACCTTTGTCACACATCGCGACCCGACACTCGGTAAATTTTCTTCAGTCCCATCCACAAATAGTACACTCTTGGGCTTGTCCTCTACCATTGTCTCAAATGATGGCTGAGCCTTTTCCCTTGATCTTTCCCTGATTTATCATTACCAAAAATAACATTGCGGGATTTCTTTTCATCAAGAGTTATAAACTTGCTTGTCTCCAGATCATGTGTTTGGAGCGACCCATTGTCCAAGTACCACCGTGCTTTCGCAGTCTTGAGCAGTTAGAGCCGGGTCACATTTATCCAATTTCTTTATCCACCTGAGGCCCCCCCTTTTTGTATGGTATCTTTGGTGAGGTGATGAATTATATCCCTTTAGAGAACACTTGGAAGATATATGCCCAATTTGATTGCATATACAACATTTGATTATAGTTTTTGCGGGAATTGTGAGCATGAACAAAAATTGCTTTTTGACTCATAAACCTCCTTGAGGTATTGAACATCGATCTTTGTCCATACTTTCTACATTCAATAATTTTATGGCCAAATTCCTTACAATAAAAACAATAACCATAGAAATTATTTGCATACCCGATGTAAGATTGTTTTCTCCATTTGTTTGTTTGAGATAGCCTCTTCATTGTTTGCATCTTTTGCGGGTCCGAATTACTCTTCTTTGCATAACAATATGCGACGGTGTGTCCCGGCTTGTGACGACATAGCGGTGGCATTCTTCATAGGAGGGAATAATCTCCCTCGATGACTTCCAAATTTGATATACTCGTGGGGGCATATGATTCTTTTTACTTGCCATCTTAGTATTCATTATATTCTTTGTTACTAGAGGTTTTCTTACCCTCGCTCTCTGCTCTCTTATTGCGATTTCTTCTTTTGTAGGGAATTATTTGAGCTACTTCCTCATCCTTCTTTGCTTTTACAAAAATAATCTCTCTTTCAACCTTTTCTTTTCCTTTTTTACTTGATTCTCCTTCGTAACCTATTCTGGGTCTTTATCATAGGGGATCTTTGAGCAACCAAAATTTCATTCAACTTAATAGAGCTTGTTGTTTGAGAAGGGTATATAGAAACTTCTTCATTGGGGCATTTTCTAAATTTTTTTCTCGGTTTACGAGAATTTCTTCTTCCCGCTTCTCTTGTTCTCGAGATTTATCTTTTGATTTGCTGAAGTAACATATCTTCTATCTTCTTGGCTTCTTCAAGCTTTACCTTTAGACTGCATGAGGAATTATGAATTTTTTTTCTTCTTTCACACATTTTAGGAGAATCTCTTTTTGTTTTATCGCATTTTTAGTTTGAGTTTGTCAATCTCCTCTATAGCACTTCTTAGCTCCCCCTCAAGGTCTACTTCCCTTCTTCTTCTTCATCTTCTAGTAGGAGTCCCTCAAGATCTTCTATGGCCATCAATAAAAATTACGAGGTTCCTTCTTCACTTGAGGGGTTCATCCGAGTCTTCGGATGCACTGTCGTCTCTTTGGCGAGCATAGAAGGATTTTTCTCGTCGAAATTTCTTTCCTTTTCTTCTTTCTTCTTTTCTGTTTTGAATGCTGCTTCCCTTGTACTTGGCTTCTTCTGTGGGAGCCTCATTTCATAGGCTGTTAGATTTCCAAGTATCCGGTTCATGGTCAGAGTCCCCCAATCCGCTGTCTCTTCTATTGCAGATACCTTGGGATTAAATCTGGATGGGAGTGATCTTAGAATTTTTTTCACAACTATACTTTCTGGTATGGTTTCTCCAAGAGCTTTCATATTGTTAACAATTTCTGCAACTTTTAAGAAGAAGCTGCCAACATCTTCATCATCATTCATTTTTAAGTTTTCAAATTGGGCTCTATATACTTGAAGTTTGGCAGTTTTTACTTTCTAGTCTCCCTCATGTATGTCTTCAAGAGTATCCCATATTTTCTTGGCAGTGTCTTTGTGCATTACTTTAATAAACTCTGCTTCACATAATCCATTCAGGATGGCATTCATGGCTTTTGCATTAGCCACAAAATCTTGTTTTGCGTCCTTTTCTGAGTCAGTTGCCTTCGGGTCATATCCTAATTGCACAGCAGCCCAGACTTCTATTCCCAGAGACATTATGTATGTCTTCATTCTGATTTTCCAGAAAGCATAATTTTCACCAGTGAAGAAAGGGGCTTTATTGGTTGAGCATCCTTCTTTACTAGCCATCTTGGGAACCTAGGATCTCCTTTCAGTCGTTAGACTTGTACAAAGAAACTTGGCTCTGATACCAATTGTTGAATCTCTAATTAAACTAAGAGGGGGGGGGGGGGGTGAATCAGTTTAATACATTCCTGATCTTTTAAACTTTTCAATAAACTTATCTACACCTTCATTTCAAACTCTATTTGATGTGAGAGTAATCTTAGAATGTAATCTGAAAGTATTAGTTTGATAGAGCAGTAGACTTAATTTGAGAGCAGCAGGTATTAAGCAAATGATACATATCAGATCAACACATAAATATCATGCACAGAGACACCAGATATAAGTGGAAACCCATAAAGGGAGAAAACCACATCTTATTATTGTTGTGATGCAAAGGCAAGCTCCAACTCCCTCTCACCACTGTTTTTCTGCAGGCACCAACCTACAGGAAGCTCCTACCTCAATTCTGCAAGCTACAACTTGCAAGGAAGCACTAACTCCCTTCAATTTTCTGCAGGCACCAACCTACAGGAGGCTCCAACCTCAGTCAGCTACAACTGACAGCTATCAAGCTGCAACTTGATAGGGAAGCTCCAACTTCCTCAATTTATCAAACTAAAAGTTTGCTGATTTACCTCAGATATCAGCCCTGTTCTGTAGCTTCTCCTTCTGTTCTACTTTTATTAATCTTCTCTGTCTTATTCTTCTATATTCTGCCTTCTCTCGATTTACTCTCTCCCTTTTTTTTTTGAATATCAATATGATATTATTTATAGATTTCTTCACATGACTATTTGTATTCTGCTTGGAATTTGAAATGGAAAGTCATGTCTCTTTGCCTTCTTCCTTCTCACTCCTTTTATCAGCTTACTCAGAAATTATAACTGTAGGTGTCAATTTTAACATTACAGTGGGAGTTTGTTTTCTCTCGGAGACTTGCCAATGCATCACAAACAATAAAAACAATTAAAACATTTACATTTGAATTACAATGTGAACTCCAGCTCACTCATTTTGTCTCTTGGCTTGCTGCGCATTTGTCTTTTCTCTAACTGTCTCTTTGTCCCTTTCTCTTCTCTGTATGCCTTTCTGTTTATGGCCGCTGCGTAACTCCTGAATTTATGAACTGCATTTTTATTTTATTTTTATACCAGCGCTTTATACATAAATGAATCTGCTGACTGTAATTCAATCCTTTACACGCAGCAAGTGTCTTGTTGATGTGGCGAGTTCCGCAGGCCGGAACATACATATATTACAATTTTATTACATTAATAATCGCCCTCCCGTTAAGCTGAGGGCCGTTGGTCTACAGACCACGCGACATGTTTTAATACAACCGCAACCATGTTTTATATATCTCACAGCAATTATTTTATATAAACAATCGCCCTCCACCTTAAGTCGAGGCCCGTGGGTCCACAGACCACGCGGCACTTTTCAATACAATCGCAACAACTTTTTATATATATATATTTATATATAACATCGCCTTCACAAATTTCCGTTTGCGATTAGAACTGGAACTCAAACACTTGTTAATCATAGTTAATAAGCCCATCAGGTCCGGGCTTCAATCAAATGCAATCGGGGCGCATAATAGAAAAGTTTCGATTGCGATCAGAACACGGATGCGATTTGCATATATCAACTCCCGCTTATAACTGGATCGGGTCCGCCACTTCAATCGCAGCGTTTTACAAAGTCGTGCGATCAATCGGAGAGTTCCGATTGCGATTGAGATTCCGGATGCGATTTGCATATATCAACTCCCGCTTATAACTGGATCGGGTCCGCCACTTCAATCGCAGGGTTTTACAAAGTCGTGCGATCAATCGTAGAGTTCCGATTGCGATTGAGATTCCGGATGCGATTTGCATATATCAACTCCCGCTTATAACTGGATCGGGTCCGCCACTTCAATCGCAATCGCAACTTTCTGTTGCGATGTTCCGCTGCCCTTGCGATCTCCGATTGCGATTGGGGAGAGGTCCCACCATCTAAAATTTCGTTTTGTGCGCTCCATAATATAACAGACATATATGTATACTTTGCCAAAGGGTTAAGAGATTCCCGGAATATGGTTTATATCAAAGATGAAAAAATCGTTATCGGGATATTATCGGCGAGGGGAAAAAATCGGAAAAAATCGGAATTATCGGCAAAAAATCGTAATTATCGGCAAAAAATCGTCACATACAAAAATATTCATTTTTTTTCAATTTTTTTAATATCTAAAGCATCTACAGCATAAAATAAATGCATTGACACATAAATATGAAAAAAAAAACTAATATATAAGATGTGTAATATAATGTCTAGTGCTACTTCACACATAAAACTGAATCCTGTCCTGAATACTAAGTCCTGAGTCTCAACTCAACCTCAAAATATCAACAAAAAATATAATAATGTATCTCATATCATGAGTCATAATATTATATACAAAGGAATGCACCAAATAACCTATACTACTGATTTCCTCTGCCCCTCTTGCGAGAAAATGTAACAGCTTTCCCTCTAGACGAAGAAGTTGGCGGGGCTGGCAATGGACTCTGTTGTGCTCCAGATCATGAAGCACTAGGAGCTAAAGGAGGTAGACCACGTCCTCTACCGATAGCAGGGGTAGGTGGTGTCACCTCCTCCTCCTATTGTTGCTCCTCCTCCTCCTATTGTTGCTCCTTCTCCTCCTCCTCATGAAACTCATCATTGATTCATCGCTACTAGAAATGGGATCATCAACAAGAGATGCATAAACATCATCTAGCTCAAAGTCTTCAGACTTGGATTGCTCAACCTTAAAATGCGGTAGAAAAAGATTAACATGCCTAACCAGTTGTTTTCCTTTGAGTGAAGGGTACATTCTTGTTAAGGCCACAGTAGGGGAGTTCAACAATCAATACCACCAACATCAACAAAGTTCAACAATCAATGCCACCAACATCAAGGCTCTTAAAGGACTTCATACTCTTGATCAAATGCCAATCTCATACCCTTACACAAAATAGAATCAAATGGAAACAATGCAAATTCCCAAACCATGAAACCCTGAAAATCATTAAGTCTGCTGAATTTTGAGTGAAATCTAAAATTCTAGTTTCTCCATATGAAATCCAATGAGGTCGAAACCACTCTTAAACATCCTGAGTCATTTCATGGTAATGTTAAAAATTTAAGTAAAAGGATGAAAATGAAAAATAAAGGAAATATCACTTTTACTTTAA
Organism: Pinus albicaulis; assembly: GCA_034641835.2. Lineage (NCBI taxonomy): Eukaryota > Viridiplantae > Streptophyta > Pinopsida > Pinales > Pinaceae > Pinus > Pinus albicaulis. Next base: position 149,022,389 of record CM076582.1, read on the forward strand.
GAATTTAACATTACCATGAACTGCCAACAGGGTGTGTCAGGAAAATGAGAGGGCTGCAAAAATGACAAAAAAAAAAAATCGATTTTTGAACTTATAGGGTTGCTATTTGATGGGCCCACGATTTTTACTGAAATAATCGCGATTTTTTCGTAATTATCGCGATAATATCGCGCTAACGATAATTTCAAATTATCGTTCAAATTATCGCCGATATTATCGTTTGGTTGAAATTATCGCGATAATTTCAAATTATCGCGATAATATCGCGATTTTTTCATCTATGGTTTATATGTTATATGTAACGCCCATCGGGTAATGATTCTCGGAATTATACATACGACTGTATCTACCGGCTTGGGCGATTCTCGGAATTTTATATCTGTCCTCCGGGTTGGGCAATTCTCGGAATTATACATACGACTGTATCTGCCGGCTTGGGCGATTCTCGGAATTTTATATCTGTCCTCCGGGTTGGGCGATTCTCGGAATTATACATACGACTGTATCTGCTGGCTTGGGCGATTCTCGGAATTATAACAGCTCTCTGCCTCTTTCTCTGCCTCTGCTCCGCCGGTTGGAGAGTGCGATTCCCAGAATTTTGTAACTGCTCTCTGCCTCTGTCTCTCCTCTGCTCCGCCTCTTTTGCTCTGTGCCTCTTTTGCCTTCCTTTGCTACAGCGCTGCCTCTTTTGCCTGAGTGCTGCCTCCTTTTCCATCAATGACAATATTTCCAACAATGTTATGTTCTTCTACATCAATTTCTGTAGGCTACATATTTGGTTTTTTAGCTACATCATTGGAGTAAAAAAGCTCCTCTAATGGTGTAAGGCCCCTTATTATTGAATAATCTTTGCATTGTAAAACCCTAAGGTATTTTTGGTCTAGGTTGTGAAGTAATTCTGCCTTATAAATATGTTCAAATTGATTTATATCAGCAGTAGAGGAAAACTCTGTTTTAGGGACTCGTTTTTCATAAAAAAAATCTTCTTTATGGTTTGAGCTAGGATTTGTTACAATAAAATCATTTTTATACTTCAGAAAATCATTAATGTGTTGACCTCCCTAAAACATTTGCCAATAGTTTTCATTGTCAGGGATTCTAGGCATATTTTTTACTTTGACAGTGAATAGTTCATTTACATGGGGCACTTGGCAATTGATAGCAGGGAAGGAAAGGTCATTTGCAAGGTTATTTTGAGCTCTAGGGATGAAAGCGAGTTCATATTTTTCAAATTTTTTTAGGAGATCTAGGGAGGCATTCCTATATTCTCTTAATCTTTGGTTTTTGGCTGAATACTCCCCTTTTATTTGCCTAATAATCAGCTCTGAATCTCCTCGGACTGATATTTTCTTGGCTATTAAATCTTTGAGAAAATGTAGGCCAAGAAAGAGAGCTTCATATTCTGTAATGTTATTGGTGCCTTGGAAATCAAGTTTGTAGGAATGTCCTTTTTTTTTATTATGTATCCATGCACCAGCTCCAGAACTAGCTTTGCCACAAGAGCCATCAAAGCTCATGTTCCAAAGTGTTCCTATATCATATTCACCCTCATTTTGTTGTTTAGGGCTGCTAAAGTTTGAGTTTCTATGTTTTTCATTTGAGGGCAGATTTGACTGTTCAAGTGGGATTAACTCTTTTTCATTTTCATTTTATTGTATGTTGATTCCATCTTCATTGAACAAGATAAATGAATCAAGATCTGAATGAATGGAATAAATAGGAGTGTTGTTTGGCCTATCTATGTTGCTTACCATATATTTCATATGATATTCCCTATATAGCCTTCTTTTCTGGTTAAAGAATAGAATGGCAGAATAAGACATGTCCATTTGAAGGCTTCCCTGAATTTTGGCTCCCCATGATCTGGATAAACGCATGCCATAATTTGGGGGAATGTTAGCAATGAATATGTCCATAACTAGACCCTTACTAGGAATTTGAGCCAGATTGACACATAGATCCTTAATCAAACCTAAACACTTGACTCTTCTTTAATCAAAGGAATACAGGTCTTTGTAAGGTTTAGTAATTTCTAGGACTAATATCTCCATCACCACCTTTCACATAAGGTTGTGAGAGGCACCAGATTCTAGCATGGCATTGTGTAAGATCTTATCATGTATATTTAAGCTGACATAGAATGGAGGGATAGCTCCTTCTTGGTATTTTACTTCTACTTTAGGACCAAACAACAATTTTGGCTTATCATTTGTCAAGTTTAAAGTATCAGTATCATTTCCTATATTCAAAGCTTTCAAAACTTGATTTTTATATACATCCTGGGTTACTAGTTCAGCTAAGTGTATGCTAATTTTGATCTTGGCAATTTCTCCCTCAAGGCTGAAAGGGACTAGTGTTTTTAAAATATTTAAATCTGATTTGTCAAACATAGTATTTTCAGCAATTCTGTTTTGCTAGATTTTATTAGGACTACTATGTTGGACAGATTTCTCAAGGCCACTAGCAGAATTACTAGGGTAGCCTGGGTCAACACTTTGCTGGCTGATTTTATCTTTGTTTAGATTAGTTTTCCTATGATAGTATTAGTAATGTTTGATATCTTTTTAGGAATATTTTCTGAGGTATTATTAACAAAATTTTCTGTGTTATTTTTCTTAAAGGCTTCTTGTTTCTTTTTTCTCCTAAGATCATATTGTCTGTGGACGTCCATTATAGCATTTTCAAACCCCAATTGATAATTTTCAGAATCCTCATGATTGTTTTCAGTTTTTTCTGAGGGGAAGAATCCTTGTTCTTCTTCAGTGAGAAAATGATCACCCTCACTGTCAGATCCTATCAAATTTACATGGTTTTCTTCCAACCTTTCTGTCTCCCTTTCTTCTTCTTCATTTACATAGTTTTCTTGGAAAGGAGGCCTAATTTGTTGGTCACTATCTCTTTGTCTATTTTGGATAGGATATCTTCTGAAATTTGGATTTCTATTTTTTTTTTGGGGATTCTCTTAGTTCTCCCTAGGAGGTACTCTGTTTGTTAAATTTATCTTTTCTAGCATTCTTTCCATTACCCTCACTAAGTTATCAATTTTGGCATCAGATGATGAAGTTGAGGCCATTGTTTCATCTTTGTTTGCAACTCTTTTCTCTGAGTTCAACATAGCTATTTTCTCAATCATATTTTCTTATACACTTATAGCTCCCCTTTGCATATCTTCTAAAGTCAAGGGGTCTCTTTCTCTTAGCTTATAGGCCATGTCTGGGTCAAAACCCTCTAGAAAATTTTCTAAGGCTAAGCCTAGTGGAGGTTTCATGTTTGGGGGAAGTGCATTGTAAACAATATTAAATCTATTGCAGTAATCTTGGACACTTTCCCCAACATTTCTTTTTAGGTTGCTATATTCTGAAAGGATTTGGAGAGGGTTCTTTTTTATTTCCCATTTGTTTATGAATGTTTGGTATAGAGAAGGGAGATCATTTATGCTATTAGGAGTTAAGATTTTGAACCATTTTTTGGGTTCTCCTCCTAAAATTTGGGCAAAGATTCTCATCTTAATGGTCTCTCCTTCTATTTCCATGTAATCAAAGCCATCATCCATTTTATCTACATGCTGTTGGGTAGTAGTAGATTCAGCTCCAGTGAAATGGGAAACTCTGGATTGATAATCATTTGGTAAAGGAACCAGAGGTTGTGCAAACACTAAGGGAGCATACCATGTTTCCATGATAGGAGTGAATGGAATATTTACAAGAGGTGGATTTGAGGAAGGGAAAGTGGAATGAAATGGAGTTTTTTTAAGAGTGGAAGTATGGATGGGTGTGGTGGAAGTACTTGGACCAGCAAACTGATTATGAGCAGATTTGTTATGGAAGGATCTAAAGTGATGGAGAAGCTGAAAATAAGGAGGAGTGGAAGGATAGGCTTCTCTACTTGAACTCTGTCGAAAATATATGGGCTCAAAGTCAGTCTGGTTAATATCATTATGTGACTTGGTTCTAAATAGCTTCTTTGAATGGCACAAGTCAAACTGAGGATCTTTCAAGACTATAAGGTTTTCAGGGACATATGTTGTTCTTTGGACAATCCTATTAGTAGTTAAATTTCCATCTCTAGAATTTTTCCACAAAATATTTTCTGGATCATCAAGTATAGTAGGAGGATTAGGATCTAGATGAGATCTGGTATTGATCCTATGTGAAGCTAGATTTCAAACTCAAAATTTTTGGAGAGGCTGAAATTTTTAGGACTATTTTTCAGAAGGATAACCTCCCACAATGTTTAGTAAACTTCTAAAATATGGGACTAGGCTTCTAAACTTCTTAAGTTTGATTTGAAAAAATCCTAAGAGATTCTAAAGAGAACTAATGAAGTAATAAGCCTACTGGGGCTAGTGGAGTCGTCAGGTGGATATTTTTAGTTGTTTTGAAGGTAAATGTGTATGGTCCACCACCAATAATTGAAAAAAGGCCAATCTAGGGATGTTTCTTGGGTTTTTCTAAGTTTCTTTTCTGTAGTCCTAAGGTTTTTAAGAGTATTCTACACCTGAATCGTCATTTAGCTAAGATGGTGAAACAAACAAAGTCTACTCTACGGCTATCAGCTGCGATTTCTATGATTGATAATGGTTTCTGGAGTCATACTGTGTACTTAGTTTGACACTGACTCATAATGTCCCACCGTGATCGAAAGAATATTGGGTGATGTCGATGAGGTGGAAAATTCCACCAGTTACTATTTTTCAAGGGTTTCTGAATATTTTAAGGGATATTTAAGCATGAACTTACTTAGAAGGTCCCACCATGATCACCAGAATGTTGGTGTCCCGTGATTTGGCAGATTGGTATACCAAATGACAAGGAAACATCCAGTCTTTGGAGTCCTAGGACCTAGCCTTCCTGGAATCAGATAGGGATCTCTCTATTTGTTTGCAAAGGATATGAACTTGTTTGCTTTGTAGGGTTGATTTTAGGCTAGTCATTAAGTGTGAGGTTTTGTTGTTTGTTTTGGTTGGGTATAATGATCAAGAAGAATAGGTAAAATGAGGAAATATATAAGTCATTGGGCAATGGATTCAAATGGAAGTCATGATAAGTTCATCAATGGATTGGGGAGCATCATAGGGAAAATCTAACTTGGCCAGTGGATCTTCAAGTTTTAAGGGTAATGATATGGACATCAATTGTAAGAATGAAAAGTAGGGTAAAGGGAAATTAAGAATCCTTTATCATATGTACTTCTCAACAAAGGGACTTAGATATCACACAGTGCTGACTAAGCTAAAGAAAAAAAAAAGGGACCAGCAAAAGATGGAAAGCCTTAGAGATAATATCAATATTACATAGTGACAGTGTATTTGGATGATACAAATGAGCAAACCTCTATTGCAAGAGTGTGGGACATAATATAATCCTAGTGGGGCCACAACATCATGGTAGCACGACATACTAATATTGATATGGGGCTGTAATATGATATGGGGGAGTTAGAGTCTGATAATAACTTTTAAATAGAGATTTCTGCCTGTGGAGGGCTTTCTTTAATGTAAGGACCCAAACACACAGAACATGAAGAGGCAATCAATAGAAAGGGAAACCCATAAATTCTACAATCCACACTTCAGCAAATGATAATTCAAGACAAACTTTTCCAATGAAATATGGAAGGCGATAAACTCATTTAACTTCTAGTGATTTCACCTTCAAGGACAAAAAACACTTAAGACACACATATAACTGTAATCAGAGAAGAGGGAACTCCTAAACATCCTTGATTAAAGTTATGAAGATCTCTAACACAATTAGTTAAGCAAGTACAAAGGGTATGATCGAAACAAAACCCCTTTGGCAGACTTAAAATAATGGTACTTTGGAGAGAGACTTCAAAAATAGTGTTTAAGTGGCAGCAAATAAGCAAGGAAAACCATAAATCATTCTTGATACCAACTGTATTCAACTATTTATGAAATAAACAGGATTAAGGGGTCTAAAAAGAAATTAAGAATTCTCTAAAATGTCCTAGCAGAAGAAAACATTAAAGATGTGAAGAATAAATAGAACTAGGGTGCTTTGAGAAGACATTTCTTAGCCTAAAACGTTTATTCTACTACAATATAGAAAGGTGGAAACATAATGAAACATGAAATAATAATAACAGATTAGAAGAAGTTCATGAAAGACCAAGCTCAGGGATCCAGTGATCTAGCCTCTTCCATCAACAAACGAATCAAGGCATCCAGAAGTTCCAAGACTTAAATTTCTTTTCAACTTCCAAGAGACTATGTATTACTTCAAAGAGTCATCAAATACCAACGAGATAATGAGTTCATATGCAATATTTATGCTGCAAATGAGGAGGTGAATTTAATCTAGGGTTTGAGTGTCATTTATTACAGAGTTAATGAATTCCTAACCTTGAAGACCATGCAAGGCTGAAGGCAAGAATATCTGCAAATATTTCTCTTAATAATAAATTCTATGTTAACTCCTAAGGAAAAATAGGTGAAATGTTTGAATTTAAGGCCTTTTCATAACTGTTACAATAAATGTCTGCAAGATATAAATATCTCTGATTCAGTCTAATAATTGCTTAGTGCTTTATTGAAGGAAACAAAGCATTAGGTGGTAAAATATATCTTTTGAGAAGAGTAACTGCCACAAGCTGAGTCATTCGAATTTGTCTTGGGTTAATATTCCTTTTGTTTTATCTTTAATCTTTGTCTTTAGGACTTAAACTTTGTCTTTTTTTTTTCAATGTCTGCCTTTTACCATATTTCCTTCAATTCTGTTTGATCTCTATTCTGTTTATTTAATTATTTATTTTATTTCTTTTGATCCTTTTACCTTTATTCTTTTTGTCTTTCCATTGTTTTGTTTCTTTCATTGAATTTTTATTTTCGGGCTAATTCTTTGGTTTTATCTTTTGAACTGTGATTAGCCCTCTAATATTTTTTCTTTCTTTCTCTCACTGTTCCTCTGACTGTTTGTTTTTTTGTGTGCAGGGGAGGCTTTTCTTCATGGTAGGAGGGTTTTACCCATTGATGATCATGTTTCATCAATGGCTATCCCTGGTATTAAATATTTTGGCCATCATTGATCTATTATGAAATCCCAGATCATCATCTGGATTTATCTCTGTGACCAATTTTGGCCCTACAGATTATATTCATATATGCCCGCCATTAAAACCTGCAAACAAAACATAAACAATTAGTTCAAAATCTTGGGGGAGGGTTTCGTTGCGTTTTTCAGGGTTTTGGGCGGTCAGGAAGTGTTTGCAGAAGACAGGATGGTGCAAGGACAGGGTTCCAAAGGCGGAACTAGGAGATATTCAAACAGAGGTGGGAGGAATTTGAATTTTCGGGCGGAGGGTAAAGGTGGTTTTGAAAAAAAATAAGTGGTTTATCGTGTGGATAGAAGGAAGTAAATGGTTTTGGGCCATATGGACGCGATACACCCCAGTGTTCGACACGTGGCAGGCAAATACCACCTATTTCGGGTGAGTTATAAAACTTTAAACCCATCGCAATTAAAAATAAGATATGCGTCCTGGGCCGTTGGATCTCGGTTTCGAAGATCAACGCTGTGAAAAGGCTCAAGGGAATGGTGATCAGGTTTCGAGAGTGGAGCCCGGGGACAGGTGGCATGATATGAATGGATTCAGGGCATAGTGGAAGGTGGGGCCTGGGGTTTCAATAAATAAAGGGCGGAGGTAGCGTTTTCTAAGGTTGGAAGGGGGGATTCATATTTAATCACAGCGGGGAGTGCTAATAGTTAGATCGGGGTAAGGATATCTGATCAACAGCGGGGATGGATCGATCATGGGTGTAGGGTAAAGTGGGATGCGGGGCCCATATTTTAATTTTTAAAGGTTAAGGGCCTTGATTATAAGGTTTGGGGGGTGTACTGTCCATGAGACCTTCCATCATTCTCCTTGCATCATCTTCATCATTATGTTCACCAAGGAGTGATCTTTGTTTTGGTTTACATAGGTAAAAATCCTCTTCCTCATATTATAGAGGTGAATGTTGCCTTCTCCTTGGACATGAAAATATCAGGTACTCTCTAACTATACTCATGTCTTTTCTTTACCATCAATCTGAAAACTTGAAATTGATTCAATCGCAAAATTGGAGACTCGATTTAATTTTCAAGTGTTCTCAGCACTGGGATCTTCTATAATCTAATAATGTTATTGTTTCCTTCTCAG